>SRSE01000142.1:210000-1427500 GCA_005024645.1 Planiliza haematocheilus
TACGTTTAAAATGATGCAAACCACATCAAGGTTTTCCTCCTTTCATTGAATCTTGCAGCCGTGAATACATCAGACTCCATCAAACACAGAACATGCTCTCTGATGGACGCCTCTTAGAAGTTGGGTGGGTAACATGGAGGAGCGTTCTCTGCAGCCTCTGCCATCAGTGGATCCTCCGTGACTAAAGGACACTCTGCTCGTGCGCGGTACTGGGTGTGTAACAAGGTTTCCGTGCTGAGACTGGGCCCGACGCCTAATGTCCTCTCCTCCGCCCTCACTTTCCCCCTCCGCTGCTGCTGGGGCCAGCCAACACTACCAGGCTAATTGGGCCATTTAAATGTCAGCATCGCTGAGATCTCAGAGACGGGAAAGCTCTGCGTCCGTGCTCGTGCACTTCCGATCCTCACGTCTGAGCTTTCAGCTGATACATGTCGGCGGCGTGTTACGGATGCGACGGCCTCCCGTAAGTCAAGCGAGAATCTAAACAGGATTCTGCGGTTTGCCCCTGATGTGAACCGTCAACTTAAACAAAAGACACTCACAAGCACAGTGTTGTCTTTTGGGATAAACCAGCTCAGACGTTCACACGGTTCCCACAGACGTTCAGTGATGTGACACAAAAGCAGCTCCCACGGTGAGCCTCTTATTTGATCTGACATCAGGACTTATAAGCACCTGTTTGGCCTCGAATCAGGATTCAGGGCGGATATGCCACTCATTCATCACTCTTTATGAATGAGGCTGCAGCTGAGCATTCAGAAATGTAAACAAATATCTCAGACTTTTTCTTTTCTTTTTGTTATCAGCGTAATCAACCCAAAGAGACGCAGGCCCTCACACCCATGCACACACACTTTCTCCTCAACCATGCATAAACATTTGTGATAAAGTATGAGCCGAGAGGAAGCACGCCTCCGTCAGAGGACGACGGGTGGATGAGGGCGGCTGTGACCGAAAGGCTTTTCTCTGCTGTTTTTAAACCTTCCACACACAAGAAGGAGAAAAGCTGCGATTGTGATTCAGTGACAGTAAGATGCATTACAAGGTCACACACAGGTTTTATCCAAAGGCCTGACTTCGTAGCACAAATACAACATGCTACCCTTCATAAAACAAAGGCCCGATGGCAACATTACTGTTAGGTAATTGAATTCCTGCAGGATTCCTGCTGCATGTGTAGATCTAATCATGATCATGCATGTATGGCTGAATGCATGCAGCACTGACTACAGGACCAATTATGGAATTCAAAATGATAAAAATGGCTTTTGCAGAAGGCTGCAGGGATGATCTGAACCTCATTTAAAAACCATCAACACCCGCCTATATACACTAATTGACAATATCTTGCAGAGCATGTTGTGGCTATCAGTTACATTCTAATGTCCTCATTCACTGCCTGCCTGTGATCTCATGTTCAATGCTTAATGATGCCTGATTGCAGTAATTGTGCAGTAACTGCGCCCTGACATGGGGAAGAAACCTCCTGACTGAGATCAGCCAACACACATGCCGCAAGATCCCGGCGTGCTCGTGTCTGTTCCCCTCCCCTTCACATGCACCGCTCCTCGTCCTCCTCCGGGACGCCAACCTTCGCGCAGACGCGTGGTGTTTAATTCGAGGCAAACGCGGTTTTAATTCATGCACCTGCGACGAATCTTACCATTTTATCGAGATGCTCCAAATGTTAACTCCCGCGCTGCGGCTCCTTGACGCACGCCGCAGGAGACAAACCAACGCTCGCGGTGCTGGGAAAGGTTCAAGACTCCGGGCGACTCAACTTCCAGCTGAAATGCACTTCCTATAGGCTCGTCTCTCTAGGACTGGTGCGACAGTTTTAGTTCTGCAGCAAATAAAAAAAAAAAAAAAAAAAAAAAGAGTCAGAGATGGAATTAGATTTCCTCTGGCTTCAGCTGTAAGTCTTGATTCCGCTGCCCTGCGGACGACTGCTCGCTTCGTCCTCCACTCAAGAATGTGAGGCGCATTTCAACTAACCCCCTCACTCACTCTCTCCCTCTATCTCCCTCTCTCTCTCCCTCTCTCTCTCTCTCTCCCTCTCTCTCTCATCCACACACAAACACTGCCACACATGCGCGCAAGAATGCACAACTCTGCATGATCCCTGCGAGACACAAGGTTACGTTAAATAATTAAGTCACATAAGGTTCAACATGGGAAAATATATGTTATGATATGTATACATGAACATGCAGCCAGGTGTGTGTGTGTGTGTGCGCGTGCGCGCGTGTATGTGTGTGTGTTGCACTGAGGTCATCATAATAGGTCAGAGATTCAAACTAAAGTGATCAGGACCACGGACAGCGGCCATCATCATCGTTTTATTTAGTCACTGGAAAAACACACACGTGTCTGGGGACACCTTTTCAGATGAGGAGGGGTTCAACACATCTGGAGGGGGATCCACACCGATCAGCCACAACATCATGACCACTGACAGGAGAAGTAAATGACGTTTAAAGCATCTTGTGACAGTTCAGTGTTCTGCTGGGAAACTTCTGGACCTGGCTTCATTCGTTGGTGTGGATGTTACTTAGGCCTCATCCACACGTACGAAAACGATCTTTTTCCTATCCGTTTTCGCTGGCACGGTTTCAAAAATATCCGCGTCCACACGGATCCGTCTTTACACGACTCAACACGCTACTTCATATCCCAGGTCTATAGGCGGCGCTGTTTCAAGAAGTGCGTTTTCGAATTGATCCACCCTGGGACCCTGTTTCAAAAAAGTGCCTTTTAGGGCTATGCGTTTACGGGATTCGTCTGGACGATAGGCCAAAACGATTAAAAACATCTGCGTTTATGCAAAAATGCGGATACAAAATACCTTTGTATTTTCTATTACAATGGTAGGAAAAGGGAACACAAAAGATAAAGCCAAAGGGTGGATACATCCGTCTGGACAGGGGAAAGCGGAGATTTTGGAAAACGGTGATGTTATCGCACCATGGCCACACCCCTGGAGCAGCCTTCCACCTCTTATATCTCGCGAAACATCTCATAACAACATCACCAACAATGGTGGACTACATGCTCGTGTTCCTGCTGGAGAAGATATTGAGCCTATTATGGTTACTAGGACTAAATATCATTTCTCATTGAGTTTGGTTTCTTCTAAAGCTGATTTGTAAACAGCGCTCAAGCTTTATGCGCATGCTCCGCCTCTTCCTCTCTGTTTTTGGTGAATTTCTGAAACTGGAACAGCGCCACCTATAGACCTGGGATATGAAGCAGTGTTTTGAGTCGTGTAAAGACGGATCAGTCTGGACGCGGATATTTTTGAAACCGTGCCAGCGAAAACGGAGGAGGAAAAAGATCGTTTTCGTACGTGTGGACGAGGCCTTAGACATGTAGCACCCACCTAGACCAGACCAGGCACCCCCACCCCATAGCAATGACACTCCTTGATGGCAGCAGACATCCCCAGCAGGATGCAGCCACAAAAACACTTTAGGAAGAAGAACAGCACAAGGTGTTGACCTGGCCTCCACATTCACTAGATCCCAGACTGATCAAGAATCTGTGGGATGATCCACAGAGGCGGTCATAATGTTATGCTCGATCGGTGTATGTCTCTTAAATAGAACTCTTTGAAATCTCCTCTCCACCACCACCATCACCACCAATATCTTTTGTCCGTCTCTTCCTGATGCTTGTGTTGGAACAACAGCTTATTTTCACACTCACATGATGGTTTTTACTTTTATATTCAACTCACAATCCAGCGTGAAAGCTGTGAATCTAATTCTCTTACTACTAACAGTTGGCAGCGGAGGCGGGAGAGTGTCTCTAAAAATACATCCGCCATATCTCCCTGGCTTGCCCTCTGTGATTGATGTAAAACCCAGCGTATCTGCAGCAGAACGACAAACACGCCGGAGCGTCTGTTCTTCTGGCGAGAGGCTAAACACACATCCAAAATCCAGGAGGAAATAAACGCTGCATTTAGCGCCAGCGTTCACAAACTGCTGTGGGTAACACGATCGGCGCTCGGCGCTGGAGTCGGCAGCAAGAGGCGACAGAGTTGCAGCAGGGTTGTAGAAGTGGGGGGCTGGTTATTTTATCAATTTGTGCTGTCAGAGGAGTGAGAAGGCTGGATTTGATGTGCAGCTCATTTTCTCGCCTCGGAGCGAACCAGGCGTCACTTGCACGCTCTGGGTTTTTCTCCGTGCATCGTGTTAGTTATGTTTTTAATCTAAAATTCATGCTGAACTTCAAGTGTATTTCATTCGTCTTGTGTTTCTGCTGCCATCCAGTCCTCCCACACACACACACACACACACACACACACACACACACACACACACACACACACACACACACACACACACACACACACACACACACACACACACACACACACACACACACACAGAGAGAGAGAGTAGTGGTGACTCAGGCACCACCAGTCTGCCTTCATCTTCAGCCCTGAGCTGCAGAAAGAAGAACGAATCCTCGCATTTTTTTCTCCTTTCTTTATTTTTTTTTTAACTTCATTCTCAGATCACTGTGTGTGTGTGTCATTAAAACACACACACACGCACACACACACACACACACAAACACACACACACACAGAAAGCCAAAGGCCGGCGTGAAGCAATCGTGATCAGGATTTGAGTGTTTCTCTTGACGCAATGACATCATCTCTAATTGATCCTCTTTTGAATTCTGAAAGGGGAATAATATGCTGCTGTATGGGGTTGCCATAGCAACTGGCACATTTCAATGCAAGGGGATGTGGAGTGCTGCTGGAAGCTTGGGGGGTACTTGGAGATGTTGGGTTGGGAAAAGGGTGGTGGGGGTGGGTGGGAGTTAGGATGCTTGTGTGCGTGAAGAAGAGGGGGAGGCTGCACGAAAGGAGAGAAAGAGTTAAGACAAAGAAAACCTCAGCGTCTCGGTGCATTCAGAGAGAAACACCTGTCAGGCACAAAGAAGTGATAAAAAAAAACACTAATATAACGAGGTGGGGGGGCGGCGGTCTGATTTGCACCAGAAAACAAATCAATTTACAATTCATAATCACGCTGACGGCAGAATTAGAGCGACGGAGCCGGAGCTGAGATCCGGATCGATCACAAGCCTCCCTTCAGCTGAGGGCTATTGACCGTGTACTTGTTCTGCGCGGATCCATAGGTCACACACATCCACGGCGGAGTGGAGACGAGAAACAACAACCTGCCGTGCTTAATTGATTGATGCTCGGGGCTGGGGAGCTGCAGGCCGAAGCCTCAGCACCGTTACATCCACTGAGAGGGCCACAATTACGAGTGATCGCTAATAACAAGGCTGCGAGATGTGTACAGATGCTCAGAGGTGGGCAGGCCGCAGATGGCTGAAAAGCACTGAAATAAAGTCGGTTTGCAGGAGTTTTATTTAGACCATGGCACGGTCTCAGTCACGACTACAGTCAGCTACAACCCGGCTGGAGGATCACAACATCAGAGACGCAAAAATGCACAATTAGATTTTTTATAAATTACAACCGATGGCAAAAATTCAGTCAGTGATTTCAAGACGCTTTACAAAACCCGGCTTGCAGCCTTGAGGGGGGAGGGGGAGAGAAGGACACACAGCACTTAACAGTAACACACAACTGCACGAGTAGAAATTAGAAGATAGGAGCTCCGTGCATCGTCCCCCAGCAGCCTAGGCCTATAGCAGCATCACTAAGGGATGGTTCAGTCCAGCTCAAAGCTTAATCTAGTCTTAAGGCTTGAGGTGGGAGTTATGATGTCTGTGTGCCTGAAGAAGAGGGGGAGGCTGCATGAAAGCATCAATGCAAATCGTCTCAAGACGCTCTACAAAACCTGGCCTGAAACCCCGAGGGGGGGAGAAGGAGAGACGGACACGCAGCACTTAACATGCGATACAGCAGCATCGCAGAATCGCACGAGAAGAAATAGAGAAGAAATTAGAGGAAAGGAGGCTAGTGTGAGAGAAGAGAGAGCAGAGGACATTTGCTCAGTGCATCGTCCCCCAGCAGCCTAGGCCTATAGCAGCATCACTGAGGGATGGTTCAGTCCAGCTCTAACTATCAGCTTGATCAAAAAGGAAAGTCTTACGCCTGACCTTAAAAATAGAGAGAGTGTCTGCCTCCTGAACCCAAACTGGGAGCTGGTTCCACAGGAGAGGAGCCTGATAGCTGAAAGCTCTACCTCCTATTCTACTTTTAGAAGCTCTAGGAACCACAAGTAGACCTGAACTTAGAGATGGAAGTGATCTTTTGGGATGATCTGACACAATGAGGTCTTCCAGATATGATGGAGGCCAGACCCCAAAGCATGGAGACAAAACCATGTATTTAAGTCAATGCATGTTGAGTTTATTAACAAAACTCAACTGGGTGGTAAGTCCCAAAATAAATAACAAAAATGTAAAAGACAAAGAAAAGGCGTTGGAAACTCCAGCAGCTGCCGGGGCAGGATTCTGGCTCTCCCCGCGAGCGGTCAAAAGTGAAGAAAGACCCCGAATGTGGGGAAACCTCCTTATACCTGAGGAAAACCCCATTTGCATCCCTTTGTCTGCTGCAGGGGTGGCCCCACTAGGAACTGTTGCCACACCCTTTTATCTATTGCAGGTAGCGACGCCGATCCCCCGTTGGTGTGTTTTACACTTGGAGTATCCTGCAGGAGCTTGCATTTAGGTGCAAAGCAGAGTCCAGACGTCACAGGCCTCAAAGACAAAAGGGCCCAGTATCTCATGTTAGGAAGGGGGAGGTTGAGCTCTAGAGGCTGAAACAAAGAAACTAAATGTTCTATTACAAAGGTAGAAAAACACAAAAGATAAAGCCAAAGTTATCAACAGGTAAACCTTAAAGGCACAAGGTGAAAGTGGAAAGCTGGCACAAACTGTAACTCTGGGACTGGAGAGAAACCATGGCCAGCCTTTTAAAGAGTGCTGATTAAAAAGTGGTTGCAGCCGTGTCATGTGCTCCCAGATGCCTGCCCAGGTGAGAATCATGAGGAGAGAGAGAGATCGAGCAGGAAAAGAGAACAACTTTAAAGGAAATACGTTCAATAGAATGTTTGAAAATTTCACTTGAACTCCGTTCAGAGCCACAACTGCAAGGCATTCTGGGGGATGTAGGTAGAGGAAGGGCTTTAGCCTCTCGACCTATCATGGCCCAGCTAAGACAACAACAACAGCAACTAAATAAAAGAACAGAATATGAGAGCGACAGCACAAGAGGAAATTGTAGATACAAATTAAAGGTCACGTTACCAGTTTGTTAATATTCTGGTTATTTTCAGTCAGACATGAGTCAGACCGATGTTGTCTCTAACTTGGTGGTGAGTGAGCATATTAACTAGCTCTTGTCTCTCTTGATTAGTCGTGTAAGAGTCGGTTAAGTTTAGTTTCTCTGCGGCCGAGTGAGTGGCTGCTGACTCGGTTAATCAGGGATCCACGAGCAGCGGTTATGAGTCGGTTAAGTTTGGTTTCTCTGCGTATTGTTTGCTGGTCCAGTCTGGTCGTACGTTTAGTTTCTCTGCAGAGTGAGATGGAAGATGTTTGAATGGAGCCGCTTATTGATTATCAATCAAACGTGGTAGGACTCAACTGAGACGCTTAAACAGACTCTAGAGTCGTCTTTGATGGTCGGTTATATGAACCGAATCTTTTTTTCCACCACTACTGAATTAATTAAAAATGAATGAAATTGAAATGCTATTGAACATCAAAATGACGGATAAAAATGGGTTATGACGGGATTTTTATGACCCTGTCAGTCAAAATAACACAATGAAAAAGTCTAGAGCACTGCAGCAGAGCCACACGACAAAACATCAAAGCGATATAAAGAAATAACGGATGCAGCTTAGCACAGATGAGAAGTCTGAGTAGAATAGAATCAATATCGATATCGACTGATATGAAACATATCGTGATCCATTTTTCAGCCATATCGCCCAGCCCTAGGTTGAGGTGAAGCTGCGTCTTCATAGGTTTTAGATTCGTGCATCAGTCATGGTGCAAGAGAAACTGTTGCCACAAAGGTGGAAGCGCAGAGTTGTCAGAATGCTGGAGCCATAAAAACCATCATCCATCCTCCTCCACCAAAACTTCCCATTTGGCTCAGTGCAGTCAGGCAGGTAACGCTCTCAGAGAACCGTGATTCATCACTCCACAGATCCACTCCACCCGATGTGAAGCTTCCATGAAAGCCAGTGGAAGCTCCTAGGATTAGAGCGTACATGGTCATAACAGTGCTAGAGTTTATAATAGATCTTTTTGACGGCAGCTGACCAAAATCTATTTCAGATCTAATTAAGAAATCTCTCTGCATCTCAACAGCCAGATTGATTATGGCTCAATTAATCACCTCGCTGTAGTAAATTTAGCCTGGCTGTGAAACTAGTAAAAGAAAATGAGTCCGGCCGTGTTTAGATTGTCACGCTCAGCTTCTTTCAAAGGGACGCAAGAGGCTGGAGTGTTTCCCAGAATGCAAGAGACCGCAGGGTGGGTGCAGTCGCTGAGAATGAGCTGACATTTAATCTGCGGATGTCTGATCAGTCGGGTCGCCCGTAGCGTTGGATCGACACAGGACGAACGTGAACGTTGGGGAATGTAAAGTGTAACGCCAGCAGGTCCTCCTCATCGCGCCGCAGCGACAACAGCGATGTTGAGATCGCCATGGCAACAGAGTTTCTACCTGAAAGCCGGGCTGCGGAGAAGCTGGAGGAAGAGGCCGAGAGAACGAGGGAAGAGGGCCGGGGCCTCTCATAACACGGGTGATTTATGAAGGTCTGGGAAGGAACATTTACAACGAGTCCACTTCACACACACACACACACACACACACACACACTCAGGCTGAAAGAAAAGGATCGGCTGCATTAAAGGCCAGGCAGGCGTTCAGGAGAGGAGATTCATTCTCTCCCTCCTCCTCCTCCTCCTCCTCCTCCCCCACCGTCTCCGTCTGCCTCGCTTTATTCTCCTTGTCTGAAAACGTTTCTTCGTCTCAGTTTGCTGTCGGTGTCAGTGTAATCTCTGCTTCCAGTGACAAAAGGCTCGTTATACTTTAGCATGATTCAGTCTAACTGAATGCTTTCTCTTTCCAGCACTGATGTGAGTTAAAGAGCCACATAACCGAGCGTCTCTGGGGAGCGTCTTCCCACAGCAGTGGTTCCCAAACTGTTTTCTTGGGTTTTGCCCCTGTTTTGGAAGCCGTCCAAGCTCCATGCCTACCGCAGCATTCCTGCCTGTTTATTTTCGCCCAATGAAACCTTTAAGAGTCACCAACGCTGAAATAATTCAGCCTGTCATTTATTAGCTGTGGCTACATCTAATACTGAACCAGAGTGCTTTTTGAAGTTTGTTTTTTTTAGTTAAATTTAACCCAATATCTGAGATCAGCTCAGGACTAACGGTGACCTACTAATGTTGCTGGATTAGCTTGAGTCTCCAATTGCTGAGGACTTCCTGTAGGTTTCAGACTTTTCAGTCTTTTTTTCTGGATTATTGAGCAACATCCTCATGCAAAGAAGGCAGGTGATGATCCAAACACCAACGACTCAGTCTGCAGGAATCTGGTAAAATGGTGCACGGACAATAATCTAAGACTAAACAACGAAAGAAATCATTTTTGATTTTTGGAAGAACAACGCTGATCACACTCCAGTAACCATAAACGGAGAAGATGGGAGCGTCTCCTCCTTTAAGTGTCTGGGGACTAGTGTTGCCAACTCCCTGAAAAGTTACCATAATTTCCGGACTATAAGGCGCACCTGAATATAAGCCACACCAGCTAAATTTGGGGGAAAATACAGATTGTTTGTTTTCCATCATGATGATGTGTACATGAACACTTCCTTGGTGCAAACTGTCTTGCTCTCGTTCTGTCTCTCGTGCTGCATTTGTTCTCACTTGGTTTGTTTTGCTCTCGTTACCTGGCGCTAACTGTCTGTCTCGCTCTTGCGCTTATGTAGTGGCCCCTGTGCCGTTAGCTGTAAAAAAAAAGCGCGTCAACTGACAAGTATGCGTCGAACTTACGGTAATAAGGGACACCTCATTGGCAGGACCGGACGACTCTACTGCCTTCATCCTTCCCGGTGTGGTGAAGGTTTTCTACCCTTTTGTATGTGTGAAATGATTTGTTGTCCTCCGGTATCTTCTTCGCAAGCAACAGTACCTCGACCAATGAGATGAGAGGGATTCCCACTGTCAGCTTTTTGGTCACAGAGCAAGAAACGGCCTGGGATCCTTAAAAGTTCACATAAATTGCCCTGTTACTCTTTCATTGACATTTTACACACCATTTTTGATTCTCACGGTAATACGGGACAAAGTGTGTCCCATTTCAGCTCAGTATGTTTTTCGAAGGCCTACTGGGGAGCCACATTTCCAAGAACCTCACCTGGTCTATAAACATCGCTGCTTCCTCAGAGCCCTCACCACCCTAAAGGCTCCTACCTCTGCAGCACGGATAGCATCGTCACTCTTACAGTATGACTGCCTGATATGCAAACTGCACAGACGTAGACAGGAAACGCATCCAGAGGGTCATCTTCACAACACACTGTCTCCAAAAGGACAGCAGTATCCTTGAAGATGACACGCTCCCGTCCAATCACCTCTTCACTCTGTTGCTATCTGGGAGCCATTAAAGCACAGCCAGGCTAAATAAACGTCTTGTACGCCCCCAGACCATCACAGAACTGAACCAAATACCTCCCCATCTGTGCTGCTGCACCTCTGCATCTGAAAATATGACCGTATAGGCTAGATTCTAATTTATATTTTTACTGTGGACATTATGTGCATTATGAGGCACTCTGCAGAGTACATTGGTTTGATGCCTGTCTATGCACTCTTTGAACGTATTAACTGGATTAACTGATTGTAGATGGAGATGCAAATTCCATTGAACCATTTGGCACAATAACAATAAAGCTTTCTGATTCTGATTTCTGATCCACACTGAGCATATATATCATGTCTGCTCATGCTAGATTAGATTAATGCATTAATGTAGACTGCTGTAGACAGCTTAAAGTAGAAAGTTAGTGTTCAGCGCCTGTTTGGCTTTTTGGTAGAGCTGCAGCTCCTTCATGTCTGAGGGGATCTGTTGCAGTATTTCAAGCACCTGGTGAGGATGTTTCCTGGGTGCTTCCTCCTAGGAGGTTTATCCGGCATTGCCAGGCGGCGGAGTGGGGTGGGGGGATTATATGTATCTCATCTGGATCTCTCAGGAGGAAGTAGAAAATGTCTGGAATACCACGCTCCATCCTTCCCCTGATGCATTTTTCTGCAGCTTTATTTGAATTATCTGGAATCACATTAAAGTTCTAATAGAAAATTTGATCGGATGCCAGAGTATCACCGGGACTCGACATCAAATACACGTATGAACTGATAACTGATAAACGTGATTCACATGTTGGCGAAGATCACAAACGCGTCTATATCCAGATCTAGCAGGCTGTTTGGTCTCTTACCCTACATCTGCAAAATAAACCAAAGCTTTTGAACATTTGCAAAAAATCGATCAAATACCTAAAAGAAAGACCAAAAAAAACAAGTTTGATTAAAACTAAATGACAATTTATGAGATGAAAATCAACAACAGATACCAAATTAACGCCAGCTGCTTCTAGTTTTATGCAAATACACTTTACAGAGACAAGAGAGCAGCAGTGTCACTGTGATTCATGGAGTGTAAATGAAATGGCCAAGTCGCGGCTTCTCTCTAAAAACCTCCGAGCTCTCTGCCGTCCTCATATTCTCTCACCGCTCCGTGTTCTTGTTTTCTTTGTTGAGCGAGTGAATCACCCTCTCCAGCTCCAGTCTCATCCAGATCAATGGAGATCTCCACATGGGTCCTCTCAGACGTCCCCACTCTTCCTCCTCGCTCTGCCATCGCCATGGAGACTCTGGTGAGCAGCCTCGCTGCTAGGAAGGACTTGTCAGAGACCATGCAACGCTTCCTATGGTCCCACAGGCACGCGTGGATACACTGACGGTGCTTCAATCAACCTCTTTCCTTTCGCCGTCTCCCGTATCTGCAGAGTTTAAGTTTTGGGCTTTTTGAAAAGTCCCACTCTTTGCACAGCTTTAGATTTCCCCAGAGTGCTGCGGCTAACAGGTTTTGAACAACTTCACACAGTGGCAGTGAGGTCCGGAGGGAAACCGGGGTGACTGAACTCATAGAGAGCTGAGAGCCAGCAGCACAATGATAAGTGAATGTGGACGAGCAGCGGGGGAAATAATGCAGCCGAGTCATTTAAAGGTCAGAGTGTAATAATTAACGGCAAGTCGGGCGAGCGTACTCTTGCGACCATTGCAGCCTCTCTGAATTCAGTTGTGAAGTGTGTGAACGTTAAACAGAGTGAAGACAATTAATTGTGAGGTTAAGTGAATGTCAGCAGGCGGCGAGAAAAGGCCAGTCGGTAAACACACAGAGTCGACGGTCAATACGAGTCTAATCGTCTCTACGCAGATTAAACAACAAGGACAAGCTACTGATTTTAAACTTAAAATAAAACATGACTGAACAACACAGTGGACTGTTTTATACTATACTATATACATATATAGGCATATGGGCCTTCTGAAGGTGACCTGTGGCGTCTGAGATGTTGTTAGTGGGGGGTCTTTGAGGGGAGGGGCCTCTGTGGATCATCCCACAGATACTTGATCAGTTTGGGATCTAGTGAATGTGGAGGCCAGGTCAACACCTTGTGCTGTTCTTCTTCCTAAAGTGTTTTTGTGGCTGCATCCTGCTGGGGATGGCTGCTGCCATCAAGGAGTGTCATTGCTATGGGGTGGGGGTAGCCTGGTCTGGTCTAGGTGGGTGCTACATGTCTAAGTAACATCCACACCAATGAATGAAGCCAGGTCCAGAAGTTTCCCAGCAGAACAAGGAACTGGAGCAAGATGGTTTAAATGTTATTCACTTCTCCTGTCAGTGGTCATAATGTTGTGGCTGATTAGTGTACTTGTATATACTCTGTATATATATCCATAGGTTTTGGCTGACTCTAATTCCTCCTGTCTCTGTTTAGCTACTACTAAATAAATCTGCACCTCTACTGCTTTGGTTCCATGTTGTCTGAGTAAATGTCCTGTAGTAGTCTTGTCAGATACCACATGTAAACCAACACAAAGTGTGACTGCTTAGCGGCAGCAGCAGATTGTTGTATTCAAGGCGAAACGCTTCCAGTGAAAGCTTTCACCTCTCATCCGTCTCCATCTGGTTAAGGAGACAATGTAAACTTTTCCATGTGGGTGAACGATGACGGAGACAGTTTATTTGTGCTCAAACACAAAGGCTTTACATCACGGATGAAAACATTAAACCTGCATTGAAAGCTTTCAAAGTGCAGACCTTCTGGAAGTTTGCTCTGTCTCTGTAACTCATGCTGTTTGTCCATGTTTTAAAAGTGCACTCTGGAAACTGGAACCTGGTTGCTACCAGACGACCCAAGAACACAAAGGTTGGTGGGTGCTACATGTCTAAGTAACATCCACACCAATGAATGAAGCCAGGTCCACAAGTTTCCCAGCAGAACACTGAACTGTCACAAGATGGTTTAGATGTTATTTACTTGTCAGTGGTCATAATCTTATACTTTTTGTGCATTTCATATATGTATCCGTAGTTTCCGTGTACATACAATGTTGTGGCTGATCGGTGTATATGTAGGATTAAGGGAGAGGCTGCTTTGACTGACAGGTGGGTGTCCTTGCAGGTTGCTAGCTTTCTTTAGCCTCAGCTCTACTCATGCTCCACCATCCGTTGTAATGTTTAATTACCGTATATATGGGTTTCTTCTACCATGGAGGGGATTGTCGGCACCTACTATACCAGAAAAATCAGCCAGATCCGTCGCCTTTAACTTAAAGCAGCTCTCATGCTGCATTTGTTCTCACTTGGTTTGTTTTGCTCTCGTTACCTGGCGCTAACCGTCTGTCTCGCTCTTGCGCTTCCATGATAGTGCGCCCCCTGGTGACCGTTAGCTGTAAAAATAAACCACAGGGTCCAAAGCAAGTGACAAAAGTAGCGGCTTATAGTCTGGAAATTACGGTAGTTTGGACGTAGGTGGTGAAGTCAGACACTGCCAAGATGGCAAACTTTTAATAATCAGCATGTTAGCGCGCTAACGTTAGCTTTCATCTCAGAGCAACCCCACGCTTACATTCAGCCTCGGTAATTTTCAACCAGTCAAACTGTTGACTCTTAATTTTCCTTTCCCTGAAAATGCACAACAAATTAATTCACCTGAACCGTTTCCAATCAGACATCTGCTGCCTCCGCGCCGCAAATTATCAATAGCAAAACCTCCTGTTAGCAGTCACGGCTCTGTAAGTGATCTCATGATAAGCATGAAGCAGGTTCTGCCTAGCTTTGCCTCCGTGAATAATCATCTCTTTGAAACATCTCCCGGGCCGCCGTGAAAGAGAGCAAACCCCAGAACGGCGTAAATGTTCTTGGCGCACAAATTTGTTGTGACAGTCAGTTGCTCAGAGGTCACGATGCCGACAGAAGGGAGCATCCATCCCGAGTTCATCTGCATTTAACCGGCACGCTGCAGCAACATGATCCGACCTGAGAGGAATAACTGCTCCTTTACTGGAGAGAGGAAGAGAGGGGAAGAAAAACCTTTGACAGATATCTTCAGAGACAATTTGAGTTAAACATTAACAGTCCAAGCAACACAAAGAACATCGCTTCATTAATAAAACATTCAGCATTTCCATTGAAGCTGATCTCCACGAGGCTCTACGGGCCTGGATGAGAAACGAGTGCACTGCAGTCATTCCTCAGCGTCTGCATGCAGCCAGCGTGTTTGTGAGCTCACCAGCTCTTTCTTCCCACGACAGAGTAATTCATTAATTCTCAGAGGATTGGGGGGGCGATGACCGCCACAAACATCTAGCTATTAAAAGTGTGCTCTTTTTTTTTTCTTCCTGTCATCACATGCAGCTGCTTTGCATTGCACGGGGAAAAGCCCCGGCCGTCACTCAATCAGGACGTGTGCCACCAGAATACCCGGAGCTCTGCGCGACCCGACCGACAGAAATAACCAAAGAGAACGAGACACTGCAGAGATTATTCCAGCGCATCGAGCCGCGGCGGTAAATAAACCACAGAGGAATCCTAAAGCTCGGACCGCGGTCTCCTCAAAACCAATTACTTTCACTGAGATGGGATGGATTCACTCTGTAACTCCAGTAGCATTAATGGCACATCCACGGATTCCAGGGAAGTGTAATAAATAAAAATAGACACAGACTGTTGTTTCTGGTTAGTTCAAATCAACTTAAACACTGAGGCCACAAGTTTCACAGGGAAGAGCAACAATCAGACCCAAAAATGGTGAACTGTGACTTTATTCTCAGTAAGTTTTTATGATTAGAGTCGTTCGATGTGGCAGTTTGGCTAAAGTACAGGCAGGTAGGAGGATAGCTGAGCTAGAAATCTGCCCGCTGAGCTGGTGTGAGCTCAGTCACTCATGGTCAGTGAGTCATTTGCACAGTGGTGAAAGACTGGGGTAGATATACCGCAGGGCTTGATAGGTGGATGGGCTTCAGGTGCGCAGGAGATGATTGCATGGCCACGTCCAGAGACAAAACAGAAGGTTTTAATCAGTTTGCATCCTTGTCTTTACTTTTGTTCTTGTGAAACGTCACCGTCACGTTTGCCGCCCAATTGGAATCTGTCCGAGTACAGTCCAAACACCCAGATATCCAAAGATATATCCAAAGATAACCTGTGTGGACAGCCAGGTATCCCAGAATGCATCAGATAGGCTGCTGTTCCAGTTCCAGAATGACCGTCCTACATCCTCCCGTCCTCCGGTCTTGACTTCAGAATTTGTAATAAGTACGCAAGTTGAAAGTTCTTGGCATTTTAAAACATGTAGGGACAAGAAACACCAGAAACACAAGAGGAAGATGAAGAGAGAACAGTGGTTTCAGTGTTTTTGTGCAGAATTAAATTAATGGACGAAGAAAAAGTTATATTATTGAAGGGGAGGGGGAAGCACAGGTACTGGTGAATTATCGGGGAGAGCACGCTGACAGCGACCAGAGAAAAGAGAGGCAGCAAACCAATCAGCCGCTGTGCTAAAAACAAAGATTTATTAAAAGAACTTAAAAATAAAAAACCTTGAGTGTTAAAACCTTAAAAAGGTTTCAAAACCAAGAGCGTTACTGACGGCCCATAGGGATAAACTTACCCACCAGGCAGAGTACTACGCCTGCCGCTGTGAGTACTTCGTATAGTAACGCTCCACGGTCTCTTCGTCCTTGCCTCCTCCACGACTTCGTTCTCGTCCCCTCGTGCCGCCCCAGTGTCCTTCTGGCGTCCCTCTCACATAATTATAGTGCAGGCTCGTCCGTCCATCCGTCCATCTTGGTTACCTTCTATCCTACATGTCATTTCCGGTGCCAAGCCTGCGCCCCTGACCGGCATCTTTCTCCCATCTTAGCTCTTTTCCCTTTGCCAGTTCGTGCGGTCAGCAGTTCGGGGAGAGGGCAGAACCTCCCAGGTGTAGCTACTCAGTCAAGTGGTGCGTTCACAGGCAGTAGTTAAAAAAGCACACAACACAAGTAAAAGCATGCAATATTAAAAACTCAAAATATAAAACCTAATAAAATCATGCTAAAAACACGCTTTTCTGCCCTGTGACTTATACGTTTTTGCATTTTCTCCTGCACAGGTGTTTTTTCTAATGCACATATGCAATTCATGTGCAAAACATGCAAATAAATCTAAATATAAACTCCACGGACAAATCCGATCTATACCTTTGTCTTTTGTAAATTAGTTGCAAGGTGCATGTGTCAGACTTTAAACTGTCACTAACTCAAAATGAGAATTAAAAGCTTGAAATGAGATAACACTAGCAGCTAACTAACACAGTGATACCTCAGGTTAGTTGCAGCCTTGGAAGTGAACACGTAAAAGATGGACGTAGCTACCAGCGTCAGCCCACTAATGGAGCTCTACAGGTCAAAAGGCCACGGATCCTGCATAAAAGCTCAGAGTTTGGTTGAGAACCTGAAGGAGGAGGTGAGTAGGACGGCGAAGCCTTCAGAGGGATCTACTGTATGACTAAGGTTCATTTACACATTTCTTTCTTTCCAAATTAGGGTTTTAAACATGTTTCTGGATCTGCAGACTTCACACACAGTTCCATCTGTCAGCACCACCAGACCCAGACTAGAACATCCGTGGTTCCATCATTTATTCCATCCGTCCTAATAAGCTGTTAAAGAGAATGGGTTTCCAGGTCCTTAAAGATTCATGAAGTCTACAGTGAGAGCTGCTTAGCTGTGGTGTTTGTTGGTGGTTAGCAGTTAATGGGTCATCAAAGATGCTCTCAGGATCTTCAGGAAAACCGAGACGTGAGCGGCTGAACCCGGCGAAACGTGCCTTTACATCGAGACATCTGGCGACGATGAAACGCTGGGATCTGCTCTCGACACGTGCTCCGGCCCCAGCTCCGGCTCCAGCTCCGGCTCCAGCTCAGGCTCCGGCCTACCGCAGTGAAATGACTGCCTTTATCAGAATGTAATCACTGGTATTGTCCTGTCTCCCCTGGCACTGTCACACAGCCAGAGGAAATGGTTTCAAGACTATTTTCAGGCTTCCCTGCAGATGGCAGACCCCTCAGTTTGACCACTCATAAGAGCCTTCAGAGACGGTGAACTGCAGCCATTTCCTCTGAAGGATCAAAGGTCACGTCTCCGTGTATTTCACGTTCTAGACTGACAGGACTGAGATCCTTCCAGCTACACTGTCAGACCTACATGTGTCATGCCTGCTGTGGCTTCCATCTTTTTATTCAGAGCTAAACTCTAAAGGCTCCCTTTAAATCACTTGACAGATCAAGCCATTTTAAAAGCAAGGGCCCTTAAAATAAGAATCTTCCCGGTTTCTCTGCAGTCTGTCTTTCCACATTTGTCCTGGATTATTGTCTTCTCTTCAAGAGGCAGATCGCTGAGGGATGAGTTCATTTTTCGAGGCAAAGGTTTCTTTGGGGAGGGACGTGGGCTGCAGTTTATTTGAAATGTAGATTCCCGAGCCGTGTCTGTGGCGCTTTCATCCTGTCCATGAAAAATGCATGCTGTGATCTCATTATCCTGCTCTCCTCTTGGAGCGCTACATAAAATCAATCCAGGGCAGAGGAGGGGTGAGAACACTACATATTCTTCTTCTCTTTTCACAGGGGGGCGAGAAGAGGGCCCTACAAGTGGGAGAAGTGTGAGAATCTGCAAGTGTGTCTGTGCGATCTGAAGCTTTTCTGTCCAGGCAGCTTCAGATTGAAAAATCCACAATGAGAATGAATGAGAGTGTCTTTACTGACGCCATATTTATTGTTTAAATGTGCATTAAAATGTGGAGGCTTGCAGTAGTTTTGGGATATCCTCTTGATACGCTGGACACTAGCATCCCAGAAACTCATAGCCACAAACACTGTTTTGCTTCTCGTTACAAACCGGCTGATGCAACACACCACAGAAGGACCGACAGCAAAATCACAGTTTGAGTCATTCGGAATAAATTTTGAAACCTTTCCTTTTCCACCGCCGCCTAATACGCTTAAAGGGGAACTACTGTTTTTTACAACCTGGACCTTATTTTTGACATTGGAGTCGTTCAGAAGATAGATCTGCATATATATCCATGTAGTGGGAGTGAATGGAGCACCGAAACGCACAAGCCTCTAAATGACGCATTATCTGCTACAAAACTCGTTAATTTCACCAATATTTTATTATGATACGCTAACGCTATTCCCCAGTGAGTCTTTTCTGTTTTTCCAGGCAGCTTCTGATTGCCATATTTATTGTTCATGTCATCATTTTAGCCTAATCCTTTTGACTGTAGTGCATTGGCAAGTTTCGACGCTGCTTCTTGCACATTTTCTTCATATTCTGGTTTGAGCTGTGTTTTAGTGGCGTTACTGTCCTTTGTTTCACTATTTGTTTGCAAACCTTGCATGTTGTAAATTGCTGCTCCGTATCAGACTTTTAAAACCAAACCAGTTGAAGATAATGGAGGTGGAGCCTCGTCTAGGAACGAGCTCCTCTCTGCCGGCGTATCTGCTCCACCTTCCACCGTTGTTAATTTGTCAATATTCCACACGTGTTGGGCTGCATTTTTATCGTGGGATGACCTATTCCTACCATGGGGAATGTTTTTGACGATATATCGTAAACGATAAAATATCGTACATCCCTAATGTACATTAAAATTTGTTGGTGCGCAGTAGTTTTGGTATATATATTTAGATCTGCATATATCCATATAGTGGGAGTGACTGGGGAACCAAAACACAGCATCTATATAACATTATCTGCCACAAAACTCGTTACCTGTTATCATCTGGGGTCTGTAGGTTGCCCTACTAACCTCTGACCTGGATGATGTCATCTCTGAGCGCCGCGTCCACCCGTAACAGTCAGCATGTTTACCTGTAATGTGCTACTGCTAGTTTTTTTGCAGCATGGCTGAATATTTTTCCAATTCTGAGGTTGTGGACGACGACTTTGTTTATGATGGACGTCCTGAACCGTTTTGAGCCAGAGTATACAGATGAGGAGCAACAAACCCCTGCACGTCCGCAAATAGATAACAGGTAACTCTGGACTCAACGGGGAATAGCACCATGGTATCATAACAAAATATAGGTGAAATAAACGAGTTTCAATGTCAGATAAAGTGTAATTTAGAGGCTGCATTACTGTGTCCCAGTTACTCCCACTGTATGGATATATGCAGATCTAAATATCTTCCGAGCGACTCCAAAGTTACATGTGTGAGTACATGTATTTTACGCCAGAAATAAGGACCAAGTTGTAAAAAACAGTGGTTCCCCTTTAATGTCGCTGGTGCTTTGTTTCCACTGTGCAAAGACAAATCACAGTTCCCTTGAGGAACGTTCTCTCTTGGGTGAGAGCTGTGCCTCATTTAGCACTTATTTTCCTTCCTGGGAAAGTTTCTGTACGTGTCTATTGACTGTCGGGACAAAGCCGGACATGATCAGCATGCTCCCAGGTCAAAGCTTTGTTGACCCAGCCGTTCACCCCGATCTAGCATGAAACGCATTATTTCAGTTTCAGTACTTCCCAGAAATGTCTGTAATGGTTCTTCCAGGACATGATAGATCCAAAAAAAAAATGTAATAAATTCTAGCTGAAGCAAGTACAACACCACTTTGTTGTCGTTTCTTGAAGACATTCAATCCAAGAGGCTTCTTCATTTCTTAAAGACCAGTGAGGAGTTGGACTTTAAGGGACATGTGTGTGTGCTGAGCATTAGAAACACAGCAGTCCTGCTCACCTCAACCCTGAGGCAGAAACATTTTCACCCTGAAGACAAACAACCTGTTCACAAATGCATGGCTCAGCACAGGAGAACCATAACGAGAGCCAGGATTCAGCTGTCCATCTGTGCACCTGATAGACAAAGGGCAGACATTTGAGGACAACAATGTCTGCAGTTTAGCCTGAGAAGACAGGATGGTTTGAAAGAGGAAGACATCACTGTCAAACTGTAAAAACCTTCTAAACACAAGAGGTGGACTGAGACACTGATGCATCATTAGAGGACTATTTATTGGAGAAGGAAACCATCTTGATCTGGTCGTTAACAGACCCACATCATATGAGTTTCTGTGTTTAAACTCCAGTTCCCCACTTCTTCATCTTTTGGAACTGAAGATTGTTAGAGAATAATTTCTCTTCCCTATGGATAGTTTGTGTGGTAAATGTGTGATTACTTCTGGCATCAGTTATCTGCCCTATTTTCTCTCTGAGGAACATACCGAGACCAAGGTCCCTCTTTTGGCGTCTTCAGTCTCACTCTCTGGAGGACACTTTGTAGTACATTACAGACATAGCTGTAGAGTTAGATGATAATGCCGTCACTGGAAGACACTTTGTAGCTGGTATGAATCCCATCTATGCCAACACATCATCCGTTTGCTGTCTCGGCCTTGCTTGCTAGTATAAGAATCTGAATTTACTGTTTGTGCCTTAGAACTGAGGTGGACTTGTGCACTTATTGTTGTTATGACGAAGCTTCTGTTCTCGTTGTATACGGTCCTAAATAAACTCCTTCAGGCATATGACATATAGGACTCTGGTGCTTCTTCATCTTCATCATCAGCATCACCAGAAATTCCTCCCTAACAAAAGGTGATGCTTGGATTAAACATCTTCAAGAAACTCTACAAGTCCAGATGACCTTGTTTCAGTTTGCTTTTTGGATATTTTAGTGAAAATGAATGCAAAACACCATCTGCCTGGAAGTTTCAGCATCGACTCCGTTGACGGAAGTTATGAAGCGACACACGTGGAATGTTTCGTCTCTTAATCATTGTACAGAAACCGTCAACATCTGTCAGATTGAGAGGAGCTGCTCATCTCCTGTTCATCTTTACTACAGTAGCAGTTTTTTTTTTTTAAACCGGATGCTCTCATTGCTAAATTTGCAGCAGGTGGGGAGCAATACATGTAGCTGCAATTTAACCAATTACAGTAATGATGGGTGAGGGCCGTGTCTCATTTCCCACTGTAATGGCACCGCATACCAACGACACACCTGAAATCCAGCTCCGCGTCTGTGTATCCGAGGGGAATCCCTGTTTATTCCGGGTTATGGTTGCCATGGCAGCCACCTGCCCAGAGCGAGCTCTGACCTTGGTCCCCTCGGAGATTAATGGTCCTCTCCGTCCACCGGCGTTCGACAGGCATCAGTGTACGCACAGCCGTCTTTACCGTCGTCACGGGTAGATTAATGCAGCCTTCAGCGCTCGCTATCACCACCAGGGATCTGCTGCTGCTCTCAGGTCGGCATTGCTTCCAGGAAACAGCCACAGCTCCACAAAATCAAAAGGTCTTCAAATTCCATTTTCTCAACCACCGGGCAATCAGGTCCAGCGCAAAATGAAACAGCGGTACAGTCATGATGAACTCACAGGTGAATCTGATCAAACTGAGCCGATACGTCATTTATTTTAGCTCTGAATGTTTCATGTCTGAGATGCCTGGTTAAGATTTTAAGCCACACTTAAGCTGCGCTAGCTCAGACTGCACCGGTTACATCAATAACCATTACTTCTCAGTGATGTAAAGAAATTACCACAATTGGATTTTGCTCTCGCTGCATTAGGGACCATTCATTCCTTTTCTGTAGCCGCTTGCACCCTGGACCAGCCTCCAGTCTATCACACAGACTATAACACAGAGACACAGACAACCACTCACACCTGCAGCCGATTCAGATTCACCAACCAGTTAACCTTTGACCTGCCGGGGAGAAGCAGCATGCAGGTGCAGGGAGAACACGCAGTAACAGATGGTCAGAAGCTTCTTTCTATGAGGCATCAGTGCTAACCACCACACCACCCTGCATCAAGGGCCACCAGGTCCCTAATCCAATCATTCAAGTGTCAGAGTTCAGGCTGCACCTTCTTCTCGTCCCTGATGTTTTTGTACCTCCCTGGAGTTTAGTTGGTGACAAACAAAACCGTCAGTCAGCTGTCGGCCAACGTCAGATCAGCGTTTAGCTTCTGTGGCCGTGAGTCCAACGCCGTGGACAGAAATCTGACCTCTGCTGGCCTTTTCAGACGATTTAGCATTGCGCTACACTGTGATTGGCTGACCAGCTTAAAGAACATTAAAATACACAAGTATTTTCCAGCTTTGTACTACAGCTACCATGCTGCAAGGAATAATAGTAAAGTAAATGGTCACACATCTCCATCTCACAAATCAACTGTTTCCTTAAAATCCCAGTCTGCACAATCAATCAGTCTGCTTGTTTGCGGAGGCTGCCGCCGCTGTCTTGTATTGACTTTGTCTTTGCTGTGATCTCATTGGAATAATGGACTGTGCAGAATAGTTACAGTCTATTTTCAACCCGAGGCTTATTCAATCACTCTGCCCCCGTAACTCGGTTAGGAGGGATCCGTTACCATTATCATTGCAGATCACAATCAGAGGGATTAAACACGTTACGGCGGTAACAGGATAAACTTATCCAACGAGACACCGACAGAAAAGCTTCAGTGAGCGAGAGGAGAGCGATCTCCACCACAAACAAATGAAAAAGGTGACAGGTGGAGGATGAACTCCATAGACGAACGCCGTAAATCCACCATCTTTTCTTCTGGTGTCCACGTGAAAGACGACACCACTGTGGGTCTCCTCCTGGCAGGTTGACCAGCCGGTGGAAATGTCAGGTGATGAATGTTAACTCGGTGCCGTTTCAATAAACATCAGGTCTGAGGAGGATCGCGGCTCACGCTCAAAACGAGGCCTGCAGTGTGCACTGCAAAGTGTGTAATCATGTAATTATAATTCCTCCACAACATGACAGAGCACATCTCTATGAAACCTCTGATAATAATTACATTTAGTTTGATAACGAGCGCAAGGCTGCTCTGAAACAAAGGGTGTAATTTGTAGATGAGAGAACACGTATAACGGCCTTATAATGATTATATAATTGGATGATTCAGAATTAGAACGAGGCTAATTTTAATATTTGCATGAAAAGAGATTTTGTCTAGTCAGGGGGTTGAACCTGGTTTAGCAGATTCCTCTGTGGATTCAGAATATCTCCTCTCAGTCAGGTAGCTCTAGTTTAATTTTCTGTCGAATCATTCCGCTAATTAAATCGGCCGCGCCGTCTGCAGGCGACGGCTGACAAAGATCACAGAACATGGACAGCAGACGTAGCAGTCTGCGGCTTGTGGCGATGCAGGGGGAGCGAAAGGAGAAGCCGAGGCGATGGGGACAGGCGGAAATTAAATTAAAAGGGAGATGCTGCACTGACGAGGCATTTTGTCGAACGAGGAGGTCGGCGAGGTGAGAGACGTTTAATAATCCACAAACTCTCTCTCCAGACAACGGGACCGAGCGAGCGCGACAAAGGCTTCTGCAAGAGATTCACGGGAGGAGAGTGGGAATTAAAGACAAGCAGCAGAGGCAGAGGCCTATAAATAGAGCAAATTAGTCTGAAGCGTCTGATCATATGAGCACGGTGGTGATGTTCACATCGTGGTGAACAGGCGACTCTGATGCAGACTCAGGTTTCATTTCTTAAACTATTAAAGCTGCATTTTTGTTTACTTGCATGTTCCTTTATTTCTTTGCACATCACATGACAGCATCCAGACCAAACTGCGCTACAGGCACCTTCAACGCAAAACACGTCCTTGGAAAGCCAGTGAATCACAAAGAGTCATGCTCCAGTACATCGCCCCCAGACAGCAGGGCCAGCTCAGGGAAGGTGTTACGCTCACTAAAATCATCTCTCTCTCATTTCACACCCCAGTGAAGATGTGTAACTGATGCTCCTTGATCCCATTCCGCAGGACGATGATGTGTCTCTCCAGCCTCGGGCTGGCGGCCGCTGCCGCCGCCACTTTACTGCTGCTGCTACTACTGTACGCAGCCTCGGCAGGGACGGTTCAGGCTGCAGGGGCGACTCTTAACCGCAGCCGAAACAGGAGCGCCGCTGAGATGAGCCTCAGTGAGAACAGAGGGAGGATGTTTCCCCCACATTTTAACTGTGTCCTTCCACCAGGAGCTACGCATTTACATCTCTGCACTGTGCAGAGCATGTAGTCCTCCAGCACTACTCAATAAAACATTTAGTGTTAACAGACACAAAGCTCTCAGCTTGTCGTGTTAAATATTAATAATTAATGATAATCGGGACATTAAACCAATCAGCCACAACATTAAAACCACTTAAAGGGTTGGACCTGCCATTCATTGGTGTGGATGTTACATGAAGAACAGCACAAGGTGTTGACCTGGCCTCCACATTCACTAGATCCCAAACTGATCAAGTATTGGTGTACATCAGTGGCTAAAGCAATGAATAAAGGCAAATTTGAATGAGAATTAAAACAGGAAGGAAAAGGAATTGAATGTAAAGTATCCACATCTTTTGTTGTGCCTCATAATTTTTATCTCCCGTCTCTCTGCTCGTCCTCTGAAGCAAACAACTTCCCTGGTCTTGTTTGTCATAGAAATGTTAGAAGCTTATTTTGGAAGGACGAAGTGACCGCTTCCTTTTCTTCTGGTCAGGTTATTTGCAGATTGTGAGTGGTCAAACGATTTTTTTTTTCTGCCAGAGTTTGATTAAAATCCAGCATCTTCTTCATCGTCTGTTGGCAAACACGTCCGTGAAACCCCAGGAGGCAGCGGTTCATAGCTGTCAGTCATTCTGGCTCCTTTGTTATGACGACTGATCTCACTTTAATCTGACAAGGCGTGAAGATATGCAACTGTCTCCAGAGAGCTAATCCCCCCGATCCTCCACCCCTCCACCACCAGCAGCAGCACAGCTGAACAAAGCTTTACGTTCATTAAATGAAAATACATATTCAGTGTTGGAATAGTTAGAGACGTAACTCTCTCCAGTGTGCATGGATGTTGGTTTCAGCTCTCTTAAACATAAAATATAACCAAGACGATTCATTTATGATGCACATCTTTAACAATGCACTATTCTCATATTAGATGATATGAGATCTAATATGAGAGAAGCAGGAGGTGTGTCTGTTTGGATTTGGACACTGTGACACCTGGGCAGGAGTTTTTGTGCAGAAACTCATTTTCTTTCATCCTGGAAACATTTTTCGATGATGACTTGCTTTGCAAATGAAGATGTGCCTCACAAAGACTGCAGCTAACGCCATGAAAACCAACTGCCTTAAGAGGAAAAATGTCTTCATACCTGCAGATGGCAGCAGTAGAGAAACCGGAAGAGCCACAGTTAGCTCGGAGGCTAGGAATCTGAGGAACCGACCATCACGACTCAATGGCTGCAGCCTGCAGGACTCAAGACGACACGAATCAGTGGTGAGCAACAAAACCAGGGTTGTTTGGAACTGATCAGGCAGGAAATAAAACGAGACTTACAAGACAAGACGCTTGACGAACTGACAAACGAAGTGGCAATGACAAACACCAAGCACATGACTTAAATACACAAGGAGGGGACAACGACACAGGTGCAAACAATCAGGGCGGGGCTGCTGCAATCTGCACGAGAGAGAACACGAAGACAGGAAGTCCAATGAAAGAAAGGACAACAAAATAAAACAGGAAGACAAAATACAAGCAAACATGACCTGAATCAGAAACGAGACTTGACACCGTCACAATGAGCCGGCCTCTTCTGAATCAGTGCTGATCAGCTGGTCTACAACTCATTTATTCTGATCGTACTTCCCTTGTGTCGTACTTAGTCCTGTGTCTTCATGTAGCTCCATAGTCCTGGAGGAACATCCTCTCATCCCAGCATGCACTGCACCTGCTATATATGTTTGAAATGACAACAAAAACGTCCTTGACTACCCCTTTGAAAAAAGAGCAGATGAAGAAAGTGTAGGAGGCTGAACAAGCCTTTGCATTTCTAGGGAGGTTAGTTTATGCCTTGAACTGCAGCATAGAGTCTGTAGCATAGACTGTATATAAACATGAACAATGCGTCGCCTCTTCCTGTCACCTTCTTGCAACATAGAGTCTGCCACTAACATGGAGGAGGTGGAAATGAAGCTTGTGTTGAGGAATTAGTTAATGCACAATGGAGTACTTCCAAAAGCTGGATACTCTGAAAGCCTGGATACTCTGAAAGTCTGGATACTTTGAAAGTCTGGATGCTCTGAAAGTCTGGATGCTCTGAAAGTCTGGATACTCTGAAAGTCTGGATGCTCTGAAAGTCTGGATACTCTGAAAGTCTGGATACTCTGAAAGTCTGGATGCTCTGAAAGTCTGGATACTCTGAAAGTCTGGATGCTCTGGCTTAATTACTAGCCTTTATTGTTACAGGGTTTGGTTGGTGTCTCTTCCAGTTCCAGCAGGCTGTGTGCAACATAAAACACATTAACTATAACGAGCTACGTTGAGTTTTGAACACGTACTGTAGTGGTGATGAAATCGAGAGTCAAATCCTGAAGCTGCCTGACTCTGTGTGGTAACACAACAGACTGAGCCCTGCACACAGAAAACAGTTTATGTTATAATGTGTGAAGCAAACGACAGAACCACAAGTGTTTCATATTTTTCTCCTCCACGTCGACAAACGAAGCAAACATCCTCCAGGTGTTATTATTAGTCAGTGCACAGATTGCAGAGACACTCCAGGAGCATTCAAACAAACCGTGAAACAATAAAAATGTGGACTGTTACAGTAGCAGTGCCTTAAAGTTTAACGCCTCCCATTGCTGCAGTAAATCTGCAGTAAAAAAAAATGGAGGCTTAAACTTATTTAAACTAATCTGCCGTTATCAGTGCCACAAGAAGGAAAATGCGCTTAAATCTCTTATTGTTGAGTTTTAAGCTGCATCATGTTTCCCCCGCGGCTATAATGTCTTTTGTAGAGGCAGCAGAATGACATAAAAGACCACACCTCTGAGCAGCACCTCTTCTTTAAGCAGTGAATAGGGCCGCGATGGCAAAATGAACGACGAGCCTTCGAGGTTTTATTAGCCCACAATCCCAGAGCAATTCAGACGCAGCTTTTGTTCCCATGACAGCAGCAAAGTGGACGTCTGTGGTGACATTTCACTGACGAGGCCGATACTGTGCGTGCGCCATGCAGCGAATTATTACGAAAATCTTAAAGAATGAGGAATAATCTGTTAAAACCGCACACAAATGATCTGGTGTGGTTGTTTACTGAGGTGATTAGCTGTAATTTCTTTGACTCTGATGTGATTGCGCTGCCAGATTACGGACAAAGAGTCGGGGGAGGGGGGTGGGAGGACGGCGTGGGGGCGAGTGAGCAAGAAAGAAAAAAAATCAGCGGGGTGAGACGAAGGGAGGGAAAACAAGAAAACTGGGCAGCAACATCCCAGGAGTCTGGTTGTTGGACAGACACTGATGTTGAAATTCAGATCACACACTCGCCTGCAAACCATGCAGCTCACCAGAGATGGGGAAGGATGAGAGACTGAGGGGATGGAGGAGAGGGGGGAGACAGAGGTAAACTGAGAGACTGTACGACAAAAGGGGGAGGCTGAACCTGGACGCACATGAATATCGCTCGCATGTAATTAGTCAGCGAAGTCGTAGCACTGAGGAGGTTTGGAGGAAATAACGAGGCAGGATTCAATTAAAGTCAGACGTATGGCGTCACGCTGCAGCATCACAGTGTGTTGTGTAATCCTCTGTTGGTGTGAAACAATCTCTCCTGAAGCTGAATGCTACAGAGAGAGGCAGTGTGTTGATGATGAAACCCAGAGTCAAGTCCTGGAGACGAGCTGCTCGATGGTAGCAGCGCCGCAATTTAACCGAGATATGACGAGATATGTCAGAGTTAAATGAAGCTCATTAGGGTGAAATGTCTTATCAGTTCTGTTCTGGATTTGTTCTGAATGCTAACTTTTTTTGGTGGGACAATTGTGTAATTTCTGTCCGTGTGGAGTTTGCATGCTCTCCTTGTGTCTGCATGGGTTCTCCCCAGGTACTCCAAAGCATAGACTGTATATAAATATGGACAATGCGCCCCACTTTGTTGCATTGGCCAAACTGATGCTACTTTCCCTTAATCAGAATATGAATGATCATACTCAAAGCTCTGAATGCAGCTGCAGTCAGAGCAATGGTGTCGGACATAAATTCAACTCCACAGTGCCCACATAACAAGTATGACTACTGTTACTCCTGTTAGCTCCGCCCCCATGATTTGATTGACAAGGTAGATCTTTGCCGGAGTGTATTTCATTCCTAAAGGAGGGACTCCAGACCAACTTTCCCCCGGGGGACGTCCTTTTACAAAATATTTTCCAATGTTTTCAGTTTGCGAAGTATCCTGACTAGGGATGGGTGATATAGACTAAAAAATGTATCCCGATAATTTCTGGTATTTATCACGGTAACGATAAAAATGAGGATAAATAAATAAACACCAGTTCATCTTTTTGACTATAATGCATCAAGTTTTCTCACTCGTTGTTGTTTTTTTCCCGGACTCTTTGGATGAAGTCGACGCTGCTTCTGCATCTTTGCTCATTTTCTGTCTTTCTTCATCTTCTGGTTTGTGCTTGTGTTTGAGGTGGTGGAACAAATTAGTGCTGTTACTGTCCTTTTTATTCACTATTTGTTTGCAAACCTTGCATGTTGTAATTTGCTGCTCCGCGTCAGACTTTTTAACCCCTTCATGCCTAGTGTTGCTAATTCACGACGCACTGTTTCCGTTCAGACTGCAGCTGAAATAACGCATGTAATACTCCAATGTCGGTTTGTGCACATTCAAAAAAATCCTAGGAACCTTTAGCAAGCTCTAGTTTCTGGTAGGACCGGCCGGAGTGGTAACAAAAATACAAATATTTAACTTCTTTATATAATTGAAAAATCAATTGAGGCGTTAAGGGGTTAAAACCAAACCAGATAATGGAGGTGGAGCCTCGTTTAGGAACGAGCTCCTCTCTGCCGGCGTATCTGCTCCACCTTCCACCATTGTCAGTTTGTCAGTATTCCACACGTGTTGGGCTGCGAGTGTGTCACCCACACTAGTATTCGCTCACCCATTCAAATGATCAGAATCAGGTGTTCTAATCACTTGGCCTGGCCCCAGGTGTATAAATTCAAGCACTCAGGCATGCAGACTGTGAAACAAGACATTTGTGAAAGAATGGGCCGCTCTCAGGAGCTCAGTGAATTCCAGCGTGGAACTGTCATAGGATGCCACTTGTGCAACAAATCCAGTCGTGAAATTTCCTCGCTCCTAAATATTCCACAGTCAACTGTCAGCTCTATTATAACAAAATGGAAGCGTTTGGGAACAACAGCAACTCAGCCACGAAGTGGTAGGCCACGTAAAGTGACGGAGAGGGGTCAGCGGATGCTGAAGCGCATAGTGCAAAGAGGTCGCCGACTTTCTGCACAGTCAATTGCTACAGAGCTACAAACTTCATGTGACCTTCAGATTAGCCCAAGTACAGTACGCAGAGAGCTTCATGGAATGGGTTTCCATGGCCGAGCAGCTGCAGCCAAGCCACACATCACCAAGTGCAATGCAAGGCGTCGGATGCAATGGTGTAAAGCACGCCGCCACTGGCCTCTAGAGCAGTGGAGACGCGTTCTCTGGAGTGATGAATCACGCTTTTCCATCTGGCAATCTGATGGACGAGTCTGGGTTTGGAGGTTGCCAGGAGAACGGTACATTTCAGATTGCATTGTGCCAACTGTGAAATTTGGTGGAGGAGGAATTATGGTATGGGGTTGTTTTTCAGGAGCTGGGCTTGGCCCCTTAGTTCCAGTGAAAGGAACATTGAATGCTTCAGGATACCAAAACATTTTGGACAATTCCATGCTCCCAACCTTGTGGGAACAGTTTGGAGCGGGCCCCTTCCTCTTCCAACATGACTGTGCACCAGTGCACAAAGCAAGGTCCATAAAGACGTGGATGACAGAGTCTGGTGTGGATGAACTTGACTGGCCTGCACAGAGTCCTGACCTGAACCCGATAGAACACCTTTGGGATGAATTAGAGCGGAGACTGAGAGCCAGGCCTACGTCATCAATGGGAATTTATCGTTTTTATCACAGGATGACATATTCTTACCGTGGAGAATGTTTTTGACGATATATCGTAAACAATGAAATATCACACATCCCTAATCCTGAAGTTCTCAGACTGTCCTAGTTGTCTACAAGCATCTCTTTGCGCCAAAAGTTGTCTCACTATCTAAAAGTGTTTAATTCTATATAATAAATAAATCATCACAGTCAGAAACAAACATGTTGTAGTTATGCATCTTAACCTCAGCTGCTAAACATTTGTCTCCAGCTTTAGGAGGATGGATTCACTTCACCCTCCAGTTTGCCGCCTCATTCATCCCGTGTCACATTTCTATAACGTGGCGTGGTGACACGTGTGCAAACAAGCCCGGTGGTAAGTGCATGCAGATACAGCCAGGTGAGAGAGAGAGGGAGGCTGCCAGCGGGCCGGATGGAGGGAGACAGACGGAGCCTCGTCATTCTGCCGCCGCTGTGCTCGCTTGTTTGCTTACCGAGTAAAGCAGATGGGTAAATGAGGTGCAAACACACAACGCACACACACTCAGAGCCAGAGGAGTTATTCATCACAACATAGCGCTGCAGATTAACCGGCCCAGCATTTCCTCTGCTTTACTGCCAACTCAAATATTGTGTCATTTCCACTTTTACAGACTCAGACTGATTCCTTCAATGACAGACTGCCTGAAAGCTTCTGATTAGCATATTTATGTTCAGGCTTTTCGCAGCATTGATTCTTTGCAAGCAACGTTCATAAATATTTTTGTACTAGCAAATTAAAACCCTGCACTCTCGAGTGAAGTTGACAGCAGCGCTCCAGGTGATCGTAGACTAGCAAAGGTTAACGGCGATTAAACCATTTATTGAGAATGCATTCACTGCAGCATACGTTGTTGCTCTGGTTGGTTGGAGGTCTATCTAAGTGTGTGCAGAGGTTTCTTTTTATTTCTCTGCATCAGTTGAAATATGCGCCATAAAGAAATGCAGACGGAGCGTTATTATTATTATTATTACTCATAATAAGATTTTAGTCTGCCTTCACCCGACTATAACTAGATTAGAAAGTTCCGGAAATCGTGAGTGAACAATTGTTTCTGTTTGCAGATACAAAATAAAAGTCTGGATGGCAGCGAGTCACGTCAGTGTCTCTCTCCTCACTGTGGATTTACCAGAAGAAAAGAAAAATCAACTTCATGGATTCTGCATTTTCCAGATATTCTGCATTCATTCATTCATTCATTCATTCATTCATTCATCTTCTATACCCGCTTAGTCCTGTTAAGGGTCCCAGCTGTCATTGGTCTAGAGGTGGGGTCCACCCTGGACAGGTCTCCAGTCTATCACAGGGCCAACACAGAGAGACACTCACACCAACGGCCAGTTTAGAATCACCAATGAGCCTAACCAGCATGTCTTTGGACGATGGGAGGAAGCTGGAGAACCTGGAGAGAACCCACGCAGACACAGAGCCGTGGATTCAAACCAGACTATGATGCATCAGTGCTAACCACCTCGCCACTGTGCCGCCCAGATTTTCTGCAAACTTTCATAATTTTCCTAAAATCTCCTTCTATCTAGCTGCTTTTAACTGTTAGGACATTTCCAGCATCTGTATAGTTATAGTTTTATACATATATATTTATATATATTAAAGTGATTACAATAAAACACGTTTCCATACTGTGCATGTGACAATAAACTCTTTGTATCTTGAATCTTGAACTTAGACTTAAACTTAGATGGACTTTAAGAATAAGAAAAACCTTTACATGTCCCACAGTGGAGAAATTGCAGTTTGCACATCGTACAGAAAGGGCAGAATAAAAAATAAGAAGAGTAAAAAGAGTGGTGTGTAAAAGATAAATAATGGAATAGAAAAAATACAAAGATTCATTGCAAAATATTGAACAGACTGGTGTCAAAGTGGTGTTTTACACCTTGTGGTGTAATACCATTGCACATATATCAGGTGTGTTCATTGTGGAGTCTAACAGCAGCAGGAAGGAAAGACCTACTGTATCTTTCCTTCACACATTTATTCATTGAATAAAGTGGCTACTGGTGCATGTAAGAAAAAACACTGGAAAAACCACAAGTGAAAAGAAAAATAGATGAAGATAGTTAAAATAATAAAATAATACAAATTAATATTAATATACATATATATTGGATAGATAGGAATGATTAATAAGATGCAATAATGTGCATTAACATGAATAACGTGGAGTTATCTGTTACTGAACTTCAGAGCATCTTTTTTTTCGCAGATAATTCTCCTAAATTCTCCACACACAGATAATGCAGTAAAAGATTGAAACAACACCCAATGCACTGAGTTAAAAAAGTTTTAATAATATCTCAGAGTAAAGTAAGTCCAGGAAAATGTATTTGTTTTGTTCTTTATTATAATGCATGGTGGTATAAATACATTAAAAGTGAAGAAAATGTGATATTTATGCATGTTTGCTTTTGATTATACCTCAACACTTCTGAGACTAAAACCTTCCCACTCACATGTTTACAGCTTGAGTCTCATTCTCTGTTTTCTAAAAGCTTTTTAATCTTTTTTTGTTGTGCATTGCGCTTTATTGAGCATTTTCTGCCTCCTGGTTCAAAAGTTTGAGACCTTGGTTCTCCCTCAAGTCAGCACTGACTCCGTAGAAAAAGCAAAGCATGCTGGGTAAAAAGCTGCCCTCAGCCACTCCTCCCTATCACTGTGTGCATGTTTGCGCTCGTTCATTCCGGGTCAGAGGCGGTTAACTAACGAGCCGCCAGGCCTCGCTCAATGCCCTCCATTGATCTGCAAATTAAGGAAGGTGTGGGGGGGGCGAAACACTTTTAGCTCATTTGTCCCGAAGAACACAAAGTTTGAGTCCGGTTATTTGTTTACTGTCATGCAATATGTGACTCTTTATCTGAGCCGTGAGTGTTTCGCATGAGATTCAGGGACCTGGAAGAAAAGGAGATGTTGCTATAAACAGAGCGGGGGACAGTTAGGGGGGTGGGGGTTGATGGGAGGCCAAACAGTAGAAGACTAAGATGATTAGTAGAGAGAGAGAGAGAGAGAGGAACCAGGAAATTCAGACTTTTACTTTCGGATGATTTAGTTGGAGAGAAACAGTCACAGGAAAACAAGTTCATCTTCTATAAAAAAATAAAATAACAAAATCCAAACTTGTGTTATAGGTTTTCTATGACCCTGCATGCTGTGTCCCGTCAGTTTGACATGATTTCACCTTGAATGGGATCATCCAGACACATGATGCATGACCATAGACTGAATATAAATATGGACGTGTCTCCACTTCCCTGCATTGGCCAAACTGATATTATATCCCTGGGAATAAGGGCGGCGCCATCTTGTGGTCCGAGAGTGTAGCCACATGGAGTTGCAATATCGATGCCCCGCCCACATTTTGCACATTTTTTCAAGGAAATGTTGGATTCTACTTATTTTAGTTTTATTTTATTTATTTTTTTTTCCAACACTCCAAACTTGTCACATCATGTTTCTGTTACATCAGATTCATTCATTCATTCATTTTCATTCATCTTCTGCACCTGTTAAGGGTCGCAGGGGTCTGCAATAGTCACACTCACACCTACAGCCAATTAAGAATCACCAATTAACCTGGGAGAACATGCAAACTCCACATAGAAAGGAACCAGTCGGCCCATGGATTCAAACTTGCTGTGAGGCATCATCGCTAACCACCTCACCACTGTGCTGCCCTATTGCGTCAAAAACTAAAACGAAGCTTAGTAGAAAAATCAACACTTGAACATGTATCAGCATGATATTAACTACCTAAAATGATAAGTGAATTTTAATGTTTTAGTTTGGCCCAAGTCCCACCCATTAACATGGAGGAGGCGGAGCGTATGACATCTTCTGCAGCCAGCCACCAGGGGGAGCTCTACTTGCTTTGGCTTCACTTTTGATGGCGCTGTTATCTTTATGCTGGCTATGTGCATGATGGATTAGTAATGCATAAAGCAAATGGATGAGCCATTATTCAGGAAATTCACTGTAGAAAGTTTGAAAGGGACAAAATGTGGTCACAAAGTCAGTACTATGACTAGTTATGTTACAGGTGAGCTGACTCACAGAATATACAAATACATGAGTATCATATGCATGTCTACAAGTGAGTGGCTGGAATTGATGAATGTAGGCAGTAGACAGTCAGTAGATTGGTTGGGTCTGAGAATGAAAGGTTAAGGTGGAGTGGAGAATAAATGGTCAGTGCATCAAGAGAAGACAGACCTTTGATAATCTGCACAATAGGAAAATATTAACTCTTTAAAAACCATGTGAACTACTTGATTAAATAGTGAAGTTGCAGTGGGACAGGTTGTCTGATACATCCAGGTAAGGATATCCATATACAGCGGACGTTTAGCCACTTTGAACGAGCAACAGTTTTATCCAAACCACTTCAATTCAAAGTAAAATATGTGATTTTAAATACCCACGCTGGTAGATCCAGTGATAAAACTATGACGTCTGTTATTTGCTTCCACACAAACGCGCTCTCTCTTGAACAGAGAGTCCCCTGCAGCACAGTTCACTAATCACTATGGCAACCAACTAGGTCCATGTTTCCTCCTGAGCCTCACCTGATTTAGAGAAGCAATAATGTCGCGGCGTCACTTTGTGTCTCTCTCTCTCTCTAGCAGACGCTCTTAAGAGAACAACATCACGGCGCTGAGTCGATGACACATCCTGGTATTTGTGTTGCCGCGTCCGGCTCCGTGTCTGTCATGCAGCAGAGTGTAGCTATTCACGGAGGCAATCAATGCCAAGCAGCAGGGAGATTGACAAAACGAAGCTTAATGACGCGCGAGGCGGCCGCTGATAGCACGTACGAGTAAACTGTACACTGCCGCTCGCCAGTGAGCCGCTTCAAAACAATTAAGGAATGAGCCGACGGGGAGGGAAGCTTCTTAAAAAAGGCCGGGCGCCTGAACTCGAACATCGGCCTAATGTTGGTCTATTGAGTTCTGTCAAACACAGAGTGGAGGCTGAATACAAAAAAGATAAAAACATCTTCTAAGTAAGTAGCCTACGCTAGTGTGAGCCTCATCAGTCTGGCTCACTCTGTAACAATGCCAACATTAGTCAGCGCTGTGTCATTTTGTTTCTACTTCCTCACCAATTTCGCCAAAGACAAGTCGTATTTTAGTTTGCATCTCCAAACCTTTCCTCCATGTGTTCCATCTTTATTAATCCAAAACAATCAAAAATTGCAGAAATGAAGAGGCAACTGGAAATACTAAAGCACAAACACGCTACTAGCACTCTTTACCAACTCCCTATTACAACAGACAAAGTTGCCATACGGCCAAAATAAAGTAGCAGCTTTATGTTATTTGTACTTAATTTATGTTCACCGCCTGAAGTCCATTAGCTTAGCATAGCATAAACAAAAAGAAAATGCAGCCAGGGTGAAAGAGCTAGCATGAATCTGACCAGATCTCCAAGCTCCAACTTACTGATGCATTTCATCTCTCAGTGCGAAGAAGCTTAAGCTTGTGCAAAAAGAAAAGTCGAGTTATCATAGACTCAGGCTGGTGTTGTTTCTCTCTGGTTCTTGGAATAAATCCATTTTTTCTGAGCACATCTGCTCCATGTGGGGTAAAAACATCAGGTGAGGGACGGAAACATGGAGGTAGAGAAAGAAGATGAAGACAAAGTGGTAGACATCTGGAGACCTCTGATGAAAACTTTTGGAGGTGATGGAGAGGAGAGGTGGAGATGAGGAGGAGGCGGCCCGTGCACAGAAGAAGGAATGATTGACTCAGGGATGGTGGACATATTGTTCTTTGGATGAAAGCAGTGAGTTTAGAAACTGAGGATGGACGGATTTGACAGTTTGGGAAAATGGAAGAGAAACAGCAACAGATCATGAGGGGACAGAGCTGAGAACTGAGGACATGAAGGCCGTGTTAATGAAGCTAATGACATAAAAGGCTAAGAAATGGAAACATTAGTGTCAGTGTTGGTTCATGCTCTAAATTCATCTATAATCCACTAAGGATGAAATAAAAATCAGCTGAGACAAAGCTCAAACCCAAAGGCAGCATTCATCTAAAGGTAAAGCACGGCTGTAACGGTGGCCGGGCTCATTTCTGTTCTCTTGCAGCTCTAGATTTTGTTGGCCACCGGCAGACGTAAGCGTTGTGTGCGGGGCTGTCAGAAAGCGGCTTTGCTTCACCGCACTCAGAGAACACAACCAATTAAACAAATACTGTGGGGAAATAATGGCCGTATGTCCTCCCAGTGGCTGCTGCCCTGAGAGGGATGACGACTGGATGAGTCAGAGAGACAGAGAGAATCACATCTGTCTGCATCCTGGAGGCCGAGTCCAGCCCGGGCTTCTCTGCTTGTAATGATCACTCTCTGAGCCGTGGACACTCTTGATGTCGTTTCCAAATGCCACGCAATTGTCACTGCAAAAAAAACAAAAACAAACGGAGCCCTGAGGAGGATCATTTTTAAACCACAACAACCACACTCGCCCCCACCTACACCCACAGCGAGCCGTCGTAGCCGGTCTCCAGGCTCCGGGCTGGCGAAGTAAATGAGGTGGAAATGTATGGAGCCTAAAACGTCCCCGGGGAGACATTATGTGAAAGAGACACCATTTCACTAAGGAGAGGAGACACACAAAGGGCCAAGAGGGACACAGAGAGGAGACGCAAACACTGACTGCTGCTGCTGCTGCTGCTGCTGCTGCTCATGGGAACAAGATGCAGAGACATGCAGCCAGAAGTCTGAGACTCAGAGATGAAACTCAAAACATCGACTTTGATTAGAAGATTAAAACAAGAACAGAGCACACTACAACCACATCCAGCAAAAAGAGGAAAAACAAAATCTAAATTTGAAGCTTTGAACTGGAAAATACACCAATCAGCCATTAAATTATGACCACTGAGAGGAGAAGTGGATAACATTTAAACCCTCTTGTGACAGTTCAATGTTCTGCTGGGAAACTTCTGGACCTGGTGTTCCCAGACACCACAGGACACCCTCAGAAGGTCCATGTCCATTCTCTGATGAGTCACCACAAGGTAGACCTGCACAATATTAGGTCATAATGACATGCCTGATCAGTGAATAACTGAACCGTGACCCATACTGAAACAGTTTAAAATTAAAATCCTCCTCCTTCTTCATTTTCTCCAACAAATATAAAAGAAACATTTGCAAGATGTTTGTTTACCCAAAAATCTACAAAACTCTTCCTGGACGTCTGAATGAATTACAGATCTCGACCCTGCAGCCATCTGCACACACATTTCTCTTCCTCCCTCTGGCAGTAATAAGATTGCATACCCCCACAGGCTTCGTGAACAACCCGTTAACGGTCTAACCCCTGACCCCACCTCCAAGGTGCTCCTCTCTCGCCGTCACTCATCACCCACAGAGCCTACAGGGGCAGCTGTACCTGCCAGAGCCCCATCAACACCCCCTGCTGCCCACCAGCTGGCACCTCTCACCCCCCGCCCCAGTAACACCTTCCACCTCCTGCCGGCCTTTCACCGCCGCAGCCAATATGTTTAGAGCAGAAATAGATTCTGAATCGTCTCGTCTGTGGCTCGCTCGCGTACGCTGGAGTTATAACTTAAAGACCACGCCCCAGCCTCGCCTTCTCTCTGCTCATCTCACTCCTCAGCCCCCATCCCTCCCTTTTCTATTCTTCCTCCTCCACCTTTCATTACAGCAACCAAGGACCCAAAGCTTCCTGAGATGTACCTCCACCCATCCATCCCCTTTCAACCTCCCTCATCCCTCCGTCTGTTTCCTTCACGTCCAGTCTACCAGTAAACTTCTCTACGCACACAGTAATGGACTTTCATGACAAAAACACGCTGCAGAACAAGACGAGATGGAGCGAAGCCCTCATCGAAGGTATCCATGGCAACGCTTGGTGTCAAGCATCACTCCTCAGAAGCTGTGAGCTAGTGAGCAGCGACTGTGGCTCAGTAGGTAAAGCGGGTTGTCCACGAACCAGAGGGTTAGCGGTTCGATCCCCGGAATGTGCCACATGTTGAAGTGTCCTTGAGCAAGACACTGAACCCCCAGTTGCTCCCAGTGCGTGGCACTGGTGTGTGAATGTGTGCGTGCTTGTGTGAGTGAATGGGTAGATGTGTCTCTGACTGTAAAAGCGCTTTGAGTACCAATAGGTAGAAAAGCGCTATATAAAAGCAAGGCCATTTACCATTTACCACATGAGCACCCTTCCAGCGCTGGACAGCCCTCCAGTCCTTTGGCATTTCCCCCTTACCCATCAGTCAGTCCACTGCGTCAACAAAAAGCCAATTAGGTCCCAGAGAGACGTGTGAATGCTGCATTTAAAATGTGATCCATTAAATCTGATACCCAGATCATTCAAAGGGAAGAGTCAAACAGTTTCTGCAGAAGATTCAGGGTGGAACAGTCTGCCATGGGTTGCACTGACTTTGCAAGACGCTAACGTTTAGTAGCGAGGGAGGGAAGAGACAAAGGAGCAAGCAACAAAATGGCTTTGACAAAAAACCTAGAATTTAAGGCGGTGCATGGAAGGCAGGGTGTCAGAAAACATGACTCAGAGACAAACAGGAGGAACATCACAGACAACTTGACAGAGGACAAAGGGAAAGGCAGGGCTGTATATATAGACACAAGGGGTGAGGGACTAATGAGACACAGGTGAGACTAATGAGGGCGGAGCATGCAAGGAGAAACCAATCCACCAATCAGAGTTGAGACATTCCCAGTGTGTGTCCTCCACGAGCTGAAAGCTGGAACTACAGAGACAGAGTCTGAGTTTTGAGCGAGCCATCCATAACACTTCATTCCCCTTAATTCCCAGTAAAACTTATAATTCCAGGAACTTTCTTTATTAAATGAATATTATCATCTGCAGCTGCATTTGTTGTAATCACGGCAAAATACAACATAGGTCAATGTGTAGTCTGAGGGTACGTACCAGAAATGAAAACAGGAAAAACTACTGTTATTAGTTTTTTATTTATAAATTTAAAAAAAATAATAATAATAATAATAAAGAAATATTTATTTTATTCCGTTGTCCAAAATGAAAGAGGGAAATTTAAGATTAGACTTAATTTTCTTTCTCCCAGTTGGGTTTAAACAGATAAATAAAAATGCAAACAATTCAAAAACAATAACAGATGAAATATATATATTTTCATACAGGTCTCTCCCAGGTTCAACATTCAGTTTTGGAAGGAGGAAGTCAATATTAGACTTTATTTCTCTCTACTGACGTGATTTAAAGTGCAAAACGTGTGAAATCCTCCCAATAAACTGGTGTATTTACATTCAGTGAAACATGAAGCAGTCTAATGTGGAGTTTCCAGGTCTTTCTCTGGTCCAGGAAGTGGTCTCCATGGTGACCACTGGTCCAGGTCTCTCTGGTCCATGGATCATTGTGTTCAGCTCTAAATAAATCTGTTTTTTCTTCAGATTCACAAACCAAACGCTCAGAGAGAAATTCAGACGACCAGATACCTTGAGTCAGAAAATCTAAAATCACATCTGAATATTTTTCCAGATCATTTGTGATGTTTATCTACAGCTGACATGGGTGGTGAAGAGTTCAGACACACTTTAGAGTGAGGGAAGAAAAGAAAGGAAAACAAGTGTTGATGAGATGACACAGAGAGGAGGAGGTGAATGAAAACAAGCAGGCCATCTTGTCAGGTCTCCATGGTGAGCATCTCTATGGCGTGTGAGCTCCTAACAGCGTGAACGTGCCTCGTCTTTGATAGCAGATTCATTCTCCTCCTGATGCCTTATTCCCGTCGCCTCCTGTTTGTTCTCCGTGTTTACAGTCAGGTGCATGAGATGTGAGCCACAGGCAGATGGCCAAACAGTGGATTGGATTAACACGAGGATCTAATCGCATTGGGAGAAAACCAGAGAAAGCACATAAGGAAAAATTAAAAAGTGGCGTCCACATGATGAGCTCGGTTACGTAGCAACATGGGCACAAACAGGACGAGTTCTCAGCAAAAGTCCTTTAGTGGTTGATCAGGTAATTTGGAGCCTGCGAGGTTTTCTGTGCAGCAGGCGGCAAATTAGAAAATAAACAAAATAAGTATTTGTTTGCTCATTAAAACGTCCAGATAATCTCATCAGGTAAAAGAGGCAGAGGCAGCTCTCCAGACCAAAATATCTGTCTGACAAAAAATTCAATTAAACACAGACATTCATTCATTTAATCCTCTTCATTTCAGATTCATTCAGTTAGCGGCTCGTTGCTGCTTCAGATACATGTTCACTCTTCTACTGAAGGATTTTCTCTTTGAATTATTCTGTCATTTTAAAAAGCGTTTTCTCTTTTAGATCCTTCATCTTCAGGTTTCCTCTCTAGGTGTGATGTTTTGCGTGGGGCTCGATTACTGTGGTGTCTATATATATATATATATATATATATATATATATATATGCAGCTAATTGTTCCTTTAGTCTGATGTTGTTTTGTTGTGTTTCTGAGGACAGTCCGTCCTGAAGAGTGTCTTTAGTGAAAGCAGAGATTTTAGCACGCGGGATATATTTTTATGCTCTCATTACTTCATGCTGAGGCTTTCAGAGTGCAAAAATAAAAAAATCACATTTTATGCACAAGGTTGCATTCATCAAGAAATTGGGACAAACACAGAATGCACAGATTAAACCAGCACATTTTGCTCAGCCGTGGAGGAAGCGGTGAGCGGATTTATTTAAAGGACAGAGTTGAAATATGAAGTCTGTGCCAGGCTTAGTGTTTTGGCTTCGTGCACGTCTAACTCTTAAAGTGCTCTGAAACAGAAAAGAGACTGAATGGCAGCACATTAATGTTCTACTTTGTCATATAAGGTTAATTCTTGCAGAGTTAAAGGTTAAGGTTTAATGGAAAAAGAATTAAAAGGTGAAGCGACAAAAACTGCAGTTCCTATGTTGTCCACTTGAGGCTGACTCCAAAAATGAGTCAATTCCCACAAACGTCCATGTTAAAATGTCCAACTAGCGGATATGGATACGTTTACGAACATTGCTAATTTCTCCACTGGGACAACTGCACAGCAGAGGATGCACGAGTGGACTGTGTGATGAAAGTAAAGTCTCTGATGAATAAAAACACAGCAGAAAGTAATGCTTTGCAACAGTTAAATCTATGTTCTTGATCTGAAAACAAGATAAAAACAGTAAATCTCAGGGAAAGGGTACTCAAAACAGGTGAAATTACAGCATCTGTCCATGCAGCAAGATAAATTTGATTTAAACTAGAGTGTAAAGTGATCGTTATAGTGTAAAGTTGAACACTTAAAATAAGACATTAACTCTTAAAACAAGATAAATTATCTAACACTTCTAAATCTAAGTTTTTTTTTTATCTTGGTAAGAACCAAATCATTTGCAGATATGTATAGTCTGTATAAGAACAAGCAGCAACTCAGCAGCATCAGCATCACTTAATAACATGCTCTTGTATTCTTATGAAACGTCATCGCTGCCCAAGAACTGTTCCAATTCAAAACGCCATCTGACCAATTACCTGGTCGTTTTATCGAGGATGCATCAGGGGCATAACTTGGTACAGCCAGGTATCCCAGAATGCATTTCAACCTCATTCAAAATACGTCTTAATACGGTCATTACGACGCCACTGCTATAGAAACCATCAACATACACTCAGTAAAACAGGACATTCTCATATAGAGATGAATGTCATTATTAAACCAAGAAACTGAATTAGAACAATTCATAAAGTTTCCTCTCACTCAATTCCAGCAGAAGCATCAATGCCGACCCAATAAAATAGTAAAAATATACAAAAAATATAATTCATTTTACTCACCAGAACTTAGAGTTCTCCTCAGAGCCTTTCAGCCAAGGGTAGCGCTCATAGTTGCTGACCTGAAAGTTTCCCCGCTGGGTCAGGCTAGCTCGCTCCAGGGTTGGGCGGCCTTTCCTCACAATATCCAGCTTTTCCTGGAAAGTCCGGCGTGAAAATGTCTTTCAAAGAAGATCTGCAAGCAAAGCAATAGCTTCTTCTCCTTCCTCTATCGTGGGTTCAACAAAAAGCAATCAAAACGTTAACAGGACTGATGAACATGAACCATTAGCTTGGCTTTCAGTTTTTCATGAAGGCCCAGGCAGATTTCTTTGACTCTGGCACCACGTGATGCCTGAAATATGATTGGATAAAAGCTCTAATGCTAAGCTACACTGCCAAATGAAAAGAATAGACTAAGGCTGATAATAAAGTTTAGGCCAGCAGAGGTTTTACTGGCCCTGACGGAACCACCAGAATTCAAACTTGTCAAATCCAAACTAACAAGTGCTCAAGTCTGAAGGTTGTCCTTCAAAACCACTCTCCAGGAAACACACGAGTGATTTCCCAAAGGCTTCGTCCACCATACAGCAGGATGGTCTACTCTGTCCAAAGGCTGACTATGAAACCATGCACAGTTCTCCCCCTCAAAGGTCGCCATCTTGGCTCTGCATGAAATGACGAGGGACCATTATCCGGCTTTAAAACCTGAAAAGAAGCTGCAGCTGTCAGGATTCATATGTTAATAAGCTGGACGCTGATTATTTTCTAGACATCAGCAGCTGTGACTGTTATTTTCACCTCTGGCGAGCCATCATGTCGTTGGCATATTTGTTGGCGGTGCTTAATAGGAGGCATCCCTTAATTGTTTTGGTGCTTACGTCTGCAAAGACAACATTAATGCCTGGTAAAGCCTCTTAAACTCTTCATTTAATGACAGAGTAAACCTCCAGCGCTTCACTCTGGGCTGGAGTGAGCGGCTTAAAGACGAGTGTTTATTAGCCGCCTTGTTTTTTTTTTTCTCTCCTGTGAAGCTGCAGATTCTGCATTTCTGTGAAGTGATGATGTGGTTTCCCTTCTGCCTCATGCAGCGGAGCACCCTGAGCCGAGCGGTGGAGGCTGGGTGGAGAGGAGGGGAGAGGATGGAGGGGGTGGAGGGGGTGGAGGGGGAGGCTTTTGAGGAATGAACACTCTCACTTTTTCTCCCTGGAGCAGCTGGAGTGGAATAATTACCTAGCATGTGCAAGAAGCTGAACCCCACTCACTGTGAACGTATACAGAGAGAGAGAGAGAGAAAGATGGCCACCAGTTCCTGTGTGTGACTCTGAGCCCTGCACAGCAGTTATCACATTATTTACAGCTGAGGGTTTAATGCATCGTTCAGTAATGAGCAGCCAGCCAATGGCCTGTGATCTGAAGCTCACTTATTCACTCGCTGGGCTCAGCTCCAGGCGCTGAAAGGGCTGGAGTTCCCCCAGCTAGAAGCGGAGCCAGCTCCCACTGCTATTCTTCACTTTATTCTTCTGCAGCCGCGGCTAATGCGTCACATGTGTGGATTATCTGTCTGTGATTTTATATTAGCACACTGAGGGAGGACGTTTCGACAGGTTCACTCCTCCGGCTGATAATCAGCTGCAGCTCCAGGTGAATTTGTCTCTTCCTGTCATCAGCTGGAGCAACCGGCCACCTCCAACCAAATCAGCCTGACAAATGTAAAAGCTAACAGCGACTCCTGGTGGTAAACAGCTGACACCACACCACCTTCATCTACACTGCTACCTGATAGTTCATAGTGGCAATTTGCACACTCCTGAACGTTATGAAGAGTGATCAGATGAGGTACAATTAATTATAAAGGTTGTCTCTGCAATGAAAAAAATATTTCTCCAAGACCTCAGTTCTGTGTAAAAGCTTACATAGAGAAGACAGATTAACACAGAACTGAGACATATTTCAACATAAAGTGCAAACATGCAATAAACACTGACAGTGAAATATAAATCACTGATTGTGGTGGAAGAATATAAATGTTGTGTGGTTGCTAATGAGCTAAAAAAAAAACTCAAATGACTAAAACACTAAATCTTTATAAATTAATAAATGTGGCTGAAACAACAGAATTTAAATCTTTTTTGTTTTGGAAGCTGCAGCTTCTTCTTTCATGTAAATGACCTTTCAATTATAATCTGCTCCATTTAACCTTTATTTATTGTTTCTAAAAATTAATCTGCGTTTAAAATATTAATATGGATCATACTTTAAGTTACATTAGTTTTAATTGTGAACAAACAACAAATTCAAAGGCTGATGAAGAGATCTGAGACATTTTTTTTTCTTTTTTTTGACCCATCCAGTCGTTCACAGCTGTGAACAGTTGGAGCAGTGGGCTACAGCCTCTCAGGACCGCGTCTGGGGAGCGATCTGAGTGTTCAGGGCACCTCAGCACCTCATGGACACGCCGGGTGTCGAACCTGTGACCCCCCAAGTCCCAGGCTGCTCCTCTACTCCACAATGCGTCACAAATCTGCGTGTCATCCCTGTGCAGGGGCCATGCTAATCTTCTCTGTATCGTTCCAATTTACCGATGTAACACATGCCAGTTAAAGAGACTCAAAGACAACAGAGACATTCAGTACGTCACTACGTCGTTTATTGATTGTCAAGAGGCTCCGTGTCTTCAGTTCTGAAGGATAGTCTGAAAAATAAAAGAGGAAGAAACAAACAATATGAATGAATGAAGCCATTATTACGTGTGCAAATTCTGCAGATGCTGCAGTTTGTTTCCTTGAACTGAAAGCAGGATTTTAGATGCACAGAGGTATGTATGCTCTAAAATGTCAATTAAGAAATGTGGTTGCAAACTAAAGTCACTGTTCTTTGCTACTTGTTGTTGGTGAACAATGAAATAATCTTCCACTGGCTGACAAGTTTTATTTCTGTGCAAGAAAAGGTCAGTCGTCACTGGGAGACATGAACATTTCAACCTGAGGAACACCCCTTAGCTTTCACACTGCTTTGTCTTCTGTAAATGATTGAATTTGCAATTACAATATTCACTGGTGTTTGTTCTGAAGGAACTCGAGTCACAACACGATCAAATCTGAGATCATTTTAGTGTGATGAATGTGATAAACTGCCTTCATTTTGAAGTATCTGATGACGAGCTAAACCAAATCAGAGAAGACATTTACTGGCGGTTTTCTCCGCTTGCATGTTCCCCATACTGAATGAAAAGGCCTCATGTAACCACCTCAGTTAGCCTTCGTGCTACCCTCTTGCATGCTCTCTATCTGTCTGTCCAAACATGGAGGAAGAAAAACAAGATGAACCAAGATAGAAGTGTCTTTGGTTGGTCCATGGGGCTTAAATAGTCCAACCAGCAACACCTGAGAAGGTCAGGATGAAAGACACGTCTGAAGAGGTCTGACGAGGCGTCACTTTGCAGCTGCAGAAGCTCATTGGTTCTCAGTGTTTTGTCATGGCGTCGTCCTCCAGCTCAATCAGTTCAGTGTCAGTGTTTCTTCTGTTCTATTCAGATGAATTAAACCTGAATTCTGGATCCTTCCAGAAAGCCTTAAGATGATTTCTCTCCTATAAATAAATGTGTCACCGCATGCGTTTCGTGGGCAGCAGTTGTCTGAGTGGATACTCACGTCACTGATCCACTCGGTGAAGGAGGAGGTGCGTGTGAACACCGTGGGCTTCAAGGGAGTGTTGCATCCTTGAGAGGAGACGAAGCTGGTCACGCCGTGAACGTACCATCTGCCGTCGCTGCCCTTGCAGTTCAGAGGTCCACCTGAGTCCCCCTGAAGAGACGGAAGACGAGTGAGGGCAACAGACACGAGAGGACCCTGCAGCATCTACCCTTTACTAACCTGATGCTGCATTCATGTTTTAAATGTACATCAGCTACTTTTCTTTTCCTCAGATTATTATTATTATTATTATAATGCGTACGTTGCAGCCGGAGCGGATGTCACCCCCGGCGCAGACCATGGTGGTCTTCACGGTTTTGCCCCACCACTCGTTGGTGCTGCAGACGCTGTGGCCGACCACAGGGAGCAGAGCCTGCTGGAGCTTAGCGGCGATGGGACCGCCGGCTGCAGGAGGACGGAGAGGAGACGAGAGGAGACGCTTTAAAACTGCACTAAACATAAAATGATCTGAACGATATAAGGCAAACCTGGTACTTTGGGGGCTCCAGAGACCTGAGGGACCCCAGTTTAATCTGTTTTACGACACACAAAAAAGGCCTTCATTTGGTTTAACTAAACATCTTTGTCTGGAGGTTTTATTTTATGAGGAAACATTAAGACACAGCACGTCTGCCACAGCTTTAGCTGGAGCTCCAACCTCGATTTACACCTTTCATGGTGCGGTGTTTGGATGTCAGGGGTTCGACAGGTAGACGGGTCCCTCCCTCTTTGAGTTTTAGTGATCAAGAGCAGAAGTGGATGGTTTACGTTGGATTAGAGGACAAGAAGTTTGCAAGGACTTCTCTTTGCGCAGCAGTTGGAGCTGGAGAGACGTCTCTGTCCTCTCTGCTTCTTGTTCTCTAGTCCAAAGGACGAAAAACTTCCACGTTTGACCTGCTACTCTCACATTTAGACCAGAAAGAAACGCTGACCCCTTTGAGTTGCTGGTGATTGAGAGGAGCGAGTCAGATGTGGATGGTTTTGGTTGGATTGGACGAGAAGAAGCGTGCGAGGGTTTCTGTTTGCAAGAATGTGCAACAACTGAAGCTTAGATGTTTCCTCATCCCTTCTGCTTTCACCCAGAATCACTTCATTCTCAAACTCTACGCCACCTCTCTCATCCTTGACCTTCTCTGAGCCCATCAGGCCCTCGTTCGCTTCTTTAAATTCATTCTTTATCTCACCTGCTCCATCACCACTGTCCAGACTCAAAGGGACCATGTCCTTATTCTGCATCTCGCTTCATCGTCTGGGATTCATCTCCATGTTCTTCTTTCCGAGGCTAACCACCAAAATACTTTGTGCACTCGTGTTTCCACAAGTACCGTTTACTCTCAAACTTCTTACCAATGGTTGTGTGTTTGAAAAAGCCTGAAATGAACACACTGTTAGTTTGTTTCCCAGTAAATTATCGCCCACAAACACTCACTGTAGAGTCTCCCCCAGCCGCTGATGTAGCAGGGGTAGTTGTGAGACAGGACCTCCTCCAGCTCCGGCTCACAGGCGGGCTGAACCTTGTCGTTCAGGACGGCGGGGGAGGACAGCTTGATCAAGGCGATGTCGTTACTGAGCGGGAGGTCACAGAGAGGAGGCGGCTGAAGGTCATGATGAAGGTCGTGATGCTCTGTTTGCTCTTACCGTGCCGTGATCGCGCAGGCCGCCGAGTGGAAGCCTTACCCGCAAGACAGGCAGTTAGTGTTCCAGCGAGGGTGAACGACGATCTTCTCCACGGTTCTGATCTGCTCGTAGCCCTCCTCCACGGTGATGTCATAGTCCCCCAGCACCACGCGGTACGGTAAGAGCCCTGACACACACGCAGGTAAACTTCAGTTAAAACCTCACTGTGCTCAACGGGACGACGCGAACGAGAAGAGAGGAGAGTCACCCGATGCAGTGGCCGGCGGTCATGACCCAGCTGGGAGCGAGCAGAGTTCCTCCACAGGTGTGTCGGTAGGTGGAGCCGCTGAGGTACTGCAGAGAGATCTGGAGGCAAATATGATGGTCACTGTCTCGACTACAGCTCGTTCAAAATGCTGCTGCTCAACTTTTGACCGGTGCCAAAAAACAAAAACACGTTACTCCAGTTTTGCCAGGAATTCACTGGTCCTAGTTCGTATAACCCTTGTGTACCGTTGGGGATGAAAACAGCCACTTGGAGTAATTTTTTGCTCTTAATTTGACCATGACTGTCACTCCGTTGCAGCAAATGGACTGATTTTTGCAGAGGGACCTTAATTTTACATCAATTTTGAAAATATGATCTCAAAATTTTCAATAGGCCAATAATATACTGTGGGCAAATTTACTACCCTTTCATATCGTTAGTGGCTGAAAACAGCCACTACTTTGACTGCTGTAAAAATGCATCAGAGGAATACTTTTTTCATCTTTTTTTTTGCTTAAATCTGTTAATCGGCTTCAGCCCTGATCAAAACTACTAAATATCAAAAAATAAATCAAAATTTTAACCCTTTTAATGCCAATTTAGAAAATAAAGTCACTGATATGGGGGAAATTACACACAAAATGACCTATTTTCAACATAAAATAAGTTCGGAAACAGATCTTTTACCTGTTATCACAGTCTTGGATATGTCAAAGATTAGTAACATCATTGATTTTGAAGCATATTTAATTTTTGTGCAGCATCTGATTTGAAGGACTCAAATTTAGCTGATTTATGCAAAAAAGTTGTTGCTGTTTTCAGCCACTAACGGTATGAAAGGGTAGTGCTTTCTAACGGTACACAGGGGTTAAGGATTCATTTTAAAACTCTTCTATCTGTGGGATAAATAATGTGTTATCTAGTGTTGAACTCACCTGCCAGGGCCAGCTGTAGGGTCGGGCATCTTCTCCGTTCACCACACGGCTCACTGAGGGCTCGTAGGTGGGCGTTCCACACCCGTAGGCTGACCACAGAGAGAGGGAGAAGCTTCTGCGTCAAACATCACCGAGCATTTCATTCTTATAGATGCTACCTGGCGTGGTGCTGCTCAGGGCTCAGGCAAACCACAACAGAAAACTTTTTAAAAGACTCATATGTGTTCATTTTGTCTGCAAAATAATTCTGCAGCTTGTCTTTAACTTTCGTGATCTGACTTTGACCGGTTGTCCATAAATCACTGAATCTGTCTGATCTCTTCCACCTTCTACGCTGTGGTCGGCTGGTGTGGCGGAGTCACAGACGGGGCAAAGCGATAAAGAGTCCCAGCTCCATCCTGGGCTGTCCTCTGGACTCAGTGGAACAGGAGAAGGGAGGGGAGGATGTTGGACAATCTGTCAAACATCAGAAACAACCCCTCTCACCCCCTGTAGTATGAGACAGGTGGGACTTTAGGAAGCTCCTTCAGCCACACTGCAAGAAGGAACACTTCAGGACGTCCTTTGTCTCCTCAGCAGTCAGACTCTTTAGCTGCTGCTGCTGAGCTTCTTTTCTTGGACACATTAATGGATATAATACATCTGTCTAACTTGGTGCAACTTCTCCTGGTTGCACATGTATTCAGCCTCTTTACCACCTCAACGTTTGATTAACTTTTTGTATTTCGCACAGTTGCTCCCTGCAGCTGTAACTCCTTCATTTCTCCACAAGGATAAATAAAGTCCTATCTATCTATTCTGGTTGGTCCCTAGACCACAACGAGCTTTTGCAGCTGGAGCCCCCAAACTCAGGAATAGTTTATCTCTGCACATTAAACCCTGGCACAGACACAGCCTCTTTTAAAATCCTTTCTTCAGAGCTTTAGTACTTTTAATATGGATTTTTTATCGTCTTCTTCTTCATCTTTTTTTGCGTTGACTTTGATAGTGACCAAACTAAGATCGTCTTCTTTAGTTTCTGCAGACTAACGCACATTTGCAGATAGCTTTGAAGACATGTATTCAGTTTAGCATTTAAGATGAACTGCAGAAGTTATTTCTGAAACCTTTTTTCTTTACTGAGGGTAAATTAATATCAGATTTGTCTGCTTCATATCAGGATAAATGTGCAAAAAGTGTGTGGAGCACTTTCTAAAGCACCAGATTTTCATTTCCTGCTCTATCACGACCAACTACACTCAGCTTCTTTTGCTCCACAGTACTTCCTGCAGCTCTAAATGTGGATTAATACGCCTCCTGTCTGATTAAAAACTAACAGCGACCCTTTTTCCTTAATTATCATCTTTTTTAAACTAAACATTACTTTTGTGGTTAATATTTAAGGGTTGACGACATCAGGAGCAACAAATAAGCTTTGTGTTGATTGTTTTTCAGTAATAAAATAAAAGATTCCTCATTGATTTCAGTGGGAACTCACCGTGAGCAGCGAACAGAAGGACCAGGGCCACTTTCATCATGGTTTCCTCTGAGTAGACGCTCTGAGCGTTTCAGCAGCTTTTATATACTTCTCTCACACGGCCGGTCTTCATCCTGGGAATCTTTGCTCCCTGCTCCACCTGCTTCACCTGCTGCACCCGTCCTTATATAACCCCTGCGGAATAAAACCAGCACACTGTCCAGGAAAATTAAACAGAATGTTGGATTTAAAAAGCTGAAGTAGAAGAACAGTCAGAGGGGGGAAAAAGATCACATTTTTATCTTTAATCTGCTGCTATGACGTATTTCACCTTTTTTTAAATTTCTTTTTAATCTTTTGCAAAAACAGATCATTTAAATAAAGACTAAATCATTTTTATTTATGATATGTGTTTTGTCTGATTAACTGATTTAGGAGGTTAACTTATAACAAACCAAACATAAAATTAACCATGAGCTCCAACATTATAATGTAAAATGCTAATAATTTAAATAAAACACTTGATAAGCTCATAAATTAAATGTTTGTGCTATAATTTCCTGCAGCAACTCCAAAAGAGTAAAAACGATTTACCACATTTTGCATTTTATTCAAAAAACAGACACAGAGAGATGTGATACAAGCGTTCATGTATTTTTACATCATCACAAAGGACTGCAGCTACATTATGAGCCACATTATTCAGGCTGAGAGACAATACACCGAGCTTTGATATTTATTTATTTATTTATTTTTAAGCCTGTGCCCTTGACATTTGCGTCAGGGAAATCTGTCCAGCAGGCGCAGGTGGAAAGAACGAATGTGTGCCAAGATCTCCTCCAGAGCAGCAGGAGGAGCCAGAACATTCAGCCTGGTGGTGAAGGAGGGAGGGAGGGAGGGAGGGAGGGAAAGGGGGAGGAACACACGAAACACAGCGTTAACGCACAGGTAGGGACACACCTGTGTTCAAAACAGAGAGGACATGAACGCCGGGACACGCTGGTCCTTTTTGATGACGTGTTATTTCATTCATGCCGAGTAAACAAGCAGGTAGGAGCCTCCTTTCAGCTGACAGCAAGTTATTTAAGCCCAACTGATGCAATGAGGAGCTTCTCATTTCTTCAACAAACTGGGTTAAGAACTGTCTAAGGCATTATTAGAAACTGGAAGGATAGTGAAGAAGCATGAGGGTAAGAAGAGAGGCAGATGAAGTGATGCAGCCATCATGCCTAGTGTCTACTGTACGAGCCTGTGCTATGGGGCAGTGCTATGATCTGGGGTCTTCTCCTCACCTGACGTGAACGTTTTTATCGTCCTGTCCGTTCTCGCTGCCCGCCCCCAGACAAACACCTTCCTCCTCCAGCAGCCTCTGACAGTACAGCACATCTGCCTCCACTCCCAACATCTGGAATTAATCGGGACAACGTGGCACCTTGAAGGAGTTCTTTAAACATTTGCATACTGTTTAACTTCATGCATGTATAAAATAAGTCTGGCATGAAGAAAAAAAAAGCTTTTTATGTGTCATATGATCATAATTAACCATGGAGTCTTATTTTACATCTGTTGAAGGAGAATCCTACGTGTCCTGTTCTGTTTCCTATTGTGCATTTATCCATTTATTTATTTGTTGCACAAGAACCACAAGCCGCAGGGTTTAATCTTCAACAACGTGTCAAAAATCATAAAGTTAAAGTTGTTAAATAAGTAAGAAAACGGAACATGCATCACACCAGCAGATTATATTCTCTGACCTTGGCCTCCTCCATCATTTGAGGCGGTAAATGAAGACGGGGATACAGGAAGGAGCCCGCCATCGCCGGCCGGCAGCTCATCCCTTTCAAGCCATTCAGGAACTCACACGCCCGCTGAGCATTGTGGGAAAGCGTGCGTGATGTGTGAAGAATCTCCTTTAAAAACGAAACAGATTCAGATAAAACCAGGTCAGCTGGAGAGTTTTCAAACATCTACTACTCAGTGATAAGATAATTCAGATCGTTACCAACCAAGCTCAAGAGGAGGCCACTCAAACAAGGAATATTATTTTAATAATTCATTCATGCATTCATCTTCTATAACCACTTGTTCCTGTGAAGCAGAGGTCTCAAACTGATCCGTGAAAGGGCCATGTGGCTGCAGGTTTTCATTCCAACCATGCAGCATCCATGCAGTGGGTGTGGCTGGCAAGTTTTTGTTCCAATCAAGCAAGAGGACGCCTGAAATGACTACGTGAAGGCAGTTCAGTTGATTGATTGAGCCTAGCCAGGTGTGCTGCTGCTGCATGGTTGGAATGAAAACCTGCAGCCACAGCGACGCTTTCACTGATCAGTTTGACACCTGTGTACTAAGCCAATGGAACAAGCTGAGTCTTGCTGCACAAAAAGCTGTGGACAGAGTCTTTATGCAATGACATTTAACTGAATTACAGCAGCAGTTTAAAAAAAATAAATGGATTAAAAAAATAACAACAATAATAAAAGTTCAGATTTTTCTTTTGTTTTGTGTTGTTACCTGTGAGTATGTGTCGTAGGAAGGATCTCCCGGTGCAGGAGGATCGATCATGACCACCAGTGCTAGCTGTGCTAAAATTGGAGGGCTGGAGTTGCCGTACATGTTTTTTAAATAATCTTTCACTGTCGGGTCAACGTTGACGACCTCCATGTAGCCGCCTCTCAGACCACACCTGGACACAGCGGGGACACAGAGTGACAAAAGGACATGGACTAACTTTATCTTTTCATATTATTAGCTCACAGTGAGCATCCAGAGCATGCTTGTTCTCACTCTCCAACGTGGGGCGTGGATATCAAGTGGAAGGACACCAACTCCACCTTCTCTGAGTACTCTCCATCCATCTCAAACAGAACTTTCTTATAGGAGATGAACTCTTGGTTCGATCCATACACACTGTCCTGGTACACCTACAAAGGTACAAGAAGACATTTAGTCTGAGAGAGAGGAAACATCTTTGGTTTTATGTGAGTGTGTGGCTTGTAATCACCTCGTCAGCCAACAGTACGAGGCGCTCCTCAGCAGCAAATCGAATCACTTTCTCTATAGTTTCCCTGTCCTGCACGTGACCTAGCAGGACAAACAACAGTTTAGGACCACTGAGACAGTCCACTGGTGTTTGTTCTGGAAGGACAGTCAACCTGAGCGATCCTGACTAGTAATGTTGAGAGAGTTATTGTAAAAAACAAAAAATAGTGATGGAAGAGACACAAATGACTCAAGACACCTAGAAAGATACAAGAAATGACTGTAGAGAGACTCAAAATGTCTTCAAAGAGACAAAGACAGACACAATTGACTCGACAACAGAAAGAGACACAAAATGTCTTAGAATCGCTGCAAAGACACAAAAATACACAAAATGGCTCAAAATGCCTTCAAAAAGATAAAGAGAGACACTAAATGAATCAAAATGACTGCAAGGGGACGCAAAGACACCTGGAAAGAGACACAAAATGACTCAAAAACTACAGAAAGAAGAAAAATGACTACAGAGACACAACTGAATCACACAAATACTCATGAAAGGCATGAAAAAAGACAACAGTGACTTATTGAGCATACACAATAACTATGAATACATGCAGCAACATTTGTTGTTTGTAGTTCTTTTGAGTCTCATTCCTCTCACAGACTAAAACACATCAGAGCTGCAGTGTGTCTCGTTACCTGTGGGGTTTCCCGGGTTGCTGATGTAAATGGCTCTGGGCTCACAGCGCCCCCTGGCTGCTTTTAAAGCTCGGTGCAGCTCGTCCAGGTCCACGGCCCAGCCTCGCTCCTCTGCCAGCCTGTAAGGCACCGGTGTAACTCCGAACTCATCCAGCAGCATGGGCAGCGTGTGGGGGCAGGGCACTGGGGTCAACACCCCCGCCTGAGTTTTCCCCTCCCCGCTGGACATTATACGAAACACCAGCTAAAGGAACATGGACAACAATTCACGTTTCACTCCACATTCAAAGAAGGGTTTGCATTGCATTGATCTTTATGTTGAAGACCGCAACTTAGGGATCTGACTTCCTGTCTTAGCACCACAACCTGGTTTTAACCCCAGCTGCAGCCACAGCTGAAGTAGCAACTCACCAATGGTTCCAATAAAACTGTTTCCCATTCATACATTTGAAGATCTCAATCGCTCAGGAAAGCTTTCATACCAACAAAGTCTTCTGTAAGCCGTTGGAGAAGACGATGTCCTCAGGATGTGAAATCACGCCACCGTCTCGCCTCTTGATGAACTCTGCAACGCTTCTATGGACTTCAGGTAAACCATAGGGCAACGAAGAGTAAGAACCTGCCATGAACGACATGGATGGATGGCGCCATTAGTAGAGACAGGAGTATAGTGTTGTTTTTTGGAATCTGTGCTGGTGAAATGTTATTTCCTCCCACCAACACTCCCTCCCGGGCAGGCGTCCAGAAGCCTCCGCGCCCTCTGCCTCACATCCAGAGGAAAGCTTTCATCGTTGAGGAGCTCAGGGTACAGACACACTGCCAAGACCTGAGAAAACCAACAGGGCGTGTGACGGGTACAGTTTGTAGCCGTCGGGCCGATCACAGAGACGTACATGAAATATCAAACCTGTCGAATGAGTGTGACGGGTGGGATCCCTGCCCTGTGGGGATCACATGAGCTGACATCAAGCACTCTGTTGAAAGGTTTCTTCACTCCCTGAGGAGAAAACAATCAGAGGCGGAATTATTCAAATGCAGAAAACATATATTTTCAACCCTAACACAGAATGTAGGGTAGGATTCAAACATTAGACTCTTTAGCAATGCATGCTGGGATTGCTGCTAATATGCTAGCATGTTTAGGGAACCTAGCTAAACAAGTCTATAAACACTTGCTTTAGTTGTCTTTGAGAATGTGAATCACGTAGCAAGTGAACATTTTCTTCTAAAAGCTGACGATAGAAGCAGCAAACATGGACAAGTGATAGATCTGGTCCAGACTCTGATGGCTATGATGACTGGGTCAGAAGTGGCTCCAGAACTGCAGCCCTTGCAGGAGGTTCCTGGTCTGCAGTGGTCACAACAAAAGTGCTGCAAGGAAAGAAAAGTGGTGCCCAGTGGCATTGTCTTTGGTGGCCAAGGCTCCTTGATGCCGATGGGGAATGCTGGCCGAGTCCGATCCTACAGACCGGTTACTGTAGCTCCAAAGTCTTAAGTTAATGCTGGAGCTGATGAAAACATGTCTGAATAGCTTCAGACTAGTCAGCGAGTCCATGAATACCCTTGTCTTCTGATGAATGCTCCCCGCATTTGCGTCGCTTACCTGGGGAACACATGGCTCCAGGATGCACTATGGAGGGCAGCTTGATGCTTCAGACAATGCTCCGCTGGGAGACACTGGGTCCTGCCTTTTCATTTCTCCATGGTGATGAAGGCAGTGGACTCTTTCAGCAGGATAATGCAAAGCACAAAGCAAAAAAGGCCCAGGAACAATGAGGTGTTGCCTTGGGCCTCCCAACCCCCCAGATCTCAGTCTAATGCATCATCTGGCACACCATCTACCTTCACCTGAGGCTCGTGCACTCATCAAGCTCCAACCCCAACTCCTCAGATTGTCCTGTAACTGCATGTCATCTGGCATGTCATTATTGGTCTAGAGGTGGGGTCCACCCTGGACAGGTCTCCAGTCTATCACAGAACTAACACAGAGAGACATTCACACCTATGGCCAATTCAGAATCACCATTGAACCTAAGCAGCATGTCTTTGCACGGTGAGAGGAAGCTGGAGAACCTGGAGAGAACCCACGCAGACACAGGGAGAACATGCAACTACACGCTCTGTAATTCCTTGTGTTGCTTTATCTGTTAATAATCTCTGACGTCTCTCTGCTTCAGTGCTTCTTCTAACCCACCTCCTCAACACAACAACCTAACCCGTTCTCAGTATATCTAGTTACATTTCACCAGCCTGTGTTGCTTTTAAGACAGAGTGTGTTGTATCCGCCTATTTTCTGCAGAATGTAAAGTAGCATGATTGTTGCCTCCCTAGCGCAGTGATCCTTTGAACAGGGAGGTGCAGTTCACACAGTCATGAAGATAGATTAGTTATCACTTTCAGTTTAGCTGTGTAATGCAGAAAAGCATATTTGATACACAAGTGTCTAAGACTGTTGCACCACTAACAGCCTAAAGTTGCAGAGGTTTACATTCATTGTTTCCTGCGCGAGGACAGAAACCAACTACAATGAACAGTATTTTATTTCATTTAACAAATCAGTAAATGACTGATATATGGAACATGATGTTGCAGGTATATATATATATAATTCTTCGAGTCTGCCACATGTGCAGGATTGTAATCTTTATCCTTGTTCTTGAAGGATTAGGAGTTTACAGTCTGATTATTTTGTCATCTTGCATTAGATTGGACACTTTGTTTTTTTGTTTTTTTTTGCAGTTGAACAGGTCAACAGTCATAGACGCCACCCAACAGAACAATAAACATCAGGCTTCTGTACTTTTGTCTCTTCTTACCTTACATATGAAAGTTAATAAACTGAAAAATACACCATCATCTGCCTTTAAGTGGTAGGTTTTGTTGCATATTTGTTTTTTGTGGAATTTCGTGAAGTATTTTGAATTCATCTCATGTTTAAAATCAACTTCCTTTGCCTCTTCTCACAAGCTACAGGTCAGACTTTGACTTTACTGGATTATTTAATGATTATAAAACATGATGCATGGTTACTGATTTAACTTCTAAACAGCTGGCCCATAAAACAGTGAAACTAAAGCACCCAAACTCAAGCACCTGCAGCTGCAGAGCCACCAGTAACAGTAAGTCCTATACTGTTAGCTTATGCATTATTATGTATTTCATATGTATTTCAGCTGTCCTATCCTTTGTGAAGCACTGTTACTTTCAGACACAGCTTTGATATACGTTATCCTCCTTAGCATGTCACCTAGACCATGTGACGAGCTCAGGTGCGCTCCAGCTGTGACTCACCTGGTCAATCTGCAGTGTGATGTGTGCAGCCAGACTCTGCAGACTCCTCGGGGCCCTGATCCCGAGCACCCGGGGGTTCACGCCCTGCACGGAGCTCATCTCTGTCCACTGGCTGTAAGTCAGTGACGCTTCTGCTCAGGAGGCGGCTGTTCAGTTGTACTAATGTCAACTGTGGAAGGAGTTCACTGTGGGAGGTGCACCCAGTGACTGAGTGACTGCTCCACCAGCCAGACAACAAGATACTCTCAAAGACATGGACAAGTTGAAATGATTAGTTTTTTTCACATTAAATTATAGCTTAAGGGACTCAAGTTGTCAGTGGTCTGATTCACTCTCTGAGAGATACGGTAACTTATTTGCATATTATCTAAATAGTTTGACTTGTGGTGGCAGATTGGTGTTGTGGTTGCCTGATGCCTCACAGCATGTCAGGTTAAGTCAAGTCAAGTCAAAGTACATTTCTTAACCACATTTCGAAACAACTTCAGCTGAACCAAAGTTCAGCCGACATGTTTATTTATTTAGAGAGAAAATCTATTTGGTCCTTTTAAGCTTTCCTAAAACCATTGTGGGGCGTGTCAGCTGATTTCTCTGTTGTGTTTAAACACAATATTCATGTTTTTCATGAGCTTTTAAATGTTAAAGGGATCACACTCAGTTCTTTCAATTGCTGATTTATTAAGATGCATTTACTTTCACTCAAACAATCACTGACGGATGGTAAAAAGAACCATCGACTGTATAAACACTGGACGAACCAACCGTGACGTCGCCTATTGGATTCCTGAAGAGCAAGTTTGAAGCCCAAAGCAGGTAGAGCACTGGGGTGCTCTAAAAATAGGCATGGGGGGTCGTGTTGGGGCAAAACAAATGAAACCTCGTTGTTGAAACACCTTACTTTGCGCTACCGAGCTACGGCTCACTCCTTGCTCCTGGTTTGATGCTACTAGTCTAGAAAGCTGAAATGTTTCCCTGCTTGTCTTTGTCTTCCGCTCCTCTTTCGGGATCGCGGCGTCCGTCCACGAGGCGACGGTGGAAGGAACTGAGACGAGCGAGGACCTCCTCGAGGGTGCCCGGAGGAACGAGAACACACAACCTGGGACGCAGGAAACACACGAGAGAGTCACATGTTTGAGAAAATCCAACAAATAAATAACTTGTGTTACCTCAGATGGTGGCTGTCGGTCATGCCTTCATGCTGACCTGCACCCAGAAGCACACCCTCCTCCTCCAGTAACTTCTGACAGTACAGAACAACAGCATCCACCCCCAGCATCTAAAACAGACATGTGAATTAGATGGTTACATGCTAAATACTTTGCCATAACCTGTTTTCTTTAGGTAGCGATCAATATAGAGGATCCTGTTTCCTTCTCCAGTGAATGGTGCCCATAACTAACCATTATCTGCCAAATATTCCAGTCTCAGTGTGTGAACGGGGCTGGAAGGTGATTATCTGGTTGTTAACAGACCCTGTCAGACATTTTTTTTACAGTCTATGTACCGAACTGATAAATGTTAGCCATCTACTGGTGGTACTACTACTACATGGCATGTGGCCTCTCCTGCTGCTCTAACCATCTAACTGCAGTCTGATGCAGTCAATGGTTGACTGTTGGCACGTCACTGATTAACTTTATGTTAAAGGTTACGTTAAATCATGCTGAACAGTAACGTGTCTGTGTGTACAGAGGACAGCGAGCAGTGCAGTGATTATTATATACGTTAGAGATCAAATAGCTGCTTTTAGTCTTTTAAAATGTTGAAAAACCTTAGTATGGTCTTCTAAACTTTAAATTCCCACCTTGGCCTGCGTTCTAATCTCAGCTGGTAACTGCAGACGGGGATAAAGGTAGATCCCGCCCATCACTGGCTGACAGGTCATCCCAGGTAGATCGTTCAGGAGCTCCTGAGCACGCCGTGCATTGTGGGACAAAGTGGCCCGAGTGAGGAGAGTCTCCTTCAGTGAACAGAAACACAGAGAGCTGATTATAAGTCGTAGTTAGAAGCAATAAGACGTCAGCTGCTGCTCTTGGCGTCTCTTCACCTGCGTGTAAGTGTCGTACGAGGCGTCTCCGGGCGTCGGTGGGTTGATCATGAGATCCAGAGCCAGCTGCCCCGTGACTGGAGTGTTGATATCTGTGCACAGCATGGTGTCTGCAAAATGCATCACCTCCGGGTCCATGTTGACTATCTCCATGTATCCTGCTCTCAGACCACACCTGGGACGCACACGTAAGACGTTTTGACTTGTGTCTAAGAAAGGCTGTTTGCAGTGGGCGCTCTGAGGTTGGAGTCTGAACTCACTCTCCCATGCTGCTGCAGGATAAGGAGTGGAAGGAGACCAGCTCCACTGTCTCTGTGTACTCTTTGTCCATCTCAAACAGGACTTTCTTATAGGACACAAACTCTCTGTCCGGTCCGAACACGCTGTCCTGATACACCTGGAAGGCAGAGAAAAGAAAGTGATGGATAAATAAACTCTCCCGGTCACTGAGCCCAGCCTGAAGAGTTCACGATCACCTCGTCCACTAACAGCAGGAGTCTCTCAGCTGCTGCAAACCTGATCACGTCCTCTATTGACTTCCTGTCCTGGACGTGTCCTACAACCACAAACAGCAGCACAGACAGTGATAACAGCACGGCGCATTTCATTTAACTGCTGTGTGTTTAGTTACCTGTGGGGTTTCCTGGGTTGCTGATGTAAATGGCTCTGGGCTCACAGCGCCCTCTAGCGGCCGCTAAAGCTCGGTGCAGCTCGTCCAGGTCCACGGCCCATCCGTGCTCCTCTGTCAGCGGGTAGGGCACCAGAGTCACCTCGGCCTCATCCAGCACAGCCGGCAGAGTGTGTGGACAAGGGACGGGGGTCAGCACAGCGGACCGAGTGTCCCCGTCCCCACAGGCCAGCAGCTTTAACACAACCTGAACACAGCAACGTGCACTGACACAAGACTTCAACCATAATTATTCTCTATGTTGCAAGATTTTTGACATAAACATGATGATACTAAAAGGACATTATTAGACATTATTCTTCATACTGATACCATCAAGGCCCGCTGAGAACCAGCAGAAATAAAGATGTTTTCAGGGTATGAAGGAACGCCGGCGTCTCGTCTGGTGATGAACTCAGCGATGCTTTGCCTGATGTGAAGCAGCCCAGAGGAGGCCGTGTATGAACCTGTGGATCAGTTTATGAGACATCATATTCATAAACTCAATCAAGTTAAATGTCTGTCACATGCTCACCCACGCTTCCTCCATCACAGGCCTCCAGCAGCCTCCGAGCTCTGAGCTTGACATCCGGAGGAAGACTTGTGTCTTCCAGCAGCTGAGGGTAGAGACACACGGCCAAGACCTGAGAGGACAGAGCAGGTCCAGAGGGAGGAGTTTGAGAAAGAGGTGAGAGGGTGAAAGGTTTGAGGCGGCATCCAACATGTAGACACTTACCTGTCGAACAAATGAGACGGGCTTCATTCCTGCTCTTTGGGGATCAACTGAGCTGACATCAATCACCTCTTTAAAGGGTTTCTGCGCCCCCTGCAGGAGGACACATGTCAGTACAGGTTCTGGTTCTAGAACTAGATCCAGGAACCAGGGGGCCTCATGTACGAAGAGTTGCATAGGTTTCCTTCTAAATCGTGACCTAAATTCAGATTTAGAAGCATTTCAAAGCACATTTCCTTTGTACATCCCAATCGTACCTGACTCCTTCCTGTCCACGTCCCTTTTAAATATGCATTAAATTATATTTAAATTGACCCTGCACCTGAGATTCCCCTCTCTGCACAATCAGAGAACGAAAACATAAGAATGAGTAAGACGGGAAAGAAGAAGAACTTCACAGAAAGTGAATTGGAGACGCTTACTTGCATTTGTTCATCACGTATGATCTGTACACTAATGAATGAAAATGTTTCCTGTTGACATTTACTAATTCATGCCATGGTGCTTTTCTATCAATGTGTGTGCAGTCCATAGCTCTGATTCCATTCAGAAACCGTCTCTGGCTGCAGATTGCTCTTTAATGTTGACCTGTTCAGATGCATTGTGGGAATCTGATCTACCTGGCTGACATGAGGAGAACTCCGTCCCACACGGCTTGCATGGCTCTGCTCAGGGTCGACTGGCTCAGTCCCGATCGGTCGGAGTAATAGTTTTCACATTGATGACAGTTTCCCAGCATCACCTCTAAGTGTCAAAGCCAAAGGATCCACATCTGTAGAATCCTACGTACGCCAGCCACGTCGTTGGCGAGTACGTACGTAATGTTTTTGTACGTACGCAACGTTCGTACATGAGGGCCTTGGACAGGCTTTCATTTTTTCAAGTTTCAGCGAGGACGTTGCACCTCCACAAAAAAAGACTTCTTCTGTTTCACAGCAGTTATAAGTCAGAGAAATAAATAAATATATTTATTTATGTGGTTAATTGTTGTTGTTTTTTAAAATCTTCCAATAAGTATGCATACTTTAAATTAAAACACTGACATCTTGAGTCTGAATTCTGTTATATTTCAAAGTTTAGATTATATCTGGCTACAAAAAGCTGTTTTTAATGTCGGTTTGCTTCTTTTCACTTGTAAAAAACACAACCTGCTCTAAGTATAAGTGAGCTGGAACTTACCAGAGAGATGTCTCGTGTGATTTGTGCAGCCGGACTCTGCAGCGCATCCTGTGAGGAGACTCTGATCCCCCTCACCCTGGGATTCACATGCTGCAGGGAAGTCATCGTGGTTTTGTTGAAATGGTTTTGATTTAAATGTCAAAACTGTTCACTCAAACCTCTAGCAATCGCCACCTGTCGGGTAAGTGAGATCTTTATGAAAAACCTCTTCCTCACATACACGATAGAGAGAGAGCGAGAGAGAGAGAGGTGAATGTCTAACTAATGTACCATGAAAAAGGTTGAAATGTGACCTCAGTTGGATGCGTAATCCTTTTCCTACATTTCCTCCTCGATCTCTGAGGTGGACTTTGCACCTCTCAAACCTTTTCTGTCTTTGACTCCTTTAAACTTTCCTTTCAACAGCGACAAACATCCACTCGTGACGAGTACGTGAAAGAGCTTTATTAACTGGAAACTTGCACAGGATTTGAAATGCAGATTAATAATACTGGACAGTTAGCGCAGGTTACAGGGAGAAAACACAACTTTGAGTCAAACCGCCTAACACACGATGGCTATAGGCCGAGAGGATGACCTTTGCATAGAAGTCCCGACGCGGTGCAGCCACGGCGAGGGGAGCGAGAGAGAGGTTTTATGTCTATGGGGACGCTTAAAGGGAACACAATATTCATTTCTACATAAAGTTACAGTGTCTTCAGTCTGAAGTCCGTTCTTTCATCTACGAAAACAGGATCTACGCCTGCCTGATAAATAAAAGAAGCTATATACAATGAGAAACTAGACAGGGTGGATGGGGGAGGAGCTACAAGGTAGGTGGGACGGGAAAACGGGGAGAGAGGGGTTAGATATGAAGTCATGCAGTGGGTCCGATCAAATTTTGGCAGATCTGGGACCAGTTGAGCCACACCTGTTGATTAGGGCCAGGTGATGGAGCGCCATCCAGGCCACGTGGTTTCCGACGCGGGTAAAAAGAGTGCTTTGCTAGTTTTTCCCGTGGTAGCCCTTGATTTTTGTCGTATACGGTGAACACACCTGAGCCCCCCCATGCAGGTGACATCCAGCAGGGGGGGAGGGGTGGGAGGGGCATTCTCCTCCCCTTTCCTCCCTGCCCCGTCCCCCCCTCCACCCTGCTCGCTGCTCTCGTGCCTCTCTGCAGGTAGTATAGATACATTTAGAGCCCTTAGAAGAAGTATTAAAAGACCTTGTTGGTGGTTTGGTGAGGATTCGTTTGACACAGTTTGTCCAGTTTGTGCTCTCCCAGGTGGGACAGGAAGGTCGTGATGGGCGGAGTTTATGTGATCACCCACAAAAAAATAAAAAACAACAAAAAAAAAAGAAACCTGGTCTTGATTTCAGTCTTTAAATCGCTTTAAACCCATTTCATGAGTAGTGGTCCGAGCCAAACGAGTGCGTTCCTCCTCCAGTTCGTTAGTCGTCTCCGTCCCTTTGAGGGCGACTACAGCATTCCAGTTGTAGAGAAAAAGCAGTTTTATTTTTATTTTTTTACTCTCTAAAAGAATTTACAAAGAGCAACAACAAAAGGCACATACAGGAGGTTTCCTTTTTGCTACGCGTGCCCACTGCTCCATTTGTCCGTCCAGATATCAAAATGTTTGTTTTTCCTTCCTCACATTTATGTAACCTGAGTTTTTCGTCTCCCTTTTTATCCAGTTTTTCTCACTAGAGGCTGAAACACAGCGAGAGCAGATTTTACGAGCTACCAACTTCTGGATTCTTCGTGAAATTTTGTGCATCTTTTCAGCAAATAATGTGCAAGTTAAAGTTACGGCCTTTTTTTCCAGTTTTTTCCTGCATCCATTTTTGGATAGCGTTTAATTATTTGTTAATTTACCGACTGTTTTCTTGATTAAATCACTAGTTGTTTTATCAAATCAATGTCAGGAAAATTGTTTCTCTTTTAGTTAAACTTAAAATGATCCACTGATTATTTGAAAAACAGCGAGGCCCGTTTGCTCTTCCTGTGTCTCAGCCTTCAGTCCATGATTGTTTTTATAGCTTTATTTTTTGTGTCTCTTGAGTCCATGAGATGTTCCTGTTTGTCGCCTCTGCATCCGTAGCATAGAGCGGTGCTGTAATATGTTCACTTTCTTTCTTTCTTTTTTTGTTTTACAATTATAAATGGATTGCATGTCGCTGCTGCAGAGACTAGAGCCGCTTTGCTGCACAGCACGTCATGCACCGTTTAGGTGGAGGTCGGCGCACTCCGGTGGACGGAAGGATTAACTGCGCTTTGCTGCAACCTGCTGCCTCATCTTCTCCCTCCTCTTCTTCTCCATCAGCCTGGAAAAGTGGCAGAAAAAAAAAGATATTGTGAGTGTGAGATGAGATCAGTTCATGGTTAAACGTCCAAAAAGACGCTTCCACACAAACATTTGAGTTATTTCCTAGCGTATGAACTGAACTTTGAACGAGTTCTAGTTTAGTTGCACAACAGTGGTCTACCCATGTTTTTGACCTTTATCCAAAAAGTCTTAACTTTCAAACAAAATTAAAGAAGTGAGGACCAGCCAAAATGTCCTCACTTTGCACAAACGTCCTCATTTTGACTGTGGTCCTCAGAAAGACAGCTGTACAAGAACACACACAGGTTTGTTTGTTTTGTTCGTGCACTATTCCCTGATATAAAAAAGAACAATAAGTCCTCATGCTTGAAAACCGATCACAGCGTCGTCGGCCCTCGCTCACCTTCGGTTCCTGGCCTCCACCAGCTCGCTCAGCTGGTCCTGAGCTGCTCGGAGCTCCTCCAGACTCTGCTGGTAGCTCAGGTCCGCCGAGCCCGACCTCTCCAGGAGAGACACCTGGTTGGACAGCTCGCTGGTTCGGTCCCGCAGCCGCTGGATGGACGTGTACAAGTTCTCGTCGTCTTCCTCCTGTGGGACACAGCGTGGACGGAGAACGGTCAGAAGAGGCAGGTGGGGATAAGAACGTGAGTGATGAGAAAAGGATGGTTAGTGGATTATGTTGCTTCAGATATCAAAGACTGGAAACAGGTTAATCTAAACTCTGCTTGTGTTTATTGATCAGATACGAAGCTGTCAAAGTCAAGAGAACAACACTCTCCTTCCTTGGTAGCTAATGCTATCTAGCTAGCTGTCTTCTAACATCAGACTGTCTTCTGATATCAAATCATAGAGTGCTAATGTTGTCATCTACCCTAATCCAAAAAGATGTAAATGGATTCATGTCTGAGCTGGATTAAAGTGTAGATTTGGCGTGATCCCAGATTTGTCAGTCTTTGAGTTAGTGTTTGGAGACATCTGTTAAGCTAATTCTCCAGGTCTTCGTAATTTTTATTTTGGGGCATTTGTGCTTTTATTGGATTTATTAGTAGACAGAAACAGGAAGTTATGGTTGAGAGAGATGCAGGAGAAATGACACAGGTTGGACTTGAAGCTGAAAAACTGAAGCAACCGTAGCTTCAGTTTACTTAACATCTGAACCATCAACTGAATTTCTAATCTGAGTTTTTTGAGAGGCAGTAGAGATCTGGAGACCCCGGATCAGCCAGATTTTTTTTTTTTTTTTTAGATCTACAAGAAAAAACGGAGGGTGTTTGATAAGAAGCCAGATCTCTGCAGACACAATGCTAGCAGGTGTTAGCTAGCTACCTAGCCAGGACAAACCGAATTAAATAGTCATGTGTGTCCCTGTGTTCTGGGGCCTTAATAAGGTGGCATCTCTTTTATAGCAGCTGGGCGTGGCAGCAGACACACCTGATCTCCATCTCCTCATCAGGACCTCTGCACTTTTTGTTCCTGCTTCAGACGTTTAAAGATATCTCGTTCCCTGCACCCTCCTACCTCTTTGCCACACAACATAACAGTTTACAGCTGATGGATATAAAAGCGTTCTGTACCTTTGCATTTACGATCTCTATGTGAACCAGAAGTGAAGCCAACTCCAGCTCCTCACTGTAGCTGTTCTTTAGAGGTATGCTCCTGTAGCCTGGCGACACACGAACAAACAAATTCAGAATAAAGACGAAACCGATGGAGCTGTTAAAGCGCGTAGTGTCTGGTGAATGCGCTCACCTGTTCGCAGCAGGCGGACGGGGTAAGTGGCCTGTGCCAGGAAGTTGGGGTCGCTAAACATGTCCTCCTCGTAGACGGTGAAGCGCAGGAAGGAGAAGGTGGGGTTGTGGATGTCGAACACGAACTGCCTTTGCACCCACACGGGATTCAGGCCGTTATCGGCTGGAGGAAGAGACGGTTAACACGCAGTCAGGTTACACATAAAGAAACCCAGTGAAGCTGCACACCACCGCTGCTCGAGCTGTCGTCTTACCTACGACGTCCGTCTTGCATTTACAGCTGTCGTAATCGGCTCCGCAGATTTCCACCTCCACGAAGGGGCAGACGATGCTGCGGCCGTTTTTAGGCAGGTGGCGAGCTCCCAGCACCTGAGAGAGACGGATGCATGAGAAAGTGAGACAGTGGGAGAAAGCTAGGAACTGTGAAGAGGAAGCAGAGGTGTGTATGTGCAGGAAAATCAATAGGTTGGCTAAGATTACATGGACGCTTACATGGATATTCCTCTATTAATCAGAGCAGACAGGCCTGATCAGGTTGACGGTGGTGGTGTAAACATTTGATAATCTGATATAACCATGTAAAAGCTTGATGTAACTGGTTTCTCTTTGGTTGTTGGAATAAATCCATTCTCTCTGAGCACGTCTGCTCCACGTGGAGTAAACATCAGGACAGAAACATGGTGCCACATCTTACTCATATTCTTCTACCTATAATAAAGTTGGGGAAATAATTCAAAATATTCTTCTGGGATTAATGTTTTGAGGCATGTTAACACATATTAAACCATTTTATTCATCGTCCATGTAAACCACAGACTGTAGAACGTCTCCACGTCCTCCCATTGGTTGAATTGACGTTTTTCCTGTGGGACTGCTTCATGGCAGCTGTCAATCATTGTGATGTCACATCCTGTTTTTATCGTCCAATAACTAAAACTTCTCAGAAGAACTCTTGAACATATGCCGGCTTTATGTTAACTACCTAAATAAGAAAAACAATCCTTAAAACAAATTTATTTGATGTGTACTTTAAGTTCGCTCCAAGTCCCGCCCACTAACAAGGAGGAGGCGGGGCTTATGAGCTATACTGCAGCCTCCAGCCACCAGGGGGAGCTCCACATGCTTTGGCTTCACTTTAAAGGAGCTGCTATAGCGTACATTTTTCTACAGTCTATGATGTAAAGCAGCTCAGTAAAGTTTTTTGAATCGTAATAATTTGAATCTGTAGCCACAGTTTAGTGAATCTGACCTGTAACTGGACAGTTATCGGCTCCACGTGCAACGTGTCCTTGTCGAAAGGGTCGAATGCGTCGTCCCTCATGACGTCGGGCTGGGGAACGTAGCCGCTGCCTCCTCCGAGCATGAACAAGGCCTGGTTCAGCTGCATGGGTTTATCTGAAAGTACACACATATCACTGGTGTAAGCAACGAGCAACTAAGTTTACTAAGCTGTGACCTTAAAGACCCAAAGATGGAGATTTTTAAAGTGAAGATACTGGCGAATATTAATTAATTAGACGTTACTGCTGCTGAACTAGTCAAATGTCATGTTTCATTGGTTCATTTATCATCTTTTCTATCAGTTCTGTGTCTCTGTGACTCTGTGGACACGTCCACACACTGACCCGGCGTCTGAAAGTTGAGCGCGACCAGCTGCGAGCCACAGAGCCACATGGGCAGCGGGTCGTAGTTGGACGAGTCCAGCCTCTGTCCTCTGGGGTAAACTCTGGAGAGCTGACGCCGGTTGTACTGCAGGAAGCGCTTCCCTCGGGCGCGAGTCGCAAACTTCTCCGCCTTCGTCTCCGGGAAGGAGGACATGTCCCGGTAACACGCCCGCTCTGTCCCGATCTCTGCAGATTAAAGACGAAGTTAGACGCTCGAGCACAAGCACAAGACATTTCATTTTTTTAAAGGTGAGGAGAGTTTGATCCTTACTGTCCTCGTTGAACGGGACAGGTCTGCAGTAAACCACCAGCTCAGACAGCTCCACCGCGATCTTCTTCCTCCTCTCCATCTGTTTCTCCTCCTGCATCTGTTACCATGGAGACAAGACAACCACGTCATTAAGTCAGAGATGACGACAAGTAGGAAATCACCACCAGAAAAAACGAAATCAGTGTGTCAGGCTAATTTATGTTCTTAAAAATCAGCAAATAAAATCTGTGCAATAATCCTTAAAACGTTAAAGTTCAGGATCTGGAGCAGTAAGGAGGCGTAGCCAGGAAGTGAAACCCTCAGGACCAGCACTGACCCGTGCGTCGGCGTTCTGCGCCGCCTCCCGGATCTTGCCGACCCAGCTGGTGACATCCTCCAGGCTGTCGGCCGCCACGTCCAGAGTCTGGACCGGGTGAGAGGAGAGCTGCTGGGAGTGGATGGTGAACACGAAGGGCCGCGAGTTCTTCCCGTCTTTATGCACCACTGCATGGATGGATGGATGGATGGATGGATGGATGGATGGATGGATGGATGGATGATAAATGGATGGATGGATGGATGGATGGATGGATGGATGGATGGATGGATCGATGGATGGATGGATAGATGGATGGATGGATAGATGGATGGGGGGGTCAACGAGAGAATAAACAGAGATTAACCTTTATTGAGCCGCTAATCATTGCGTTTGCAAATCTTCATCTTATGAATAGAAGTAAACTGGAGCTGTGAATCAGCAAAGGAACAAGTTAACTACTGAAAGATCACACAGTGGAAGTTTAGTTAAACAGATGTAAGTTGCACGCTTAGTTAAATTGCCCAATCTGCCAGTAATTTTAATTAATTGTAAAAATAACCACTTGCTGTAACCCTAGTTGCAGGATTAAGTTTTAATAATCGTCTTTTCAGAGAGTAAAGAGAGTTTTCTCACCGACGTGGCAGCTGGGCACGTCAATGAATCCCTTGAGGAAAGTGCCCAGAGGACTGTTCTCTGTGGACTGAGATGACACGAGAAACACTCATATTTAGTTTACAGTTTTCAATCACGAAGGCGGCGATCCGTGCGCTTGTGTCCGAGCTCACCGCCTCGTCCAGCTCTCTGGTGGGCGAGCTGGGAACCTCCTCCACGTAGTTGGCAGGAAACCACAGCTGCTTCTTTCCGCCGTAGTCGCCCCTCCACCTGAGGACGACACCCCAAAGATAAGTTTAACGCACAGCGCAGCAGAACGCGGCCCATGTTCAACCTGAGCAGAACTCACCAGCCGCCCTCCTGCTTGTCCACGTTCAGGATGAGCGCCTGTTTGGGGAAACAGAGCTCGTCTTCTCTCTGAGCTCTGTAGTCGTACAGGGCTTTGACCGTGCACTGGAAGGAGAATCATCAGTGTTAGCAGACATCATCCCGGCAGTGATTTGTCTAAATGTCATGTCTATACGCATTGACACCGATTTCCTTTCCAGCTGTCTGTCTGCAGGAACGTGCCACAAAAGCTGCAGATGAACATTTCTCCTGCTTCTAGCATCAACTCAGCTGCTGCCTGTAATATCCCACCCACTCTGACACTCACTTTACCTGTCAGTGGTCATAATGTTATGGCTGATTGGTTGTATTTCACAGTATGTTTTAGGTCTGGCCACTCGAGGGCGCCAAAGTCAATTAAAGTTAAACTACGGTGTTTCCATGAATTCTTTTTCATTTCTGATCGTCGCTCTCTTCTTTCCTTTCATATCTTTTTCCCGTCAGACTCTCATCTTAGCTATCAGCCCCTTTAATCAGCACAATGAACTGAACTTTGCACCTGCAGTGCTGCCGCTGCTGCTGCTGCGACAAGTGTACATTGACGGCTGACAGATGGCAGATTACTCGGCTCTGCTAATCATTTACTAAATATTAAGATAAGATAATAACACGGTGATTGAGTTGATGAGAGCGTCCTATGGTCGCACTCACCCGAGCTGTAGGCATCTTGTTGGCCTCCACGTAGAAGTGAGGGGTGCGGACCTCGTACAGCGCTCCATAGTCCAGCTCCTGACACAAGAAAAAAGCATAAATATATAAACAGTGACGGTTATGAATGAAGTTCTTTGTGTTTTTTAAACTATATTTAATTATTTTCTGACATTTTACGAATTAAACAAGACACAGAAGGAACAATAAACAGATTATCCTGAACTTAAATTGGTCGTTAGTCAATGCAGTGAACAAAAAGGTCGTATCATATGGATTTTAAGCGTTTTCTGCAGCGCCCCCTAGTGTTTTGGATGCAGTCGTCAAACGAAACAAGCTTCTCATTAACCAAAACCAGCTCAAAACTAATTATTAACAACATATGAGCTAGAAAACGGTGAAATGTATGTGAATCTTCCAAACCAAGGGCACTAATGTACCCATTAGACTTAGACAGACTTTATGCCGGCTATGCCAGACTGACCGTGGTGCCCATCCGGTCCAGGGTGTCTTCATTGATGGGGTAGCGGAGCCTCATCTTGCGGTACAGCGGATGCTTCTCGTAGTAGCTCACCAGATCCACCAAACTCTCGAACTCTGCTGAGCTGCCCAGCATGAAGAGGCGTCCCTCCTGCTGGATGCGACAGTGTTTGATCTTCCCCTCGGCCCTGCATTCAGGCAGCGGAGGCAACAAAGAGGGACCAAAGAGAGCAGACAGTGTGTACACGCCCATTCAGAACTGTTGGCTTTTGTTATTTAAAGAAAGACGATGCGTTCATGTTACACACACACTCAGCGGATAAATTATTAGGTATATCTAATCAGTCAGTCACATGGAAAGTGCAGACACGGATCCCGATACCTGAAGGAGATGGCGTAGGAGCTGTGTTCGCTCCGTTTTCGCACCAGGAACGCTCCGTCCCTGGGAACACGCATCAGCATGTGTTCAGCCTGGACACGGGACAGACTGGAGTGGTACCACCTGGAGAACAGCGACAGAAAGAGCATCGTCAAACCAGGTCAAACAGGACAAACTAACACCATCAGGTCATACCAAATGACCTAATGCAGGGCGATAATAGAGGCTGGATGGAGGATCCCTGATGGAGATCCCTGATGCAAACTGGCCTTTTATGGCTGATATTTCTGAGCTTTTTGCCCTGACCTGAAAACTCACATGACTAGTGGCTGTTAACAACCACATACTCACCTATAAGTCTAGCTGCCTCCGTTTTAGCTTTGTTTTTGGATGCACCATCTCACAGATGACTAAAAACCTTAATAGGCAAGCTACTTTATAATTCTACTTTACTAAAATTCCCATTTTCCCTCTTCACTGCATGTATTTAAGATAAAATACACGTGATAATCCTTTAATTTATCCCAATGCTTTACAAACGACCATTATTTTTTCTGACAAAACCTTGAAAAAGCATATAAAAATCTAAAAAATAATTTTTCAAGAGCAAACTCTTTGCCTTTCCTTTCTGCAAAATGGGAAACATTGATGATAATTTCTAACTAATGCTTGAATTATTAAAAAAAAACAATGAACTGAGGATATATTGTAGTTATGATAATGAAAACAATCATTAGTAGCATCCTAATCAAACAAAATATAGTAAAACTTTCTGCATTGTAAGTACTTGAATTTAAGTGCAGGAATATTTGGTCAGGACTTAAGCTTCGTCCTCCTGTGCACGTTTCTAGATACTAGTGACCCACTCTCTGCTCTCGTGTGCGTTGGGTTGCGGCACAGGGTTGCCCAGCCTCATCTCAAACTCGTTGCAGCGCAGCGGCGTGTCTCTGTAGTGGCAGATGAGGCGGTAGAGGCTGTCAAACACCAGGTTGTCAGTCAGGTAGAAGCGGGTGGCGCCGGACTCCTGACGTGAGTGGATCCTGCAGTGCTGGACTCGACCAGAGCGCCTTGGGGGGGGGGGACGAACGGGAGCGAGTTAAGATGGCGATATAGAGAAGACTTGAAAGGTACAGGGTTGACAATCGAATTGAGACGTTTAAAAGCAAAGTAAAGGCTACGACATCAAAAAGTTAAACCTCTGTGAGCAGCTTAGATGGAACTAAAAGACACATTGATGCTGTAATTATTGAAGTTAGCTCAGAAAGATTTGTTGGGGAGAAGGAGTCTAAATGTAAATCATGTCCTACAGATGTTTCTAATGCCCCTGTATTTGCATTATCTTCATATAGAAGCTTATGAAGTCATTACTACTGAAGGCTAAAGGACTATATGGCTAAAGAACAGTGGCGTTCTTGGTTCTGAAACAGCGGTAGGCAGAAACCCATTAGCAATAGCAGCAAATGTTGTGTTTATCTGCATAAAGAGCACAAAACTGAGATCAGATCTGAAGAGCTGGCTGTGTAACGCTTGTGGAGATGCATTTTTAATGTCACGTGTTAAATCTGGCCACTTGTCGGACATTCACACAAGGTCTGAACGGGACTTTTGTCAGCCTGGCTGAAAAGAAAGCTGGAGTAGTTCTTGTTTTCTTCTATTAGTTGTACATCTTTGCTATTCCAGTGCTCATTCTGGATTAGTGTAATGGTTAAAAATCAAGGCGACGGAGCGAATATTATGGTCAAAACACACTGACCAGAAGGAGAGGGTGTAGTCCCCGACGAACGTCTCGCTCTCCCGGACCAGGAAGGTGCCGTCTTTAGCTCCGCCCTCGCAGTAGTCCTGCAGGAGTTTCTCAGCCACCTGCCGACCGTCGCGTCCGCCGCCCAGCTTCCCGTGGAACCAGCGCTCGGCACAGTGCTGCTCGTTGTTGTTACACTCCTGGCGGGGAACAAGGATTTCATAAATACTAGAAAGGTCCCAATCAAGATTGTTTTACCGCCCCCTGTCCCGATCTGATACCAATCTTCTCGGCTTTTCCTTGTCTTCTCCTAGAGTCGACTGGAATAAATCTTTCTGTCAAAGTTGACAGAAACAAAGTTGTTGTTGTCGTTTCAGCCTTTATCGGAGAGTATTCTGTTTATTATGTGTTGAATCTAGATGACGATCACGTACTACCCCCTTGCCAAGCATCCACATTGCAGAATTTACAACTAGTGCACATGATTTTAGTTCCTCTTCTTCATCTGCGACTTCTGGGAGCTTTGACGCTAGCCACCCGGCGTTAAAACAAAAGAAGAAGACGATGTTTTGATGCTCTGATGGGATGTGGCTTCGGTTAAATAACTGCTGAAGTCTACTGGCATCTGCCCCTTTAACGATCAGGACATCCCTAAATAAAATGTTTGAAAAACTACCTCCTTTGCTTCCTCGTCCTCCTCTTCATCAGCTGTCTGGTAGTGAGATGTCTCCTCTGAGTAGTAAATCTTATTACTGGTCAGGACAAAGTAGTGTGGCGTCCACGTCTGTCAATCACACGGACAGAGACAGAATATAACGTAGAGCAGTCATAAAGTGTAGTTAGTAACCGTGTGTGTTTCTGTGTGATCCCTCACGTGGTCGATGGGGTCTTCGAGGTAAAGGATGCCGTTCTTCAGAGAGTTGCTGATGTCGTTCTCGGAGTAGCTGGCTGACGACACCTCCTCATACACCGTTCCCTCCACCAGCTTCTTGTGCTGTGACACAATCACGCGGTTAAACATCCACGCGCTTCACTTTTCCACGAAGGAGAAACGCCAGCAGCCGCCTACCTTGATGAGGATCTTCCTGCGGAGCTGGTACGGCGAAGGAAGCTCCTCTGCGTTGTTGTCCACCGGTTTGGTGAGCAGCAGATCTCCAAACACCTTCTTAAAGTGTGTGGCCATGTTCCTCTGCTGGACCACGCTGCAGTGGTCCTCAATGGACAGGATCACGGGATACCTGCACGGACACAGCAGCAGCGGCGGTGGTTACGCGGGGGCCGGCGGCGTTTTGTCCGTGGCCCCTCCTCCGTGTACTCACTCAGATGTGACGAAGGCGTGTTCTTTGATGGTGTGCAGCACGTCCAGGAACTTGATCTTGGAGGTCAAGGTGTGGCCGTGGTAGATGATGGGCAGGTCGTCGGGACCGTCCCAGCAGTCCACTGAGATCCCAAAACAAGAAGCAGTTTTACTGTTCAGCGCATGACTGATACGGGACAGAGAACAGTCAACCGGAGCAGACGGGATGGGTAGACATAATGACAATGGGTCAAATTAGCCATAACATTATGACCAGTCAAGGGTATACCTCAGATTATCTCAGTTATTAGGCACCAAGGGAACATTTTGTCCTCAGAACTGACGTTCAAAGCAGGAAAAATGATCGGGTGGACGGATTTGAGCGACTTTTTAAGGGACAAATTGTCTGCAGTGGACAACACCTAGTATTAAAAGTGGTCTAAGGAAAGAAAAGAGTTGAATCAGATCACCTGTGGCAGCCATATATGTTCTGATATGTTCTGACTGGATTTTTATGGGATGGGACAAGAAAACTCAAACGAGTCCAGTTGCCTTCGTCTTAACTTTGTTTTAGACATGTCTTATATACACCATGACCTGGGCGTCACTGTGTCTCTTACGCTCAACGCAGCGGCAGCCCATCCTCAGACAGCGGGCGTAGGCCTCTAGAGATGATTCACTGGAGAACTGGTCACCTGTCAGGTAACTGGAAGAACAAGAAGGCTGATGGTAAACCAACCGGGTGGAGGAACACTTTGTTTCCTGACTTTCTGGCTGTTAAAAGAAAACTCTGAGATGTTTGTTTGAATAATGTGTTCAAAGATGAATTGGCATGAGTCAAGATTTTATTTTTATTCATCAGTTCATTCAATACAAGTAAAACATCTCTGCCACATGTCAAAGAGTATTTTATTGACTCATTTTACCTACTTCCTGTCAACATAATAGTCAGTAATTTTCTATACCCGTTTAGTCCTGTTAGGGGTCACGGGGGTCTGCTGGAGCCTATCCCAGCTATCGTCAACATAATAAAACAAACTAACTCTTTGCATTAAAGCTGGACTCAGACCAGAGCCGACGTAATCCCCAGATTCTGTAGGCTTGGCCCAGATTATCTGGTAATGTGAGGCATTTACAGATCTGATCTTAAAGCTCCTAACCTGCTCACAGACTAAATTTTAGGAATTTAGAAATTAAAATCTGGACAGTTGCAGCAGTACTTTCACAATAACCAATATCTGCCAAAGTCTGCAAAGACATAGAGCATCTGATGGTCAAAAAACGCTACACGCTCTAGCCCTGATGCTTGCAATGCTGCAAAAACATGCACGTATGCTTACAAGTTCTTATTAGAATGCAGGTAAACTACCGCCACCTGCTGGACTGGAGGACAGATCAGTAGAGTAATAGTTCTGCCACTATCTTTGCTTTGTTTGCATGCATTGACCTGTGAGAGAATGCAAAGTGGTGCATTCAATTCCTCCTTCATCTATTTATAATTTTTCTAGAAGCTGGAGCGACTTCCACATCCACAATTTTTCTTGGAGAACTGATGCTAAAGATCTGCAGAGCCAATCAAATCGTTTGCACGAGCTTAACATGATGATGGATATGTGCGTCATCTGAGCGTCGTGGAGTTGAATTTATTGTTTGGAGGAATATCAAGCTGCACGCAGTTATTTTTCTTTATCTACAAATGTCCAGTCTAAGTCCAGCTTTAGTGAGTCTGACATTTCCAAATCATTAAAGACACAAGACATATTTACGTGTTGTGTGAAGAGGAGATCCAGTACTGGGACAGCGGCCGTTTCATGTCGTCTGCAACGACCGGTGAGAGCCGAGGGTCGCACACAGAGTTCTCTTTAGAGAACAGGAAGGTCAGGAACTGGAAGCACAGAGGAAAAAAAAACAATCTTACTGAAAGGCAGCGGAAAACGGTGCATCCTCAAAGCTGGTTTCAGTTTCTGTTTTGCGCGTCTTTGTCGTGCGTCACCTCGTCCAGCTGCAGCATCGGCTCCGGCTGCGGACCTCCCCTCATGTAGCCCGTGAGAAACTCTCTGACGCGACTCAGATCCGACGCCCAGGACTCCTGAGACGCAGAGAAGTGAAAACCAAGAAGATTTTTTTTTTTGCTGTGCAGGGGCTGTTTGTTTTGTGTGTGTTGTGCTGACGGATGCTGGATTTGCTCTGTACCTTCTGGTCCATCTGTAAAAACTTCTGGAAGTCGTAGAGGGAGATCTGACAAAGCTCTGGCCTGTCCACGTTTCTGAGAACACAGCGTTTTTTAGGAAGTTAAACGTCAGAGGAGTGACGGCTGAATAAGAAACTAGTGAATGAGAGAGGGGGCGAGATGCATTAACGTCTATTAAAGCCAGTTTAAAAATGTATTACTGATAAAAAGTAGAAATGAAAAGAGAAACTAGGTGGAGTGAGAAAGGTGGAGGCGGCGAGGACCGAACACTGAGGAGGAAGAAGAGGAGGAGGAGGAGGTGAAGGTGGAGGGACTCACCGCAGAGGGAAGGAGAGCTCCAGCTGCTCAATAATCTGAGGAACAAAAGGGGAGGAGCCAGGTGACGGACAGGTGGTGGGAGGGAGCCAGGTGAAGCATAAACAGTACAGGACAAAGTGAGCGCGGTGTCGTACGGGTGCAGGGGTGGAAAGTACGGTGCATTCACACGCCGGACGTGAAGTTCAGACCTCAGGAGAATTTATTTTCAAGAGCAAGTAACTGAAAAAACGTTTCTGAAACTCATTCACGTTTTAATCCCGTTTACTACAACGTCTGCGCTTTGTGTCGCAGCAGATCGTCGTGTTTTATTTTGCACTTTTTCAGGCCTTAATCGCAGCCTTGATGTTTATTGTGAGTGGATTTTAATGAGTCATTTTTACAGTGTAATAACAACGCTGATTAGAGACAGCTGCTGTTCTCATAAAATGATGTCTGCGTTTATTTATCATTTCTTAAATGCTGATTGGTTGTGCATGTGGAGACGCATTTAATGCCAAGTGTGAACACAGGTGCTAGTTTCTCTACTGTGTTACTGTGTCTCCTCTTTGTGAGTGTGTGTGACACTCACGCTCCTCTGTGCGTCGAACATCAGCGTTCTGTAGAGCTGAGCGAAGTTGGGGTACGACAGATCGTTCCTGGCCTCCACCTCCTGCGGAAACAAGAGCGGGAACGTGAGCAGGCCGGTCGAGTCAGAACCTGCAGAAGCAGCGACGTTAAAGCCGGTTTCTCACCTGCAGCTTGTCTTTGAGAAAGCGCATGTTGGGGACTCTGTAGTTGACCTGAGGAAGCAGAGTTTTCACGTCCTTCACTGTGATGCTGGAAGAAGAAGGACAATAATTCAGTCACGAGCTTCTGAAGGTTTGAGGAGCTCTGAGAAGTTTAAAGGTTGAGATTAGAAAATGAACGTCAGATTTTATGAGACGGGGGGATTTGAACTTGAGTTGGCGTGCAGAGCTGTGTGCAAAAAAACTGAATCAAAACATCAGCGTGTCAATAAATGAATAATTTTAAGTCATTTTTATGCAGAAAAGGCACAAAAACATCTGTATTTGTTTAAGATTTGATTTACATCAGTTGTTTTCTGCTGATGTCTTTACACTTTTCTTTTTTTTACCACTTGGAGCGCGTGGATAGTCACTCGGATTCATTAACAAAAACACACGCAGTCGTCAGAACAGAACGAGGAAGGAGGTTTGAGAGAAAGGATCCAGAGAAGATCTTCTGGGGTCAACGACCGCCGACACCGGCAGGTCCGAGCCGCGCCTCCTCCCACCTTCCTCCCTCCCTCCGTCTAGCTACTGTTACTATTTTCACAGGAGACAGGAAGTTGCCCTCTCCCAGCCCATCGCATCACTTCCTGCTCCTTATCAGACGGCGGCAGGCTGTTTGTGCTGGAGCGGATTCCACCCAAACAGAAGCCACCGGTGCGTCTTAATGAGAGAAAACACGTGAGAAACGTCCAGCGTCGTGGACGGGCCGGGAGCGTAGCGTGCCCCCATGAGGGACATCTGGGCCTCGTTCACGTCACACCTGCCGGGACACGGCGGCCAGTGGGCGTCCAACACAGGCTGCTGTGAAAAGCTACGACTGGGTGTTGACGTGTTTGTGGAAAGTCACCCACCTGCCCTCGTGGCTCCTGTCCATGACTTCAAACTGTTTCCTCAGCCACCTACACAGGGAGAGCAAACATGAGAGTGAAAGGTTTCTGGGTCCGACTGAAGATAATTTTCTGACACAAGTTGACAAATGACTCCAACCAAGCTCATGTTAAATAGTATGAACATGAGGATGCTGTGCTGAAAGACTGAAGCTGCAAATCTGGTCCTGCAGAAACACCATGATCCGTTTATCCCATCCACTGACAGATGCCATCAGAATGTTTATCCCGTTATACTTCCATACTTCCTTGTGATAATTTACAGATGCTGAATAAAGTCAACCTGTATTTTTACTCTGCTCCTCAAACAGTTTACACGACTTCCTAAACAGACAGAATTAGCCGTTTCATTTCCTCCGACCATGTCCAAACATAAACCGTTCACATTATGCGGACAACGAAACTGTGTCCCTCTCCCACACAGCCTCCCTCTGTTCTCCTGCCTTCACCACGGAAGCCAAATAAAAAAAAAACGGCCTCCGCTCAGTCATCTGGAGTAAATATTTTCATCCCAAAACTAATATTTGTCCCCTCCTCCGACCTAAAGCTGTCCGTCCCGTCCAGGGCTGCTGCACCATCGATGCAACCAGGTGTCACTTTAAGTGTTAAGTGCAGTAACGACACTTTTAGGCTTTTAACCAACGAGTCTGATGGATTAACGGTTAATGAAACAGATAAATCTCAGCTGATCCGTCTTTGTGACTTTATTTTGAAAGGGACCAAATAAATGAAAGTTAACCGTCTCTTGACTCATTTCATCAGAAGCCTCAGATCCTCCAGTGTACGGTAACCTCAAAGACCAGGATGTGATTCATACAAACTATTTTTCGCTCCCTATTTGAATCCACAGCAGCTGCCTTCATTGGGAGTGAATATACAAATATTCATCCCTGCAGTACTTTCTTTTGCTGCAACTTTTTACATTTAGTCCCTACATTTTACACAGATATCTGTACTTTCTACTCCTTACATTGGAAAAATAGGCTAGTTATTTTTTAACCTCCACGGATGACAAGACGTGCTAAAATACGTGACATGATCAGATTGGACATGACTAGAGAAAGAAAGTCAACGATGCGCTGCCTGTTTTCTTCTTCTTTTGTTTTAAACAGGCAGCCTGTTGCTCAGTTTGAGCTCTGCTGCCACCTGGTGACTGGAGGCTTGTATATCGTTCAAGCGTAAATAGAGACATTAATACTGAAAGTTCACCTGACTAGAATATTTGAGAACTACTGGTCTAATGTGGGAAAAAAAACAAAAACAAATTGGGGTATGATAGTTTATAGCTAACACTAGCTAGCAGATTAAAAACAACAACCCAGTCAGTCAAAAAGCTTTTGCCACCTCTGCTTTTGAATCAATAATTAAAGGCACAAAATGTCCCCAAAGATGTACAATAGACAGTGCTCATGTTGGTCCATGGGACTCTGGTCTATAAATAAAAATCATAGCACAACACTAACTTCCTAAGGCTAATGTGTCGGCATGCAATACTCTGAAATCCCTCGTTCTGTTTGTTATATTTTTACCTCTGATTTGGTCTCCACCAGCTCCAGGCTAACTGTTGCTAGGTGGACGCTAAATTAGCCTGTGTGTCATGTGGTGCTGAAAAGACAACGGTGGCAACAGATGAAACTGGGACCAGAAGTACAATATTCTCTCAAAGATCAGATCACACGTCGGCCGCTACTGAGGTGTCTGATCAGATTTAATCGTCAGACTTCAAATAGAACTCACACGGTCATAGTTAGGACCATAGACTGTTTAACGATGGAACAGCTCCTCAAAAGTGAAGCCAAAGAAAGTAGAGCACCCCCTGGTGGCTGACTACAGTATAGGTCATAAGCTCCACCCCTTCCATGTTAGTAGGCGGGACTTGGACCAAACTAGAACACTAAAACGCACGTCAAATAGTTTTATTTCAAGGATGGTTTCTGTCATTTTAGGTAGGTAACACAATGTCTGACGCTATAGAAACATGATATGACTCAGATCATTTGCTCGGAGCTTTACGTGGTGATGGACAGAAGAGTAACTGCGACATACCTACATACATATTAACTTCCCACTATCCTCCACCATTTCTCAAAATGTCAGCAAACAGGTCACAACTCGCTCGCAAAAGCCGACGTTAAAGAAAATACTCCCTTCATCTGGACTCTTCTTGTGAAGACATTTTTTAGTGATTTGGCCGAGACAAACACAGCAGGACAGCATGGACAGGAAGCAACTTCCCGAGACAAGAATGCAAAACAAACAATCGACATAGTTTAGTTTTAGTTTATGAACCCGGCTCTAGTCTGTCCCAGTCACACGTACCTCAGGTCTAAACCCTGCAGCTCGGACAAACACACACCTGTCAGTCTGCTGTGGAGCTGGAGCTCTCTGGGTGTCGATCATCAGCCAGTTGAGTCCGGTGATCCACATGTTGACCTCCTCCTCACTGAAGGCTGCAAAGACATTTAAACTACTGTTTAGTGGCTTTAGTTGAATATTTAAAAGAACACAAACTGCACAAATGACTGATGAACCAAGAGTTTTCGAAATCAAATTAAATCAATGTGAAGTTTGGTTGTATTTTATGAGCACTGCACTACTATACGTTAGCATGGGGTATCTTCTGATTTTACATCTTAAATCGGAGGTGCTCCAGGTTAACTCCTCTGAAGCTGGTCGTATATAATCTGACTCATCATATATTTGTAAAGTTCCATTCTTGTAGAACATAGACTGTAAATAAATATGGACCAAGTGTTTCAGCTTCGTTGCATTTGGCAAACTGACGCTGTTTTCAAGAGGATACGGGTGGTGCCATCTTTATTTTATTTGACTTTTTTTATCCTCTTATAAGGCCTGGGCGATAAAACGATAACGATATATATCGCGATAGACACGTGATCGATACGTTTGATAGAATGTTTGATAATTTCTAGGGTTGTACCGATCCGATCACTTGACTCGGAAATCGGGGCCGATCACGCAACTGAAGACTCGATCGGGACTCGGACGTTACGACCCGATCAGAGATCGGTTTTATATATATTTATTTAGTCATTATTTGTATTAGATTGTTGATATATGGGCTATTGGTGATTCAAAAAAATAAAAAATAAAATGAGTATTTACTACCACCGTTTACGGCATGCGCATGTGCAGAAGACCAGCATGCTAGTTTGTTTTGAAGCGGAGTGGCGAGTTGTGGCGCACCATGTCTAATGTGTGGAAGTATTTTAAAGTATGTGAGGAGAACGATGCAGTCGCAAACTGTCAAATTTGCAAAGTTGGAATATCGAGGGGTGGTAAGGACAAAGCGTCGTTTAATACCACAAACTTAATTCGGCACTTAAAAAACAAACACAGAGTATCGGATCGGGACTCGGTATCGGCAGATACTCAAAAGTCAAAGGACTTGGACTCGGATCGGGGGCAAAAAACCCTGATCGGAGCATCCCTAATAATTTCACTCAAACTCCGAGCCAGAACTGCAGGTTGGTGGCATCAACAACAACAATGAACGGTGTGGAGTGAAAAGAGAAAGGAAATTGTAGATAATAAAAAGGAACAGTTACGTTACCAGTTTGGTAATATTTAGGTTATTTTAAGTCAGACATGAGTCAGACCGATGTTGTCTCTAACTTGGTGGTGAGTGAGCAGATTAACTAGCTCTTGTCTCTCTTGATTAGTCGTGTAAGAGTCGGTTAAGTTTGGTTTCTCTGCGGCCGAGTGAGTGGCTGCTGACTCGGTTAATCAGGGATCCACGAGCAGCGGTTATGAGTTGGTTAAGTTTGGTTTCTCTGCGTATTGTTTGCTGGTCCAGTCTGGTCGTACGTTTAGTTTCTCTGCAGAGTGAGATGGAAGATGTTTGAATGGAGCCGTTTACTGATTATCAATCAAACGTGGTAGGACTCAACTGAGCCACTTAAACAGACTCTAGAGTCGTCTTTGATGGACGGTTGTATGAACCGAATCTTTTTATCCACCGCTACTGAATTAATTAAAAATGAATTAAATTTAAATTCTATTGAATATGTCATTGTTATCATTTTTAAAAAATTTAAATGAACGAAAAAGTCTAGCGCACTACATCAAAGTGATGTAAAGAAATAACGGATGCAGCTTAGCACAGATGAGAAGTCTGAGTAGAACAGGTTAAAAAATGAATCAATATACATTTTCAGCCATATCGCCAAAGCTCAAATGTATTTATTTATTGTTTTTAGTTTTTTTACTTTATCCTTAAGAGGAAGAAAGTTGAGAATAAAGAATGAAGGATGTCGTGTGTGAGTATTTAACCTTTAGCTCAGTGGTACTGGACTGTGAGTCGACTGAGAAAACACACTGGGAGTAAGTAGGACACACGTTTAAATACATATGCACACACTGACCGGCCACGCTGAGAGTGCGCAGGCGAAACTCCAGACCGTAGAGCACGATGAAGCAGTGGGCGGAGTCCAGCTTACGAGCCTCCTCCGGGTAGCGCTCGAAATCACGGGAGCCCTTCCCCAACCGCAGCTCCCTGATCTCCCGTATGTCAACTGTAGGCGGGAAGGAGGGAGGGAGGGAGGGAGGGAAGGAAGGAGGGAGGAAGGAAGGATAGTGTTGCATGAACACAAATATGCACAACTGTAAATCACACTTTGGCACGTTGTTCGCTTTCCTGCCAAACTCACAGAAAATCTGCTGCCGGAGAGCAGAACAAATGACCACTGTGTTTGTGTGAGAGAGAGAGAGAGGCCAAAAAAAAAAACATTTCAGCTGTCCAAATGTCTTCAGCTCCAGCTCAAAGTGCAGCCTCACGTCGCTGCTAGCGTGGCCAAATGAGATTAATTAATTAAATCACGAACGAGGATAATTCAGCTGCAGTTCTGCAAACATTTTAATATAATTATTGTAAAGTTTTGTGTAATTCGATAGTTGCATCGATTTGTAGAGACATGCAGAGCTGCAGTGTGGAGTGATGAGTAAAAGTTTCTATTTAGCACGTGAAGACATATTATTTAATAAGTTTCTTTGCAAAGAAAAAAGTCAAAACATCAGATTAGAAAATAACTTTTTGCTATGAGATGAAAAGTTAGACGCAAACTAAGTCTTTCTCATGTCAGGACTTAAATAGCATTTTTATGAAAAGCCCTAATGTGCACTTGTGGCAGATTTCCATCCGTTTCCGTCTCGTTAACAGAGAAGGGTTAACGGAGAAGTCGGCCTACTGTCCGCAGAGTATGATGTAACCTCTGGACTCTGACTCCGACACACCCACAAAGAAAACCCTGGCTTATTGACATAGCAGATGCCTTGTGCGAACACACATAAACACATAACACACACACACACACACTGCAGCAACCACACGCTTCAACTTGAATGTCACATTCACAAGCCCTGGACTCTATGTTCTACCACCGAGGAGCTCCTGCCAAATAATAAAACAAAACACAGGACTCCAGTAGAAACACAACACGTTTCACTTTTTGACGTAGAGAACGTTCCCCTTGGTTCGGCAGGTGAGACGGGGGACACACGGGACGGGGGGAAGGGCCCGCGTTGTGGGAGCCAAGCATCCTCAGAGGGCTGTAAATTAACCCGCCGCGAGGAGAAATCTGGTTCCTATCGGAGCGTCCCGCATGTGGAAGAGACAAGAAGCGTGTTTGGCACGAGATTAAGAGAGAAGTTGGTTTTTTGCACAAATGGAAACGTGGGATGAGGTTCAGCGCTGAGCTCTAATCAAGAGAAAACCTGCTGTGGTACAATAATGATAATATGATAATAATCAGCCCCTGTAAAGGGTTATGAATATTAAAGAGTAACTCGCTCGTGCTTCACAGATACAAACACTTGCCACATTGTGAAGCTGTGATTTATTAGGCTCTTAGAGGCATGCACCAGGCGTTAGGATCGGCCGATGGTGAGCATGTGCGGCCCTAGTTTTAGTTTTGGTGGTTTGTGGAGACACGCAGCGCTGCAGTATGCTGCGATAAGTAAAAGTTTCTACACTGCCAGGCCAAATAAAAATCACCACCAGCCTCCTATTGGATAATTACTGCATGAGTGATTATCTTTCAGCTGGCAACAAGTTATTTAAGCCCAACTGATGCAATGAGTAGCTTCTCAGGTCTAAAGACACATCCTGTGGTCGTCTGTTTGAGAAGGGTCAAATCATTGGCATCAAGCAGAGAAAACATCTAAGGAGATTGAAGAAACTACTAAAACTGGGTTAAGAACTGTCCAAGGCATTATTAGAAACTGGAAGGAGAGTGGAGAAGCATCGTCTTAGAGGAAGAAATGTGATCGGAAACAAATCCTCATTGATGGTGCATCGAATGATTCAGCTCTGTGCGATGGTTTCCTAGCTTCCTCCTAGCTAACAGCTGCTGTTCCGTTTCCTGTTTTAAACGATGCACACAAACCACTGCCCCCTGCTGGTATGAAGAGTTATATCCTGTCATGCAGGCGTGTGCCAGCTGGTCATTAGCTGTAGTCTTTGTGGTGCATTCATGGGCAACGTTTTGGTCTAGACATAGGTAGCGTGAGGCGACACTACAGTTACTTGACATCAAACCTCATCAAACAATTATCCAGGGCGTCCTCTTTTCTAGTCCACAGTGTTGGTAGCTTATATGCATATTCTGATTAGCTGCTACGCTTATTGAGCAAATGTATTTAACAAAATGCAAACAGGAGGAGAAGTAAATAACGTTGACCATCTTGTGACAGTTTAACATTCTGCTGGGAAACTTCTGGACCTGGCTTCATTCATTGGTGTGGATGTTACTTAGACATGTAGCACCCACCTAGACCAGACCAGGCACCCCCACCCCATAGCAATGACACTCCTTGATGGCAGCAGCCATCCCCAGCAGGATGCAGCCACAAAAACACTTTAGGAAGAAGAACAGCACAAGGTGTTGACCTGGCCTCCACATTCACTAGATCCCAAACTGATCAAGTCTCTGTGGGATGATCCAGACACCACAGGACACCCTCAGAAGGCCCATGTCCATTCTCTGATGAGTCAACACAAAGGAGACCTACACAATATTAGGTCATAATGTTACGCCTGATCGGTGTACTTCCCAAAGGTGCATATTAGAGCAGATCACTCACATATGGAGGAAGTCTGGGTTGACTGTGACCCCATTCCTGAGTCACATTAAGGGCCACCTACTCAGTTGGCGAGTTTTCACCGATTCATTAAAAAGAACTAAAACAAAATAAATGCAACAACCACTATTTTGAAAGATGATCAAAAAAGCACAGAAAGTGCCTTTTAGAATATTTTCCTTTCCTCTATCCTTCTTGGCCCCGTGTCTACACTAAAACGTTGGATCCAGAGAGCGTAAATCTAAAAACACTGGAACTTGAACTTTGTGAAGTTTTCTGGACAGTTGTGTGTATACTTCTCAAGCTGAGGAAGTTATTTTACTGCATATAAAGCCATGTGCCATAATGCTACTGGAATCAAACTGCTTCCAACAATCTCCAGGACTGATAAAGATTTAAAGGTACAAAGTGCTTCATAGTCAAAAGTTGAGTCATTTCCTCCAAAACCAATCTAACCTGCACTTAGTTTTTTTTTTCTGGTCTCTCCCTTTTATTATTTCCTGTCATTTAGTTTGGACGTTGGACAATAAGGCGCACAGCTCGCCAAACGTCACACTTCGCTCACTATGGCTGCCCGTCTCACCCTACAGAAAGGCACACACAAAAGGCCGCGGCCTTTAATCCTGTAAACATGTAAACCGCTTCGGCCCGACGTAAACTGAGCAGGAAGGGTGAGGCGAGGGGAGGGAAGCTGAAGGCCAACTGGCGCGACTACACAGGACGAGATACAGTCAACAGAAAACACTCCGTTGTGAGACATCATCGTCTCTCTGTCGGCCCGGGACGCCGGCTGAACACGTAGCTGTGTGCACTGCTGACCTGAAACCACCAGCCGCTGATAATTGTAGTTCACTTCCAGAGAAACAAACTGTTCCTGGTACAGCTGGTGAAATCACTCCCTTCCAGATGGCACAGTTTACAGCAAGTTGAGGAATTAAGAAGGACGGGAGACGGGGGGGTCAGGTTACGAAAATGGATAGATGGCTAGACGGACGGGATTCTGACTGAAAGGCCTGACTGAAGGATTGACTTTAAATCTATTAATTTCTGCAGTGTTCAGCAATGAGTATTGATCATAAGTGCAAAAGTGGATGTACAGCACAGCGGGAACAAAATAAGTTTGCCATCTTGCCTAACTCCACCTAACTCCCAGCCAATTCAAAAATGGTGAAACTGAGGGGTGAGGGTGACAGCTAGACAACCACCTGTCACTCAATGCAGCTCCGCCCTTCATTTAATGATAAAAATGTCGATAAACAGCATTTTAGCCTAATCCTTTTGACTGTAGTGCATTGGCAAGTTTCGTCCGAGTTGTTTTTCTTTCTTTTTTTTTACCAGAGGCTTTGGATGAAGTCGATGCTGCTTCTTGCACATTTTCTTCATATTCTGGATTGAGTTGTGTTTTAGTGGCGTTACTGTCCTTTGTATCACGATTTGTTTGCAAACCTTGCATGTTGTAAATTTCACACTTTTACAGGCTTCCAAAGATTGTTTTTCCAAATACTTCTGTTTTGACAAGTCCATGTCAAAGGTGATGGGATGCCGTTTGGGATATATCTGACCAAAAGGAAGCTGTCCAAGACTACGCAACGTTGGTGTCTGATAACATGATCTCCGTGTCAGATTTGCCCAATGAAGTGATGAATTCTCGCTGTGATTTGGCTGAAAGGGACAATACTTTTCTTGGTTCTCACGACCTGCGTTAAGTGTTTGGGACGGATGTTCTGCTACCGGGAACAAGAATAAAAATAGCACTGGGATACTGTGACCTTAAACCTTTTAAAAAGTGAGAGAAACCAAAAAAATAATACAACTAAGTGGATGTCAAGTCCTTCAGCCTTTTGGTCAAATTACGATGGATGGTATTCCAGTTATGGAGCGAAATCGCCTGTTTTCAGCTCCAAGTCTGTTGGTTCACCCTGCCAGACTAAACCAGCTTAGTGGAGGTAAATGGAATAAATGAACAGAGAGAGGATAGGCGCCTCTGAGAGCTGGAAAAACAACCTTTTTTAAAAAACCACAAAGAGTATTTTAAGCCATTATGATTAACCGTAATCGTGCATTAAATTATCTCAGGCACCCAGCGCCTCATTTGAGGTCCATCATGTCTCCGCTTCCTGCCGAAGATGCTGGGCCTTTTGTTTTCAGCCCTTCAATCTGAAACAGGAAGTGAGACACTCCCTGATAACTCCACACTTCCTGTGCCTCAGGATTTAATACCTCCACTGTTTGCCAAGGCGCTCATCTCAAAGAAAAACACTGAATCTGAGCCTGTGTGTATGCGTGTGCGCGTGTAGCACCGCGGCTTTATTTTAAAGCAAACAGTAGGAAAAAAATCTATTAGGCAACAAAACAACGGAAGGAAAAGCAGGAGAGAGGGTGGCGGTGGTAAGGAGGGTGGGTGGGTGAAGGGTCAGTCAGATAAATATGAGTGATGAAAACAAAAGACTAAAGTAAAAAATGAATGACCTCCAAGCTCAAAAAGAAAGTGAAAGAAAACAGAGCCTGAACCTGAAATGGGAGGTCAGCGAAGCTATGAAAAGGAGAAGGGTGTTTAGGTGAATATGTGGGGGCAGGAAATTGGGAAAGGACAGCTGGAGGAGGAAAATCGAGTGTAGGAGGAGGAGGAGGAGGTGAAACTTAGAGCTGTGGGAGATAAAGTGGAGGAGAGACCCACTGAGTTCCTGGAATCTACTGGAGGCTTCGTCCGGTGGGAGGCTGTTTGTAAAGGGGCGTTTGTGGGTTATGAAAGCCTGCGTGTGTGTGTTTGTGTAAAAGTGCTGTGGGAATGTGTAGATTTGGTGTGTGAGTGAGTAGATGATCGTTGTGGCTTCATGCACGCTCAGACTCGTTATGTGTTGCCCTTCGGATCAGCGAAGGCGCCATTTATGACGAAGGATAAATAATTGACGAGGCTCTCTGAACCGATACAGCACCTACGGCGGCCATTAATCGCCGAGCTTCTGTGGGATTAGTGGGGAAGTACAGAAAGCTGCAGCGGCCCTGAGTCCTCAATTCACGACTTTAGAACAAACATGCAAACAAACGACACGCAACTGGATTAGGAAAAAAATGGACAACACATGCACAGACTGCCTAATAGTGAAAGACACAATGAAATATGAGAATCTGCATCAAAACTGCAGAACTAGTACAGCAACAAAAAAGAAAACACTCTTAAGTTGGCAGAAATCCTTTCGTACCGTTGTTATATTACCCTGAAAAGCCAGTATCTGACCTGCGACTCATCCACCACTTTCACTACTACCTCGATTGTCACAACCTACAAGGTGAGACAGCAGCTCACTAGGACCTGGATCAATAGAGTGAGGCGACCTGACTACAACTCTAAGGGTGCTCAAGATAAGGCAAAATCTAGGAGAGGGTCTGCATTGTCCCCGTGAACTCTCAGAGACCTATGATATTTGACTTTTACAGTGTTTTCAAGTACCTCCAACCAAACACACAGATTTATATTATACACTACTTTGGATTTATCGATGCTAACGGCCTGCGCTTATGTCTTTTTGAATCTTGATTCTCTTTCAGTTGAGAGACTTCTAAGCAAACCTATTTCCGTCTCATGAAGGCAGCCTTTTTCTTTAAACAGCGTGCTACCATAAAATCTGAGAGTTAGAATAACACATGGCAGACAGAAGGAAACCCTATCATGCCAGTTTTGAATGCCGTAAGTTTTCTCAATGCTAACAGACACTGTAACAAATCCTCCCTTCAGGCCGCTAAAAAAAAAAAAAACACATCCAGGGCGCAGACAATAGCCTCCACGCCCCAGACGGGCTGAACGCTGCTCCAACAAGCCGAATCAATGGCACCACAGGCTGCTGCATTACGTTTCCCACCGCCACTTGACTCCACTCCAGCAGGCTGCCTCAGTCGCCCACAGCCAGTCAGTCAGAAAGGTGGCGTGTCAGGCAGACAGTCAGGAAGCTCGCGGCCGGCCGAGGACCCATGTGGCAGCAGCATGAACGCTGTCCTGTCTGGAGAGTTACTGCGAGGCTGACACGGAGGAAGCAGAGGTCACGGGGTCGTGATCCGTCTGTCGAGCGAGGAGCTTTAGGTCGGGGCGGGAGGGGCACGGCAAACCGCAGCAAAAACCTGTATAGCAGCCGTTCACACGGAGCAGAACGCCACAAACCTGGCTTTAAAAGGGTCACTTCACCCAATCTGTAAAAACACACGACTTTCTACCAACACCAGGTCTGGATGCTAAACGGTAACGCCTGAATTTCAGGACCAATACCTGTTCTCCTGAGCTTTCAACCACGTTGGCTGCTCAGTTTCATAGAAACAGTCTGGCTGTCATCCTGTAATTACAGAGTAGAACTTCAGACACGTCTACATGATTAAAGAAACCACGGCTTGAGTTACAATCACTTGAGAAAATCTAAAATTAAAACTTAAAACAAACAAAAACAACAGAAAGAAACGCTCAAATGCTGAAATTGTGACGTCTCTAAAAAAACGCTGGAATCACAACAAAGCAAAGTAAATGAAAATTCTGATTGCACTGCGAACAACACGGTCCAGCATCATTTTAATCAATGTAAATCTGCAAAACGTGTGAGATCCTTCTCTGATATTTGCCTTTTCTTGTGAAATATGAAATCGTTACCCTCCCCGGGTTCAGGTCAGAATCCGGACTGAACACAAACACGCAGTCGAGGAAAGCGGCGTCTCTGGCGTTCTGTTTCGCCGTTTGTCAGCAGTGTTCTCTGAAACTTCACCTCACACGGTGTAAATGATGCAGAGAACGACCACCTGTAGCCAGCGCTGTACTGTCATGTACACCACCCTTTATCTTGTATCTCTGTAGGCACTTTGTACCTCTACACCGACCAGACATAACATTATGACCACCTTCCTAATATTAGGTCTCCTTTGCACCTCCAAAAAAGTTGTGAGTCATCAGAGATTGGCCATGTTCCTTCTGAGGGGAGGGGCCTCTGTGGATCATCTCAAAGACACTTGATCAGTTTGGGATCTAGTGGATTTGGAGTGTCATTGCTATGGGGTGGGGGTGCCTGGTCTGGTCTAGGTGGGTGCTACATGTCTAAGTAACATCCACACCAATGAATGAAGCCAGGTCCAGAAGTTTCCCAGCAGAACACTGAACTGGAGCAAGATGGTTTAAATGTTATTTACTTCTCCTGTCATTGGTTTTAATGTTGTGGCTGATCGGTGTATACTTCACAGTCGGTTTGTGTCTTTATGCTCATTTTTCGTATCTTAATCGCTGCATGTTCTGTTTAATTTTGTGCATCATAGGACTTCTGCCTCTTATTAGACATTTCGTGCAACTTTGCAGCCACTTGATGCATCTCAGTAGCCTTTTTGTGCAGCTCTGTCGTCACTTTATGTCTCTTAGCAGTCACGTTGTACCTTTGTGTCGTAGTTTTGTGCATCGTAGTATCTGTATGGTCTCTTAGTAGTAACCTAGAGACTCTTGATGCATCTCTGTCGTCATTCTCTGTCCCTACGTACCATCTCAGGTGATTCTCTGCTGTTGTCTTTGTGGCCACGCTGACAATCCTCTGTTCAGACACTATTCACAATATCACATGAAACCTGAGACGTTCCTCTGCAGGGCTTTCTCTCTCTGTTCCTGTGCTTTAATGAAATGTTCCTGTCGTCTTTTGGATCTGGCTGGATGACACTGACACTCAACATTTTAAACGTGGCCCATCTGCTACTCACATCTGAGCTCGGTGACTTCCTACCATGTTAACTTCACGCAGGCCTCAGCCCTCCGTCCTGACGCGATACTCACTCTCTCCTTCTATTTTGTCCGGGTTTCGGCTCCACACTATCTGCCTCGTGTCCTGCCTGATCCGGAACGTCCTCCTCTCGGGCCGCTGGGACTTCTTCTGGTAGAAGACGGTCATCACCGTGCCCATCTCCAGGCTGTGGAGGATGCGGGGGCCCGCCTCCGTCCAGTCCAGCATCCTGGAGGCCGTGGCTGGACCGGCGGGCCCCCCGGCACCACTGGCGGCCTCCTCGGCACAGCCGTTGAGGCAGCCGCTGAACCTGGCCGCGCACATCTTCACTGCATCGCTACAGGGAGAACTAAATACCTCACAGGATCTCTGAGCTGGCGGGGTTTCTTGGACGGGATGCTCGTCACTTCAGTGCCAGGCCGCTCCAAGGGTCACGGGTGTCCAACATGTCCAAAGACACAGCTGAGAGGAGGAAATCTGCTTCTGAGCTGTGTGATTTAAAGTATTCCACAGTGAAACACAAGCTAAAAGAGCTGAAATGTCTGAGATGTGAATTATCCTCTGGTCCTCAGGAGAGGGGAGTGTATCCCTGTGTTATCCTTTCCAGATGCTTCTGGCAGCACACCAGTGAAATCCACTCGGGGTGAGTTCTCATCACCTCTGGACTCAGGTTTCCAGGCTGTGTGCGTCCCCCCCTGTTAGTCCTCCTGCTACTCCTCCAGTCCACGACCGCAGAAAGCAGCTGAGTCCGGCTTTAAACCCTCCTCTGACCGCAGCCGTCGCGTCAGCCGCTCGCTCGCCGCTGCTGCTGCTGCTGCTGCTGCTCGGGCGGCAGACAAGATGTGGCTCCCCCCGGCACTCCCGGAGTCAGTGCGAGCGACAAAGACGCCGAGTTATGTAACGACAAACACCCGGAGGTGGGTGCAGCAGGGCGGAGAAGAGGCGCTGTGTGGCGGCGGCGGCTTCGAGGACACGGAGAGACGCGCGGACGGGAGAGCGCGGAGCGGCCGCGGCGAGAAGCGAGTGCGCTCCCAGCAGCCGCCGAATCATTCTGCTCCCTCCCTACTCCTCTTCCTCCTCCTCCTCACACACAACTCCTCCTCTCCGAGCTCATTACACCGCCGACAGGATGCATTACCCGACGCTGTCACCCGTTTTTTGGAGGAAGCGTACAACCTCCTCCTCCTCCTCCTCCGCTGCTGCCGCCGCCGCTGTTGCTCCTCGCCCCGGATCTCCGCGTCTCTTGCCTCCGCTCCAACGCCAGAGCTCTACGGAGGAAATTAGAGGCTAGCAGACCGGAAAGGCTCGATCAGATTTTTTTTCTTTCCTCTTTCAGTGCTACTGTAGTTGAATCTGAGGGAAGATGAGGGCAGTGGAGGCAGAGTCAGAGGGAAACCCGGAGACGGAGCTGGCGTCGGAGAGGAGAGCGACCTCCGGGGGCCGCCAGGAGATCTGCAGGCGGCCTCTGGGAGGAAGAGGAGGATTACTTCCTTCTCTTTTTGTTTTGTGGGATTGATCGGGTCAGGAGGTCAAGAGTGGCCTCAGAGGTCACTCCTCACATGTCAGACTGTTAATCTAATCTTTCTTGATCCAGTTTGTTGGTTTTTCACAAAATAAGAATCATTTAAACAGATAATAATAATGATAGTTGATGAATTCCTATTGATTAAGGTCTAAACAGTGAGAAAAAAGGCTGCAAACATGTAAATAATAAAATAAAAGATGTCAAAGAGCGACCAGCAGCTACTAAACGGTGTGGATTTATTTATTTATTCACAGAAACTGTGCAGATTAACATCCATTCAGACGCCAAAACAGACGTAAATATGCCAGATTATAGCAACAATGCTAATCTGCATCTGCAGTCCGTACGGACGAAGACATGATAAGACGTAGGACAGGACAGTAGATCACATCATGAGAGCACATCACCAAGAAGATAAAAGTCAGTGGTTACAAGAAATAAATCTCAACCAGCTGCAACTTTCAAAGACCGTAAACGCGTTAAAGCCGTCCAGCTTCATATTTAATACTTATAAATAAAGCAAACTGTTCAACTCCTCCAGTAATAGAAACAGCAAGTGAAGGTCAGTCAGTCTGGAGCGTTTCAAGGAAGTTCCTTCTGCGATGATGAGAGGTCCCTCCTCTGCAGAGAAGACGATAAGGCAGAAATCTGGGACACGCACAAAAAAATAAAAAAACATGTCAAGGAGCAACAAGCTGCAACTTTTGAAGGAGTTTTCTTTATTGATTTAAATCGTTTTTCGTTTTTTTTAAAATAACACATGGAATTAAACAGAGAGAAAGGAATACGGCTAACAAACCATAGGGTAGCTATAGCTCTGTAGGCTGAACCACAAACCAGAGGGTTGGTGGTTTCATCCCTGGTACATAGAAAGTGTCCTTACGCGAGACGCTGAATCCTGTGTGAACCAAAGAGTAGACGTGTCATTATGAAACCCTAAAGACCTCATTGTACCAGATCATCCCAACAGATCACTTCCATCTCAAAGTTCAGGCCTACTTGTGGTTCCTAGAGCTTCTAAAAGTAGAATGGGAGGTAGAGCCTTCAGCTATCTGTGGTACCAGCTCCCAGTTTGGGTTCAGGAGGCAGAGACCCTCGCTACTTTTAAGGTCAGGACTAAGACTTTCCTTTTTGATCAAGCTTATAGTTAGAGCTCAGTCATGCTGCTAAAGGCCTAGGCTGCACAGAGGACACATATCCTCTACTCCTATCCTCTCATTGTTTATCTATTACTATTCTGTGCTTCTACTTTATAGCGTGTCAGCTGCTGCGTCTCTCTCTCTCTCCTTAGAAACAAAGCAAGGTTAGAGCCCACGTCAGCGCTTCCCATAAGTCATCTGAACGTCAACTGTTGAAGGACACCGCAGGAAACGGAGGGAAACCAAGTAGAAGAATAATAATAGAGCTCCTCAGACTGGATGCATGTCGCATGTCAGCGTAGATTCCCAGTCATCCGGGTCAGGGGAAACATGACTAAGACATGTTAATGAGCAAATAGTCGCCCAAGTTAGAGGAAGTTATTCCATTTCACCTCGCTAGTGTTTTCTAGTTCTCTAACAGGCAGAAACTTTTAGACCCACTGGTGTTCTGGAGTAAAACTGAACTCTGCATGAAGCATCTTGAATGAAACACATTGAAACCTCAAACAAGTCCAAGCGTCTTGTTTCAGACAGAAGGAATCAACATTAGATCAGTGGAAAACCAGAGGCACAGGCCCGTCACCCCATCTGCATCGGATGAACCCGGTCTCCACAATCAGCCGCCTGAACTCAGCTGAGGTGGTTTGGGATGAGCCGGAGTGAAAGAAAAGCAGCCGACAAGTGTTCAGCACATGTGGGAACGTCTTCAAAAACAAAAGCTCCGGGTGACGACCTCGTGAAAGATGAAGAGCGCCGAAGACGATTTCAAAGCAGGAGGTTACGATTGAAGGTTTGTCCCTGCAGCACGAAGCCAGTCCTAGGCCAAGAGAAAACTCATTCCGTCCTAAATTTCAGTCATATTTTAGATATGAAATCATCTCATGACCCCTCAGATTTATCTGGTGAACCTTTGGAGGGCCCTGACCCTCAGGTTGGAAGCCACTAGACTACAATATCAATATCAACCCATAGAAGTAATATAAGCGGTGAAATCTGGTTTTGCAGACATAGAGGAAAGTTCTGTAATGTTCTTCAGGCTATAACACATGTGTCGACTGATCCACCTCAGAGAGACGAGGTGGTCATGGATGATATCTCAGCCTCTCCGTGTCTAATCAGCTCCACATGTCTGCTGGGTGCATCTGCTTTTCTACTACCACTGGTCAGCAGGCAGCCAATCACAGCTCAACTCTTCCCACACGGCGTGCTGGGGGGGTAAAGGTGGAGGGCGAGGAGACGGCGTATGGGTTTGAAAAGGTTGGAGGAGGTCGCAGGGATTACTTCACAAAATGAAATCTTCAAAGACGCCCACGAGAAAAGAATGAAATGGATTCAAAGTTGTTATTGTTATTATACATTTTGGTTTTTGTTTGCAAGATAAACTAGAAAATGAGGCACACAGTTTTCTTTATTTGACCCCTAGATGGCGCTAAAACTGAACCAATAGAGGGTAAAATTAAAGCTGCAATCATATATTCACATCGCTAGGGGGCAGAAAAACTCACTTACACTCCCAGCAGATTCATTCAAAGGTCATTTTGTCTCCAGCTACAACATTTAAGTCCAGTATTTATTTCTCTTTTGTGTTCTGATTCGTTCCTGCACTTGCACACAACGCAAAGACTACAGGCAACAAACATTGTTCAAAACCTTCCACAACCTACAACGTCATCTTTCCATTAATACTGGTTGGTTTTTCTCCGACTATAGTTATTAGTATTAGCAGAAGTTGTATTTTTACACCTTTAACATATTTACTTTTTTATAGTTTTTCTTGTCTTACTTTGTTCTTTTTTTTAAATTATTTTTGCATTGTCTCTTAATGACACTGTAGCACTAAAGGCTAATTAAGTCGCACATCGCAAAAACTAGAGATGCCTACCAAACGATACCAAACGTTAATGCAGCCTAAAGTTTACTAAATGATCCTGCACTAAAGTTTGAAGAATAAAAGCGAGCACACAAATACCTCAAAGTTCATACGGAGAGTGTATTTGTAATTTTTCACTGACATTGGAGATGTGTTCATGAGTAAAGAGTTTGAGATGAAGATGAAAATCATTGGTTTCTCATTAAAAACATCAAAACTGTTTCAATAAAACACATTTAATTAAAAGGAAAATTATATAATTAGTTGTTTTTTTTAACAGTTTGGCTCCTGAAGGACAAAACTGTAATTCTCTGTATTTGGTGAGTTTTGAGAGACACTTTAGAAAAGAGCATCAACAAGAAGACAAATAAAATAACGCAGTTAGTTGGCTAAGAGAAAGTTGCTGTTGTTGCTGTTGTTGCTGCTGCTGCCTCGCTGGATCTCTGAGACCAGGTTGTGGAGTTTCTCTGACAGCGCCACCTGGTGGGGATGAAGGTTAGGTTTAGGTAAAGACATCTTGGTTTGCTGCTGCCATTCTGTGTGTTCAGATTTGATCTCGACTGACTCACGGTGTAAGAGTCGGGCTCCTGCAGCCTCTTGTGTCGAGGGTGCAGGGTCTGGAGGGAGCTCTGGACCTTTACTCTAGTTTCTGCAGCGCTGCACAGAGGCTGAGTGACCTAGAAAATGTGGGAGACACACTCATAAAGACGAAACTCCTCTGCAGTGTGGTCTTACACTAACACAGGTCTCGTTTCATACAGTTAAATGTCCTCAAATATCAAATATGTGTTTTTATGACCATTTATTCTGTTCTGTTTCTGTTTTGCAAAGCCTACAATGACTACATTGCCCACAATTCCTTTATAAATCCAAAATGTAAGTGAGTTTTCCACATGTCTGCTGGAATATAGACTCCATTAATCACCAGAAAACAATAAGCTAAGCTAAGCTAAGCTAAATCTAGGTGCTATAGCAGCAGGATAAGGCAGACCAGCAGGCTGGTTCACTCGTGCACTCTAGCCGAAGTTAAGGAGGCAGCGGTCCGTCCTCACCTGTCCTTTAGTAAACATTTCCTGACGCAGACAGGTGACCTGAGCTGGAGTCACTGAGACGGTGGAGTCGTCGCTGCCCAGAGGGAAGCAGCTCAGAGGGAGTCCGGCCTCTGGAGGAGACTCCACCGCCAGACACAACAAGTCTAGGAAAGGATGACCTGCAGAGAACAGACCAGGAAATGAAAGAAAGTCCGGGTTTAAACTGTACTTGAGCTCAACTGAAACAGAGAAATTAGCGCTGACAAAAAGCTCTTTTTGTTAATTAACTTCAATATCAGAACAGTTTTCTTTGCCTTCTTTCTAGTTTTTAGCCGTTTTGCTACCTTACCTAAAATATACTGTAGACACACAGCGATCAGGCATAACATTATGACCACCTTCCTAATATTGTGCAGGTCTCCCTTGTGGAGACTCATCAGAGAATGGACATGGGCCTTCTGAGATACTTGATCAGTTTGGGATCTAGTGAATGTGGAGGCCAGGTCAACACCTTGTGCTGTTCTTCTTCCTAAAGTGTTTTTGTGGCTACATCCTGCTGGGGATGGCTGCTGCCATCAAGGAGTGTCATTGCTATGGGGTGGGGGTGCCTGGTCTGGTCTAGGTGGGTGCTACATGTCTAAGGAACATCCACACCAATGAATGAAGCCAGGTCCAGAAGTTTCCCGGCAAAACAAGGAATCATCACAGTGTTATTTATGTCTCCTGTCTGTGGTGTTAATGTTGTGGCTGATCGGTGTATGCACCAGCTGCAGAGAAACTTGAATCAAAGTAAGATGGAGACAGAGAATGAAACTCACCATCAGCGTCTAACAGCCGGTAAACAGCTTTCCTCCCAGGAACAGTGCTCTTCTGTGGGTCCTCGCTGATCTTCATCCTGGGCCTCCCTCTCACCTCCACCAGCTGATGCACATAACACCACACAAACATTAGCATGATAGTGACAGTCAGAGACTACAGAGAGCATCATTTAGTGTTTATTTAACTACCTTATACACACAGCCCAGTGAGGGCTGCTTTGTGCAGGTGACCAGATGTGTTCCAACGCCGACCACGTTGATTTCATTCTCCTGGAACAACAAACATCATCATCAGACGAGGATGGACAAAACGAATGAATGCCTTCTTTTACCTTCTTGTTGAGTTCAGCCATGCTTTGCTCTGAGATGTTATTGGTCCCGACGATGATCAGAGAATCAAAAGCAGGAATGGAAAAACTGCAGCAAGAAATCAAACAAACGGAAAATTAGCCCTGCACCACAGACATCTACAGGAGGCTAATCAAATGTTGCTGCAGGTCTTTTAAGACATACTGATGCACACATGCAGCAGGACGCGTCACTCACTGCTCGCTGCAGAGTCTGAAGACCCGGCGGACGTCGACGGACTGCCTGCAGAGGTCCCCGCTGTCCAGACGGACGCCTACAGGCCTGTAGCCCAGCTCGCTCAGAGCCAGGGCCACGGCGCAGAAGTTCAACAGGCCGCTACTGAAATCATGACACACACACGTCAGAGGAACTGCTTTGTTTGTGGCTTTGCTCTAAAAACGTTAAAAGACACAAAGACACAACGGGAGTTACCAGCCAACGCTGTAGCTGTCAATCACAGGCAGGAAGTTCTGAGGGTAGGCGATGGCGTAGGACAAGAACGCGGCCAGCTCGCCCTCACGAATCTTCCCGGGCTCTGCTCCCAGGAGCTCACACAGTCGACTCAGCCAGCCTTTAGTCAGAGAGATGACGTCGACCGGGTCGGGGTCTCCGTTCACCGCCACCAGGGTCTGTGTGCAGACAACCCACACAGAGACAGGTTTGACTGAGCTGTCGTATCTCCTTTTAAAGTCCTATTTAGATGCTGATACTCACCTGTGCCCACACCTCCTCCAGAGAGCTAAAGGAAGTGACGTATGAGTGAGCCATGGTGCCGGCGACGGGGATCCCAAACAGGAATCCAGCCTGAACGTTGCTGGTCAGATCAAACCCTGGAAGGCACACATTTCAGCGTAAGTCAACCTGTAGAAGCCAAATCTTTGACTCTGAGCAGCACTCACCTCCAATGTGTGTGTACCGTGAGGCGGTGAGTCCTCCGTCTGGACCCTGAGCCCTCCTGAGGCCCATCTCCAGCAGCTTCCTCTTGGGGCCGGCCGCCAGGCGGAAGCGGGCGGCGTTGCTGCACACCAGGCTGACACGAGGAGGGGAGAAGAGCAGCAGCAGTTTGTTTGATAACTTCAGTGTTAAACGCACAGTCTCATAAACGTCAGCTGATGACTGAAGCCACCGTGACACAGAATACATCGATGTAAGCCCGACCCTTACACATGAACAGATCAGATGACTCGGTGGGGATGAATATGGAGCATTCATCCTGTGCGCACACTTTACGTCGAAGATTTTCATCGGTGCCTCCAAATTTGCCTTTGAGTGTTTTTAATCTTTTTTAATTCAAAATGATCAATGACATATTCTACTTTTAAGCAGTTTTTAATGTTAATTAAACTTCTGTAGAAAGGAGTTTGTAAAGATGTTTTTTTTAATAAATGTGACCTTAGGGATCTTAACGGTAGCTGTGGATCTTGTAATACAAAATATGCTGCTTTAAAATGATTTGTCATTTAATTAAAACTAAAATTAAGTCAATTGTGAAACCAAAATGTCAGACTACACTGGTTCAAGATACTTTTGTGCACATTTGGGTTTCGAATTTGGAGAAATTCTTTCTTTTAACGTCCTCACATATGTGTACAGTATTCTATGGCGTATTATGGAAGAGTTAAATTCTAAATAAATGCCTGTAGGTGTAGGATACCTGGCGTAGTTGACCAGACAGAGTAAACTGGTCTCCAGCAGTTGAACCACAGCCAGCGGACCTGCCACCTCCATCAGAGGCACCTGCAGACGTTAGAGACATGCGGTTAACTCCCCCCTGACCTCTAAGGCTCAGTATCAGCCTGAGACCGTGCAGCTCACCCTGGCAAACACCACCGTGCCCTCTGGGACGGAGCGCAGCGTCACGCCCGAACAGTCGAGGTCCCGCAGGTACTGGAAGAAGGCGGGCTCAGTGGCGGGAGGCAGGACGGAGCGCAAGAAGTCCACATCTGGATCAACAAGCACAGAGTTAACGGCGCAGCTGGAACCCTGTCAGTCAGGAACGCGTGATCTCGCCACGAGCGTGCGCCCTGCTCGCTCACATGTCCTCTCTTAACGCACCATCACAGCAAGACAAGTAAATCTAATAAGCGTCCGTACAGCTAATCTAATCCAGCAGAGCTCAGTGACTGTGGTGAAGCTTGGACTGTTTGTATGAACGAAATCACAGAAATATTTTGTTGTGTATTTATGCTACTTTAGCTTCTGGCCTCTACCAGTGGTGGAAGTAGGACATTTGTTTATAGATAGATAGATAGATAGATTAAATGCAATTTTTCCACAGATTTAGTTAGAGTTGTGGACATAACACAACACTGAGACCTAGAACCAAACGAACTAAACACCATTTCTTTTTTGTGAGAAACATCTTTGCACTAAAACAAAGGGAAACATTTGGGAGTTCTCGTTATTTTTAAGTAAATATGCTATGTTATTATTGGTATTAACAATTGGTATTATTGGATCTTTTTTGATTAGATTAAAATTTAACAAAATGTACACATTTTTGTTTATAATACTATAATATACACCTGTTAGCCACAACATTATGACCACTGACAGGAGAAGTGAATAACATCTAAACCATCTTGTGACAGTTCAGTGTTCTGCTGGGAAACTTCTGGACCTGGCTTCATTCATTGGTGTGGATGTTACTTAGACATGTAGCACCCACCTAGACCAGACCAGGCACCCCCACCCCATAGCAATGACACTCCTTGATGGCAGCAGGATGCAGACACAAAAACACTTTAGGAACAACTAAAAAAATGTGTTGACCTGGCCTCCAAATTCACTAGAAACTGATCAAGTATCTGTGGGATGATGGAGTTAATTATTTATATTCTTTATTAACTAAAGTAGATTTTTTTCTTGCACACAAATCTGTCCTTGAGTTCTTTAACACCTATTATACATCTTCAAAGCTGGCTGTATGATCTTTAACCTGTGGGAGCAGCCTACAGGTTGCATCCTGCAGGTGACCCTCCTTGCTGCGCGCCCACGTCGTTCCGTGAACTGATCCTCACAGCATGCAGCAGATTACAGATATTTTCTTCTGTGCTAAAGTTCAACGCCAAGTTGACGTTCACGTTCCCACTCTGAAAGTCTCACGAGGGTCCCACGGCCGAGTATTGCGCAACCAGCTCGCCATGCGTAACACGAGTTTGGAGAAAAGAAAAGTCATCCTGACCCGATCAATGACTGGGTTTAATTACAGCGTCTGCTTTGTTCGTGATCAATAAAGTTGTCAAAGTTGTCCTCACCTTCATCTGTGAAGCGGAAGCTGCGCATAAACAGCAGACAGTCGTGCAGCCCGGCGAACAGGGAGAAGCCGCCGCCGAACGGGTTGTCCCTGAAGAAGAGCTCGAACACGGCGGGCTCCTGGTGCCGGCCCGCCCGCCAGTACGCGTACGCCATGGTGAACTGGTAAAGGTCGGTGAGCAGAGGGGGGACCCGCTCCCGCACAGAGCGCTCCATAACCCCGCACGCGTTGCTGGACGGCGCTGCCATGTTTTAATTCGAGCCCTGGCTTCACTGCTGCCGGGATCTCTGGGACTTGCAGTTCTCCAAAGTCCCACTGGCTCCTTCAGCTTCTGTGGTAGAGAACAGAGTAGAGCCTCTAAACACAGCATAGGGCCTCGGGGGTGTTAACTCTGGCTCTGTTCAAACATAAAGCTGCGGCTCCAGTTTCAGAAAACACCACGGGGAGTACAGATATTCTCTTAAATGACACATCTGTAATAAGTTAAGCTTTAACAGTGTGGTTAAAAGTTTTTCTCTCTTAATAAGTTTCTGCAGTTCTGCATAAAAATGACTATGACATGACCCAAACGAACAAAAGAAACAGAAACGTTTTACTTTTGTATTTGTTTATTTAAGAAAATACACCAATATTACATAGCTGTGAGTTACAAACGTAAAGGCTGCCTCTTGGTGGCAGGTCTTGTTGCTCATCAGGATGGAAAACCTTCCAAAACCTTCTCTAAGAGTTTGGAACTAACAATTAATCCACAGTAAAAACAGATTAAAGACGACTGTTCCTCCTCCACAGGAGTAGTCCACCAACAAAGATCACTCCATAATAGCCTGAGAGGAACCAGAGGAACCCAGGGGAACTTCCTCCATCAAACATGGGGGTGATTTAACATCTTTAAATCCAGTCAAGTCAAATTTCAAGCATACGGTGTGAAAGAAAATAAGATTTCAGTCGACATGAATGTAGAGTTGTCATGTTTTATTGTTCTTTGCAGATTAAATCCTCTTGAGTAAACTTAAATTCTTCGTTCCTTGAAAATATTTTAGTTTCCTTCTTAGAGCATCTTGACGTGGTCAGATAAATAAGTGTCACCATCGTTATACAAAAGAGAAACGAACTTGAAATACATTTTAAAACTTTTCTTTTAATGACGTTATAAAAGCAGACAGAAAACCATTCAAGAATGTTGCCTAAACACAACGCCATGCTCATGTGTTCATGTTATGAACATTTTTTTTTATTTTTTGAATCTATGCAAACACACCGGTATGTCAGGTCTGTGCATACTGGCTGATATATACCGGCAGTAAAGCAATAAGGAAATTAAAGTTGTTCTATAAATAAGTAGCAGTTACAACATCAGTCTTTTCAGGTATTTCATATATACATCTGTGCACTATTTATTAAGAAAGCTACTTGATGTTCAACGCATTACAGTCCAGGTTTAATGCATTTTCTTTAATGTTTACGGAGCAGAGTCAGAGCTCAGCGGTGAGGAAAATAAACTGAAAGAAACAGTTTCCGAGGGTCGGTCACCGAGTTGAAACCTAAGATGTGTCACTATCAGTCCATGGAGCTGATATTTTATAAACTAATGATCAGATCTGAACATTATCCCAGTTCTCCCTGCTGCCCGCTGCCCTCCTCTAACGGGGGGAAGCATTGTGCGAGCTCATTGGTCAGCGTGTGCTTCTGTCCTCCCCAGTTAAAGTGTGTAGGCTGTCCCGACTGTCCACTGTCCGACGCATAAACAAAGAACGGGCTGAGCTCGATGGCCAGAGCCGACCTGACCAGGCCGACTCCGCCCCAGCGCTCTGAGCAGGGGTGATAAACTCGCCCGCTTTCAGGATGCATGTACAGCGCCTCCGGGCGGAACGGGACGGAGAGCTTTTCCGCACCGCCACAGTACGACAGCAGCTCCTGGTCCCCGGGGCTCGGCAGCAGGTGGGTGAAGACCACGGGTCGGTCGTCGCAGCGCAGGAAGTTCCTCTCCCTGCCGCACAGAGACAGGAAGGGGAAGTCCTCCTGGTAGCGTCCGCTCTGATTTGAGCGAAGGCGACTGAAGAAGAAGACCAGAAACGGTTTATCTGGTGGGAGAAGACACAGGAAACAGTCATAAAGTGCATCCAACTCAAGTATGACTATGATATAATTATATATTTTGTTGTTGTTTTTTCTTAAAAAACAGTGAATTTGTTAAAGATTTAATTTACCTCTATGTGACTGGCTGTGTTCATAGTTTGAAGCCTAAGATTTGTGTTAAACTGTGCTTATGCTAACATGCTATGGCTAACTATAAGTAATTTGAAAACAGTTTTGATGGCTGATTAAAAGCTACAGGGCTTATTAAGAAAGGATTCACCTCCTTGGATGTTTTCCCCTTTCATTTGCTTTGAGGTCTGGTCTTTGACTCAAACATTCATCAAGATGTCTTTAATCCATGTCTGTGCAACTTTCGCTGCATGGTTGTAGTCATTGTCTTACAGGAAAATAAAGATTTTTTGATATTACAGATCTCTAGGATTTGTGGTATCTCTTAAGTTTTAACAAAGGGTGCAGAATAAACCCAAAATATGTGCTGTATGTGTTCATGTTTACCTTTGAAGCAGGTGACAAAGTTTTTCACTTTAGTGTCGTCCAGGAAAAGCTGCAAAGATCAAACCACACATGATCACCGTGCTCACAGAATATTAACTTTTTTTTAAGGTTTATGTTTCGTGTCAAGTTCATTATCTCACCTGTCCTTGGTGGTCGATGTAGTAGAAGTATTCTCGGATGCGAGGTTCTGGGCTCTGGCCCTGGATGTATGAAGCGGTGGTTCTGGAGGCGGTGTAGCCGGCGGGCAGGCAGCGCAGAGCGGCCAGAGCTCTGCAGCTGAGAGCCGCGGTCCGGACGAACAACATGACCGCGGAGAGTGAACGTGTTCCGGTACTGGTGCACTAGTGTAGCTACAAGACGTTACACAACTGAGACTGTGTCCTCATGTTATTGTTTACAGCGGCAGAGACGCAACCCGGAAGCGTTTAGATGCTGCAACAACGTCAAAGTTTAACTACTGCCACCTGGTGGCCACAATTATATTTAATATTTAGTTAAACCTTCACTATAATAAGAAATAGTTAATTAAAAAAAGTTAAGTTTACAAACAAAAAATAACAGCTATAAATATAGTTAATTTTTATCAACCTTTACCACATATTAAATACGACTTTATTAATCCCCAAGGGTAAATTTATTTGGATAATAAACAGAGTGACCAAGCTTTGGTAACTAACTTATTAAAAGATATTCACAGAATTAAAGAGACATGGACAAATATCAACTCCTCGCCCTAGAGGTGCAGCTCAGTCCCTAATTAAAATGATTAAACTATTATTAAAACCATTTTAGTGACCATCTGTCAGTAAAATAATCATCCACTTGTTTCAGTTTGTTGTGTAGATGTCACATTATCTGAGCAGCCTACTCAGTGTGGGCTCATGTGCTGTTGGGTGAACACAGAAAGTCTCTTCGGGGAGCTTCTTGTAAATCTCTGCAGATAAAAGAACCACATAAATAACAACAACATGCTTGTGAGACACATTAAAAGGCCAACGGAGTGTAAACAGAGGCTTCTTTGGCTCCACAGAGAGAGCACAAAGCGGCTGATTCACACAAGCTGGTAATGACTTGAACTCCGGCCAGAAATCTCTGAGTAGTGAAGCTCCAGTTGTGGTCAAAGAGCGATGAGACGGGTCTGCTTCATTGGTCTGCTTACCTGCAGGTTTCTCTTCCGCTTCCTCCCCCTCGAGCTCCTGCTCCTCCTCCTTCACCAGGTAGGGTGGGGTTGTTTCTACCTGGAATCGGACAACAGACAGAACAGTGACTTAAGGACACAGTAATGACATTATAGCCGAGTTTCGGAGTGTTTACATCGACTTCACAGTAAGTTTATCTCTCAAACGGCTAGTTTATTGGGCTAATTAGCCAACACAGCTAATAAGCTAATTTACCACCTAAATGCGTAGTGTTTTGTTTTGGCTGTTTTTGAAGCTACATACCTGCCCTTTGGTTGTTTCGCGTCAAGTGTAGAAAGCTTCCTCATTTCTGCAAGTTATTATTTTGTTCACTTGATTCGTTTCTTTTAAACTGTTTAATGTTTTTCTAAGAGTCTTCTAGATTATGTTTAAATTACTTGACGTTTTTTTGTGCGTCGTCGTTGACGTTGATTTCTCTCCGTCAACGATACGGTTAAGGAATAAATTGAAATATATAAAATTAATTGAATATGAATAAAGCTTCTTCTTGTAGCAGATTATTAAGTTTCCATGTCGTAATCAGTTTATTTATTTTTAATCGTAAAATCGCTTGAATTGGCTTCTCTAAAAATTATGGTTTCTTCACGTTTTTGACGTTATGACGCAAAATACGTCAACGGTTAATTTCTGTACGTCAACGGCAGCTGAAAAGTTTATTTAGACGGTTAAAAATATAACATATCCTTTAAATACATATAACACGAGGGCAGTTTCTTTTTTTATTGTAATGTAGAGTGGGTTTATGTTGTTCAAAGGTCATTTCTGTGTAAAAACGACCCAGTTTCGGTCCACAGGTATGAGCCAACCGCCCCGTTCAAACCGGGGACACCGGGAGAGAAACGGAGGCCAGCACCAGCCACGCGATGACCGGCGTTCATCCCCCGACCACCGGCGTCCATCTACGGACAGGTGTGCTTTACAAAGTGCATTATGAAAGTGCCTGAAAGAAGTACTTGTACAAAACATTGATAACTGACCAAAGCAGCATGTATTTGTATAGAAGGCAACACAGTTGTATTAACTGCAAATGAATAGCTATCAAAATAAAAACAACCCACAAAATATGTTAAGTTACTAAACTAGAAAAACGAGGAAACTAGCAGAGATGTATATAAAACAAGATTTTGCTTAAAAATATATCATTATTATTTATTTAATTAACCCACGATGCCCTCCAGACAATAACAACCCTCCTATAGCTGCAAACAACAGACTTCCCTTTAGTAGTTAAATCCTGCCATGACCATAACCTTTACTTGAACATTTCTATGTGAGTTCATTCATCCTCTGGAGGGTCACAGGGGAGCTGGAGTATCTCCTAGCAGTCATTGGTACGCCCTAGACAGGTCTCCAGTGTACTGCAGGGTCTGTTCACACTCACACCTGCAGCCAATTTACAATCACCAATGAGCCTAACGATCATGTCTTTGGACCTGGAGAGGACCGACCCAGACGCAGGGAGAACACGCAAACTCAACACAGAAAGGCCCCAGTCAGCCGATGGATTCAAACCCAGAACCTTCTTGTTGTGTTGCATCGGTTGTACACGATAAACAGATTGTACCAGTAAATGACAAATGAATGGCTCTTAAACTATCTGGCAGATGAGCGTGAACAACAAAACATCTGGGATTCATTCGACGCCTCTGTCAGCAGTGGCTCGTTCTGTGCTTCATACATCAGTTTGAATCATTAATCATGTTTCTGTTGTTGATCTGAGTATTTCATCCACCTCTGATCTACTTATTAATTTATTAATTAATACTCATAAAATGTACTGCTTTTCTGGTAATAATAATCCTGAGTGCATACTTGAATAGATGGTGGGGCCTATTTATTAACTTTGTTTAATACTATTTTTTGTCAGTTATTTGCTGTTTAGTTTAAAGAGAATATACCTTATATCTACAAAGAAAAGTTGACTCTTAGATACTGTAAAATACACAACCTAAACCACAGTGAATCCTTATTTAAAGTGACAGAGCTACAACCTTAACATCAACTCAAGTTAGGATCAAACTTCACTCTTGCAAATCGTAGTTGACAGAACAGTCTCACAGGTCCATTTAGCTGCCGTTAAACTCTAGAGAGGGTTTAAACCTGCTGTGTCCAGCATAGCTGCCTCAGCATGGACACACAAGAATCACGTTCACCCCAAAAGAAAATCACTACAGATCAGAGTAAAGTTGCTGCTTCTTCACGTTGAAAGTGGCTTGTTCAGGTGGTTCAGGCAACTGGTTCAGATGCGTCTTGCGTGCCTTCCCCCTTGAGGTTTCCCAGGCTTGTCCTGCTGGGACAACACCCTGGGGTAGTCCCAGAATTTGCTCGAGGAATTTTATATCTGGACTGGCCTGGGGACTGTTGTAATATCTTGCTTAGCTTGTTTCCATCACAACTCGACCTCGGATAAGTGGATGAAAATGGATGGATGTTTCCAAAAGTCAGTGGAAAACTGAATGTTTACACTTCTGTGATAATTTTATAAACTCCTTGAGGAGGATGACTGTGTAACAAGAACTGAATAGACGTTGTTTTAAACTGTTTACTGCTGTAGTGTTTGAGTCATGTGTTTCTCTGCTCCAGGACCTCCTCTAGACCTCCTTACTACCCCCAAGATTCTGACTCCCCACCCAGGCATTCGCGGGAGGTCCCCCGGGTGGAGCACCACGACTCCAAATGTACACATGTGTGCTCCAGGAGAGGTGAGGTCATGATCGCAGTGGGAAAAATCTGGGTCAGTTAAAATGAAAGTTCTTGTAATGGAGGCTGGTTTCAGTGCAGCTCATTCCTTCCTCCCTTTAAGAGAACTGGACAGACCAGTTTTCTGGTGTTTACTCGGAAGGAGGAAGCTAATCACTTGATATCCAAGAACACCAAACTAATGACATGCAACAAGAGTTGATTCCCTTAAAATTGTTAATAACACTGTACCTAGAGAAAATGAGTCTAGTGTTGGTGTTTGATACGAACAGTTTCTCAAAGGGGAAGATGTGCTTCTTTTCTTAATTCAGGTCACTGCAAATAGATTATCTTTGACATTTGAGGATAACTCATTCACTTCTAGGAGCATGTCATAGGCATTCTTTAATAGTTTGTGACATTTTAAAAGATTAAAAAGAAGCGATAAAGTCAAGTTAAACCTGAATATGTTCAATTAATGATCCAAAAGGCAAAGAATAACAGGACACACAGGGCACAGGGTGTTTTATTGATTTTACTTTCACACTGATTCACTGGTAGATTGATCAGAGCTCAAAATGATCATATTTTCCCTCTCCACCTCTTCCATGTGCGAAGGCATTGTGCTGATTTGCGCTGTTCTGACCAACGCTCTGGTCCTGATCTGTGTGGTCGCGGCTCACATGGTGAGCTCAGGCTTGTCCATGGCGTCTGCCGGGGGCGGTTTCAACATCAACTCCAACTTCAACCTGCAGGGCACTGAGCTGCAGGAGGTACGAGATCTGGACATGCAGTACAGCCAGATGAGGGCACCGGGCATCTACGGCGGCATCGTCTTCAGCCTGGTCTTTGGCGTCCTGTCGCTGCTTTTTGTGGTCGCCGGGACCAAACCCCCCCACCGTATGTCGAAGAAGCTCCTGTACGGCGCGCTGGTGTTTCAGGCGGTGGGTGCGGTGGCGTATGTGGTGGCCGTCGGCCTCTACCTGCACTTCATAATCGGGGTCAACTCCACCGAGGTGTGTACGAGGCGGGAGAGGTTGTACGCGAGGAACGGGTACACGTGGATGAGCTGCGACGTGGGCGGGGCGGATGCAGCCGTGGCTCTGTTCGGGCTCATCACCGCCATCCTGTACATCGCCGGCACGGTGCTCACAATCCAGACCATCCGAGGAGTGAAGCGCTACCTGCAAGAGAAAAAGCGACGAGAGGCAGAGAGGCAGCAGACCCGAGCCCACCCACAGAGAGCCCCGCTGAGGGCCGACACCACCGATGTGTGACAGGCTCATGGAGGCGTCACAGATCACAGAGTTAGCCGTTTGTGTCGAGGCCTCATGGAACTTTTAACAGATCACCTGTGCTCCACGGCTAACCTGCTCCGAAGGAAGTTCAGTTCAGAGGATCAAATCAGAGCCCATTAATTCCTACTTTGTCCTAACCTGGACTCAAATACTGTGTTTACAGTGGAGAAGCTTCATCACTTTTTATGCTGCAGAGCCTCTAAGAGGTCAATTATTTCCCTCTCAAAACAAGCAGCTCAGACCTGCATGAGTGGGTGCAAATGTGGGCTGCAGCTGATGTTCAGATAACGGCCAGAGACTGCTGGAGCGTTTTTTAATGCATCATTGCTGAGTTTTATAATGTTCTCTCAGCCAACGTTAATTTGTCCAGAGTTCGTTGGCTAATAACACATCCACACCAACTGCTCCATAATATCAATGCACAAATAACTCTGTGGCTCCGTGCCGTGATAATTAGTCAAAGAAACTATTTTGCACAATATGTCAGCACTGTGATGAAGTCAGGACTCGTAACACATTGAGTGATGACTGTAGCTGCCTATTTAACATTTAAGAATGTCATGTAGCTGTGAATAATTAAGCTTTTACACTCCACGAGATGAAACGTGGACATAACAAGTAAACCCACTGTAGTCATTTTTTAATATTTAGGCCTGTGGAGTTTCTTTCTGCTTTAGCCTCACCTTTTCCAGTTTTTAAATAATTGTTTTGCTCCTGCAGTGACCCATCAGATACCACCATCCTATCACATGCCATATTAAACATGTTGCCTTGAATCAGCTGGTTATCCAGAAACATGTTTGTATATTTGTTGAGATATGTATGTATTTTTTTAACATGTGTGCAGGTTTAATAGATGTGTTTTATATGGAAGTTTGTCTTAATGATGCAACACTTTATTCTCTCAAATTAAACCCAGTATGTGATTCCATTTGTTTGTGGTAAATCAAACAGCCAGTAGGGGGCGCCAGGACTTTATGCTGCTCTTATCCTGCTGCTCTCAGTGGCCCCATGTCCTCCTCAATGGCCCCTGGCTTTCTGCCAGCCATGACATCGCTGCTGTAACACAATGGACCACACACACACACACACACACACACACAAAGACACTGCAGTGATGTAACCGTACCGACTTAATTACAAACAAAAGGAATTCTTCAGAGTGATGTAATTACCCGATTTCTAAATTTACCATTTCAGATCACAAAGCGCCGATTGTATCAAAACAGCACAAACGAGACAACGTGAGGATTGTGCTGCTTGTGGTCCTACGCTTTACACGCTCTGACATTTAGTCAAGATCTTTTTATTTTTTAAGGGTTTAATCCATTTTAGTTCAATGCTTTTATGGTTTTATTTGTGCAAGTTTATACATCTGAGATTTATGAGACTTTAGGAACATTTGGAAAAGTTTAGAATTATTGGAATTATCCTAATCAGATAATCTCTTTCTTAACATCAAACCAAACCTGTGCACTAAGAGGGTTATATATTGTTGTAATCGTCGTGATCTAGACAGGCTGCACAAAGTCTAACAAGAAGCTGGAGTCGACATGTGGTTATCTGAAAACTTTATTATATAGCAAAAGTAGCTCTCTTGTGCAGTTCGCTGTTGCCAAGAAGTCTGTAACACTTTTCTGAGAACATTCATTGAGCTGGTAAAACCACTGCAGCAAAACTCTGGGACTCTGCACGCCCCGACGACACTCACCTGGAACATCAGCCTTCAGAAATAATCATCTTTTCTCTCAGAGAACATTAGTACGCGTCAGTGACTAGGTCACTTTAAAGTATGAAACTCCTAGGAGTTAGTTTAACAGTTTTACTAACTCCGACAACTGTAACCAGCAGGGGAACTGTCAGCTACGACACAGAAACAGAGTGGTACCTTTCAATGTACAGTTAATCACAGAGGGCTAATAAAAAGCAGCCAAAGTGCTTCTCCTAATTAAAGATATGGTAAAATCAACATGAAGTGTTCTAAAAATTGCATCGCGTTTTGAGGGGCATCAAGTAAACAGTAGAAAATAAAGTATATAACAAAAACCATAAGAAAACAGTCTGTGGTCCAGAAGCACGTTCAGAATACTCTGAGGTTTGAAGAGAACAGATTCCAGAGTTGACCTGAAACAAACAAAATCTGAGATCCTGCATGATGGAGGCCGACTCCAGCTGTTAGAGGGGAGTAACAAAATAGTCTGCAGGTTTCTGGTAGTTCTGTGTTTGCTGGTTGTGTGTCTGCATCTGTTCCTGCTGCTGCTGCTGCTGCTGCTGCTGAATGATCTGTCTGACTTCCTCCTCCAGCTCTGGAGGGATGATGAGTTGGTCGTCTGGGTCCGGCTGGGCGGGAGCGTTAAAGTATCCCCCTTGCTTCCTGATGGGGACGTCGCCTGCCTCCTCGATGACGTCCTGGTTCCTTCCTTGGCACGCCACGGAGCCGTTACCTCGGCCCCTGCGGCCGAGAGTCCCCGACCGAGTCTCCCCGCTGAGGCAGGGAGAGGAGGGAGGGACGGGGGAAGGAGAGGGGGAGGTGAAGGCAGCATGTAAAGGCTCATTACGCAAAGTGACAGGGGGAGGGTGGTTTGTGCTTGGCTGAGTGTGAGAGCAGTCACGGCGGTGCAGACAGTGGACGTCAGCCTCCACCTCTACGCGGCTGCCGTTAGAGAAGACGCCGGCGATGGGTTCCTCGTCCTCGCTGTCCAGGCCGTTGTCGGACAGAGCTCCTGAGAACTGTCTCTGGAAGCTGCCTCCCCCACAGGCCGGCCTCCGACCACCAACACGCCCCAGAGCGTTGAGGTGGGAGGCGAGGGGCTCGGTCTGCGGCGGCGGCTCCTCCGAGGACGCCGTGGAGCCCACCTCGCTGCTCATCTCAGACGTGCTGAACTCGCTGCTCAGCTCGCTCACCGTTCCAGAGGAGGTCGGCGGCAGCGGCATTCCCCCGTCGCCGCTCCCCGAGTATGGGTGAGAGCCGAGGCCAGGGCTGGGGGGCGGAGGTGGCGGCTCACAGAAACAGCAGCAGTCCTCCGTGATGCTGAGCCGAACCACGACGGCGCTGAGGCTGTCGGAGCAGCCGTAGCTCTGGGCCAGAGTCACCAGCTTCTTAGCGGCTGCCAGAGCGTCGGGGACGTTCCTCACCGCCTCCACCGCCTCGCTGGGGGACAGCATGTCCCACAATCCCCGGCTGCCCAGGAGGAAAAACTCGTCCTGGGGGGTGAGCGTTACCGTGGAGACGTGCGGGCGAGGCGTCACAGACGGACACAGGAAGGAGTAACCCAGGATTCTGGTGGAGTCGGTGACACCGCTGACTTTGTTGTCCTGCAGAAGGTTGATGTTTGGGATCAGTTAATCTGGTTTTAGTTAATTATTTAAACTAAAATATTTCAGATTAGTGAACATCATAATCAATTTAAGATTAAGAATAAACTGTTACCTCAGTGATGATGGCGTTGTGCAGACGACCCTCTGGTACTCCGGCTCCTCTTTGACGGTGTGGATGGTGGAGAGTTGCATAGCTTTGCCGTCTCGACACAGGACGGCCCGACACCTGCCCACGTTGGCGGCCGTCAGAGTGAAGCAGCCTCCGTGCTCGCCAGGGGCCACCGGGTCGTGTCTGATGTGACACAAAGCCGCGGAGCCGCCCATCCTCTGACCGGCGGTGCCCAGTTTCCTGCAACACAAACACGTTCAGGAGGATTCTGTACGAGCTCTGAGGTGACCTGAAGTGGTTCGCTCTGTGAATCCAGAATCAGCTTCAGGTGTGTGTTTACCTTTGCATGGTGAGGAAAGTGTTGGTCATGTAGTCCTCCTGCCTCTGGCCCCTGTGGAGCTCCTCCGCTAGCACGTCTCCCATGGTGCATTGCATCAGGTAAGGCACCTCCACGTTCCTGTCTCCGTCAAAAACTCCGTACAGAGCTTCACGAATCCCACAGAAGCTGTCCATGGCCAGAGCCGCCACACAAAGCCTAACGAGATCAACGGTGTTAGCCAAGAACAGGAGGACGTACTCAGAAAAGCACCTGGATGGCGATTAAAACACTTCACTGACTTGTTTTTAACTCCAGAGGCTTCCGTGTAGCTGTGACTCCAGACTGCAGGGGCCCCGTGGCTCTCGCTCACACAAGGAGCTGAAGGAGATGGATCCACCCGGAAACATCGGATGTTACTGCAAAGAGAGCAAAGAGAGAGGCAACATTAGATCACCCAGTCCGCTTTTCCATGTGGAAGCTCCTGCTGCATCGTGTTTATGTTCCAGGGCTCATACTTCAGCAGTTCCAAGCTCTTGTGGTCCAGGTTAAGTCGGGGATTTCCTGTGAGGTCGAGCTCCAGGAGTTTTGGAGGAAGCGTCTCCGGCAGAGTCACCTCGGTCAGCTCGTTGCAGCTCAGATCAACACACTGAGACGGAGAGAAAGAAAAGGATTATCATGTCTGACCACATTCATGACGACATGTGTTCACTGCAGCATCAGGATTGCTTCAACGTGTTCTGTGAACTGCTGCTGAACCCAAACATCCATCTTAAAACTGATATTTCCCACCCGCATTTCTCAAGAGCAGACATGTTTGATGCACGATCACGCAGTTTGGGTTTAGAGAAAACCAGAGATTAGAGAGTCGCTGAGAGATTACAAAGGATTTGTTCCAGTAAAGACGAACACAGAGACACAGAGATAAAAAAAATAAATAAATAAAAAGGAGACCAGAATGACGCAGGTTTCCAGAACCGACCGTCCGAATGACTCGGCTGACACTGATCTGCAGGGCAAGAACGAGTGACGATAGCAAACAAATGCCTGTGTGTATCTGACTAACCTTAATCTCAGGCAGCTGGAGGACCTCGGGGAAGGCGTTGATACAGTTGGAGTGGGCGGACAGCGTGTGCAAGCGCTGGCAGTTGAGGATGGTGGTGGGCACAGCTCTCAGTCTGTTACCGCTCAGGTCCAGCTCCTCCAGCTGCTCCAGGCGGGCCAGTTTACTGTAGGAGGTGGAGGTAAAAAAAATAAGTCATCAAACTCAGAGCTGGTGGCTTGATTGATCTTGTTTCTGGCGTTTTAATCTGGGTGAACAGAAGCATCTTTAGAAACTAAACCTTGTGTAGAACTACTGACGTCCCGATCGGGATCAGGACCGATCCAGGCATTTCTAAAATGATCGGATTGGTGCTGGGCTGCAGCCATGTCTGATCTTTTGAAATTATTCAATGTATGTCTGCTTTAAACCAAAACCACATGTCTTCTTCCTCTTTGTTACTTAGCTGCTAAAAAAACAAAACAATGGAGAAGATGACGACTTCTTCTTCCGTTTTATTGGTGGTTGGCTTGATTGAGCCATCCCTACTTAGAACTACTTGTTTCCAGTGAGTTCAGCATGACGAGTGCAGCATGTCACCTGGCAGTGAAGGTCTGGAGCTGGTTGTAGGCCAGGTGAAGCACCCTGAGGTGGCCGTGCCCAGTCAGGAGAGGGATGCACTTGTCTGTCAGGCTGTTGTTGGTCACATAGAGCTCCTCCAGGCTGCTGGAGGCGTCCTCTGATGGGCCACCTGCAGGGAGGTTCTCCAGCTTGTTGGCCGACACGTTTAGGTATCGCAGGCTGTGATGGAAACCACGAGAGAGAACATGCACTTAGACGAAAGAACAAACTGAACGGACAGAAGTGGAGAGAAAGATGTCAGCAAAGATCAAACCTCTGTGCTTTGATGAACAGGTTGTGCGGGAGCTCCGTCACGTGGTTGTGTTGGAGGTCCAGAACTTCGAGCTGAGACCTCTCCAGCCGCTCAGCCAGCCGACACACGTCGTTCCAGCCTGCCAGCAGCTTTCTGAGGCTCCTGCTGGACAGCAGCCTACAACACAAACAACACGACTACCTCAGTCTGGGTAAAATAAATCTGTCAACTCTGTTGTACCCTGATAAGGACAAATAACAGCAGAACAAACACTCTCTGCTCCACTGAGGTTCATGTGGTTCACCTGGCTGTTTAAATCATGACGGGCTCAGAGGAGACAGGTGCTCAAACTCGAGACGGAGTTATATTTGTGCTTATGTAATCTGCAGCTGGGCACAGAGACTGTTGTCATGGATTTGATTCCACATTAAAGCCGTCTGTTAAGTGCAGGACCTCCATCTCTCTGCAGCCGACAGTTGGTGTCTAGTGGACGTTTCAGGCTCTGGTTGCCTAGGTTACCTTCTTTGTTATTTCCCACCAGAAACGTTTCAGAGTGAAACGTGCAGTAAAATACTGGCAGCTCTGCTTGTCGTCAACGCTCCATCTGGGTTCAAGTGACGCTCCTAGCCCGCTGTCAGCATGGGGAGCCTCGTTCTTAATCAGCTGCATCAGACGCTCCCATTGGTTGTTCAACTTGGCCACTAAAGTGTTTTTCTTCCTATCTTCGTTGCAACTCTCTGAATTTCAATTTAGAGAGACGGAGAGCAATTTCTTGTTGCAGGTGTGTTGCTAAAGCTACTGATGAAAAGGTGTTACGTTGCAAAAGATATTATCCTTCATTTAAAAAGGTCTCCTACATTCCTTCATCAATATTCTGCAGCTGTAACAAGGCAAATGTCTCCCTGTGGGATTAATAAACTTAATCTTATCTTAAAACTGTGAATGTGCATCATCAGCTTCACCCATGCAGAACACTTCCCTCTTAAAAGCCTTAGAGGAGAGAAGAACGTGTAGCGTTAAGTGTCCTGTGGGAGAACATCCCACTAACTGCTCACCCTGCATGTTCTCAAAAGTAATTGGATCGTGTTCGGCGTTTAATCTATTTTTAAACAGTTTCGGTCCATATTAAGCCTCATTAAGCTTTCAGGACGTTATTGTTTGTTTAAGGCGGTTACAGCTTCATTCAGGCAGCGTATTTTATAAAACAGCTGCGCGTTGGTGTGATATTTGGCACCTGAGGTCTGTGCAACATCAGATCATCATGTCTCCTGTTTTATTTGACACTTTTAACTCAGTAACAGAAATACCACACCTGCCAGACATGCATGAGGACCAGAGACGGCTGTAGACGTTAACAAAGTACAGCTCAGGAGTGATTTATGTTGCCTGCTTTTTAGATTACATTTAATCTTTGCCTTTCAGTTACTTTTTACGTTCAAAGCTGCTAATACGTCTGAGAATGTTAAACAGCCGCCAGCCGTCAGAAAGACCTTTAACGTGTGGAGGAATCTTCTCTGTAAGTAAACTGAATTAGTCAGCGGTGGCCTGTGTTGCAGTAAAAACCTGAGGAGGAGTTCAGCCTTCCTGGCAGACGGCCGTGTTTATTTTGCCATCAGTACGTGCTGGGTACCAGCCTGAGGGTCTGTGTCTGTCTGACTCTCACCGTAAGGGCAGCTCTGCGACACAGTTGTGGTTGATGTCCAGCACCTCCAGTCTGCTGCTCTCACACACCCAGTCCGGGACACATCCCAGCTTGTTCCTTCACATAAAACAAACACAGTCAGCACCGAGCTCAGGAAACAAGGACACGATCTGCTCTTAAATGGGACAGTGAAGAGTTTGCAGTCTTCATACCAGGACAGATCCAGAACAGTGAGACTCTCTGGCACCGGCTGCACCTCCAGCTGCTTCAGCTCTACAAACATAAACATGTATATAAGTATAACCGTCTAGCAGCCTCCAGTTCAGCGTCTCTACAGCGCACAGTCTCTGTTTGTACCGTTGTGTGCAGCGTGCAGGCTCTTGAGGGCGTGGCCGCTGACTCTGAGGAGGGAGAGGTTGTTTCTGTCACAGCGGAGGAGCTCCAGCTTGCTGAGAGACGTGACGTCCAGCTCCTGTAGACCAGTGTCTCTGAGGTCCAGGTGGACGATGTGGACCAGCTGCTCTGCATCGGCCAACGTCACCTTTTCAAGCCGGTTCAGCCTGCGTGCAAGAACGTAGAAAGACGGATAAAACTGTTAGTGACCCATCCATCCATAAATCAATCTCATCGTTTGCTGTTAAAAGTCATGTGGAGAGCGTTGTTCCTGCAGCATCTTGGGAAGTGTCAGATTTCCGATGAGCTTTGTTCCAGTACTCTGAGGATATTCTTACCTGAGGTCTATGTAGCGAGCAGGCAGCCACTGCAGTCCGGCCATATCCAGGACAGAGAGCTGGTTCCCTGCCAGACAGAGCCTCTCCATGCCTCGGAGTTTCTCCAGGACGGGAGGGACGCAGCTGAAGCAGTTGAAGGACAAGCCGAGGTAGGTCAGAGCCTCCAGAGAGCCCAGCTCCGCAGGCAACGAACTCAGGAAGTTACCATCCAGGAGAAGAGTCTGCAGGCTGGGGGGGAGACAAACAAAGCGGGACGAATTTAACGAGAAGTGGAGTCATGTTTTCATCCTGAATTCTAAAGCTGAAGTTTCTCGTCACTCATGACAATGAGTCAAGACTCTGGGGACCACTGAACCAAATTTAAAAAAGGGAACAGTGGCTGGTGGCCTTGTTTCTGCAGAGACTCTAATGAAAATCAACAGAGAGCTAATGCAAAAATATTTTTAGAACACGAGACACTAATTAATTTATCACTGTCCACACTCAGGAGGACTAAACCTAGCCACGTATGCAGCCTTCAGTCCAGAAGGCTCACAACTAGTGCAGGGGTGTCAAAGGGGGGCCACATACAGCCCAGTCTGATCTCAAAGGGGCCAGACCAGTAACATAATAACCTATAAATAACAAAAACTCCAAATGGTTCCCTTTGTTTTAGTGCAAAATGTTAAACAAAACATTTTATGAACGACCCAAAATATGTGCAATTAAAACGCTGGACAAATTAAGAACAGCAGTTACTTTCATTGACATATTTCAGTTGAAGTCTTTGTGAGTTCATGCTGAGAGCCAGATTAGACCCTCTGTACGGCCCTGTTAAGATGAAGGCTTGTGGTTATCCCATCCTTAAAGTGATGGATGCAGCAGTGAAGGTTTGTGTGTCTAGCAATGTCACAAGATCCGACACTTTCAGCACCAAGCCGATGCCAAAACCGTTTCGTTCCAGGTGTCAGCACGCTTGATGAACTCTGAAGTGAGTTTTAAAAGTATCTGAAATACCTTAAAGGATTGAATCTTTAAAAATAATAAAGCCTGCAGCGTGACTGAGAATCTGACGCCAGGTTTCCCGTCAGCATGACTCTGCACTGTGATCACCGGGACAAAACCTCTGCATCGTCAGGACAGAAGTTTGGTCCCCGGCCAGTTGTTCATTTAATACAGAGAGGGATTAATCTGCACTGACAAGAATCCTGACTGACGTCTCTGTCAGCAGAGGACAGGTCAGCGAGGACACATTTAAATGATCATCTTTATTATCATCTTCAACGGCACCGCCTTCTTCCAGCCCACTTACTTGTGCATAGTTCCGACTTCTGCGGGCACAGAGGAGAGGCGGTTTCCAGACAGGTTCAGCTCGGTGAGAGAGGTGATGTCGCACAAGGCCAGAGGAAACTCGGACAGAGCGTTGTTGGACAGACTGAGACTTCTCAGTTTATAAAACCTGAAGAGAAAGAGAGAGACGGGGAAAAAACAGAGTAGACAAAGATATTAAGCTCTGAGCTATTATCCGACACTGAAGTTTCTTAGCTGAGCATCACCTGACTGATGACTGATGTAAATTAGCAGAGAAGCTCTCAATTAGCAGCAGAATATAACTGACTAACAGCATAATAATTCAGAATGTGCGTCAGGTGGGAGCTCTTGTGTGCGAACAGGCTCTAATCCAGTTCAGCGAGGGGTCAGCGTTAAAGGCTGAGCCGGGCCGACGTCCTTCCGAGGGAGAGTCGCATTCCTTTAACGCTGCCTGGGAAGCAGGGGTGTGTTTACGCAGGAACAATGGCAGCATAAACACAGCGTACTGTACATGGATGCTTCAACGTGACGTCCCATTCAGCTCGCTGAGACGCAGAGCTCCAGTCTGGAGACACGTCTGTGTGGGGTGTGATTGGGGTCGTGGACATTTTTGAACTCGCTTGGACAGCTGTTAAAACACACTGCAACGCTGCGTTCACACCACCAGAGATGTTAGGAAATGACCAAACATGGCTACAATGTCGGCGGGAAGGGACGCCGGATACCGAGCTGATACCGATCTATTTATATCCAGTATCAGTACCTTGTGTTCTCCTGGAGTGGACTGGATTCAGTCCAATGAATCTTTCTGTCAGAGTTAATGTAGTGTGGAGAGGGTAGCTGGTACCTTGTGTCCTCTACTCCACAAATGTTCTGCTCATCCAACGCTGCCATAAACTCTATTGTTGTTTAGATGCAGCCTTTGCTGGCAGCATTAAATATCACCTCCCTCACCAAACATCCACATTATGCAATTTACCAATTTCTGTCTGACGCTTCATTTTCCAGAGTAAAGTTTGTCCACACAGCAGACGTGTTCAGTCACATGATTTTGGTTCCTCTTCATCTCAGATTTTTGTCAGCTCTAACGCTTCCCAACCACCACTAAAGCAGAAGAAACAGAAGATGTGGTCTTTTTCAGTTTTGACGCAAGAAAAGTAAGAGGACGTTAAAGCTCCATGGACGTGGTTTTGGTTTATGGCCCAGAACTGATCCGATCACTTTAGAAATGCCTGGATCTGCACCACTACCGGTCAGAGCGTCCTTATCAGCGGTTACTCCAGCCCTCCATGTGCAGATGATATGCCTGTCACTGAGCCACACGGTTCATATCTCCAGCTTCCACTAGAAAAATATCACTGTTGGTTTTTAAGCGGTAGTTTGAATGTCCCGTAAATGTGGGGAGACATTAAAGCAGCAGCGAAGGCCAACTATGACGTCAACTCACGCCTCCTGTGTCTGGACCCAAGAGCTGCACTTAAACACACCACACAGACCACAGCCAGCGGCCGGCTGCTACATTTATTCTGCGCTCTGACAAAGTCCAGTCTTTTGGTTTGATAAATGACAGCTCCGTGTGGACAGGGAGAAAGACAGAAAAAGATTTTTGTTGGGCTCTTAAGACTGTGACATCAGGGACTAATTTGAGAGCACGGCCTGGAAAACACGAAGAAGCCCTCTGCCCCAGAGGTCAGCTCTCTTTTAATCATCTAAACCACACAGCCACTCACACATCAGCTATAATTTGATCAAAGCTACTTCCTCTTCAGACCGTATGAGACAGTAAAAACCACCGGGGACGTTCCACATCCAGGAGACAACATCTCCTGCTGCTGCTGCTGCTGTGTCAGTAAACATGCATCATGCTGGCAGACGCTGAGTGTGACGTGTGTCAAACTCACCTGGTGAGTGCTGGAACGCCTTTGTGAGGGGACATGAAGTTGTTTTTGAGGTTGAGGTGGGACAGGTCCTGGCTGTAAAACAGCTGAGCGGGCAGCTCCTCCAGGCTGCAGCACGACAGGTCGACTGAGTTCACCCTCTGGGAGGCAATCTGACGAAAAGGGGGAGGGAGGGACGACATGATGAGGAACCACACAATTAACACATTAATATTACCTTAAAGGCCAGTCTGTCTCAAAATAAGAGCCAGGTGTCAATATACTATTTTCATAACTGTTTAAGTAAAGCAGCAAATTCTATGGATGAAACAAGCGTCACAAACTACAGTTCCTCTAACGTCCACTTGGGTCAGGCTCCTGAAGTAATCCATGCTCTGTGTTTAAATGTCCAACTTTACAGCAGACATAAACACGTTTACAGCCTGGTTTTGGTCTCTGGGTAATTTCTCCATTTATGACAACTGTACAGAGGTGAATTTTTATATAACACACTAATTTGAATTATGTCAGGACTAAGTGTTATGCAAAACTAAGGGTGTGGCTGTTTGTGGCTGTTTGTCTGGGCGAGGCCACAGAGCTTCAAATCAAACTGGCAGACATAAAAACTGTGAATTTACTTCGATTCCAATAAGATCAAACTTTTGTTTGTTTTTTAAACTGTCCAGTTTGTACCTTTGAGGCCGTCCTGTGCCAGCGCAGGTGCTCCGTGTACGACTCGTAGCTGATGTAGTAGGTCTGACTCTGAGGACCGGCCGAGCTGAACGCCAGGCAGTGACTGTGTCTCTTCACCTCCTCCACCTGCAGCAACAAACACAAGCACTGGATGAGAGTTCAGGTGTGGTGTGGGTGGTGTCTGGTCTCCATCTGGTCACGTCACTTATAGATCATGACAAATAATAGAATTAAGCTGCATTCTATAAATCAGACGGGGTAAACGGCCCTGGATGTTCACCAAGTCTGAAATTTAGAAAAACAAAATGCAGCCCCTTAGAGACCTTCCTGTGCAGGGGTGAGCGTACAGCAAGTGTTTCCAGACACAGAATAATTATTCAAACTGAAGTGTTTTAATGCATAATTATCCTGAGGAGACGCCTCAAGCAAAAGGTGTGGGCAGAATGGACTACATTATCATAAAATTATACAAATACATTTAGACTGGACTTCCAGGGTGAAAGTAAAACACGAGAAGTTACTCAGATAAATAACTGGATCGGTTCAAATAGCTACAGCAGTAAGATGGACGAGCTTTTTAACGACGACAGTGACACTTTTAAAGTCTCGAGTTTTTGTGTTTGAACATTAAGGCAGTCCTGGAGGAAACAAAGATACTGCTGCACATTTACATGCTATACCTGCACAGATTCAGATACGTGTCGAAACAGAAACACAAATGGAAGAGTCTAACCTCTGGAACGACGAAGAAACAAGAACTGTGATGCAGCTTTTAACGAGTAAAAGTGAAATGTCAACCTAAACATGTCTGTGGTATTAACTGTACCCTTATTACCACAACATGTTAAAGGTCGACATTTTCCTCACTGACGGACGGTGGAAAAAGTCAAGTCACAGTAGAAAAAAAAACATTTCTACGTGTCAAATATCCAAGCATGAGAGGTGGCTCTGAGCCAACAAACACTGCAGTAATCATTGATATACAAGTATTTATAATGCCAGCAAGAATAACCTGCTTTCTATTTGTTCCCCCCCCCCCGGTGCTTGTTAACTGGCATTAACTCACATCAAATGTAAGTCCTTACGATTATGTTTAAATGAAAGTTTCACTAAAGGATTAATCAACTGTTCAGGAAATGCTTGACAGATCAATCAGTTGGGAAAAAATATTATTTGTAGCACATATCCTGAATCTGATCAAAGCTGAGATAAGCCTTATGACGGACATGGAAACAGGGAAACAGGGAAGGCTAGTGTTTAATCTGGGGGTGAGAACACATCCTGGTGCAGCAAACAAAAAAAACAAAACAAAACTGTTTTAACCGCTGCTCCAAACCACAAAGAGGATTTATATCCCTGGTAAACAGATACACACAGTTCTGTGCTGGCATGTTAAAGGCATAAAAACATCTCTCTATGTACCTTTCCCCCGATGAGAGGGAGGATGTGCATCTTGCCGGTGTGGGCGTGTTTCACCGACGACACGATGAGGCAGGTCCCGCTCAGGGTGACCTGACGTTTGGACCAGCGGTTCACGGGCAGCGCCAGCTTCCCTTTGCGCACGTTGAACACGCCAGAGAGCTGCACGCGCTCAGAGCCGCCCACGCTGCGAGGCTTACCTGCAGAGAGGAAGAGACGAGCACGTTACGTGACAGCAAAACAGACAGTTTGGATGACGGAGAGTTTTATTTTTAGCTCTGTGGGAATTTGTGAATCAACTTTCTGTCAATGGGTTCCTGTTTCAGAAAGTGAGAGCTGCGTGGTTATGTAAGTGAGTTGTGGCTAATAGCCTCTGGGCTCCCGGAGTGAACGGCCGCTCAGGCATGATTTGTTACATTAACCCGTCGCTAACACGAACACTAGCCCCAGTTCAGCTGCTGGAAACATTTGCGGTGTTTCTGTCCATTCCTGCATTCCCCTGCGACTTTAACCCACCGTAAATGTTCTCTAATAAAACTGTCTGATCGCTTCAGAGCTGGGGACAAAAGAAAGGGAGACACATGAGGAGTCTGAGCCACAGAGAGGCCTGAAATCAGATTAGCTTGTTATGTAATGTCTTACAACATCAGTGCCTACTGTAGATCCTCCCTGCGTCCTCGTTCAGCGACGTACGCACAACATCACCGGGGTATTAACGGTCCAGACCAACTCCTGCTTCACCTCATCATTTTATTCTGCATCTCTAACTTTCTATAAACTGTAAGAAAATACTAAACATTTATTCTAAAAGTTAAGGGAATGTTAACTAAACCCAACCCACGTTTATTGTCTCTGTCTGATAACGCCTTAAAACAAATCTATACAAAAACAAACACTTCATTGTAGGTAACTGATGAATGCATTCACAGTAAAGATACCCTGGTTCAGCTTTGTCCAAATGTCCAAGGGTCTGAGGGACTCTCCAAGTGGACAGATGTGACCAAAGATGAGGGTGAAATGAATGCAACAAAATAAAATCCCACAGGATAATTTGATATTTGATTAAATTTGCAAGAGAACAACGACTCGGGACAAGAATCTGAAAAAGAGCCGCTCACGCCCCAATCACCAGACAAACTCAGAGCTTAAAAAGTTGTCTATTAAATACATGTATATACATATTATATGTTTTCATTTGTTGACATTACTTTGTAGAAATCAGTTTTTGCTTTGAACAAGCGAAAACATTCAAGATGGTCACTACTTTTAGATGTGTCGTGTATCTGATATGTCACACGTTCTCTTCCTGAGTGAGACAGTACAGTGTCTATAAATAACAGTATTTTTCTTATCGTTTCATGCAGGCTTTTGTTTTGCATTACCAACACATGTTTGTGTTTTGATGATGACGAAAGTACGATTTATCACACATCACTCACGCGTGTGTCTGAAAAAAGAAAATCTGCAAAGAGGACTGTTTTTAGAATCTGTTTTCAATGAAAAACGCTGCACTAAAAAAAACACAGAGAGCGATTCTTGAAGCGCAGACACGCACGGTGAGAGCAAATCAAGAAGAGTATCTGATGAAACTTTTATATTAAACTAAGATCAGACGGTTAAAATACAATTATATTATCTGGTTTATCTGATCAAATAAAGCTTATGATCAGACAATAATTCATGTTCAATTAGTCAGCTGATAATTGTCTCAGTTAATCATTGCACATTAGATATTTTCCCATTCCAAACTGGTTTATGTTTAAAAGTGGAGCTGATGTCAAACACGCCCCAGTTTAAAGTAAACAATGATGAGATTTTGTATTGTGTGTGTTGGGCGGTGCAGACGATGTGTTGTGTTAACATACACAGACATACATGCCCTTTCCTTCCGTCTAGTTCTCTGAATAGTGGACATCCTGTCTCTCATCAAGCAGCTGATAGTCACCCTGCTCGGGCTTACGTCTGAACCGATTTCATGCATCTGAAATGCAGTGTCCCTAAATGCACCTCCCTTATCAGCAGCGGTTTGGTGACTTGAGCCATTGTATTCTGGCCGCACAGACGCTCGGACGGAACAAGAAATCCGAGTTTGCATCCTGCGAGTATTTATATAGTCCTAACACAAGTTGACTGGGCGAGGATTCAACCTTGCGGAGTAACGCAGTGACCTCTGGGTGCTGCAGGCTGAAGAGGAGCCTGCAGACTGTCTCAGAGAGATCCGAATCACTGAGGAGGTGAAATCTGAGTTCCACGAAGGTCACTTTTTGTCTCGGCGTCAGCACACTGCCAGTCTGTGTGGCAACGTGCATTTTGCAGGTTTCTGCTGAGTCAAACGCCTCTGGCTCGACTCCCGAGCATCAATATTAACAAACATTCTGAGGCGTACGTGGTGGGAGGTGTGGGCACTGAAACTTTTTCAAAAATATCCACTGGAAAAGGGAAATAAATCGCTCGGCAATGAGCGGCGATAACTGGCTGTCATCCCGCCGCTCCTCTTCGTGCCAGTCACACATTCCAGCCTCTCAGTGTTGGTTTCATGGCTGCATGTTTGTCTGCAGTATCTGGAAGGGCCCCTGCTTTCAGCTGCATAACTCGACGCCACGCTTTGTTCCTGTGTCACGTTACTGTGGGAGCCGGCAGTGGAGGACAGAGGGGAAGGCAGGGGGAATTTGACCAGGAATATTTTCAGTGGAACGGGTTTTTTCTTTCTTCTCTTCTTCCTCTATGGAAGAGTACTAGAGAGGAATTCAAATCTAAGCTAAGAGTTTGGTCAAAGTCATGTGGAAGACTCCAAGGACAACTAGAGGAAAGTTCTTTGGTACCAAAGTAGGGATGGACCAATCAAATCTAATACTGATCTTTTAACATTGAGACAGATTTGAGTCCTGATCCGATTTAAATTTTAAACTTTGTCCCCTGTAGCTTCCTAAAGTCTGTCCTTGTCTTCTCCTAGAGTGGATTCAGTCCAATAAATCTTTCTGTCAGAGTTAATGTAGTGTGGAGAGGGTAGCTCGTACCTTGTGTTCTGGTGGACTGGGTGCAGCCTTTCGCCCGAGTGGACTGGGCGTACTCCTTCTTTTTTTAAAAGTGGTGATGATTCAAGTTGGCAGTATTTAATGCATAATTGAATATGAATAGCTGCCTGACTTCATTTTTTTAGAGTAAAGTTCTTCCACATAACCGACACGATTGTTCTTTTGTTTTTTTGGCAACCCTTACTAAAACAGAAGATGACGTTTTGACGCTACACGGATGACGTTTCGGTTTCCCTTCGGTCATGGAATAACCCCCGATACCGATCAGCATTGCACATCACTACAACACCGTGAAGCATGACAGTGGCAGCATCATGTTATGGGGTTGCTTCTCAAAAGCAGGATTTGGTCGACTTGTGAAGAGGGTAAAACTAATGCACCAAAATACAGAGAAATCATGGAAGAAAATCACTTTGCATCAGCAGCTATAAGCTTGGAGGAGATTTAGTCTCCAGCGAGACACTGAGCTCATGCTTACAGCAAAATCTATACATCCATTTTTTTTACGAGTTTGTGTTGTGATCTATTTCATGTCATAGAAATTAAAAGAAAGGGAAAAAAATGTAAAGATGGGAGTTAATTAATGTTGATTTTAGCACAAATTACCGCCCCACCATGATTCTATACCCCCACCACTCTCTTAGCTTATGCTTTAAAAAAACAAAAAACCCAAAACAAGGTCAAAAACAAAGCTAATCCCATAAGAGATCATGGCTGCTTTTCCATCCTCTTACCCTGGCTGTCTGCAAAACATGATCTTTATCAAAAACAACAACAACATCTGCAACAACAGCAGAACAAGAAGAGAAGCTGAACCTGTGACACCTCTGGATTTAGGGCTGAGAGGGCACCTGTGACCTCCAGATGTGTCGGCCTGTAGCGGGGCTGGAGGTGGGAATAACACGGGGTATTGTGCCGGCCGGGACAACTGAATACACTGGTTTAACAGTGCGATTGACCAAACACAATGACAGCCCTCATGGTACACTGAGAACGGGTGAACAATGATTAAGCGGAGACAGGCCAAGCACAGCTAGAGTGGCCTGCAGCGGCTCAGGGCTCTCTCACAGATAAACAACACATGGTTTTAGTAAGAAAGACTCACTTAAAGCTTCTCCTTACTGACTGAATATACTCACCAAAGTAGAAGCGGATAAGGCAGCCAATTTCTGGATTCATCCCCTCCTCCTGCACCCGCCATGCATCCTCAAACCCAAGATTAGTGAGGTACTCATTTAAGATCTGCAGAGGCTTTTCATCATCTCCCAGTCGCCGCACCGCTCCACCGTGCAGCTGGATGTAGAGGGCCGGGGTCGGATTGGTATTGATGGGCTCGGACCATCCTGCGCACCCCCCTGGGACCTCCGGGTCAGGCCGGACAGATGCTTGGCTGGTCAGGGGCCGGGTCTGAGAGCTGCTGGAGCACTTGGAGGCAGGTTTGATTAATCTGGGGGTATCTGCGTTATCACCGGCCCCGGCTTCGCTGTCATTGTCTGGCTTTGCGGTAGAAGAGGCGTCGGTGGGAGGCGGCTCGGATTGCTGGTCTGCAGCAGATGCTGAATGTGTCGGGGAAGAGGCGAGGTCGACCTCATCTGAGGAGCTCTCAAACGGGTCGGGCTCCTCTGTGGCGCTGTCACAGTTTGGGCTCAACACGGAGGAGTCGGTACCCAAACCCTGCCCATCACTGAGGGAGTCCCGGTGCTCTGTGCTCCGGGGTCCACCTGGGCTGAAGTCCTCACAGGTGCTGCTCTCCATGTCTGAGCCTGAGTAGACTCCGTAACAGTCAGAGGCGCTCGGGCTCATATCCACGCCTATGTCGTTCAGATACATCTCAGATGAGGAGTTACTTGCAGTTTTGTCGTCATGCAAAAAGTTAGAAGGCAGTTTAATATCTGGATAACACTGTTTTGTGTCACTCTCCTCTGTTTTGTCACTTCTGGTGTCATCAGTAAGTCCATTGGTATCTTTACAAACATCTTTTAAGTCAACTACAGCAGCAGGTTTGCAGTTAATTCTCAACACAGCCCCGGCTTTACTGCCCTCCAGCTTACTGGCTACCTCCTCAGCGGTGGTGTCCACGGTGCACAGCACTGGTCGCGGGTAGGAGGGCGTGAGCCAGTCGTGGACGTGAATGCAGCCGCGTCGAAGATCCGATCTCACCCATGTTTTATCCGAGGCCTGGAGCTGCTTCGACTGCTTCTGCCTGAGAAACGTCTTCCTGTCCAGGCTCAGGGTGCTCAGCGGCGAGGCAGAAGGAGCGGGGCTTGCCGCCTCAGCAGAGGACGCCCCGGCCGGGCTGGTGCTCGGCGGAGTCCCCAGGGACAGATTCCTCTTGTGTCTGTGCCGCCTCCTGCTCAGCAAAGAGTTGACCGAAGTGGTGCTGTTGGCCGATGTCAGGCTGTAAATGTTGGCTGTTTTCACGGCGGGCATGTTCATATTCTTGGCCGCTCCGCCGATTGCGTTGGCAACTTGGTTTTGATAGATCCCGTTCCTGATCGCAATCTGGAGAAGGGAGGTGGCCGCGAGTCCCTTCCCGAAGAGTTTCGCCTCCGCGCCGCCGCCCTCATCCTCCCCGATGGAGGGTCTCTTCCCAGCAGACAGCGGCGATAATCCGCTTGGCTTCGGGGAGTTACTGTCGCCGGTCGAGTCCAGTGTCCCCTGCGGTGTTGACGAAGTTGAAAGCGCCCCGGGCTCGGTTTCCCTCACACTTTCCATCCTGTTAGCTAGCGACGACGGCGCCAGTTGGTTAGCAGGAACAGCCCCGCAGGTGAATGCTAGCCCGAGTTAGCTTCGAGCCGTTAGCTCGCTCTTCCACTCAACTGGCTAGTTTCTCCGGGCAAATAAAGTGCGGCTCCGCGTTAGCCTAGCATGCTACGGTAGTGCGCAGTTCGTCCCAAGAGTTATTCCGCTACATCGTCCCATTTCATAAGACGCCCGTTAGCTCTCCAACGGGAGCTAACCGGCTGGTGGAGAGGAGAAAACGCTTCATTTCCAGCTGGTCGCCATGGAAGCTAACGCGAGAAGGCGCGACTGCTACTGTACACAGCCCGGAGAGAGTGACGGTCACAACGGTACACCGTGGACAGGGCGGGGTCTCATTGGATATGAATTATGACGCGTTCACGTGCGATCACAATACTCGGAATTACCAAGTCATGTGAGCACATGACAGGTTGTACAAAGCCTAGGGCGTGATCAAAATAAACAGGAAAGTACCAACTCTTTCAGTGTTTGTTTGTGAGGTGACGAAGAAGAGCTGACAGTAAAAGCTTCGAATCACAACCTCAAGTTCTATCCTCTGGCTTTAGAAAACGTCTTTTTTAGTGTATGTTGCAGCTTTGACATTGCTTGCTAATAGCGAAAAATTAAGCGAAATAGTTGTTTTATTTCTAGTTTTAAAGGCAGGCTGAGTTCACCTCACATATTATTTGTTAGGCTGTATATTGTTATCTGTTTGGATGTGTCATTGTATTTTAAGACGGATAAAATCCCTCTTTATAATCCTCTAGCCTGAAACGACTGGATTCTACGAGCTTTACTGAGCCTAGAAGGCAGCACACACTGCAGTTACGTGCCTTGGTTATTTCTCCTCCTAGATTAAGTTTGTCCGGTAAAAGTGAGATTTTCTCGCGTTAGTGACTTGTAAACAATCAGCATTAATATATAAAATTAAAGTAATACTTTTTTAAATTCAGTACATTTATTTATAGTCGGTAAGCACGGTAACTCGTCTTCTGGTGCCACCTAGTGGAATACAGACGATATTGCCATGGCAACAAGCCGTTTCCAAAACTGGATCATAACAAATAAAAAAATATATTTTTAAAAATGATATTTCACAGTTTTATTGTTTCATTTATTGTATCAGAGTTTCACATATTTTTTATATTTATTTATTATTTTACTTTTTGTTGCTTTTATTTTATTTTAATTTATTTTTAACATTAATTACTCTTGTTTTGTGTGTTTTTTTATTTTATTTACATTTTACAAGTCCCTTATTTTATTTTATTGATATTTTACTTGCTGTCATTAACTCAACTGAACATTTTGATAATTTATCAACACATAAACATAATGTGGGATAAATAACTATTATCTAATATTATATGAAATTAAGTTTAATTGTGTAATAGGAACCTCATAGACCATCACAGGGCCTTCTTTTAGACTGCAGCTCCAGGGAAGCGTAAGGGTTTCATCTATAAATAACAGCTTTATATGGTATGCATGTTGGAAAATCATTTTCTTCAGACTTCTATGTGAAAACAGCTATTTCCAGAATAATACATTATTTCTAATCTATGATTTTGTGAATTTGACCTGAGATAAATAATCAGTATGTGCATCCTCGCTTTGAAGAAGTTGATAGAATGAGCGGTAGATTTTAATTCAATTACCCTGGAGCCCAGATAACATAGAGACCGGTGTGATCAGCTCCTGTTTGTGTTCATGTTTTCCAGTGTTGGATTGTCATCGCTGCCTTCTACGCAAACAGGAGTGGACTGCTGTCACCCTGCAGCCCAACAGAGGGCAAAGTGCAAGCAGTGCTGTAACAGTATCGTTTATCATGCTCCCACTCTCTCTTCCTCCCTCCTCCCACCTCCTGTCAAGTCTCCACCTCACCCTCCACGCCAGTCACACACTGACTTTCACTCAGTGCTGTGAGCCTGAAGGCCAAGGTAAGTCCCTATTTTTTTTTTCCTGCTGTCTCTTAAAACGCTAAACTGGTCTCAACCTGCTCTCTTTCCTCGAATGTTAATGGATCCAGATTGAGAAAGAAACATGTGATGGGTGGTAAATCTCAAAGGGGATTAGCAAGGGAAAAAATTTGCAGAGATTAGCCTACTGACACATTAAGACACTAAAACCCTGGAGACATGTTTTCCCTGGGAGCCAGTCCACCTTAAGAGGCCATTTAATCTTGCATTAAGTCTCAAAAGCCTCTTTGTTTTAGGACAAATGATAAACCTGACAGCGGGGGGTGGGATAATCACACTCATTACCAATGCAAATGAATGACGTGACATTATTTTAGTACTAATTAGAGATCTCCTTGGGACAAGCTATGCTCGTATATTTAATTTGGTATATTTATGACAAAACAAAGACTCTATAACTGAGTAAGAAAGCTCTGTGGGGCTCTCTGAATAAAGCTGCTATTAAAAGCACTCTCTGTGATGAAGTAGACAGGATGGGACACTGGAGGCTGACAGGCGTAACAATGGCCGAGACCTTTCACTTCTGTTATTTTGCACAAACGCTTTCAATTTCAGTTGATCTGTCGGCTGAATTGAACGAGCAAACTCCGTGTGCGCTCCAGTCCTGCTGCATTTCAGGAGGATGTTTTTACCACCGCCAGCTTAGGAGGAGGAAAGAAAGAAAGAAACAAAGATGGCTAATCCATTTTGGAATGCCTTCCTTTAAAATGGGAAATAGAGAGAGTATAATTAGACGCGGCTGGTTCAGGCTCAAGGACTTGGCTGAGCAGCTTGCCCTTATAGCAACATCATGCGTATACGCATGTGTGTGGTTAAGTCGCACACTTCCGTTTGTTTTGGTTCCCCAGGCGGAGCGCTGACAAATTTAGACCGGAGCAGCCTAAAAATCGTTGGAAAAACAGCCCAGAAATACATAATTGGAGAGCAGTCACTCATTAAGACTGCCTGCTCGGCCCTGTCAGCTGGAGCGGAGGGGACCCAGAAACACAGGGGGCTGCATGTTTGGAGAGAAAAGACCATTCTTCACACGTGTACGAAAAACAAGTTGAAGCCACAGATGTGCCTCAATGAAGGCTCAGGTTGGATAATGAGACGACACAGAAAATACACAGAGAGCCTCCCCTCACTGCCCCCCAGAGAAGAGACACCATACTTTGAGCGTTACTCTAATCTTCTTGCATCTCTTTCAGATCATTCTGCGTCTCTCTGGAGCTGTTTTGCATCTTTTCTTGCAGCCATTTGTGTCTTTTTGTGTCTCTTTGTCGTCATTTTGTATTTGTTACAGTTTCTTTTGCATCTCCTTAAGGTTTATGCTGCTTTGTTTTAAATCTCTTTGTGGTTGTTTTGCATCTTTTTGCAGCCGTTTTGTATCTTTTCATGGCTCTGTTGCATCTCTTTCAGATCATTTTGCAGTCTTTTTGTGTTTGTTACAGTTAGTTTTTCATCTCCTTGTTGTGGTCTACTTATTTTGCATCTCTTTTTAACTCTTTCTGTTGCTAGAATCTCTTGTGTCCCCGCTGCATCTCTTTCAGGTCATTTGACATCCCTGCATTTGCTTTGTGTCTCTCTGAAGTCCTCCTGGATCTGTTACAGTCTGTTTTCAATCTCCGTATGGTCCCTTTAAGCCTCTTTGTAGTTTATTTCGTCTCTTTGCTTTAAATCTCTTTGTAGTTCCTTTGCATCTCTTTCAGGTCAGTTTTTAGTCGTGTCTTTCGGTATTTGTTTTACGTCTCTTATATCTCCTTTCAGGTTGTTTTGGGCCTCTTTGTAGTTGCTTTGCATCTTTTTGCAGCTGTTTCATGTATTTTCGTGGCTCTGCTGCATCTCTTTCAGGTCATTTTGCAGTCTTGTTGTGCTTATTACAGTTAAATTCGCGTCTCCTTATTGCATGTAGTCGTTGTTGCTGCTCTGTTTATTTTTCTCTCTGTACTTCTTTTGCATCTCTTTCATATCTTTTTTAAATATTTTCTGTTGCTATCGGTTTTGCATCTCTTTCAGGTCATTTGACACCTCTGCATGTGCTCTGTGTCTCTTTGTAGTCCTTCTGGTTCTGTTACAGTCTGTTTTCTGTGTAGCTAGAATCTTTCTTTCAGACATATATCCTTCATGGTCCTTCTTTCGGGTCATTTTTACATTCCCACATTTACTTTGCGTCTCTTTCATATCTCTTTCAGGTAGATTTGTGTCTCTTTGTAGTCCTTTTCTGCCTCCTTCGGTATCACTTAGCATCTCTCTAAGGTTGCATCTTCTTGTAGTGATTTCATATCTTTGTAGTTGTTTCATTCAGGGGTTTTCTGCATCTCATCTTAGTTCTTTTTCAGATCATTTGTATCCTGGTAGAAATTAGAAAATATCAACAGTCCCCTGGCCCCTGACGCCTCATAAACCTGTTCAGTAATCTTTCTGTACAGATGCTATTGGCAGCAAGATCTTATAGTCTCAGCTAATGTTGTAGTACAGCCAGCTTTTAGTGTTACGTGTCGACTGAGGCCCCTGTCGAGGAGCAGGAGACTCTCCTGACCAGGCTTCCTCAGTCATGGTCATACATCATCATCATACATCTCCCCAGAAAACCATGGGGCCCGATACAAAGGGGCCCCGAAACAAGATGCATGGAAGTGAAAAGGAATCTTTGATTGTGCTGCTTAGGTTCATTGGTGATTCTAAAGTGGCCGTAGGTGTGAGTGTCTCTCTGTGTTAGCCCTGTGATACACTGGAGACCTGTCCACCCAATGACAGCTGGGATAGACTCCAGCCACCTTGTGACCCAGATTAACAACGACCTCTTGGAACTGGGATCATTTCCTCCGTCCGATGCGTTTACGAGAATATCAAAACCTGTAAATCCTTTACTAAGCTTTACAGATCACACATATAACAGGACACACGCGTGCATTAATAAAAAGTTGAATCTCTGGCGGAGTTGAAACTAACTTAATTGAACTGCACCCCTAATGTACTTAAAAATATATGTCAGAAATGTCTTTAACGCCAAATAAAACATGTTTCTGACTCGTCTTAACTCAGATCCTCAGTTTGCTCTTGTGGGACTAAATGACTCTTGGCATGGAGCAGAAAGCTGCTCCTGTGGCTCCTGGTCTGTTCCTGCTCTGATGAGAACGGCCGTATCGTTGTTTACTTTGCTCTGCTGTCACGTGGTGACAGGGTGAAGGTGAGGTTAGCCTCTGCTCTCCGTGTGCCGCTCTCACGCCCATGGACGTGCACTAACATGCGTGTGATGTCCCGGGCTCCGTACGCTGACACAGAGCCCGGACGCCACAGAGCCATCCGCTGCATGGTTTACACAGGAATGTAGGAGGAAATGAACATGGGTTCTATGGGTTTGATTCTGAGAAAAGGTTACAAGTTATAAAACAAAAGCTGCAGACACGTTGGAAAGTTTTTAAGAGCGGGTAGATGACAGAAAAATAAGACTACAAATCAGAACATCTGAATCTTGGTAGAACTTAGAACTGGAAGGGCACGTAAATGAATGCCTGTCCTTTTTCTGCTGTCTCTTCCTCTACCGTTCTAATTACCTTAGCCTGACCTGTCATCACTGTGTCATCTGCAGTTATAAAGAGGCTGGAACATAGTTTGGAGGATTAGGTCTTTAAAATGTTCAGGAAGTGCCTAGCTGAAGGGTAACAGTTAGACTCGCTGTGTCCAAAGGGGCCAACGCTCACCTGTCAAACTCTTATGTTTAACACGGCTGTCAATATTGGTTTTATTTAAAGAGATGCAAAGAGAGACGCAAACAGATGAGCAAGAGAAGCAGCTACTGAGAGATAGCAAAGAGATGAAGATCCACCACAAAGAAACATTAACATGTTGAAAAAAAATAGATGCAGAGCAGAAAGAAGAGACAGAATAACAATGAAAAGACATAAAATTATGACAAACAGATGCAAAACAACAAGAATGAGACAAAGGAACCACAGAGAGACATGCAGTGATTCCAAGAAAGACCCAAATCAACACAAATGAATCATTTAAAGGAGTTAAAAAGATGAAAAACAACTAAAGAGACAAAACCAGAAGAAAAGAGACACACAATAACCACAGAGTGACTTAAATCAAACTGAAACAATCATCAAAAGCAGTAAAACGAGCAGCTACAAGGGGACACGAATGAGATATAAATAGATGCAAAGCTATGAAGAGACAAAACAAAGATTCAAATCAACCTGAGAGGAACATTAAAGGCAGCAAAAGAATGATCTAAACGACACAAAAGGACCAGAGAGAGGCACCAAACAACAAAGAGATAAAAGGCATTAAAAAATAATAATAAATAGATGCAGAACAAGTATAAAAAGACACAAAACAGAGATATATATAGCCTGGTATTGTTTCTATAATCTTCTCCAGTGTCTCCAGATTTCTCTCCATCCATTCATTGTATTGATGATGGAGAGTCTGACCACTGCTCAAAGCTTCTCCAGCTCATCCCAAAGATCCTCAATGGGGTTAAGGTCTGGACTCTGTGGTGGAACAATCCATCTCATGCTCCCTGAACCACTCTTTGACAATCTGAGCCCCATGAATCCTGACATTGTCATCTTGGAATATGATCCATTGATGGAATAAGCTGCTCATTCAGTATATTCAGGTAGTCAGCTAATGAACCTAGACCCAGATCATAGCACTGCCCCATAGCACAGGCTTGTACAGTAGACACTAGGCATGATGGCTGCATCACTTCATCTGCCTCTCTTCTTACCCTGATGCCCCCATCACTCTGGAACAGGGCAAATCTGGACTCATCAGACCACATGACCTTCTTCCATTGCTCCAGAGTCCAATCTTTATGCTCCCTAGCAAACTGAAGCCTTTATTTCCAGTTATCCTCACTGATTAGTGGTTTTCTTAAGGCTACACAGCTGTTCAGTCCCAATCCCTTGAGTTCCCTTCACATTGTACGTGTGGAAATGTTCTTACTTTCACTATTAAACATAGCCCTGAGTTCTACTGATGGTTTCCTTCCTGGAAGACGATGCTTCTCCACTCTCCTTCCAGTTTCTAATAATGCCTTGGACAGTTCTTAACCCAGTTTTAGTAGTTTCTACAATCTCCTTAGATGTTTTCTCTGCTTGATGCCAACGATCTGACCCTTCTCAAACAGACGACCACAGGATATGTCTTTAGACATGGTTGTTTAAGAAATGAGAAGCTACTCATTGCATCAGTTGGGCTTAAATAACTTGTTGTCAGCTGAAAGATAATCACTCATGCAGTAATTATCCAATAGGAGGCTCCTACCTGTTTGATTGGTTAAATCCAGGTGGTGACTTTTTTTTTTTGGTCTGGCAGTGTATTATCACCACAAAACAACAACTAAAAATCAACCTAAAAAACACGTTAAAAGAAGCAAAAGAAGACACAAAAAGACTCAAAACAACCCAGAAAAGACTAAAAGAAGCTTCAGAACAAATTGATTTGACTTCCCTTTTTAAAAAATCTAAAATAACTAAAGCTCAGTGCTAAAAATAATCTCCCACAACCTCTTACAGTCATCATTTTTCTGCCCTGGTTCCATTTCTGTATTGATGAGTAATGAGGTAACTATTTCTGCCTGTCACATGCTCACGCAGAGTTTCCAGTGACTAAGCTTTCTGTTGGCCTTCACCATCACATCCAGTAAGGCTGACCACATTTGAGTATTCGCTGTTTTAAAGTCCTAATCATGTGCCTCACTGAGGGCGTCCAGCTGATGCAGCAGGAGCTCACGTTAAATGGAAACTCTCACTTCCCCAAATTACTCCCCAAAGCGTCTTTGTATTTTCTTCTGCCTGCAGGTGAGAGACGTCAGTCATGGAGGAGCCGCGTCGAATCGACCTGACTTACATCACTGAACGGATCATCACCATCTTCTGCCCTCATGGCTGTCCGGAGGAGCTCTACCTGCAGAACCTGCAGGAGATCACGCCCATGCTGCAGTCCAAGCATGGACACAGCTACGTGGTGAGACGGGTGGTGGGATGAAACACTTTTTGGTTCCTCATCGACGGTTGGCACATTTTTACTACGTTCTACCTTGTGCAGCAAAATTCAAGACATCAACTCATAGACTTTAATCATCCACAAGGGAAACTGCTTGGATAGATGCACATAAAAAAAACACACCTGCGCTAATCTTTCAGGTGTTCTGGTTAGAAATCCCTCATGCAGATTCCATCCGTTCACCTTGTCTCTAATTTGCAAAGACAATAACCTAGATTCTTCAGCCCAAAAGGCCAGATTCCTCTTCTACATTTCCCTCGGTTGTGGGTTCCTTCGCAGCCGTTTGACTCCCACGAACAGTCGATGCCGAGGTGAACTCTGGCCTCTAGTCTTTTCTGATGAACTTCCTCATGTGGAGCAGAATGAACTCCGTCATCACATGCAGAGAAGAAACCTCTGACCTCTGTGCCTCATTCTTGCATAAAACACGGGTCAGACTGTTTGCTTTGTACAAACACAGCTGATTGAGGAATTGTGGCACCAGGTCACTGTGAACGAAACTCTGAACAGGAAACCACAAGTCTGACAGTCGAGACAAACAGAGGATACTTTTGACCTGATTTTGTTTCTTACTGACAATTTTCTTCCCACACACAAAGTGTAAAAATAAAGAAAAGGTCTTAAACCAATAGTTCTGTTGCACGATTAAGTATTTAGATTCCTTTAGGTTAAAAGCCCCCCTCACATCCAAGAATAATATTATAAATGTCTGTTCTTTTCAGCTCATCAACCTCTCACAGAGGCATGACGCTCTCACCCGAATGAACCACAGGGTGAGAAAACCTCTTCAGGAAACCATGTTCACCATCAAAGCTTAAATATTGTTTTTTAACCTTTGATTTTTTTTTTCCCCTGGTCAGGTTCTGGACACAGGTTGGGTGGATCTCTTGGCTCCCAACCTGGATCAGATCATCAGCGTTTGCACGACGATGGAGAACTGGCTGCAGACTCATCCCAAGCACGTTCTGGTGTTACACTGCAGGGTGAACGGCGCTGACTCGTGTCCTTTAATCGTAGCTCTTCGCTCTTTGCTGCAGGCGTTTATACGTTTGTTTACGTGTGATTCTGTGACCAACAGGGAGGCCGAGGCCTGCTCGGAGTTCTGCTGGCGTCCTACATCCACTTCAGCAACATGTCAGCCAGGTAACACCGATGAATACAGGAAAGAAGACTGAGCTCAGGGCTATAAAATCAAATTTCCTGGAGGAGTTTTTACTGGGATGATGTGTAAACTGTGCACATATGGTTTATCCCAGCAGATAAACCATATATGATCTGTTATTAAAACACAACTCCTGCGCGACAGCTGCCTTTTTTTCCACGGCTGTCATTGCTGCCGCCGTTATAAAAATAGGCTTTCATTTGCAAATTTACCAGAGACGAAGCTGAGAATGTGCAGAACAGCTACGGGATTTGCGTGGGTCAAAGTAAGAGCGTCCACATTTGCTGCAGTATTTCAGATATTACTCTGAACTGATGACACATTTTGCAGAAATGTAAAAGCTTTGGAGCTTTTAGCAGCTGCACATGAGGCTTTTTCTTCGTAGTTTAGCTCCTGGTTGTTTAGCATTTCTACCATACTTGTGAAAATACGACTCCAGGAAGTAGCGCTGTAGATGATCTGATAGCTGCGTATCACATTCACATATTTTGTTACCTTTGGACAGTAACAGGCTGCTTTCATCTGCTTCCAGTTTTTATTTTTTCATCTGACCGATCTTCCCAAATAAAACAAGAAAGAGGAGATGTATATGTCGATCTGGCCTGAAAGCTGAGCTGCGATGTTTTCATGAGTTTAATTTAGCCACAATACCCAGGGCAAAGTTTTGTCTTGTGCATGAAAAATCTACCGCAGTCTGGAGCGCAGATTGATGTGACATTTGGTTTTTAAACGTGTGCATTTTGTTTCACTCTGCAGGCTCGGGGATAAATTAGAGGCTTTAAATTGGTTTCATTTGTTTCGATGGTATTACGCTCCAGCGTCGACATTTACAGCTGGACGTGTTTGCAGATCAAAGAGCGCTGACAAAACAATAGACAGAGGCTGATCTGCTGTTCATCCACCAGCCAAAGGCCAGCTCGCCAGACTGAAGAGACTTTGAACCACAGCGCTGTTTGATTTTCGGGCAGGGATCCTGCTGTTGCTGTGGGACACCACTGAATTTATTTACACGTAACTTAGAGTCTGCAGAGGAAACAAGATGTTGATTTGAGGCTTTATTTAAACCTTTTTATCCAGAGCGAGCGTGATGGGAAGCCGTCATCTGATCAGGTGACGTCAGGGAAGGTCAGTGAGAGGCGAAGCTCTGGAAATGGAGTGAAAGAGGAAGCCAGCGCTGCCGGTGTGCACGTGTGTGCACGCATGTCGCTCATGGCCGAACAGCTGACTCACTGTTGAGAAATATCTGATTGTGACCATTGTCCCTCAGTGAGGCTGTGTGAGTGAGCGCAGGCATGTAAAGGGTTGTGAAATCCTTTGTGTTGGAGAAAGGTTTCTCTGGGGACACTTGAGTAAATTTAGAAAATAAATAGTTAATTCAGTAGCTAAAATCGACATGAAAATCAAAGTCCATCTGGGACGTTTACTGCAAACTAATTCTCAGAAATAGAATCAGAATCTTGTCTAGTTAAGATAAGATAATCCTTTTAATTCATCTCTCAGACTTTTAGGCTTATGATGCAGATTCACGCTGATAAAATCCTCGTTACAAACCGTTAAACCCTCAGTGACGTCACATATACGTCTCCAGACGAGGAGTTTTGAAGCTCTGTTGATTTCTGCTGTAATTTTAGCAGAATCTGAATGTTTTTATTGTCATTGCATGTCGCATACAAGGAAATTAAGATGGCTCTCCTTAGAAGACAGAAGCAGGAACATAAACTACACCTCACCCACCTTCCCCGAGCCCATGCTATAGGTCCCACATCCAAAAAACCCTTACACTTCCTGCCTCAGCCGTGCACACACCCACTCACTCATTATACACAAAGTGCTTAGTCTAATGTGACTTTGAAGATGAGTTTGCAGAGAGGATGTTTACAGGGGAAACAGAATTGAGTGTAATGATGCTTTTAGGATAGAAACCGTTCTTGAGTCTGGCTGTGCATGTCTTTAGTGACCTGTACCGTCTTCCAGAGCAGAACAGTGTTAGGGGTGTACAGGTGATGGAAAGGATGTGTGATGTATTTTACAGTCTTACAGGCCCTGTTCCTCAGTCGAGAGACGGTTTAACTTCCACTTTCCACCTAATAGGTTATAGGTTGCAGCTGAACCAGGCATTATCTGGTATTAGAACACAACCTGCTGCCACTTTTTCTCCACGGTTGTCGTTCGGCACATTCAGCGAAGAGGCCGTCTGCTGTCATTAAAATTCTGTTCATTTCATTTGCAAATTTGATAGAGACAAGGATGAGATTCTGCAGAACGGCAACAGGATTTGCAAAGGCGGCAAATAAGAAAATCCACGTTTTCTGCAGCATTTCAGATATTACCCGACATTACAGTCCTGTTACTGACTAAACGCGTTTATTTCTGCTGTTAAGTTTGACTTTTTCACATGAAGGTCTACGTGGATTAACCCAGTGTAGGAGCCAGCCTCTAGTGGACATAAGAGGAACTGCAGCGTTAGCGCTTAACAGAAATTTTACTGTGAAATCCATGTTTGTTTGAAAATGCCTTCATTTTTCATCAATGGACGTCCTACTGTAACATTTGCTAACAAGCCTGGGCCTCATCCTGGCAGCATCTTTCCTTGTTTATCCCTGAAGCAAATCACGCACCAGCGTACTTTTTCCACATTGACTAAATGCTGCATCATTGCACGCCTCATTTGCATTTGCACGCCTCTCTCTCAGTGCAGACCTTTCTCTCGACCACTTCGCCATGAGGAGGTTCTACAACGACAAGCTCTCTGCTCTGATGACGCCCTCTCAGAAACGGTAAGGACAAAAGGTCAAAGGCCAACTCTGTAGGCCCAGCTCCTACTCTCTGATCTAACGGATGTTGTGCTCTTCAGGTATGTGTGGATGCTGGGCAGCGTGTTGAAAGGAGGACTGAGGATGTGTCCATCTCCGTCTTTCCTCCTCTGTGTTGTTCTTCACGGTCTACCCAGACTGAGACCAGATGGAGGTGAGCAGCATATCTGAATTAGGATTTGACTTGCCCCTTAAAACCTGCTAGTTGTTATAGTGTTTATTCATTAATTAGAACATTTTAAAACACAAAAGTTCAGAGTGTCAGCCAGTCTGAGTCCAGATCCGATATTAGATGTCCTAGAGTTGGTCCCCTGTAGATTCCAAAAGTCTTCTCCTAGAGTGGACTGGATTCAGTCCAATAAATCTTTCTGTCAAAGTTAATGTAGCCTGGAGAGGGTAGCTGGTACCTCGGCTCCTGAAAACCTGTGTGAGGTCTTTGTAGGTGCTGAATCAAGTTGGCATTGAATGATGATCTCTTCTTCTTCTTCTTCTTCTTGCAAATCCACATATTCAGACTTAAATCTCAAATAATACATCCAATCCGTTGCCATCTTTTTTAAAATAATGTCTGGATCAGTCCCGATACCAATTGGGACATCCCTAGTTGCAATATCCGACCTGACCACTAGATGGCAGTAAAATATTGAAACCGGTCCTTTAAATGGAACAAATAGTTCTTAAAATAAGAGAAAATTATTAGAACAACAATAAAAATGGAAGCTTTTCATTCATAAAAGTTTATTGTCTCAGCTTTGAGGCTGATTTCACTGTTCATACAAAGTTTTGCTTACGATTACTGTAAACTGTCTCTCAAAGTGGCCTCGTCCTTAATTATGCATAATTTAAAACCAGGTGGACATTTTAACGTGCAGGTCTACAGGGATTGACTCACTTTTTACAGACATTTTAGGAACTGCAGTTTTTGTAGTTTTTGATTCCACTGCTGGCCTACTTTATTTTTTATTATGCTCCAGAGGTCAGTGATTGGTTTCACTCTTCTTTTTGTCTTGTATGTCTTGTAGGCTGCTGTCTCTTCCTGAGGGTCTACCAAAGTCTACAAGCCGTCTGCACGTCAGCTGTGTAGTAAGAAATAAATCATTTATTTATTCACAGCGAACACAGCGAGACAGAGCCAAGGCAGTAAAACGTGTTTATCTCCACTTTAGCCACATTAACGCGGATCAGACGGACCGACTCTACTTTGTGCTTCAGCCTGCGCAACTGCTTAAAGGAGACATCATGGTGAGTTATCATCAGCCATTTTATTTTCAATATGTCGTTTATAACCTCACTTAATTAATGCTTTATTTGTTGTGTTAATTTTTCAGTTAATGATTTATTTCACAGAGCACCTTTCTTATCTATTATCGTGCAAAAAGAACAATAAATGTAGTGTTAATATAGTAAAAAAAAACATGGTGTGATGTCTTTATAGGAAAATTATTTTTTTATGACTGGCTGTAACAATAAAACATACATATAATAAGCATCCCTTTCCATGAGGTGGAGCAACAACCGGTTCATGTGTCATTATTTTCTGCTTGTAGGTGGTTTGTTATGATAAAAACAGTCGGTCAGCAAGCCGTCAGGTCGTCTTCCGTCTCCAGTTTCATACGGGCCTCGTGGTCGGACACACCCTCGCTTTCTCCAAGGCGGACCTTGACTGTGCCAGTGAAGGTATTTATGACCTGCTGCTCCGTTCCTCCACACTATCAATCTGCAACTGATAAATCCGTCAGTCTCTCGCGGCCTCTCCGTCCACCTGAACTAACCCTGGAATAACATCGGCCGGGCAGGTGTGAAGGACGCATGGAAACGTGTTCAGCGTGCCAAGTTAACCTTCTCTTCGTATTCCAGATCCTCGCTTCCCAGAAGATGGAAAAGTGGAGCTGCTGCTTTCTGAGAGCCCTGAAAAGATTGCAGGTAGGGCCTCAAACAGAAACTGATGATTTATCCTTTTTTATTTTAATATATAAAAATCCAGGTTTGAATGTGTTTCAGATGTTCTTTCATATGGTTGTGGATTTGTCAGTAGGAGATTAGTGGAATAGATGTTTGCAGAGAACAACAATAGTGTAAAAACTACTTCCAGATGTGTGGAACATAAAAATCTAATGAAAACTTCGCCACAACACGACTTGCATATGTTCTATTATTGCGCCGCATGTTTCAGGAAACTCTTTTAAGCTTTCATGAATGACTAATTAAAAATCAAGGTCGATGAACTCTGTGTGACGTTATAGCAGAAAGGTTTTGAAGCTCAGTGTGGCGTCTTTGGTCGTCGCCATCTTGGCAGCGCCTGACTTTACCCCGACTCCCGGCTAATTCAAGAACAACAAAGAGTAATGAGTTGGTTGCAATCTGCGACATTAATTCTGCCACTAAATTATACCACACAAGTGTTTAAAATAAAAAAAGGCGGTTCTTAAAATATAGGAAGTAGCAGCTGATGTGGAAAGTTTCGTTTCATTGAAGGTTTTTGGCTCAGTTTTGATTCTGTTGATACAAATAATACAGTTTCAAAATATTAAGTTTGTTAAGTGTAACATTTCAACATGGAGGTTAACGGAAATTGACTCCAAAAGAGCCAGCCTCTAGTGGACATTTGAGGAACTGCAGCCTCCCCACTTCCGCATTAGCTTCATGTTTTTGAAGCTCAGTGTGGCGCCTCTGGCCGTCGCCATCTTGGCAGCATCTGACTCCAACTAACTCCCAGATAATTAAAAAAAAAAAGTCAAGGTGAGGCAACACCCACCTGTCACTCAAACTAGCCACACCCCTTTTTTATATAAATACATAACTTAAACCCATGATGTAATTCAAACAGGCAAGTTGTATAAGATTTCTTTATTGTTTTTTCTACTGCGCAGTAAACATATCTGCCACTGTTGCTAAGGAGACTGACTCACTTTTGGAGCCAGCCTCTAGTGGACAATTGAGAAATTGCAGTTTCCATACTTCCACGTTAGCTTCGTGTTTTGATTTTGATGGGTTTTTTTTTAAACCCCAGGATGTTGACACTTAAGAAAATAAGAAGGTATCAACCCTAACCCTAACCCCGGCTGTGTCGGGTTATAATCCAGACAGCCGAGCTTTTATTGTGAAAATCTCTTATTTGGTCACAGCTCAAAAAAATGTCTGGATTCAAAATCTGATGCACTCAGGCAAATTATTTGGGTTACAGGATTTCATTGTGGTTCTTAATCCAAGCAGAAGAGACACAAGTGACTCAGGCTGACTCACACTCACACACACCACACACACATTCCTCCTGAATGAAGACGCTCAGTCACCCAGGTGGGGGCAGTGTGGGACACAAACCAAACTGAAGCCCCCAGCACCAACAATCACACTCCTCCTCGCCCCTCCACAGGAAGCAATATGAGCAGTTATCACACACACACATCTGACAGGAATTCAGATTGTCTACGCAGGAAAAAACACACACACACACTCGGAGTCAGACGAGGAGGTAGAAATCAAAGATTAATGCTGGCATTGCTTTAATTTTATCTGGTTTTTGTGAAGACTAAGCCGAGCATTGTCGTTGTTGCTTCACTCCCTCCTGACCCGTTTGTCATTTCCATGTGCAGGCAGGGAGCTGTGGCACAACGGACGCTCTGTGACGGTGGACTATGACACCCTGGACCCTTTGGTGAGGCGAGATTCATATCAAGACCCGTCTCCTCTTCAAGCAGGTTAAATATATTTTATTTAAAGGACTTTATAACCCTTTCTTTCGCTTTCTGATCCCGTTCTGGTTCCCGTGGTTCCCCTCACTCACTTATTATTAGCCAGGGTTTAACAGGAAGACGTGTAATCTGAAGATCCTGTAATAGGAGATAAATACAGCTTGTCTGGTGATTCTGAGTAAAACTAGAACCTCTTTAAAGCCTCATAATTACACGCGTTTGGTTAAGATTTCTCTTCACAGCCTCAGATTGCGAACTTTCTATTTCTGCTTCCATTTTTATAGTTTCCTGCATAGTTTGTTATTTATTCAACGTATTTATCTTCACTTCCTGACACCTTTTAATCCTCTTTGCGTGAACATATTATTTTTTTTGGTGATACAGCAACTTGTTTAAATGTCATTTTGAGACAAAAATTATACGACTCGCTGCTGATTTCCTCTTTGCATTGTTAAAAAGTGGAAGGATAGTGGGGAGCCATCGTCTTACAGGAAGGAATGTGGTTGGAAATAAACTGATTGATTGTGATCAGTGATCAAATGGAGAAAAGGGCTATGTTTAATACTGAAAATAAGAACATTTCCACACGTACAATGTGAAGGGAACTCAAGGGATTGGGACTGAACAGCTGTGTAGCCTTAAGAAAACCACTAATCAGTGAGGATAACTGGAAATAAAGGCTTCAGTTTGCTAGGGAGCAGAAAGATTGGACTCTGGAGCAATGGAAGAAGGTCATGTGGTCTGATGAGTCCAGATTTCCATGTTCCAGAGTGATGGGGGCATCAGGGTAAGAAGAGAGGCAGATGAAGTGATGCAGCCATCATGCCTAGTGTCTACTGTACAAGCCTGTGCTATGGGGCAGTGCTATGATCTGGGTCTAGGTTCATTAGCTGACTACCTGAATATACTGAATGAGCAGCTTATTCCATCAATGGATCATATTCCAAGATGACAATGTCAGGATTCATGGGGCTCAGATTGTCAAAGAGTGGTTCAGGGAGCATGAGATGGATTGTTCCACCACAGAGTCCAGACCTTAACCCCATTGAGAATCTTTGGGATGAGCTGGAGAAGCTTTGAGCAGTGGTCAGACTCTCCATCATCAATACAATGAATGCAACACTGGATGGAGAGAAATCTGGAGACACTGGAGAAGATCATAGAAACAATACCACAGAATAATCAAAGCTAAATGCGACGTGTGACCTTTGTTTTTTTGACCAGACAGTGTCTTTATCCCAGCAGCAAGAAAAAGCCTTTAAAGTCTGTGACGTGCTAAGATGATGGCCTCATGTTCAGTTATAATGTAAAAAACACAACCGCGCTGATTTAAAAAAGAACACATTCATTCTGGTAAACAAGATGATAAAAGATGATAAACATCCACCCAAAAGTTTAAAATCATGCTTTTAGCTCCTCTGTTGTGGTTTGACCGCATTATATTTTCCGTCTCAGACTCGTTTTGAGCAGGTGAAGAAATGTGAGCATCCTCCTGCTTCCTAGCAATTGGTGGAGACCAAAACCAGACCTAAAAGTACAACCGCCCGCTGGACGCAAACTCCAGTGGGATTATTATGTCGCTTTGTGTCTCGCCACATCAACTTTACGAGGTGACAGTGTGTCAAGTGCGTGTTTTCTTTAGCTGCCTCAAAGGGACAAAAACAAATCCATTAATCTACCCCCTGGCTCTGCTTTCCATAACTTACATCCCACTGTGGGTGCGGATCCCGTCCCTGAGATTGTCTCTCTCTCTGACCGTCGCTGTGGCCAGGTCTGGTCGTCAGTGTGACAGCTTACAACTGTTGTGGTCACAAAAGGCCTCGTTGACGTTCCCGGGAATGGGGCGTAACGACAACCATCCAGACAGCGGGCCAGACCAGACCCGTGTTCTCTCAGAGGTTTGCTGGTTTTTCAAGAAGTTTCCATTTAGTTAGAATAACTATTCACACACAGAGAGAGAGAGAGAGAGAGAGAGAGAGAGAGGAAAACTGAAAAGAAACACAAAACACACATCCAGACAGCTGAAACAATCAGCTCAACCGCCGACTGAGGTCCCGCTCCCAGCTGTTTTATGCCGTTGCTAAATCTGCCCGTCCCGGCCAGCCATGTAATTTAGATAGACCCGTCAGCGGAGGAGGCATGCAGAAAAGTGGCATGTAAACACACATGTGCACATGCACACGTTAAGGTTTAACCGCCGGCGCGCACGCACGCATGGACGTGAGCATAATGAGGGTGCCAGCCAGTCAGCAACCGCTCGCAAGAATGTTGTTTTGAACCACAGGTGGTTCTGCTTTACCCCCCCTCCCCTTCCTACGCCTCTATCACTCCATCTCCCCATCTTCTTTACTCCCTTCCTTTCTTCTCCTTTATCTCCTTCTTTTCCGACTCTGCCCCGGCTGCTCTCAGGTTCAAGTTGCAGGTTGCAATTTGTCCAGCGTGTCCCGTTCACCCCCTCCTTCCCTCTCTTTCTGCACCGCCAGAGCCCGCCTCCATGTTTACATTCCCCTCTCCATATTTGGCCAGCTCAAGGTCCTTGTGCTTTGTGTTTTTTCCTTGAAAGTGTATTATGTGTGCACACTTCCCACCTGTGTGTGTGTGTGTGCAAATGCGCTCGAAAGTCTAGTGAATGATCCACTCTCCAGTTTCCTTTCCCCCTTTGACATGAAAATGCATGAGTGCACTCTCTTCCCCCCCCCCCCTCTCTCTCTCTCTCTTTCTCTTTCTCCACACGGTGTTACCTGCCTGTGTCAGCCGGGACAGGATGCAGGGGGGAGGAAAAGAGAGGGAAAAAAAAGAAAACAAGGGCAGAGGGGGAGGCAAATTTTGTGTTGACGGTGAAGGCGGGGATTCATAGTGCGGAGGACGGAGGAGTGAAGGAGTGACATAAGAGAGGGGAAAGAGACTGAGAGTAGGAGGGAGGGGGGAGCATCGGAGGGCTGTTTGCACCTTAAGAGAAAGAATGTTCTTTGCTTGTCTTCCTGCGGCAGCCCTGAGACTCACACGGGACGGCAGCACAGGAGAGGAGGGAAGCACGTCTTACTTTCACTCTCATCCCCCGTTTCCCTTTTTCACATCTGTCCTTGCCACTCTTTCCTTTCCTTCTTGTCATCTGTTTCTCTTTTCCCCTCTTGACTCTTAAGGGAGGCTTCAGCAAAGAAAGCACTTCCATCCTGTTTCTAGTCTGCAGCGGGGGGACAGTGAAAGTTTACTCCTGGTAAGCTTTTTTACTCCTTTCTAAAATGAACTGAAGCGTTCGTTCTGCAGAGCTTTTATCAGTTTGTGAACTCGGTGCATCTCCGTGTGTGAGAGAGGGAACTGTTGGGCCGGCTGTGGGGTTTTACCATGCATGTCTGGTATTTGAGTTTTATTGCCTCTCTGGACTTAAGAGGCTGTGCACATACAGCTCTGGTATGCACTGTACGCATTGTTGCAGTCACTGTACGGGACTAAGTGTAAAAACCTTTACTGGAAAAGGTGGCTGAGTCACAGTTTTGTATGTTTTAAGTGCATAAATAACAATTTATGTCATGATTTTAGGTACAAATAGGTCCAAACCTCAAAGATGTTCTATTTACTGTCATATATGAGAAGAGAAATCTTTGCAAATCTGCTGTTAGATCAAGGTGAAGGTGTTCAGGAAAGGTTTCACTTAGAAGATGTGTGCGATCATGCATTCAGCTCTACCTAACCTCAGGTACACGTCTGTGAATGATGGGTCCTTTGCGTGACATATGTATGCGTCCGCCGCCAGCGCACACAAAGGGGCTCTGTGTTATCTACATGCAGGGCGTCTGGAGCAATTAATCATGTACAGTAGCGGCGCATGCACGGAGTCACATGTGGCGGGGATATGTTCAGTTACGAGGAAGGAGGAGGACGGAGTCGACTTTAATCATTTAGACTCAAATGTCTCCAAACATTGTCCAGATGAGAGTTAATATAAACTTTAAATAGTGTGATTTATTGCAACGGGATTCGGTTCTCAGGCCCCGTTCAGGCTGCGCTACTAACCCTCTAACTCACACTGGAACAGTCATCTGCTTAAAATCATATTTAAAAGTCAATCATTTTAGTTTTTTAAAGCAAAAAAAATCGTGTTTTCTTTATTTTTTCTATAAAATAAATAGACGTTGGAGCGATAGTTGCAGCCCTAATTTAGATTTCCTGCACATTATTATTCTCCGCTGAAACAATGCTGCAGATTTGGATAATAATAACAACTGAGGCTCCTCTCGTGCACTTGATTAGGAAAAAGTATGATTCAGTTTCTACAAAAGCGGAAAATGCCTGATCGTTAATCAGCAGGTCAGTGGACAGAATATTAATCTGCAACGATTCAGATGATGAATTAAGAATTAAAGGGATTTTTTTTGTGTGTGTGTGTGTAATCACATCTTAATTTGAGTATTTTTAACGTTTGGAAAAGAAAATACTGGTTGCCATGGGTTCTGCAGTGGACAAAACTGGAAAATAGGACAGCGAGCCAATACACGAGAAATCATTTGGGGCATTTTTGCATCTGCTTGTACTCTAATCTCCTCACGTAATCTTGCAAACACTGACCGGAGTGATTCTGTCTCCTCACAGCTCATATCCTGGACCCTGGGAACGGCGTTTTGTACTCCCAAGTGAGGAAGAAGAGTAGCGAGGAAGGAGCTTCTTTCTCTCTAACCACCACCAGCCCCAGCTGCAGCGACCGAGCTCCGTCCGCCAGCAGCGACTCGGGCCTGTCCGTTACCTCTCAGGGGCTGACCGGAGCCCGACAGGGGAGAGGGGCCACGCAGGACAAGTGTACCCAAGCAGGGAAGCTGGTCTCCGGGGCGGACATTGAGATCACTCAGCCTCTTCTGGAGGTCATGACCGAATTTGCTTTGAAAGGTGGAGGGGAGGGGGCGACAGCTGGAAACGAGTCCGGATTGGGGCTCACAATCAACGGCGAGGCTTCGTCCAGCGAGAGGGAGACTGATATACTGGACGATGAGGACGATGCGGCGGTTAACGCTTTGGACATGCCGAGCTCGAGCAGCACCGGCTCCCTGTCGTCTGAACATCTTCCCGAAATTAAGAGATCAACCGTAACGGAATACTCCACTCACTCCTGGGTACGGCAGCAGCAGATGGTGGACGTCACCGACAGCTTCCTCGCCATGGACAGGGACGGGAGAAGAAAACAGAAGCCGCCACCTCTGCTCGGTCCTCCGGCTGCTCCCGATACACCTCCACGAGGTCTCAGCAGCCGGGAGGCGGTGCAGAGAGGGCTGGTGAACGAGGACGACACACATAAGGTCAACACGCCAGCCGCAAACTCAGCCAGTACAACACAGACGTCATCCTGTCAGGAAGACGAACTGGCGGCGTTAAACACAGACATTGACGAGTCCATAGAGCAGCTGAACCAGCTGATTCTGGATCTGGATCCCACATTTGTTCCTGTCCCAACCCGCTGTGGGCCTCTGTCCCGCTCTGCCTCCCTGCACACCAACGGCCTCAGCCACAAAGGAAGTGCACATTTAACAGGTAAGGTCAACCGATAAAAACCCCACGAGTCACGCTAGCAGCTTCACTCTGTGGATCTGCTTCAGACGTTCACGTGAGGACAAGCAGCTCACAGGCTCTAAAAACACAAAACAATCGTGTCTTGTTTTGTAATTTAGCACAGACAGTCATGTTAGCCTAAAGCCAGATTTATACGCCTGCTTCGGATCTACGCCGCAGCCTGAGCTGAACCTCACCAGAAATGATGCAGACCACAGCAGACGTGATTGGTCTGAAATGCATTTCCTCGGTGGCTGAACAAAACCCCATCGCCTTCTGCATCCTACCCACCATCTACTCACATTTCTGTTGCAGTAATTCCTGTAAAAGTTACTGTTGATCGACATTTATTAGCTCCAACTCCAACACGAGCCTCCAGCTAGCGCTTTTAGCGACGTGATTGCAGAGTGATGCCAATGAACGAGTAAAAACACTCACAGTGACGCAGAACGGATGGAGAAGTATAAATCTAGCTTGGGGATGAACTTTGGTGATCTGCCCGTAAAAGAGAGCACGACCAGTTTTAAGCATCAAAATGTGTGGAATACCACTGTAAAATATACGTGTTGCAACAACCCAACCTACGACACAGGTATGGACATACCTTTACTAACAAAGACCACACCTTAATTCGGAGTTTATTGGAAGCTGAAAGGAAATTTATTGGTGGAGAGGACATGAATGAAATGGACAGAGGTATGGGAATGGATGCGAAAAGGGGGGTGGGGGCTTCTCGGGATGCTTTGGTTCTTTGTCCACAGAAAATTGGACCCCGTGATAGCTTCTTATAAGCGAAACCAAAGCGTGTAGAGCTCCCCCTGGTGTCTGACTGCAGTATAGGTCATAAGCTCATAAGCCCCGCCCCCTCCATTTTAGTGGATGGGCCAACAAGGATGGTTTCTGTCATTCTAGGTAGTTGATATGTCACTGATGTATGTTCAAGTATTTTTTGGAGAAGTTTGCGCACAACTGCGCCATGAAGTGTTAGGAAAATGAGAGTAGGGATTAAAAATTGCGCAGTGCATAATCCACCATTTCTTTGTAACAGGTGGAGGTAGAGCAGAGCGTGGTGTTAATCAAACGCAAACACAAGTGAGTCTAGAGGAAGTGTGGGCAGGTTCGTTGATAACGTGGCTCCACTCTCGCCCGTATCTTTGGAATAACAGCGCCAGTTTGACCAATCAGAGGAAGTGGAAATACGTCGTTCATTTTTTTTTTCAATGCATAAGATCTAAACACTTAAAAACTCAACTCATCCATACTGATTTTTTCCCATTTACCTTGGAAACCAACTGCCACTCTAAGAAAACACACCAGTACCAATGTGCTCATGGGTAGATGACTCTTTTTGGGTGTTACCTTGTGGAGCTCAGTTCATTCTGCACACACAGCGCCGTTTATACCAAAGCTTTGCCCCATTGTGAAAAATCTCCACCCGAGAGACGTGTACACGTGTGTTTGCTGCAGAAGGTGTGTTTGTAAGCGTGCTCGGTGTTTGCTGAGAGGGTGGAAGCGTTTGATTAAACAGGTAGTGGACGTTCTTGCTGCGTAAGCGGTGTGAAGATCAAGATGTGTTTACCCTGCAGTCAGTATTATTTTGAAGGGAAATATACAGAGAGACGCAAGAAATTATGAGAATGTAAGCAGTGGCAGTAATGACGTCAGCGTCCTCTCAATCAACCAATAAGAGGACAGAGCCTGGTCATGTGTTACTATAACTTCCTGAACTACATCCTGTTAAGTTCATTAACTGTAAATAAAGATGGATGAACCCTGACGTCACTGAAGTTTGAAGCTCAGTAGAGGCGTCTATGGCCATCGCCATCTTGGAAGCGCCTGACTACGGTTAACTCCCAGCTGATTAAAAACGGCCACACCTTTACTTCTGCGTAGCTTCACGCTTTGAAGACCAAAACTTTTTTTATTTATTGTACCAGGCTGTAAACATGTTTATTTCAGCTGTGAACTTGGATGTTGTAGCATGGAGGTCTATGTGGGATTGACTCATATTTGGATTTAGCCACCCAGTGGCCATTTGTGGAACTGCACGCGTTTTCACTTCCCCATTAGCTTAATTCTTAGCTGGCTTGGTTAAAGTCGGAACAAAAACAGTTTACATTGCCTTGTTTGGTATCATTCTTTTCAGCACAACCTCGTATATGTGACTTTACAGTTATTTTTTCATTTTCACATAGTGTATTAACACAGTGGACCTAAATCCACACTAAAAACGCAAAATCCGAGTTGGAAAATCTTTGAATTTTAACCAGTTTCATACCATTTTTATAATTTTAGATTTACAGCAAATCTAAAGTGTAAATTTCAAAAGTTTATGTGAAAATTTAACAAACAACAAAGTTATTTGCAACTATTTACAACCATTTGCGTCACAACAAGTAATGTCTAAAGGTCATAGACGTGACTGGCTTCTGTAATACACCCACATGTATATAATTTTATTCATTATTAATTAGCCTTATTTTTGTTTGTTTGAGTTGCCACATATTTCATGCTTAAAGCAATCAAAGGATATTTCAAAATCTGTGTGTAATATCAAATGTTTTATGTCACGTAGAATTTAACATTTTGACTTGTTATCCCAGAGATTCATTTTTTGATTCATTAACCAGGTTGAACGTTCACTAAGATCAAAAATAGTCTCTTTAGGAGAAGTCTGGACAAGAGGACGGCATAAAAGTAAATGGAAAACACCGTTAACTAAATACGCAATGGGACAAAAGACATAAGACAGTTCCCAGAATGACCTGGCTGAGTAAGGACAATCAACAGTCAATCAAAAATAACACAAAGACTACTTTCCAGATTCTTTAAAAGTTCACCAGCTGTGACCTGTCAGGACAGTTTACATGACGTACTTTGAAAGGATCCACGAGGAGTCAAATAGTTGTGCTCAAAGCCAAGAGTTTGGGACGTTTCTTTGTGGCTCATCGTCATATATCTGTGTTCAACTCTGACTTGAGACTCGACCTGGCTTCATCCCCCTCCTCGTCCTCTCTGCTTTGACACGTTGCATGATGGATTTATTCCCTCTCATATCTACTTAGACGGCGCCTGGAGGAAGGCTGCTGTGACCTCCGTTTCTGATTCATTTTCAGTTTGAGGACGGCAGGTCATAGGTGTGCAACTGATGTCATCCCTTCCCTGCTCTTTGCATGCAGAGCAGCTGTTCCATCAAAGCTAACCTCCTCCCATGAGCTGGTCCAGAGCTGACAAGGCGAGACTCTCTGCTCGTCCTTCGTTACTGTCGACATTCGACCTCCGATCCTGAACTTTTGTACCGTCGGGTCAATGAGAGGTCTCCTGAGCTCTCGTTGAAACATTGGAATTTGAGTGCAGGAAGTGGAGTTTGTGTGTTTGCATGCATGTAGGTCAGCGATCGTGTCGGGAGGCTGGAGGTCAACATCTCCCAAGGGCATGTTTTAAAGGTAACTAATACTTCGCTTGCTCCGGTGCTGTGTGAGTGTGTGTTTTCCAGGGGGATGTTTTCGAGTCGGGAGCTTGTAAGCGATCAGGAATGCTTTTGAAGTTTTGACACAACACTTTGCTGTCCTTCTCCCTCTCATCATCAGCGTCTCCTTCAGAAGAGAATAGCCCGTTCACAAATACGGCCGGGAACCAAGTGACACTCGACACACTGGAGTGCGCTCCCTCGGCGGGCCCGTGGGTGCGGGACAGTAACCGGATTAGTTTCAGACGGTCAACCTCGGCTTTGCTTTCGTGTGATTGTTCAGATGATGGATGCTCACAGTGAAAGCTGAGCTAGCAATGTTCCTCATCGCTGTTTACACTCAATGTGCACATCTGGGCGTCATGCTGAGTACAGTAAATCTCTATCACATGTCAGCTTCTGGTTGTCTCAGTCGTATTTTGATGCTGCTATAAGGTAAAATAAGACAGATCTTAGTGTTTTTACTCAAACCAGATACTCTAAACTTTATTGGGTTAGCACCGATACCTCACAGCAAGAAGGTTCTGGGTCCAGGCCGACTGGTTCCTTTCTGTGTGGGTTCTCTCCAGGTTCTCCAGCTTCCTCCCACCGTCCAAAGACATGCTGGTTAGGTTCATTGGTGATTCTAGATTAGCCGATTGAGTGTGAATGGTTGTCCGTCTCTGTGTTAGCCCTGAGATAGACTTGTCCAGGGTGCACTCCACCTTTCGCCCAAGACCCTTCAATGGAAAAGCAGTTACAGTGGCAAACAAATTCTCAAATGATTATTGATCTTTAATAACGACGCAAAGAAAAGGAATCTGCAAAGTTACCGTCACTGAAAAATAATGATGCAAAATGCAAAGAAACCAGACACAAGTGGTGACTGAGAGTGCTTTACTTGCTTGTTTAAAGCAAATAGAAAGGCAGAAAAAGCCATGGAAAAGATTGTAAAAGAGGCTCAGCTACTAAAGCAGTGTGCAACGCTCGGCTGGTTTTGCACAGGACTGAGTCATGGGGCAACAAATCCTGCCTCACAACAAGAAGGTTCTGGGTTTGAATCCTTTGGCCGACTGGTTCCTTTTTGTGTGGAGTTTGCATATCCACGACCCTTCAGAGGACAAGCAATTACAGAAAATGAGTGAATTAATCTAATGAAAACGAAGAAAATACTTTATTATACTGAAGTTTATTTGAACTTAGCTTGGGGAGAAAAGTGACTAAACACTTCCAGCCAACTAATCCTGAGTAAGAGAACCTGTTCCCGTCCAAACTTTCACAGTTATAGTCAAAATATTGAATCATCCAGACGTTTTTAAACAGTGGTTCTGTGCCGTGTTTGCATGTTCTCTCCGTGTCTGCGTGGGTTTCTCTAAACACATTAAGTTAAATGGCGATTCCAAATTGGCCGTAGATGTTAATGTGAGTGTGAATGCTCTATGTTCACCTGTGTTAGGCCTGTGATGCGCTGGAGACATGTCCAGAGTGTACCACGCTTCCCTAACGGTGACATGTGGGATCGGTTCCAGCACGCCCCTGGATAACTAGCAATAGATAAGGAATGAGTAAAAAGTTCTTGGTACCCTGCAGCTGATAAAGCATCTGTCTTCCTAGAAATGTCTTTGTGTGGGTGGATAAGATCCATCTCAGTGGGCGATGATCCACTCGTATCTGTAAAAAGTGAACTGTTCCAGCAGATGTTTTTCCGACGCGATGTTCCACCATCTGGTCACAGCGGGGTCTCACTGGATGCACGCTCCTGCCTCGATGATGGCAGCTTCTCTCTGCTGATAAACTCACCGACAGAAGCTTCCGTCAGACACAAACACGGCCAACGCGAGGCCCTGTCATCGGCCTTTGTTGCATAGACGCCGTCTGGTTTTAACAAAGTGTCATTACTGTTCAGTGTTTAGTTTTCACGCCCCCAACAATAGGCATGACCATCTGAGGATATTTAATTTAATAGCAGAACACATGACTGGGTTTGATTGTCTGGATGGTTGCACTTCAGATCCTAATCTGTCTCTCTGTCTGGCTCGCCCTTTCTTTCTCCCTCCCACGCTCCCGATCTCTCCTCCCCCACCCTCACCCCTTGCACACTTTATCGCTCAGGGTGGAAGCAGCAGAAGCAGGTCAGCGACGTGACCGACTACGCCGCCCCGCACAGTCCAGGATGGAGAGGGGGCGGGTCTCAGAGGTTCAGAGGCTCCCCGGTCTACAGTCCCTCCATCTCGTCCCCTCAGGTAACTAGAGATAGAATCAGAAGCCTTGACGAGCATCTCTTCTTGTGGATGAAGGCTTAATGCATTCAGAAAAGGTTGCACATTTTGAGTCCCAGGAATCTGCAGCGTGTTGGTGCTCTTGGAGAATCATCTCCCGATAAAATGTTGTGTTAATGAGGCATCATTTACTGGTATCTAGCATGGGTAGCATCCACAACGGCCCAACAGCCTTTAAGAAATGGAGATTTGGATGAAATATATTCCAGAACATTGGACAAGTTTCAGACAAATCTCAGTACTCAGTAAAAGTATGGTTGGCTGCCTTAGCTTAGCTTAGCTTAGCATAAACAGTTGATCTCATTAAAAAGAGGCTTGTTATTTAATTGTATGGATGAAACAAGCAATGTATACATGTTTCGGTGCTGAATGTCACCAGGCTAGATGTTTCCATTTGCTTCAGTCTTTGCTAAGTCTATGCTAAGCTAAGCTAAGCTAACCGTCTCCTCGCTCCAGCTCAATGATGCAACACCAATTTCAGGATATTATAGGCAGTAAATCATCAAATTAATTCTTCACCTTTGCACACTAACCTTAGCTGAAATCTGTGTTGTCAAAGTGATGATTAGTACAGCTTAGCTTAGCTTAGCTTAGTATTGAGATTGTGAGTAAGAATTAACACATTTTTTCTCCGTTTGTGGATGAAACAAAGAAGATAAAACATGTTTAGGAGTTGAGTTTTATCGGGCTGGATTGCTACTTGTCTTTGTGCTAAGCTAACTGGTTTGCATAGCTTACAATAGCTTATCTTAGCATAAAGACTGTGAGCAAGAAGCAACAGCTGTACAAGCTCTGTAAAGACATATAAAAGATGTGTGTTTTAAGGATAAAACAAACAAGATGTATAATGTTTAGGAGCTTGATTTTACCAGGATGGATGATTCCACTTGTTCTGTGTCTTTGTGCTAAGCTAAGCTAACTGTCCCCTGACTCCAGCTTCATGATAAACCCAAATCTGACCCTCAAAGGACGTTAAGATCAGAATATCAAACTGTTCTTTAAATACAGGGATGGACACAGCAGCCGACTCAAACTTTAGACCTGTCCAGTTATGTCCAGATACCTTTGTTTTAGCGTTTTTCCTTTTTAGATTTTCTTCCCCTCCCTCTCCATCTTTGTCTTTTAAAGCATTTTCTGCCCTGGCTCTCAGTCTTAAGGCATGAGTGGCATGAATGGCCCGACTGTTTACACCAAAACACGGGCTGCAGCCACACAGATCACAAGACTGATGTCTGCTGGCGTGCCTCCTTTAAAACCGTCATCATCATCATGTTCTGACTTTTTCTCCTACTGCTTCTTTCCTAAAGCACGGGCATCTCTGCAAAACCAACAGCGTGGACTACCATGGACGAACGCAGACCCCCGACACTGTGCCTTCTACCCCGGCCTTCCCGGTGTCTCCTCCGACGCCCTACGGTAAAAGATAAAAAAAAAAAAAGAAGCAGAAAACGTGGGTGTGCTGTTTGCATTTTGTAATTCTTATCAGCGTTCTCTTGTTTTCACAGTGAAACATTTCTCAGAATTTTCCCAGCTCAGGACGGGCGGGCAGTGGGACCAACACAGCTGGACACAAGGTACACTCTCACACCACATAGGAGTGTGTGTGTGTGTGTGTGAATGAGCCACTGTTTTGCAGTGGACAGGGTTGAAGAGCTGCCTGGAATGTCCTCGGACCAGAAACACACAAACACACACCTGACCTGCACTTTGTAACCATCGACTGGATATGCAGGCGTGACTTCTGACTCAAATGAGGGGTTATTTAATAATACAGATACCGTGATGCCCGCTGTCCGCTAATAATAGTCGGTGGTATGAGAGGAAGAGACCACCTCTGGCAGGATATCCACTCACGTCCTGTTCTGGGAGGGGACGGGAGGAGAGGGGAGGGTCTTTTGTTGCTGGGACATCCTGCCCCGAGAACATATGTAGCCCACGCAGCTGCAGGAGGACGGGGGGGCTCATATCTGATGTTTTGCTGCTGTCATGATCCTGTTGTGCATATTTATGTGAGGTGTTATGATTCATGCTAAATGAGTGAAAGAAGGGTTTCATCAAGGCTCAGGGGACAGAGTCTTAAAAGTAGCACGGATTCATGCTTCACTGTGCAGAATCTAATCTAGAATGAACTAATCTATGAAATTAAATTCAAGTTTTATGGAAAAACACGTCATAAATAACTGCTGCAGATTGTTTACTGAGAACAAAACTATAGTGACATTTATGCTGACATGTTTATGCTGTCTATATACAATTTATATACACTGATCAGCCATAACATTATGACAGGAGACATAAATAACATTTAAACCATCTTGTGACAGTTCAATGTTCTGCTGGGAAACTTCTGGACCTGGCTTCATTCATTGGTGTGGATGTTCCTTAGACATGTAGCACCCACCTAGACCAGACCAGGCACCCCCACCCCATAGCAATGACACTCCTTGATGGCAGCAGCCATCCCCAGCAGGATGCAGCCACAAAAACACTTTAGGAAGAAGAACAGCACAAGGTGTTGACCTGGCCTCCACATTCACTAGATCCCAAACTGATCAAGTATCTGTGGGATGATCCACAGAGGCCCCTCCCTTCAAAGACCCCCCCACTAACAACAGGACACCCTCAGAAGACCCATGTCCATTCTCTGATGAGTCACCACAAGAGAGACCTGCACAATATTAGGTCATAATCAGAGATGGACAGAGTACTCACCTTCACTACTTGAGCAAAGTAAAGATACTCCTGTCAAATATTACTCCAATACAAGTAAAAGTAGCTTAGTCAAAATTTTACTTAAGTAACGTACTAAAGTATTTGCTTAAAAAAATACAATACATACAAACATTTAAACTGAAACGAATCAGTTTTTGTGGGTGCTCGGTGGGAGTTTCTCCAGTTTCTTCCTGCATTGTATGGATTGTAAAGCATGACGTAGAGAATCAGCGAATCAGTCAGTCATTTTCTAAACCCGTTTAGTCCTGTTAGGGGTCACGGGGGTCTGCTGGAGCCTATCTCAGCTGTCATCGGGCGAGAGGCAGGGGTACACCCTGGACAGGTCGCCAGTCCATCGCAGGGCCAACATTCACACTCACACACACCTACGGGCAATTTAGAATCACCAATTAACCTAATGAGCATGTCTTTGGATGGTGGGAGGAAGCCGGAGTACCCGGAGAGAACCCACGCAGACACAGGGAGAACATGCAAACTCCACACAGAAAGGCCAGCCGGCCCATGGATTCGAACCGGTGACCTTCTCGCTGTGAGGCATCAGTGCTAACCACCTCACCACTGTGCCGCCCCTTCAGCAGAAACAGTTTCTCAGAATTTTGAAAAAAATAATCAGCTGACGTAAACTCAAAAGTAGCGAGTAACGAGAGCATCGACAGAAAATGTAGTGAAGTAAAAAGTACAATATTTGTCCTTCAAATGTAGTGAAGTAAAAGTATCCCCAAAATAATACTCAAGTAAAGTACAGATACAGTCATAATGTTATGGCTGATCGGTGTACTGAAAGATTTCATAAATACGTCGTGTTCTGCTGCAGATAATCCCAAATCTTGTGACCTTTCTATTTGCTGGTAACCAAACTAAAGTGGTATTTGCGCTGGCCTTTTGCAGTGTGTTGCAGACAGATTAGTTGGCTTGTTGAGGGGCAGGTCTGTGTGTTTATTGTAAACATGTTTGTCAGAGCAGAGAGGCGGCAGGATGAAGAAAGAGATGATGAAAGAGCAATCGCCGTGCCACTTGTGTGCAGAAAAACAAGCACCTGAATCTTTCTCTGTGCGGGATGAACAGAAGAATGAACAAAGGATGCAGAATATCTTTTTACTTGCGGCCATTTATTCGGGGCGAGGGGGGGTGGGGGTCAGACGTCCATTTCCTGTTTCCCACGTTAAAGTCAGACAACAGTGTGGGAAACAATTTGCAGAACCGAGAGAATCCTTGTTTTTGAATTATTTTTTATTCAGTGTTTACAGTCATTAGTGTAATCAGAGTTTAACCCGAGGCTGGAGCTGTGGGCAGACACGTCGAGAGTCAGACGCTGTCTTATCGCCGGGCCCATCGCTCTGGGCACGCCACGGCTCTGGTATGTGCTTTGATGGGTTTATAGAATCCAAATAGCTACTGCAGTTGTTGTAATTTAACACTTTAGATTTTTACAGAGAGTTTGTAATGTCTAAAACATGAGCGGGCGGCACAGTGGTGTGGTGGTTAGCACTGATGCCTCACAGCAAGAAGGTTCTGGGTTCCTTTCAGTGTGTAGTCTGCATGTTCTCCCTGTTTCTGCGTGGGTTCTCTCCAGGTTCTCCAGCCTCCTCCCACTGTCCAAAGACATGCTGGTTAGGTTTATTTGTGATTCTAAATTAGCTGTAGGTGTGAGTGTCTCTCTGTGTTAGCCCTGTGATAGACTGGAGACCTGTCCAGGATGGACCCCGCCTCTTACCCAATGACAGCTTAGATAGGCTCAAGCCGACTCTCCAGAGGACAAGCGGTTACAGAAAATGAATGAATTAAACATTACCAGAAGTTGCAATCGTTAAGCAACACCTCTAGGCAATGATTTATTTTGAACTCAGAAGCAACGTGCAGGACCGACGGCAAAAAGCAGCTCTCGAATGTTACGTAATGAAAGCTGAACGTCAGCACCTGAGCTAGTTGGAGACACAGTGTTTTAATAAAACACGACTCTTTTTGATAGAGTTCATGTGGCTCAGCTTTTAACTTGTAAATAGCGTTCACTTATCCGCTACGTTGACCAGGAAATGTTCCAGTATCACAATTAAAAGAATTCAAACGTGAGTCGCAGCCAAGAGAACAAATAGGCTTGAATGTGTAATTTCAAACATCACGTATTCATCGAAATGAACGATTTTTGCTGATTTAGTTATATATATGTCGTGTGGATTACGTAAACAAACTACAATATAATATGTAGTCTGTATTAAATAGCAAACTTAAATATCATCTCATCTCGCCGTGTTCATTATCGCACCAAAACTGATTGTAGAATTATTTTCCGTGTGAATATTACTAATTTAGGACGAATATATTATGCACACACTTTAGCATGCAGCCTATTCTGATCCTTGGTGGTCATAATGCATCATAGAGTCGTTTTTACCTGCACAAGAACATTAAAAGAAGAAGAAGTAGTTAAAGGAATGATGTTATTCGCCACATAATTATGAAATTGTTGCGGATTTTGGCATTATAGATCATGCAAAGATGATGCAATTTATTGTGCATCTAGAAATGATAACGAATAGCTGATAACTGAGTCAGAACTATTAAATAAATAATGATTAAAAACACTAGAATGGGTTCTCTCTGGGTTTGACATTACTAGCGCCACCTTTTGTGTCATAAATTAGACAAAAACATTCATTTTTACAATTATATTACACATTTTCACCATAAAAGTGAATTTTAATACAACAATTAAGGTGATTAACTAGAGGTGTTGTTTGCAGAGACAGAGATAAACCACATGTGTTAAATATTCTGAGGGTTGTTGAGTGACAAGCATGAGATTTGACTTAATCTGTTTGGTTTAAAAGGATTTAATGAAACCCAAAATGTCAAAGAAATTACAATATTATCCAGGTTTTCATCTAATACTAACAGACTGAAGCCTCTGCTTTATTTCACTCCATCCTCCAAACCCACCGTCGCGGTCCTCGCCCAGCATCAACCCACAGATGAACTCTGCTGCTGTCCCAAAAAGCCGCTCTCCAATGTTACGTAATGACGTTTCCTTTGTGTACTTGTGGCCAGATTGAAAATAAACAGGGATATATATATACAAGAAGCTCTCAGCCAGCGGAAGCAGGTTTCAGTCAGAGGAATGCAGATGTGGTTACGAGACGAGGCTCGGCTGGGGCAGATGGCTCGCTCAGACAGCCACTTGACTGTCTGAACCTCAGGGGGTCAAAGGTCGGGAGAGAGAATCCTAGGGAGGGGCAGAGAGGGCAGAGCTGCTCTCTTAAGACGATTGGATTGGTTGTCCATCATGAATGAGGAGGCTCTTAGAAGTGTCAAGTGGCACTGTGTAGAGATGTTTCATGTGATCCAGATGTAAACAGAAGCTGATTTTGATCTGACGTTGACTAGAAGGACTTCACTTTAATTCATTAATGTTTCTGTTTTAATTCTTAAATCACATTTCTTATTGCTGCAAACCCATCTCAAAGCGTTTACGTCCATATACGCTAACGTTGAAGTGTACTTAATCACTGGTTGGATTATTTTTTTAGAGGCTTTTAAAAGTTATGAGCTTGGCAGGAGGTGGTCGGGGTGGATGGTGGGTGCACAAAGCCCAGATTATGGTTTTCATAAATGGGAACACATTGAACATGAGTCACTTTGGACATTTTTTCTATATTAAAACCGTCCAAAGTCTTTATTTAGCTTTAATAAAATGCCACCAGCAGAGCCATAAAAAGTTTAATAATGCATAAAAGTCTATTTTTTGCTCTCAGAGGAGAAAAATGCATCAATTAACTTCCCATATATGTTAATAAACAGTGTTTAATGTGAATATATTATACAGTAATATTATACTGTGGGCCCAGTTTGGAACAAGTGCAAGTTAAGCTTAGCATATAGCTATATGTAGCTAACTGTCTCCTGGCTTAATAATTAGCACGATTCAGTCAAGCATACCTATAATAAACAACGTAAATCACAAACATTAACTCTTCAAACGTGCAGCTATACTGAATATTGCTGGAATCTAGTCAAAATACTGGTTAGCATAGCTTACTATAGCTTAGCTTAGCATAAAGACTGTGAACAAGAAGAAACAGCTAACCGAGCTCTGTAAAGAAGTTAAAAACATTCGCATTTCATGGATGAAACAAACAAGAGGCTAGCTTCCAAGCTAAGCTAAGCTAAGCTAACTGTCGTCTGGCTTCCGTTTGATGATTTGCCTACATCAGCAATTTTTAAAAAGCTAGTTTGTGTAATAAACAGAAAATCATCAACATTAACTCTTCAACTAAGCGTACTACATACTTCAGAAATCTTGTAAAAGCTATGGTTGGCATAGCCTTGGCTAGATGTTGCCATTTGCTTACATCTTTGCTAAGTCTATGCTAAGCTAAGCTAAGCTAACTGTCTCTTAGCTCAAGCGCAATGATACAACACCAATTTCAGAATATTATAGGCAGTAAATCACCAACATTAACTCTTCACCTTTGCAAACTAACTTTAGCTGAAATCTATGTTGTCAAAGTGATGGTTAGCACAGCTTAGCTTACCTTAGCTTAGCATTAAGATTATGAGTAAGAATAAACACTTTTTTTCCTGCATTTGTGGATGAAACAAACAAGATAAAACATGTTTAGGAGTTGAGTTTTATCGGGCTGGATTGTTCCACTTGCTACTTGTATTTGTGCTAAGCTGGTTTGCATAGCTTACCATAGCTTAGCTTAGCATAGAGACTGTGAGCAAAAAGCAACAGCTGACCAATCTTTATGTAGAGGTAAAAAATATGTGTGTTTTATGGATAAAACAAAGAAGATGTATAATGTTTAGGAGCTTGATTTTACCAGGCTAGATTATTCTACTTGTTCTGTGTCTTTGTGCTAAGCTAAGCTAACTGTCCACTGACTCCAGCTTCATGATAAACCCAACACTGACTCTCAAAGGACGTTAGGATCAGAATATCAAACTATTCTTTAAATACAGGGACGGACACAGCAGCAGACTCGATCTTTAAACTGATTAATGAGCGTCCCAGATGGACAGAGCTGACGTCCATGTGGGCTCATTTCCTGTGACACCGAGGTCAAGACGCATGCTTCCACTGAAACAAACATAAACTCAATACAGTCCGATTCATCAGCGGCTTTATGGCGCAATTTATGATGTGCCAAGATTAGACACATGGCAGCAGACTCTGTCAGTGTGTCTGCATGCCTTTGTCCGTGTCTTGGTGGCGAGCAGATGGTGGGAGTGGACACACATGCCCTGACAGAGAGGCCATAGAAACCCCTCAAAGCCCACCACCTCCTCTCTCTCTCTCTCTGCTCCATAAAAGGCCACATGTGACCTCCGACCCCCACTGGAATCCATTCTGATTGGGGGAAAGTGCTCGCTGTGGTCCAGCAGGAACAATGCTCAGTGGTCAGCTAAGAGGGTAGGAGGGAGGGAGGGAGGAAGAGGGGTGGGGAGAGAAATTCCCTACCTTCTCCTTTCTCCCTCCCTGTCTTTCTCTTTCTGTCCCTCCCTCCATACAAACCCAGAAGCCGAGCGGTGTCACAACAAGCCGGGAACAAACGGGGGGAAGCTTATTTTTTCCATATCTGTGGTGGACGGAAAGGAAAAGGCATCGGGGCATGGCAGCGAATCAACCCGGCCCCTGAAATATACCGAACAAAAAGTCAGAGCTCAGATTGCTTCTTAGCAGACAGACGTAAAAGAGAGAGAGGAGGAGGTTCTGTGCGACAGGGAGGGTTTCATTCACGCTGGGAGGCAGAGCGTGCCACAGAGAGAGAGAGATCAGAACAGGAAGGTGAGAGCCTGGAAGTTTTGGGGGTAAACAGGAAGCCGACAGATAACGAGGGTCACTCCCGGGGGGGATCATGGCTGCGTCTCTCGGTACGTATTCCACACTTGTGCCGGAAAGTTTGAGAATGAATGAGCGCGTTCACAGGTGTGTGTTTATGAAGAAGCTTCAGGATGCACGATTCATGTACGTCTTTACCTCTCCTGTTTATGCTGCGTTTTGTCCCGGGCACGCAGTCAAAGAAACACCTCTCTCCTCCGGGCCTCTGGTATTTGCAGAGAGTCTTTCTGGAATTTTTCTCTTTCTCCCCAAACATCCCCCTCTCCTCCTCCTCCTCTCCTCCCCTTCCCTTCCTCTCACCTCTCTCCGTCTGCTTTTGTGCACGAAAAGACATTTTTGTGATGATCTAATGCTCTGCACAGCAGCGTCTGACATCTCACACTTGGTGGGATGGTGAGGTGGTTTGTTCCACTGCTGCGTTCATGATCTCATCCAGTTAAAGGCTATTTTGGCCTCTGGAGCGCGGCAGGCTGATGTATTGGTGGTTAACCCCCCCACCCCTTCCCTCTCTCTCTGCACTACTGACCCAGATTGAACCGAAAAGTCTTTGAAGAGTTTTCGGGCCCGCAGTTTAACTTTTGCAGCAGTTATTTTGTGCCACGTGAGCGTTGCGTTTGAGGTCGAGTCTGGAACAATTAGAGCTGCTGTAATTTATTTGTTTATTTGCTTTTTATTACAGCGATATAAAAAAAAAATGAGTGGTTTTAACTAATGATCCAGCAGAGGAGAGCTGCACAGAGGCTTTGAGCTCATTGTTTAGCCATCCACTCTTACAGTTCACTCTAAAAGGAGGATTTTAAACCTCAGCCTGCAGCAGATTTCAGCGAATGATCATTCTGCAGGATGTTCTAAGCAGCTGTTTGCCAACAACCATCAACTGTAGGTCAGGTGAGATACGATAAATGGACAAGTTGTGTCTTTAAATGTGTTTTGAGGGAGGCAATCTAATAGAGAGTCGCAAATTACCCAAGTTTTAGGGGCAATTATGGAAAATCATAGGACTGGAGAGCGGTGATTGGTCACAGGGATGATTCTGTGTTTACAACTTCTTTCTGGTGCCTTCAAGTGGCAAAACAAAGCTGTCTTTTTACATTAACCTAGTTTAAGTCAGTTACAGTCATAATAAATCTCCAAATTCAGTGACCAGCAGCTGCACAAACGTGGAGTTTTGTTAAACGTAACAATACTCTAGAAGTTATTATGAATATTACATGAAACAGTGACAGATTGAAGGAACCACACGGCCTCGAACGCAGCATGACGTCCTGAACAGGTTGAAAACACTCGCCGCCGTGTGCAACTTTGCACAGAATGCTATACTTTCCCAACGAGAGCTGTTCGGAGACACTGTGCAGACGCCGGCTGCTGTGTGAGAGACATTTTATATTTAGCCGGAAAAGACACGCACAAAAAATCAAACCGCAGGACGGAAAATGTTGACAGCGCCGTGGACAGAGGGCCAGTTCAGGGTGCAGAATCCAGCATGGGAAAAGAAAAGAGCAAACAACAAAGGGATTCTGTTCCTCAGAGCGTTAATCAACAAGTGGGCCGCCTGTGTGAGATTTACCAGAACACCCATTGTCCTGCGTGTACACGCCGGTGACGTAATAACATCTGCAGTTTACAAAGGCTTGACAAAGCGTGTGCAGCTACAGGAAGTATGGAAGCTGTACAGGAGTCCATGTGACATGTGTGTGAGGGCAGCGGCGAACAAATAGGCAGCATGTGGACGATTAGACCGGCAGCAGCTCAGATGTTTGCTCTGTCAGGTTCAGGTAAAGAGTTTGTAGGTTTGGCAGGAAACTCTAGTGATGGTCAAGTTTACAGCTAAGCCTTGATGGTTAGCTGGACTGTGGTACCTACGACTGTGAAGATGGATTCCACCCTGAAGCTCAGTGTGGCGTCTTGTCAGTGCCGGACTCCACTGAACATCGTTAATTGTGCAGAACTTTAAGACTAATTTGATCTGATTTACACTGATCAGGCGTAACATTATGATCTTAATATTGTGCAGGTCTCCCTTGTGACTCATTAGAGATTGGACATGGACCTTGTGTGGGGGGGACTTTGAGGGGAGGGGCCTCTATGGATCATCCCACAGATACTTTGAGATCTAGAGAATTTGGAGGCCAGGTCAACACCTTGTGCTGTTCTTCTTCCTAAAGTGTTTTTGTGGCTGCATCCTGCTGGGGATGGCTGCTGCCATCAAGGAGTGTCATTGCTATGAGGTGGTGGTGTCTGGTCTGGTCTAGGTGGGTCCCAGCAGAACACTGAACTGTCACACGATGGTCAGTGCTATTTACTTCCCTGTGGTCATAATGTTATGGCTGATTGGTTTATCATATTTTGTGGTTTCACTGAAATGATTGTGGAGGCCATGTTATATATATTCTATGTAATTTTCTCGTGGATCCTCACATGCATCAAACGTTCCTTCTTGAACACGGCGCTCGTTTGTGCTCTGCACGATGTTTGTCATGTCTCCTGAGAACAGCTGACAGATGCTGCACATTATCACAAATTATCACATTTACTCTGCGGACAAACAGACACGCTGTTATAAAAAAAAAGGGACGGGGCAGCCGTAACTCAGCCGGCCTCTTTTCATGCAGCCTCCTTAGAGTCAGGAATGCTGCGTCGTTATGCCGCCTCTCTGCGCGAAGCACGAGGAACAGCCGACCATTGTTGGATCTGCTGGATCCATGATGACTTCTCCAGATGAAACACGATCAAATATGTGAGATGTTTTCTCACCGCAGAGAGAGATGTTGATCTCCAGCATGAGGATACCGACATTAGCGTGTGATGGCTGAGAGAAACCACAGCAGTGGATGTGACGGCACTTCGTAAAGTCATTAAGTCATTATCAGGACACGTGAGGCACCAGTAAACCCCTCGCTGGTGACAGTAGCTACGCTCTCCGGCCTTGTTTACCCTTCTCCAGCCTCTGGTTTGCAGGGCTGTTATTCTTCCCTCCCTCCTCGGCCGCCTCATAACTCGGCCTCCCCTCTGCCGATAGAGCCGTCGGTTGGAGCACCAACAGAGGAATCTGATTTACAGACGACCGCCCACTGGTTTGTCCTCCCTGCTGAAAAATGCTCGGCCCGCACTCTGAGCTCCTGAATAGGAGGAGGGGGAGGAGGGAGGGCATGGCAGGGACTGAGGTTGATTGATTCTTTAGTGGAGACAGCTGATTGCATTCTGATGCAGAGCCAAGCAACACCCAGGAGAGAGCTGCTGCACGTCCTCCGGCGCTCACAGACTCTGACTCTGATCAGATTATCACTTAAAGAGATTTTCATCATTAGATTTTTTTGCTTCTAATTCGATTTAGTGCTTCATATGAACCGCTTGGGCCTCGCTCCCAGTTTAATTCTGACTTTGTTCGTTTGTGTTAGCGTCATTAGCGCTAGTAGCTGCACATTTATCACCGACATGCTGCTGTGTTAAGTTGTAGAAGCGCTGCATGAAAAGAAATCACCTCAGAACAGAAACTTTCTAAATACAGAAACCTTCTCTTTGCCTGTTGCAGCATATTTTCAAGCTTCCTGCTTCTGCATATTCAGCCATAGCTGTTTGTAAACAGGAAACCAGCGCTTAAATCCTCCAAATGGGCAACGTAGGCAGAATTTTCTTTGTACGATATAAAGCTTCAGCCCATCTAAGTCCAGTCTTGTTCCTTAAATAGTATTCAAACTATTTTCAAATGACTTTCTATCATGAGGCCTCGGAGGGTCTTTGCATGGCAGCAGGTGTCTTCCACCTACTTCTGTTTCTCCGTCCGTCTTCTCTTCATTCCCCCGAGAAGCTGCAGCCTGTGATCGCTGTGAGCAGCTGGAACGTGCTGCAGTCTTTCAGACGTGAGTGTGTGTGCACATTCCTGCGGTCAGCGGGTTGTTTGTCCAGCATAACTGCATGTTCATCATTGTGTTTATGGACGTGCGTAGGCTTCTCTACTGATCCTGAACACGGCGGCAGTGTTTCTTTGTGCGGCGGAGCACGTGACGGCTCTTTGTGCCGTCTTCCTTGAGCGACAGGCAGCGTGCTCCGAGCGCCTCAAGATACGCTCGCTTTGGTTTTATTGATTAACAGGATTTATCTTTGCTCCGAGCGTGAAGGTATGCGTGCATTTGAAGTCGGAGCCACGCAGCCGTCACTCTCACCCCGGTGCTGGTGGTTGGGCGCCATGCCCGCGTGGGTTTGTGCCATCTGGAGAAAGGTTTCGTCCGTCTGAAGAGGCTTTGTGCTCGCTGGGAGCTCTGAGTTAAAAGACAGCAAAACACAGACACAACATCTACAGATAATCTTGATATCTTACTTTTGCAAACTAAGCAAAAAACTTGCGTGAGGGGGAACATTTGCAAAACATTTCTGGTCGGTCTGAAGACATATCTAAAGATGTTTAGATATATTTTTGTCTGGACTGACCGACACTTGCGTCTCTTGGTACTGGCATGTTTTTCACTGAAGATACTCTAAACAACTCTTATCTGACAGCAGATGAAATGTGACATCGTTAAAGAGCCAGGGTGGAGATGGGTCAACAAGCTCACTATCTTCCCCCGAAATTCATCCAAATACTCACTTAAGGCACTGGAATTTTACTCCAGTGATGTCCAGCCAAAAAAACGAAACCCGCCCTTTACGTAATCACAGATTCTGTCCGTTTGGTACTGGCGCTCGAGAATTAAGTCTTTTATTTTGAAAAGCAGAACTAATCAAACCGTAAAACTGCAACAAATGCGCTGACGTCCTTATCTTTTTTCCCCCTGGATGGAGATGATACGGGTCTGTCTCTGATCCGTGCAGAGACGTTTTGCATGTGGCTCGTTTCAGCCTCTGTTGCTCTTCCTTCATCCGAGCCTCTTGTGACTCTTGTGTCATACTTTTATCTAGTGTTTTGAGTAAAAAAACATTCATAGAGAGTTCAGTAAATGTCATCTGGGTACAGCTTCCCATCCTCTTTGCTTCAGTCAGCACTAAAGCTGGGTTTAGTCAACCAACGGTTTGGTTTCTCTCGAGTTTGGAGTCGAATTCTAAAAGTTTTTCTTCATGCATTTAGCCTAATTAATCTAGTTTCATTGCATGAGCCTACAGGGATGCATTTGGCTTTGTTACAGCACTGCACAGCAAGCAACATAAATACGATCCTAGAAGACTTATTGCACGGTTAATGGTTCAATTCCCAGCCAGTCCACCTGCAGATGTGTCCTTGTGCAAGAGGCTGAACCCACTATTGCTACCAGCGTCAGGTGGGCGTCCATTCAGCTCTGCATGGCAGCGCTACACCGAAGGTCGTGAAGTACCTCGAGGTAGAAAAGTGCAAACCATTTATCTGCAGGATTCTTCATTAGTGTCATTAGATTTCGGCTGGAGGAGCGTAGCCGTGGATACAGTGTAACCTGAATATGGAGGGCGAGAGGTGCACGAGGGTGTTAGGACGACCCGCGGAGCCGTATCTCATCCGACGTCGGAGGTCAGGGCGGGGGTCAGCCGGCGCTGCCAGAGCTCGGGCTGATCTGTAATTAAGCCGACGAGCTGTGGGACGAGCAGCAGATGTGACAAACCACAGCGAGGAGAATCGCGGCCGTGGGAACCGAGAGAGGGAGAGAGAGGGAGAGACGAGGCTCGGCTGCTATCCGGGGAAACATCCCCAGGAGAGGAAAACTGACAACGAGTGTGGGAATGTTTGAGGAATCTTTCTGGACTCTCTTCAGTTTGTGTTTCTGTTTATTCGCCCTGAAGAAGTATCAACAACAACACGTACAGCCTCGGGTTAGCTTAGCTTTCTGTCGGTGGTTTAGAGGCAGACCGAGCTGCTCTGGGCCCTTGACCTTTAACCTCTGAGAGTTCAAGTTGAGTGCGGCCTGTTTACGTCCGGTGTATCAGATACTCAACGGAAAAATCTGAGGCACAACTTTAGACTTTATAGAAAGTAATTACACAAGGAGCTCATGAGTAAAATTAAAAAATAGCCAAAACTTTAAAGAAGCACGACTAAGAAAATGAACTGGAGGCCATTCTGATAATTATTGAAGTAATTTCCCGCTTCTCAGATGTCAGGGCTTCATGCTTTTGTGGCTCAGTTGATAATTTTAAATTAAATTAATTATAAACTTTCCAAAGTAATGGCTAAATATAACTGATATTGTCTATATTCAACTTTATTTTTTAAGAAGCAGCCCTAATAAGCTTCAACGTGCCCAGTAACAGCTGATATAAAAGAACAACATCAAAGAAAAGACACAATAAATCAACATAATCATAATTTAAAGTTAGTGAATGATTTTGGAGAGAAATGTTTTAATGAAAACATGACAAGAAAACTCAAATACAATGTAAAAGATGACACAATACACCTTTTGGTTTGATGAACTGAGTCGTGCTCTGAGCAGCTGCCACGTTTGGACATCGGATACACCGTACGTAATGTTGGCACTGTAGACATGTGTGTGGGAAACCTTAAGCTGTGGGAAAGCAGCGCGCCACTCAAGGCATTTAACCAGAGGTGGAGATAAATATTCAGATCCTCTACTTGTGGTATTCACAACCTCGTCAGAAAAAGTCCAAGCTGTGTTTGGTGAGTTTGAGAGGAAAATGTTCCTAACTCTGTGGATCATCCCACAGATACTTGATCAGTTTGGGATCTAGTGAATGTGGAGGCCAGGTCAACACCTTGTGCTGTTCTTCTTCCTAAAGTGTTTTTGTGGCTGCATCCTGCTGGGGATGGCTGCTGCCATCAAGGAGTGTCATTGCTATGGGGTGGGGGTGCCTGGTCTGGTCTAGGTGGGTGCTACATGTCTAAGGAACATCCACACCAATGAATGAAGCCAGGTCCAGAAGTTTCCCAGCAGAACACTGAACTGTCACAAGATAGTTAAATACATCACTTCACTCCTGTCAGTGGTCATAATGTTATGGCTGGTCAGCGTATGTTCATGTTGGCTTCATTTTGAGGTATGCTTGGGTTCAGACCCATGTGCCCAAGCTTTAACCTCCTGGCTGGTGTTTTGAGATGTTTCTTTAATATATCCTCAGACGGGCACCAGTCTTTCTTACAGCAACATGATGCTGCCACCTCTGTGCTTCCTGGTTGGGATGGTGTCCTTGGGCTTTATTGTAGCCAAACAGTTCAGTTTCTGCTTCATCGGACAGAAATGTGCACATGTGCATATTCAACCTGCAGATCTAAAGACTCGTTTGAGGTAACATTGTCTTGTCTCCAGGTCTGTTGTTCTGGGATTGATTTCTTACTAAAGTACATTCATCTCTAGGAGAAAGGAGCATGCTTCCTTCCTTCCTTCCTGATTATGAGCCTGACTCGTGCAGGTCCACTTCTCTTTCACACATTTAAAGTAGGCCTTAAAATGTGTCCACACGTACACCTCCATTTGACTCAAATTACGTCAATTATTAACCAGTCACAAGCTGTAAGGCTACGACATCAGATTCAGGAGTTTTGAAGGCACGGCGGGCTGAGTGTATGTGAATGTCTAAATGAATTAATACATCACACAAGAAATGACTTGTGTGGTGTCCTGTCTTTTCTTCATGCAAAATCTCTGAAATGATTAAGAAAATCAGTTTTAATGACTTTAATTTGGTGTATGAGGACTTATGGTATAAACAGGAACTTATCTGCATCGCATTCTTGCACGTGTTGATATATAATCCAACATGGCTGCTGATTCTGGCATCTCTGACAGCTTGAATGGAGGGAAAGGAAGAGAGGACGGGGTGAGGTGAAGGATGGGGGAAGTGGAGGGAGGGGCAGGAGGGGGCGTGCAACCAAACGAACAAGGAGCTCTTTATGACGAGCGACTGTTTTCACGGTGACTCATCGTACTTCACAGTCCCGTCTGCGGCCCGAGGAGGCCCCGTCCTCGTGTTTGCAGAATGACACACTGTGTTTTCAGGATGTCGTGTTGTTGGGACGGTCGTTGGGAACACCAGCACACGCCTCCTCCTCCTCCGCTCTGCACCGTCAGGTCTCTGCTGCAGAAACATGCGTTTAGTGGTGTCAATCAACAGAAGGCAGACGTCAGATGAGGTCCGGTAACGCCTCGTCAAGTCCACGTGACATCTTCTCAACACGTGGATTTAGTTTTATTTCAGTCAAAACACTTCTCCCAACATTTGGATTTTGAACTTTTAGTGAGGTCTCTGTTAAATTTTAGGAGCCGATATAAACAAATAAAGTCAGATAAATTGCAGAAGCTTTGTTAAACATGACAGGTGTGATTCTGCTCCATAATCCAAACCAAAGGTTTTGAAGTGGGACATTATTACGTAGTTTACAACGCTTTATCACACCTTGGGAGTTTTTACAGTCGGTACGCCTGTTTTTTTTTTATTTGAGGACAGTAAACGAGGTCTGGTTTCACTCTCCGCTCCTTTCTTCTTCAGATTCCCGGAGTTTCTGGAAAGCATGAACCACACCAGCAGCTCCACGGAGGGAGAGCTGTTCAGATCAGACGCGTCCGCCACTCCCGCTTCCTGTCAGAGGATGTTTGGCTCCATGTGCTCGGTGTCGTCGGGCAGCCCCCTCCCACACACCGACAGGTACGCGCTGTTTCTGTGGAGCACCTTTGATCAGGAGGTCATTCTGCAGGGCCTCTGTTCTCTGTGAGGTGTCGAAAGAGAGTCTTTATCTGCACATAACCCTCGTGCTACCATCTTCCATGCTCTCTATGTGTCTGTCCATTCACTTGGGATCCCAGAGACCCCAAAGATAGCACGAGGGTTATTATATTCTCAGAAGGGCACCAGTTTTTCTTACAGCAACCCTACAACATGATGCTGCCACCTCTGTGCTTCCTGGTTGGGATGGTGTCCTTGGGCTTTATTTTTCCCTCCGTAGTTATTGTAGCCAAACAGTTTAGTTCTTTCATCAGACAGAAACGTGCACATGTGCATCTTCAACCTACAGATTAGCTCACTTTCTGCGCTCACGTTCCATGGTCATCCCATTTGTCAGCTCAGATTCTTTCATTAACAAAGTCGTTTCCATCCACATGGTGTTTCACCAGGGTAAATCAAAAAGATCATGGAGAACTGAAGATGCAGACTTAGTTTACATCTGCAGGACGTCAAGCATTGCAGCAGAATAATTCCCTGACATCGCAGGTGGAGGAGAGTTGTTAGCAAAGCGCCTGGTGAGCTTACGATGTTTAGGCTGGCTAAAGGTGCTGCATGCTTCCTGTTTACATCTATAGATTAAAGCTACAGTCGTACATGAGACCTGTGTTTACCTTTGCACTAGGGATGTGTTGTTACGTGCTGTAGTTATAGGCCTCCTCCTGTAGACACATTTTAAGAGACTCCTTGACTAACAGGAGCCGGGCACATGCCTAGTCTCTGAGGGTTGAGCTTCTGCAGGAAACTCAATCTAGTGGCAGCTAACAGGAGGTTTTAGCTACTGTCACTTCACAGCTTCACCTCCGTCCTCTTTATTTCCACTCATCCTTTCTTTTTCTCCCCTGCAGCTCCACTCCTCCTCCAGTGTGGCACGACCAGACTCCGAACTCCCTTAACTCCCCGTATCCTCCCCAGCCCTCACCCCCTCTCTCCCTCAACACTCCCAACGCCCACAGTTCTCCTCGGGGGCCTCTGAAAGGCCTGGCGGGGGTCCGGGCTCCCACAAGGCCACAGACAGCACGGACTTGTCCTCGTTGTTGCTGGGGAACGGCAGCCTGGAGCACAGCCTCCTGGAGGCCATGGAGGGCCTCGGGAGTCTGAACATGGACGGAGACGGGGGCCTCGCTCCTCTCCTGCCCGAGAAGAGGCGCGTCGGCGAGGGGGTGGAGCTCGGCTCGCGCTCCCCTTCTATGAGCGGGTTTTCCAGCCCTCGCAGTGGCAGCAGTCTCAGCATCCCTTTCTCATCCTCCATGAGCCCCGACCCCCTCAGGGGACTCAGCGGGGCCCCGTCGCCTGGAGCAGGTAAACTCACAATATTTACTTCGGTCTTTCCACAAAAAAATGGAACAGTTTTCCAAATCCAAAACCTTAAAATAATCCAAAATGACCTTCTTTCCCTGGACAAGGATTTTTAAATTGACCATTTCCAAACAAGCATCCAAAAACTACCCATTTTATTTATAGTAGAAGACTCAGGTTAAAGTCTAGACATGACAGAATAATAAAAACAAAGGGTTCATTTCATTTAAAAAGGCAAAAACCCCAAAGAGAAGGTGGCGTCTTTCTTCAGGTTTCTCCAGCTTTCATCAGAAGCTCCTCAGCTGTGGCTGATTTGTGTAATCAAGCCCATGCTCTGCCCCTGCAAGGCCAGCGTGGCTGCAGACGGACGTTATACGTAGAAAGGAAAGGACAAGGTTACGCTGCAGATAGCCAGTCTGGATCCTCGAGCATGCTCTTGACCAGTACTGAGCTTTTATGGCTTTATTTTTGCCTATATTTACTTAGTGCTGGAGAGAAACACATACCACTGCAGTGAGGACAATAGCCTCGGGCTGAAATAAAAAGAGATTTATTTAGTTTTGGTTTGAAAAATCATAAAATGTCTCCTGGAAAGACTCCACTAAGACTTTTGCTGCTTCTAATATGATAAAGATTGATAGAAATTTAGTTTGGCTAATTAAAAACTGGTCAGAATACAGAATAAAGACTGTATGGTCAGAGGAAAAAATACAAACGTACAGAAAAATAAAGTTCTCCACATCGCACCACTCACAAACCAGTCGAGAAACCTCTGAGGTGCGGTGAGGACAAAGCACGTCTGAATTTTTAGAAATAATGTGCAAAAAATAAGACTGAATGCTGGGAGACGGACTCTAGATGTCTTTTTCTGTGTTCATTCTTATTGTGAAATCAAATCTGACCCACTAAAGATAAAGTTATCTGCATGGCGACACACTGCGGCGTCTGTCTTTGTGTCACTGGCGCGTACGCAGACCCTTCACATTTGGCCTGGAGCCAGTCTGAAACCTAACACGGCGCTTTAATCTGTGTCTCGCAGACTCTGGCAGTAAGCAGGACACCGTGAAGTTTGTTCAGGACACTTCCAAGTTCTGGTACAAGCCCGACATCTCCAGAGAACAAGGTAAATATTGGCCCTGGACTGCCGCAGATCCTACACGGCCACTCGAGAGCAGATAATACGTCCTTGTGCAAAGATTTCCTCCATGTGCAGCCTGAGCGTGTCTCTAACTTTGGCTTATCTCTGTTCCTCCCTTCTCCTGTTGACCCGCTGAGCAGCTATCGCCGTGCTAAAGGACAAAGAGCCCGGCTCGTTCATTGTCAGGGACAGTCACTCGTTCCGCGGGGCGTACGGGCTGGCCATGAAGGTGGCCACCCCGCCTCCATCGGTGGTGCAGCAGCAGAGTAAGAAAGGTGGGTTGAAAAACAGAGAACGTGACAATCATAGGAGATGGGACTCTTTGAGCTGACGTTTAAAAGTGCGCAGATTTCTCCTGCTGTAATACCGTCCTGCAGGTGTGAAGACACTAAAACATTCTTGTCTCTGCAGCAGGAGACCTGTCCAACGAGCTGGTGAGACACTTCCTGATAGAGTGCACGCAGAAGGGAGTTCGTCTCAAAGGCTGCCCCAACGAGCCGTACTTTGGTGAGATGATGATCTTAATGTTTGTATAAAGTCTCCGTGCAGCAGGACGCTCATCGTTTTAATGTGCTACCCTCTACTGGTCAGAACAGCGAGGTGCAAATGATTCTTCCTCTGTTGGTAGAGTCTCATTAATGCATTAATATTTCCTGGCAGGGAGCCTCACAGCGCTGGTGTGTCAGCACTCCATCACCCCTCTGGCTCTGCCCTGCAAACTCATCCTGCCTGACCGAGGTAAAGATTTATTCTGCAAATGAAGGGCATCATAATCAAAACATCACAGCTGTAACATCACCAGAAGATGTTTCTAAATGTAGAAGAATGTTTCTTTTATTTACTTTCAGTTTTTGGGTTATAACATATTTTTGTTGTGTTTGTGGATGAGATACGTGGTTGTTAAATGTGGTATTAGTTTGGCTTTGGTTGCAGATTTGAGTTAAGCACCACGCAGAAGTGTTAGGAGCTAAAAGTAAAGTGACGATGCTTTGAAAATGACTCCAAAAACACCTTTTATTTATCAGTTAACTAACTCTAGTCACAGGACTTTTGAGGATTCAGGACTTCTAAACACTTTTTGATTTCAACTGCAAAGATGTCAGGCATTACAATGTCATCATATCTGACGAATGAATGCACGTATCAAGAGCCTACTCCAGTATATATGAAGATATTAGATATGCACAGCTGTTATTACAGTTAAAAGACCATCTGTCTTTACGTCATCTACATCCTCTATATTTTTTGCTTAGTTTCTGAATCCCGGTAACTTCTGAGCTCAACATACTAAAGACTGGAACTGCAATGGTTGATTCATCTACGGATTAATTAGAATAATCATAATTAATCCGCTACAGTCATGATGTGGATCTCACAGACATCTAATCTTCTTCCTTTGGAAAAACTGACTTACTGAACCATTTTCTGGATAAAAGCCGTGTCTCGCTCTCTCGTTCCTGTTTTACTTCTAAACATTAGTGTTTTCTTTATTTCTTTGTATTGATTTTGAGTCGTGTACGTTCAAGGTTGAGGAGAGTGTTTATAGGAATTTTTGACCATTCTTCCAAAAGCGCATTGGTGAGGTCACACACTGATGTTGGTCGAGAAGGCCTGGCTCTCAGTCTCCGCTCTAATTCATCCCAAAGGTGTTCTATCGGGTTCAGGTCAGGACTCTGTGCAGGCCAGTCAAGTTCATCCACACCAGACTCTGTCATCCACGTCTTTATGGACCTTGCTTTGTGCACTGGTGCACAGTCATGTTGGAAGAGGAAGGGGCCCGCTCCAAACTGTTCCCACAAGGTTGGGAGCATGGAATTGTCCAAAATGTTTTGGTATCCTGAAGCATTCAATGTTCCTTTCACTGGAACTAAGGGGCCAAGCCCAGCTCCTGAAAAACAACCCCATACCATAATTCCTCCTCCACCAAATTTCACAGTTGGCACAATGCAATCTGAAATGTACCGTTCTCCTGGCAACCTCCAAACCCAGACTCGTCCATCAGATTGCCAGATGGAAAAGCGTGATTCATCACTCCAGAGAACGCGTCTCCACTGCTCTAGAGGCCAGTGGCGGCGTGCTTTACACCATTGCATCCGACGCCTTGCATTGCACTTGGTGATGTGTGGCTTGGCTGCAGCTGCTCGGCCATGGAAACCCATTCCATGAAGCTCTCTGCGTACTGTACTTGGGCTAATCTGAAGGTCACATGAAGTTTGTAGCTCTGTAGCAATTGACTGTGCAGAAAGTCGGCGACCTCTTTGCACTATGCGCTTCAGCATCCGCTGACCCCTCTCCGTCACTTTACGTGGCCTACCACTTCGTGGCTGAGTTGCTGTTGTTCCCAAACGCTTCCATTTTGTTATAATAGAGCTGACAGTTGACTGTGGAATATTTAGGAGCGAGGAAATTTCACGACTGGATTTGTTGCACAAGTGGCATCCTATGACAGTTCCACGCTGGAATTCACTGAGCTCCTGAGAGCGGCCCATTCTTTCACAAATGTCTTGTTTCACAGTCTGCATTGTTCAAAGAACCAAAGAAATGTTAAATATCTGTGGTGTTTACATGATCAGATATGAGGATTTGATGCTGGTCCCACATAAGAGTAGTAACTTAACATTTTACCATATTATAACGTCATCATTTCACGGACAATCCTCAGATTAATTAATAATAGATAATAATTACTAGTGGCCGTGGAGTCAGTTTCGAATCACAGTTTTCCTGCAGATGCCGTTTTTAATGTTGTTTTAACACTGTGGGATATTTTCAGTCTGTCTTTATAACAACCTGCAACATGGCTGTAGAAAGATATTTAAATTAAAAATATATAATTATGTTGATAACTACACACTATTTGCATGAGTGTGCACAGAGTCATCATGTGTGCACGTTAACTCATCAGTTTTTTTCCTTCCAGACCCGGTGGAGGAGCTGAACGACTCGTCTGCACAGACGGCAACAAACTCTGCAGCCGAGCTTCTCAAACAGGGAGCAGGTACATCACTCACCCAAACTCAACAAGTCTGTGACCGAGCAGACTCTTTACCTTCACTTACGCCTTTAATCTGTGACCGTGCAGCGTGTAACGTGTGGTACCTGGGCACCGTGGAGCTGGAGTCTCTGACGGGACACCAGGCGGTGCAGAAGGCCACCACGGTGACACTCTCCATGGACCCTCCGCCGGCCTCCACCGTCGTCCACTTCAAGGTGTCGGCCCAGGGGATCACGCTCACCGACAACCAGAGGAAGTGAGTGCTGGTGCAGCTGTCGCACAGACATAAACACGAGTTCAGGCGATTTACTCGGTTCTGCTTCTGCTTGATCTGCTGCAGGTTGTTCTTCAGGAGACACTACGCCGTCAACACTGTGATATTCTGTTCTCTGGACCCACAGGGGAGGAAGTGAGTAGTGTGCACGGATTAATCAAGAAAACCACCCACATTATTCTTTTCATCTTTCACTTCAAACTTTGGATGAAACACAAATTGACCTACGAGGTCGTCGCAGTGCAATGCAATGCAAACATGCAATGCCAGGAGCAGTTTGGGGCGTGAGGAGCTTTGCACAAGAGACCTCAGCTGTGGATGTAGAAGGGATTCAAACCAGTGACCTAACCCTAAACCCAAATCAGCTACTCTAACCACTAGTTCTCCACATTTGTTCCATCCATTGGCACATACAAGGAGGATGCTGATGCCCTCAATGGATCTGAGGAACACTCTTAGAGTTTGGGGTGGTTGGGTGTTTCACTCAAGGGTACTTCAGTCATAGATGTAGGGGGATTCAATCATTTTAATCTCAAATTATATCTAATGGAGAAAACACAAAGATTAATTAATCATTCTACACTAAAAGTTGACATCAGCAGCTTTTCTCTGTCTCACCTGAGCTGTACGTGATTGGTGGAAGGATGGTGCCTCCTATATCTAACTAAACCGGTCTTCATGTGCTGCAAAATTATCACTGGAGATAAATGAAGTGAGAGTTTACTTCTTCAGATAACATACGAAACAAGCTGGCTCCAGAAATCCAACTAAAGAGAGTTGCAGCTCCTTTTTAAAGTCTCTGTCTTCATTCCCAAATGCCACCTATTTTCCTCAAGGACGTGCCAAGCAAACTCCTCTCTCATTCCTCGTAGTTCCAACTCTTTGTAAAGTTCAGTTACATGCAAAACCCTTTTTAAATAAAAATAAAACCACATGTGAAAGTGATTCTGTTAACAAATTCACCTTATATTGTTAAATATTAGCACGTCAGAATTTAACTGTTTAATTGCAGAACTCAACAATAAGTGTGATGGTTTTTAATTTGTTATTGTGTCCTGTACAGGTGGACGAGAGGCAGCGGCTCCACTGCAAAGTGAGTTCTGACAAAGTCTATTCTCTTGAATGTGGTCATCTCACAGCGTATTACAGTTGTATTTTCAAAAGGGTGAATGTTAACATCTTCTATTTCATGATATACAGTATATATTTTATTTTGTTAAGTTTTCATTAAGAACTTACTTAGAATTGGTAAGAGAGTTGTAGTTTCTCAGAGGCAGATGAACAGAAGCATAGAAAGTGATCTAATTTATATAATATGAGAAGAGGAGAGGACCTCGGGTGGATCTCTGTGGCACACCCTTAGTAAACAGCAGGATTTCACACAGATAGAAAAATTATAGTTTGCTTCTGAACTGCAACTTTTTAAACTACAGTTGTCTGCAAACTGTTTCTTGTCTCTACAACTTCAAGCTAACTCTGTAAAGAATAAACCCACAGAAAACAAAATGTGTATCAGATTTAATAAGGCATGCACTTTGATCTGCATTCAAAGTGTTTCCCTGCTCTTGGTTTTAAGTGTGTCTGTCTCGCTCTTCCAGGATTTTCGGATTTGTAGCCAGGAAATCCCAGAGTGAGACTGAAAATATGTGCCATCTGTTTGCCGAGCACGACCCCGAGCAGCCAGCGAGCGCCATCGTCAACTTTGTCTCAAAGGTCATGATCGGGTCGCACAAAAAGTAAAGGAGAAAGGGCTGCAGCGTAGAGGAGGCGCACTAGGGATTAAACATCCTGCCCAAACTACACATAAATATGGAGAACTCTCACACTCCAGCCCCTGACTCTGTCGGTCCTGCCTGCAGAACAGACTTGTGTATTTCAGTACTGACTGATGGATGCACTGCAGGATGCTGCCACTAGAGGGACCCAAGACTGCTGATGTATAAAGTTACGCTCGACAGCAGGAAGCCATAACTACTCCCGAGCATGGTTTCTGGAGCAGTTTTTATATAATGTGTATAAATTTGTTTGCAGAGGATCTTGTATGAAAATAATCTTGGACTACTTTATCGGACCTGTGTTTTGGAATCTACTCTATTGCACGCTGTTTGTGCAATGCCATTACTTTTAAGTGGAAAATCCTGCATATTCATCACATAAACATGCATTTCTAATCGTGATTATAATTCTGACACATTTTCTTGTTGGTAACAGCGTGTAAATCAGGTTCAAGCATCAGTTTTGAGCAAACCACAAGCCAAATTTGATATTAATACAGTATCAGTAACGTGTTTGCCCCTGTACTCAAGATGGATTTCTTGTGTTGTGTTTATATATTGTTGAAGATATTTATCCCGCTCTACAAATGTGTAAAAGTTGTTTTTGTTTCTTAAATACACTTGTCATATATTTTTGTATATTAACACATACTTGTAAATTAGGATTAAAAGAAGCGTACCTCAAGGTTTATGCAATTATCTCCCATGGTATTGTTGTTGCAGAATGTGATATGGCGTTTTACTGCATAATCTGCTCATGTATACTTGTTGTATTACCAGTACACGTAGCTGTTGATAAGGTCCTTTTGTCAATAACATCATAACAGATTTGTGTCGGATTTTCTCTATGAAACTAATGAAAGATCAAAAACAGTCACTGGGACAACCGTCTCTGCATCTTTTCCATTTCTCGTGCCTTCTTCATGTTTATTTTTTTGCAGATTTGTAAATGAATTTACCACATCAACATTGGTAAAGATTAATAAAAGAAAAAATGGTTGAAAGTTGCTTAAGTTTATCACTGAGGCCCACTCACACATAACTTGATCTCTTGTTCAGCTCCACGGATGCAAAATAAATGTTAAGATATGAATTTCCATTGTGCACATCCCATTTTTGAACATATACTGAATCCCAGCATGTTATTTTCCTTCTCATTTACACAAAAAGGAAAACAGAAAAGGACCCAAAATAGATCCCTATGGTACACCACAAGCAAATACAATGGATTTTCGACATGCACACTAATGGAAATATCATAAATAGCAACTGGATTGCAACTTTTGTTGAAACTACAGCAACTGCAACATTTTTCTTCTCTGCTAAATTTATCATAAGTTATTGTTTAATTTAAAACAAAAAGGTTTTGGTAGCAAGAGATCTAATCTTCTCCAGGTCTAAACGTTCTTCGTGTGTCACTGCTGCATGTTAGCGTCTTACATCTAATCTTTTTACTCTGTAATGTGGTGATTAACACCAGTCAGAAGTCCTAAAGAACATATGGTTGATAAATGCAATCTGAATGATTTTATCCTAAGGCATCTTTTTCGAAAGAGGCACTTTTCATTTAGGCTTTTTAAACATTTCTCGATTCTTTGCAATATGGGGGAAACTGAAAACAAAAGCTGCAAATTTTTGATCAGATTTCAGCTACTGAAACATCTTTTTCACTAGATAACATCCTTTGGTGGTAAGATTACTAATGTACTGCATGACTGAAACTGGACACCAATGTTCCTTCGTTTAGTTATTCTGCAGTGTGTTGGTGTTTTACATCAGAGATTTCTTGCCCCTTAAATATGACGGTTAACGGTAGTCAGAAAGCTGAAAGAAAACATGGTTGATAAACGCAGTGCATGCAGAGTTGTGGGATGAAAACCAAAACAATGGCCTTAAATTAATGGATATTCTCCAAAGAGACATTTTTTCTTTATTTAGATAAAGTTTTTTAGTAGTAAGAAGGATAATCTTCTCCAGGATAACATCTAGATGTCTTATTATCCTCTAATGAACTCATTTACCAACGTCTTTCAGCTCTCTGGGGTTGTGGGCTGAAAAAACCCCCAAATAATAATCCAAAATAGAAACTGAACTGCATGCACATTACTTCCTGTAGGATTATAGTTGTATACAAGTTACCCATCGTTAGTATAAAAGTCTAAACATGTGCAACCATGCATTAAAATTCAATTTACCATTAATGTTCCGCTAAAAGCTTCAGTAAATGTTGTGAGTTTGGGTGTAGTGTAGTTTACAGTTTGGCCAATAGATGGCAGTAACCGGCCATCAAATTCTAAACTGGTGAAACTTTTATAAAAAAAAAAAAAAAGCATTTGAGTCATAATCAGATTTTCTGCTTTCTGGGTTCCTCTTTTTTTTTTTTTCTAACCACACTGGTTTTATAGCAGGGAACTGTTGCAGATGAATCTGAGCAGGTCCGCACACGCACCAAGAACCACCCTGCTGACTAAACTTGGCAAAGTGCATCCGAGCTTGTGAGTGTGAGTGTGTGTGTGCATCTTGGGGCGTACACGTGACAGAAAAAAGGTGGTGTAATGCCTGACAGGTCTCCAGGTGCCTCGCAGATGGACTGATGGCTGCCTGTCTCCGTCCGCCGCGTCTCGCTTTGGAGGCCAGATCATCAGATAGCAGCTCTGAATGAGGCTCTATTCAGGTTCCTGGTCTCTGCGGGGAGCGCCGAGGAACTGGAAGTGGGACAGAGATGTGGGGACGCGTCGCTGTCATGCAGTCCCGCCTGGCCTGGAGGGACGGCATGGAGGGTGGGGGGTGCAGTGTTGGTGCGTGTGTGTCTGCGTGGGGGGTGGGGGTGGTTGCCGGTGGTGGATGACCTCACCATTACGGGAAACTTTCCCACAGCCTGCACACAAAGAAGGCCGTCAAAAGGTAAAAAGGATGAGAAAGAATAGAAATTTAACACAGTGTGTAAAAAAAAAAAAAAAGAGGAGGCAAAGTGCGGAAGAGTTTCGGAGGGGGAGTCGTGTTCCCTTTTCAGCGACTCGGAGATTTTCGGGGTTGATAGAAGCTCAGACAGGCCTGCGCTCACAGCAGCGACCATCAGCCCCGTTCCTCTTGTGCTCCTCTTTGCTGAGTCACCTGCCGCCATTTTGTCCCCTAGCTGGACCTCTGCTTGCACTTCCTGCTGCACTTCCTGTCAGGCGGCCCACCACCACCAGCACCTGGTGGCCCGGTGGTTTTCACAGCCGCCGCCGCCGCCGCTGCCGCTGGACGACATCACATTCCTGGCATTGCTCGCTCCGAATGGTGTTTGGAAATCCAAAGGCCGGCTTCCGTTCGGGAATGCCTCCCTCACAGAGTCCCTCTCAGCCTCTGATCCCCGGCCTCCTCTCACTTTATTTGAGTTAGCTATTTAAAGCCCATGCTAAGTGCGCTGCTGGCTGCACGGGGGAGCAAACACACACTCGCCCATCTCACACGCTAAAACCACACCGGCCCACAAATAATCCCACTCCTATTTTTAATATGGTGGGCTGCAGGGACATAGCCTGCAGGGCGACTTTAAAAAAAAAAAAAAAAATCAGCTGACTTTATTTTTTGTTTCGCTCTTTCTTATCGCGGCAGATTCGTAAAGATAATCTGGCGCTACATCATTTCTAAACAAGCTCACATTGTTCTCAGAAAATCAGTGAATTTTAAACTCAGAGACTCTAGATTTAATAAGATATGAAGACAAACATGTTTCATAATAAAAGGTTAAATTTTAACCTTTATTTTATTTCCAGTGGAAAATCCCACAAACTGAATTTAGTTTCAGCTAAAGAATCTAGTTGCATGACGACATGGCTCCTTTTTTCCAAATAAATATGCAGGACAGCTTCATGTCTGAGACACATTTACAGGATTTCTGCATCAGTCGTCCGGATTTGTTGCTTATTCATCCAAAAACTAAAAGCTCATTTTACAAATCGTGAGCTCCTCTTGAATCCTCAGTCTTTACACTCCCTTCCATATTTTCCCTGCACACACTCACACACACACACACACACACACACACACACACACACACACACACACACACACACACACACACACACACACACACACACACACTTCCACCTGTAAGCGAACGTGTAAAGGCAGGAAAGCAGCAAGAAATCTTTTAGATTTATGTCCCGACACACGAGCAAAATTTAGCTCCAACACACAGAGAGGCATTAGAGAGTATGGCATGCATTCACAGATTTCAGACAGAGATATGTTTTATGGGCTATGAGCTCACACACACACACACACACACACACACACACACTTGAGCGCCAATCAAGATTTCAGGCCTACGTGCGCTCAGGCACATGCTGAGAAAACAGTGCCTTTATGGCCGCCCTCCTCATTGCATTGTCTCGAGTATAACCGAACTGAAACACACTGCTTCACGCGCGCACACACACACAAAAGGTCTCAACTACTTGGGTATCAGCGTCAGTCTTAATGAACCTGTCTCCAGGGGGCGGGGCCGGGGTAATGTCCCACACAAAGAGCTCCCGCTGGGCCACCGAGCCAACCAGAGGCCAACAGATTAACTTGCATTACATCAGCATCCCCACAATACACCTAATGAGGGAGGGATTATGTGCGCGTATGTGTGAGTGGGTGAGAGTGTGTGTCGGCTCTCATGCCATTGCATCACTAATTAAATGCAGTGACTCACTTTTGCTGATTCAGTGCGCGCAAAAAAAAAAAAAGAAACGTGCACACGATGCACATCTTAACGCGTGTTTTGCATCCCTGCAGACGAGCTAATTCATATTTTATGACGACAAGGGATCAGGTTATGTGTGCGGTCAAAGATCTTCAGCGGTGAAGTCATGGCGTGAACAGTTTAGCATTTTTCAGCTCATTGTTTTGCTTTTATAGCCCATAAATACTCTTTTTGTTGAGCAGCTGCTCTCTAATAAACCGACCTCGCGTTACCTGCCCAGCGCCGAGCGGCCCGACGGGCGAACCCAGCGTCTCGCCGGGGAAGGAAAAAGTGCAACCAAACCAAAAAACTGAGAGCAGTGACAGCGTCGAGTTTCCAGCTGCTCCCGCTGCCAAAGACGGGGCCCTGGGACAAAATGTTAAACCAATCCCAGTAAATGCAACTTAAAGATCAGCTCCTGGGTTTTATTGTTATTATTATCGGCTCGTGTTCGTCTGCACATTCTGTGCCGAGGACAGGCTGTCCGTAGAGCCACGATGTCTCTTTTGATCAACCTGATGTTTGCACGGGACTTGTCCCCGTCCTCAGTCAGTCAGCCGTCAAACACGCCACTTCTTCTTCTTCTTCTTCTTCTTCTTCTTTTTATTGTTGTACCTCTAAACACGAGTAAACAGCACAGATTTTTTGAGGATTACAGGATTACAGGCTTCTAGGTTAGCTGCTGTCACGCCCGTGTTTCATTCTAATTGAGGCAGTGTTTGATACGATACGTTCCATTTAACCTTGATTTAGTTCTGACATGCCCTCAACGCTAAGCTGGAATTTTTGGAAACAGGCAATCAGGAAGTAAACGTTTAAAATATGTGTTCTCTCTGTGTCTGCGTGGGTTCTCTCCAGGTTCTCCAGCTTCCTCCCACCGTCCAAAGACATGCTGCTTAGGTTCATTGGTGATTCTAAATTGGCTGCAGGTGTGAGTGTCTCTCTGTGTTAGCCCTGTGACAGACTGGAGACCTGTCCCCTACGACCCTCCACAAAACGAATGATCGAGCATCTCTACGCTGAGATGGGACGCTTCTCTCGCCCGTAGACGGACCTCTGCTTCCTCCAGTATCCCAGGGGCACTATCTTGCAGCCAAAGTTTTTGCAGCGCTGTCCGAGAGAGGAGCCTCGTCATCGATGACCCGCCCCCGCTTCCTCTCTCAGTTTAATGCAGCCTAAAGGTCAGTTTGTGTTTTTGTTATCACCACTCGCTCGCTCGCGTTCTCCCGCACGCACGTCTGTAAACTCCGTGCAGACCGAGCGGCGGGCAGCTCACGCGTTCCGTGATGTTTGCCCCGTACTCCACATCCTCCGCCGTGTTCGTGTTAAGCTGTTGCTGTTTCTTTTTCTTTTTTTTTCTATTTAATGTCATCCGCCCCATCACAACAAACAAAGAGCCTCTTCTTCTTCTTCGTCTTCTTGCTGCGAGGGAGGTCTCCATCGTGGTTTCTAGAGAGCACGTGTGGAATGTGTCCACATATGTGCACGCCCCTGATTGTAGTCTGCACAGATGTCCACAGCTGTCTTGGACATGGACGCCTTGAGGCTTATTAATCGGCCCTGTCTGCAAAAAATGACAAGCTAACCCTTTAATGTCCAGGCTGAATACGAACTAAAAGGTTGGACGTGTGATGTTTGCTGGACTTGGACTGGTGCAAACAGTTTTCAGGATGCATTTTGACCTTTCTTTGTCCTGTAGGGATCTCAGGGTTTAGGAGGTCAAACATCTAATCATTAATATTTTTGGTATTGACCATAATCTGAATAAACCGCTTGAGTTCCCAGTTTTGCAGCCGCTCCGCTGCCAGATCTCAGCTTTGCTTCATCATCGCATCAAACCACAGCTTTCCTTTTTTTTAACGTGACACAGTTTACATGCTAGTGTGCGCTTTGTGTTAAAGCAGTGGTGTTTTGTGCTGTTTCCTGTTCCCTCCGCAGTGTTTTACTAGGCCCGGCGTACCTCTGGTTCACGTTTCAACCATTCTTTTTTTCCATCTTCACTTTCAGCCTCTTTCTTTCCCCTTTTCTCTTTTCTTTCCTGTCTTTTATTTGGCTTCTCCTGCACACGTAAAAAAAAACAAAAAAACTTTACAGGAAGTGGGAACAAAGTCGTGACTGTATGTGAGTCTCCTGCAGAGAAAGAGACACGCTGCCGGTCCTGTTTAGCTCCCAGCGTCCATCTTTCTTTTCCTCTTGCTTTATTAGTTTTTTTTTCTTCCTCTATCTATCAGTCTTCCCATTTGGCACTTTCACCTCAATGAGTTTTTGCAAGCCGTGACCCAGATTAGCGCCTGCCAAAACAGAAAAAGCAGAGCGTTAAAAGAAGTTGGAAATAAATGAAAGAATTGGAGAGGAATAGCCAAACAATTCAGAGTGGAGGGGAAAGAGGGTGAGAGATAAAATGAGAAGGGCAGACAGAAATAGAAAAAGGGGTCGTTTGGGGTGGCTGCACAATGGGCACCAGTCTGGAGAGAGTCAAGAGTCTGAGCTCACTGCCCCTCGCCTCAAACTGAATCCGGGGGGGTAACAAAGAAAGGCATCGAGCTCTTCTGGAGCCGCTGGTCACGTTATGCTGCGATCAGAACCGCAGGAGACGACACTGATAATCGTAGAGGAAGATAAAAGCTGCAATGCCGTCGCCGGTTTCCAAAAATATCCCTGGCTCTGATTTAAATTCACAAAAAACCTGTGCACACAGGACAAGAGCTGAAGTACCACTTTCATTAGTACTTCTCCGTCTAGAAGATAGCAATACTTCTATTTGTAATACACCAATCAGCCATAACATTATGACCGGAGAAGAGGAGAGGTGAACTTCACAGGAGAAGTGAATTCAGTGTTTCTGCTGGGAAACTTCTGGACCTGGCTTCATTCATTGGTGTGGATGTTACTTAGACATGTAGCACCCACCTAGACCAGACCAGGCACCCCCACCCCATAGCAATGACACTCCTTGATGGCAGCAGCCATCCCCAGCAGGATGCAGCCACAAAAACACTTTAGGAAGAAGAACAGCACAAGGTGTTGACCTGGCCTCCACATTCACTAGATCCCAAACTGATCAAGTATCTGTGGGATGATCCACAGAGGCCCCTCCCCTCAAAGACCCCCCCACTAACAACAGGACACCCTCAGATGGCCCATGTCCATTCTCTGATGAGTCACAACTGTTTCGGAGGCACAAGGCACAATAGACACGATATTAGCAAGGTGGTCATAATGTTATGCCTGATTATGCAAGAGCTTTAATCTCCCTGCTGCCCATAAAGGACCTTTGATGGAGCTCCCTCTTAACTGACATCGTGCCAATAAGTGATTGCATGAGCCGTCGGCCCCCGTGACCCGGTTTGTTCAGAGGCTAGGATTCCTACATTATCAGGATCATTTACTAAAACCTCCCCGGATTCTACGTCCTCTGATGTAAAAATAGCCCCGGCGCTTTTTAACGCGGTCCATGTATCCAGCTAACTTAATAACGCCGGCTTGTGAGACGGGCCTCGGGGGGAAGATTCAGATCAAAGGCGACAAACTACAGGGGCGACTGTGTCCTTCTTCTGCTGTCAGCTGCTCTGGAACGCTGGAGTTTACTGAGGTTCAGCGTGATAATTACCAGATGTTCCTCTGAAACGGCTAATTTGTGTCACAAAGTCCCACACGAGGCCACTGGATCGGGGCTGAGAGGCCGACCTCTGCTGTTTACCTGGGACGTCTAATTGTGTCGCACAGAACCGATGAAATCTCGGGGTCATCTTACTTTTCTCATTACTGAACAGAGGTGAGCATTCAGGCCGAGCCCGGCCAGTGTCGGCTGTCAGCGTCTCCATGCTGCCCTCCGCCTCCTCCTCCTCCTCCTCCGCCTCCTCCTCCTCCGCCTCCTCCTCCAGACTCCCTGACTGTGCGTGCTATGATGTCATGCTGCAGAGAGGGTGTGTGCGGGGGTGTGTTCGGGGGTGTGTTTGTGGTGTTGGGGGTGGAAGGCGCGGGGGCAGGATAACAATGATGGCTGTGACATATCTGCATGCAAATCCCAATCGGCTGCATTTTCTGCACAAAATAAAATGAGGCACGATGCACGCACAGTCCCATCCAGGTAGAGTTACCTCCAACATAAACATCTACACCCAGAGAAAACAACACAGCCCTCTTGGGGACACATTCCTGTATCCTGTGTCCTGCGTCCAGCCTCTGATAAGCGTCTTGTGTGACCGGGACACATGGGCTGACTTTGGGCTAATTCAGCACCTGGGAACCCCTCCGCTCTCGTCCTCCGCCCCTGTCTAACTCCCTCTTTGGGAACAAACCCAGCCTTGTGCAGCTCCCAACAATGTCAGTGACACTCTACACTGCCCCATTGCCACTAATTGTTCGCTCACAATGCTTCCTGGTATTGTGTTCAACAATGCCCACTCCGAATAGAGAGTCTAACCTACTTGTATTGTCGCTAATTGGTTTCTTGAGAGGAGTAGAAAATGGGGAGAGAAAGGGAGAGAGGAGATGTTGGTAATGGACTGAAGTTTCATTGGAGTCGCCAGTAAATAGAGTTCACAAAGGGCTTTGTGGGGTCGAGGGCCGAGGGTCGGAGGTGAAAAAGAAGAGGTGCACCTGCACTCTCCACAGGCCGACAATGAGCTTATTCAGCTGCTCTGCCCAGCAGGACGACGGAGGACGGAGGCAGTAGCTGTCCCACAGCCCGGGAGAGGCGACCAGGCGCACAGTTAAACAGCGAGAGAGGGAATTAAACGGCAGAAAAATAAAAATAAAAAGGAAGAGACTCAACTACTAAAGCACGGACTTGAACAACAAATCTGAGAAAGTAAAAAAAAACGAAACGAAACGGAAAGAAGATGCAACGTGGCAGAAGAAGGGAGGAAAACTGAGAGAAGCACTTTATTAAGAACTTCTCAGACACAAAATTAGATTCAGACAATACAGATAAAAAGAACAGAGAGCAAATAAACTGACAGGCATGTTTCCTCTTCTACTTTTAGTTGAGTTTAAAAAGTAAGCTACGTTTTAACAGGACGCTGCTGCTACTTCTACGCCGTGAGTTCACCGCAGCTCCGTTTTCTCCTCCATCTACTTTTCCCTCTTTTCTGTGGTGAAGTCATTTAGGTAAAAATAACTGTTCAACATTTATTTGTCCTCCAGCTCAAACGTGAGCCACTAACTTGCGATCGCCAATGTTTGAGGCTCACAGAGAAAGTTATCTCACAAAAGTTTTGGTTGATTAGCCATTTTTTTTATATTCTCTGCCCCCAAAGTTTTCCCCAAATTGAAATGTCTTTAAATGTCTTTCAAAGAAGATGTCTTTACATATACATAAGTAGGGGGTCCCCGCTCCATCTCTCCATCATATGGGGGTCCTTGGCCTGGAAAACGTTGAAGACCCCTGGTCTACAACATCCAGCTCTGTGTCGATCTGTTAAAGAAATTCTGAAGTTGATCAGACATCACAACGACATCAAAGAACTGCCGACAATGAAGACGGCAGCTACTGCACCTGCAGGAGATGAAATACCTCATCGTACCAGCAGGTGGCAGTAGTCTGTGTTCAGACACGTTCAAAAGAAGAAACCAGAGATGCTACTACTAGCTGGGAGGCTAGGAAGCTAGAAAGAGCTACAAACCTTCATACAGAGCTGGTCTCTCTTGAATCACGCTGATCTATGCTTTTATTTTTGAAATGAGATGAGGTCTGAAGTCAGATGATGTCAGTTTGTTCACTTTTCTCACTTTAGCTTCTCTTCTTGTGCGCGTCTGGCTGCAGCCAATCAGAGTGATTTCTTTGCCCAGTGCATTGTCTGTTCAACCTCCTGAAAAACCACCAACTCTGTCTGCCGCATCCATAGACTGTATAAAAAATGGACGACATGACGTGTCCTCAGACGTAAAGCCAAAGCACGTGGAGCTCCCCCTGGTGGTTGGCTGCGGTATAGATAATAAGACCAGTTTTCTGAGAAGCTTAATTTTTAATGTTTTGATGCTATAAAAACAGGATCATCAGCAGTTGCCAATGAAAACCGCTCTGCGAAGCAAAATAAGAAAAAAACCAACACAAATTGAATGTGGCTCCACTCTCTCAAACTTGCAAGATGGCACCGCCCATAGAGAACAAAAAGGATTACGTCAACCATGAACTTTTGCCTCCTTATATATTTTGTCACAAGTTCATGCTGGACCACATCTCATGCTGTTTGATTAAATTTATCATATACATAAAGCTAACATACACTGTACGTATGTGCTTGTATGAGAGAATGTGCACCTGTGCTTCTTCAGATGTTATATACACATGCTCTGCAGCAACAACGCTTCACTTGACATCATAAAGACATAAACTCCAGGGCGCTGTTTTCATTCCTTCCATACCACTACATCAAACAATACAAACACGCATATACTACACCGCGCACATATTTTGTTGACAGTAGTTCAGTGCAGCAGGAGGCCGGGACGCATGCAGACAGTAACTCTAGGGTACAGCTGCAGTAATAATAAACTCACGGAGTAATCACTCAACTTTGTTGCTCAACATAATGTTTAAGCTTCGTTTAATGATTGTTAAAAACAAATCTGCTCTTTGGTGAGAGGCGCCTAGAGCTAAAAGTGGCGTATGGCGTGCCGTGGCGTACGGAACGGTGAAGCTTTGGACTGAAGGACGGCTGGCGGGAGGAAGTTTGGTGGTTGAGACGTGAAGGTCATCACAGAGATTCGCTGCCGCTCAGCTGTGTTTCAGCTTCAGCGAGGCGCTCTTTTATGAAGCTAACATCTGGGAAAGGTTTGTGAAAGTTGAGAACCTTGGCTATTTTTTTGTTGTTGTGTTTCTCTTTTGTCTTTGTGTCTCCTTGTCTCCGCCCATCAGGTTGATGACCGGCTGATGAGCACAGGTGCAGGTAATCTGGTGCAGTATTTAAGATGGAAGATGCCTCCAGTCAGTGGCCAGCAGGTCCTTGGTGCTGCAGTGGAGATCTCAGATGCTTCATTAGTTAGCGTTGGGTTCTGCATGTTAACAGTTAGCATGGATAAAAACAGTCGTAGAGCTGTCAGTCTGGCTGCCGTTTGCTTAACTTTTGGTTCGTTGGTTTCGTCTCGTTCGGCACAAGTGTACGTTTGATGTTTGGTTTCATAGCAACAGTTTCATTGAACGTTTTTCCAATTTTCCTTTGCTGTCTTGCGTTTCCATGGTTCTGCCATTTTTGATCACCTGTTGCAAAAATCTTTGACTAATCTTGTTTTGGGAAAAAAAACAAAATGGCACAATACAGTCAAGTGTACGATTAATGCATGGGCCATATTTTATTATATGTTTGGAATTTGCTGCAATTAATTAATAGGAAAATGGATCACGGGCCAGAGTTGGCGAACAGGAAGTAGTTTGGACACCTCTGCCCTCTATAAAACCTGGTTAAGTAAAGCCTTAAATGATATGAAGTCTTTTTAAACATATCAAAACTACTACTGCTCAGTGCAGCCAGTGGCCTGAGTGTCTGCTCCGTCCCTGAGCACCAGCCAAGATTCTTCCTCTTTGGGCTTAGGGAGTATATCACATCTTTCAAGTCATGGGACTCATGTCTGAGTACAGTCATGAGTCATTCGCTCTTTTTTTGATCCCGAGACCTGAAGTCATCAAATCTGCGCCTGGGGTCACATGTAGAACCTTTTTCTTTTTGCCAGTAGCTAAAATACAAGCTGACAAAACCTCACCACACCCCCTGCACTGTTGCTACACCATCCACTCTGTACCTTATAAGGCCATGGAGCTTACAGTATAAGCCCGTGTTTTAGTGCATTTAAGAGGTGAACTAGCAGTCAGCTTATTTGGTATTTTCTCACCTAATGTCTGAAAACTCAGGGGACTAATAACTGTAACTATCATGCAGTCATTCTCTGCAGGTTCATGTTGTTAAAATCTGTTTTTCCACAGATACCTCTGCCTCTAATTTTCTCTGTTGTTTTCTTAGTCCATTTTTGGTATCTCTTCTTATTCCGTGGCCCAGTTTTCGTTCTCGTCCCACGCTAAGGAATCTACGCTAACTTTTATAAATAACAGATAACTCATACTCTGTCTTTTTATGTGTAATTCGCACGGACACACACATGCACCTACAAACAAGCATTCAGAGGAGGCAACCGCACACTGAGACACACTCCCGTGTAAATATATTGCCGTGAAGTCCCAAGGCCGTGTTTTTGTTTCCGTTGTAAATGTAACAGGGTAAATTCAGTCGCTGCTGACAGAGGAGTCCAAGCGCTGGAGACACTCCCAGAATGTAAAGCCTGCAGTATTGCATGGTTGCGCTCTCTGGGAAGGGTATGTGTTACAGTGTGTGTGATATATCTATACCCGTGTGTGTGGTTGTCAGCTTATCTGCGTGTGTGCATGCGCCGTATGTGTGAATGAAACCGCCTTCCCACAGGAAAGTAACCGAGATCACTGAAATATACCCATTAGCATGTTTTCGGTATGTGCATCCCCGCGTCTCAAACCACATTTATTTTTCTCAGTGCCTAGTTTTCAGGAGGCTACGGGAGATGATGCGTGCCTCCACAGAAACGTCGATATGAACGGTGCATACAGCCTGCAGGAACACGCTTCTGATTTCCTTCTCTCTTTCAGCAACGTTAAAGCAGAATCAGCCATTCCTTTAACTATGTACCACAGACAGAATAAAAAAATAAGTAAACTTGATGCAGAATTTATCCATCTAGTGTTGCAGTGTGAAGCTGTGAATGGAGTAGTAGGATTGAGAGTCTGAAGATGGATCACTGCAGAGATATGAGACAGGGTTTTTACAACCGATTTCATGCTTTTGGTTGTGGCAAGCCTAGGGCAACTTGCTTGTATTAAATAGATCAACACAGCATTATTCTTTAACTTTCAAACCTAGCTTGTTGTGGCAGTGTTAATAGCAGATCTGAACAGGGCTGAAACTGGATGCTGCAAGTTAATGAAGTTGTCAAATGACACAATAAGGCATCATTACAAGTTGATGTGTCACCAGCCACCACCAAATGTTTGGGTAGAATTCTAAAACATACACTTTTCCTCTCGTCTGTTTGACGAGTGTTTGTTTAAATGGTATGGGCATGCCAATCTGACATCACATCACCTGTGTCTGGACTAGGGATGCGCGATATTCCATCGTTTACGATATATCATCAAAAACATTCCCCACGGTAAGAATATGTCATCCCCCGATGACGTATATATGTGCGTGACGCACTCTCAGCCCAACACGTATGGAATATTGATAAATTGACAATGGTGGAAGGTGGAGCAGATACTCCGGGCAGAGAGGAGCTCGCTCCACCTCCATTATCTGGTTTGGTTTTAACCCCTTAACATCTGAATTGATTTTCCAATTATAGAAAGAAATTAAATGTTTGTATTTGTGTTACCACTCTGGCTGGTCCTACCAGAAACTAGAGCTTGCTAAAGGTTCCTAGGATTTTTTTGAATGTGCACAAACCGACATTGGAGTATTACATGCGTTATTTCAGCGGCAGTCTGAACGGAAACAGTGCGTCGTGAATTAGCGACACTAGGCATGAAGGGGTTAAAAAGTCTGACGCGGAGCAGCAAATTACAACATGCAAGGTTTGCAAACAAATAGTGAATAAAAAGGACAGTAACAGCACTAATTTGTTCCACCACCTCAAACACAAGCAAAAACCAGAAGATGAAGAAAGACAGAAAATGAGCAAGGATGCAGAAGCAGCGTCGACTTCATCCAAAGAGTCCGGGAAAAAAACAACAGCTCAGAGAAAACTTGATGCATTATAGTCAGAAAGATTTTTATTGTTACCGTGATAAATACCAGAAATTATCGGGATACATTTTTTTAGTCCATATTGTCCATCCCTAGTCTGCACCAACAAGTTTCACTTGGAGACGTCGCAAAGACAACAGCCAGCAGCCGGTTGGTGTGTTTGCACCAGCAGGTGGCAGTAGTCTATATTTCTCATTTAAACGGAGAAACTGGATGAGCTGCTATGAACTGGGAGGTCAGGAAGTTGGGGCAAGCTACACGCAGTCATACAGAGCTGGTATCTCCTGAATCATACAGATGTCAGGTTAGACATTCTAGGTTCTCATGTCATTGTAGAAAAGTGGACGCCATGACAGCTCCTCTAAAGTGAAGCCAAAGCATGTGGAGCTCCCCCTGGTGGCTGACTGTAGTAGGATTCTGTCAGTTTGGATAATTCATATAATGCTGATGTATGTCCAAGTTTTGTTTTAGTTATTTAATAAAACAGGTTTGATTGACAGTTGCCGTTGAAATCTGCTCCGTGAAGTCAAAATAACTGCTTACTACTAAATCAGTAGTTAGAGCTCAAGCTTCTCAGGGATCTTTGCAGTTTTTTTTTATCTTGAGTTAAACCTTAGTTTTGTGAGACTGCGAGTGATTTAATGTCATTTACAAGCTAGCTAAAACAACACTCCAGCATTAGCTCTGTGGGGACATTAATTTATGAAGGAAAAAGTTGGCAATAGGTAGTTTATAAAGTCTAAATGCGTAATAGTGCTTGTTTTAATAAAAAAAATACAATATGTCTTTGTAACTGAGACAGGTAGAGCAGAGTGAAGAATTATCCAAAGACGAGTGAGTCTGTGGGAAGTATGGACGGGTCACTGATCGTGCGGCTTCACTCTTGGACAGTCTTGGACAAATTTGCAAGACGCCTGCATCCTCGGTATTCTAGCATCACTTTGCCCAGTGGGAGGAAGTGGAGATGCCGACAGAGGTTGAAGTAGTGCCAATGGAGCCGGACGCCAAAACTAGGCTCAGGGATGCTCCCTGAGAGAGAGGGAGGTTAAATACCATGAACGCGATCACCTTTGACCTTAACAGAGGAGACTTCGATTCTGAAATACAGCCACATACGAAATAGCACAAAATCAACCAACACTGTCCATTAGATGCAAAGATTTCACTCATTCCTCCAAATGGAATAGCTCTCAGGAAACGGAGTGAAACAGAAACGCTGGACTCACAAAGAGACGGCAGAGGGAATAAAACCAGCGATAGATGTCAAGGCAGGAGGGAGCAGGAAAAAAAAAAAAGATAGATTGAAAAGAGGGGGGATGGGCAGCACGGAGAGAGCAATATAGGGGAATGGGTGAGGGGTATGTTATGTGGCTGTAGGGGAACCAGTGCATGAGATAGTGAAAAAGTGAGAGAGTAGAAAAGAAGAGGAGAGAGAGAGAGAGACTCAGAGAAAGAGAGAGAGGTGTTGGTGCTTTTTAAATAGCCTACGTGGAACACCAAATCCCCTCAGCAGCACAAATCAGCTGACTGACTGCCACTTGCCAAGGAGTAGGTGGGGGTGGGGGAGTAGGGCTTATAACTCTCTCCACTGACACATTCACCACGCAGAGACGAGAGGGAGCTTTATCCATATTGGCCCTGGAGAACTCTATCCTGTCTAAACATAGACCTCCTGGTGCACCGGGGGAAGACGAAGGAGAGCGGCTCGGAAAAGAAAGAAAGGCAGAATAAAGCAGAAAAGAGAGAACACGGAGCCATCAGCTGTCTCTTCCTCTTCCCCTGCCGTGCTGTCACTGTTCATACGTTGACTCTGCTGCCGGGCTGTGACAGTGCACGTCGCAGCTTTGCTCCGCTCTCGTCAGCGTATCCGCTATGACTCAATTTATTTTGTAAGGGCTCGACATGCGCTGAAAAATCTTAATATGAATATAAATCACCTTTTATAAACAGTCGAATCAAGCGCAGCTTTAATGAAATCTGTCTCTGAATGAATCATTTATCAGGGTTTGGGTTGAAACCCCTGAACAGCAAGGTATCAAAAACTTTTAACGCAATACACAGGCAGGACTAGAAGATTTTTCAATAACAGACACAAAGTACTTGAAGAGATGGAAATACCTTTTGCATTTTGCTGCTAGTCATCAGCTGAGTGGCTGCACTTCAGAAAGGGGAAGTTCATCTCTCCATTTTTAGCCACTTGTCTGGACCAGATCACTGTGGCAGCAGGTTAAGCAAGGTAATGCCTGAGTGCAGCTCTTCCTGCACGGCTTCTAAACCAAACCATGAAGGGAAATGACAAAGTTGTCAAGTTTTTAAATATGTTGATGTCGCAAACGTTTTATTTTAGCAATATCACTGTTAATTTCTGTAGCCTTTTAGTCTTGGGACACATTTTACGTACGTACGTAGTTTTACGCCAATGCAAGGCATTTAGACGAGTCATACAAAAGTTTGTATATCCGAACCTCCTCAGTTAACCTTTAATCCATGTGTTCCATCTTTATTCATCAAAAACAATCAATTCAAAAAATTGCAGAGGTGGAGAAGCAGCTGGAAAAACTAAAGCTGAAACATGCTACTAGAAAGCGAACCAATCACAGCTCTTGTTGCAATGACTAAGTTTACATGGTCTTTAGTATCCCGATTTTTGAGGCTTATCCAGGATATGATGTTTACATACTCATGCGTGTGTTACGTCTTTTGTTTACAACAGATTGTGCGAATGCGAGGTGGAAAACCAGCGTCCAACTAGCTATTTCGCAACATACTTGAATATGTTGGCATTTCTGTGTTTTCTGCATCTAAACACGTCGTTATGTTGAGTTCATTCATTATTTTTAGGCAGAAATCAGTCTCTCCGTCGCTCCAAAAATGAGAAGTTCTTGTTGCCGCCATGTTGTTTGAATCCTTACTTCACAGTTAGCTTACTTACCGTGATGTCGGCTGCATAAATCTCAGGGTGATGCTCCTTCAAATACCGTGTTCATCGTGTGTACAAGCCACAGGGCATGTGGCAACTATCTTCAGCTAAGATCAGACTAAGCTAACGCCCCTTATCCAATCACATGACTGGGGTTTTGAAAAACAGTCCGCCCGTACGAAGAGGTCACGTATTCATCATTAAAATAACATCTCATCATATCAAATAACACTCTAGTCCCGTCTGATCTCATTAGCATAGCTTTTAATCATCAGATATTAATTTTAGCTCGTCAACATCTCGTACGTCTTAGTCACAGAAAGAAAAAAAAAAGGTCGTTGACACTTTAGCACGAAATACATTTGTAATAACGGGAACATTGTAAGGACACATTACTGTTACTCTAACTTTAACCAGTTTGCCTAAAACGCCCACCACCCACCCCGGCAACCTCTTGCCAGGTCTGATGAAGTTCATACTTTACATTGCACCTAAACATAGCTTTAAAATCAATTTGGTTGGTTATAAAAGGCAGACTCGTCCTTTGGGATCCTAATACCTGTCCGAGAGGTGAGGGGAGTGATCAGGTATCCTCCCATTAGTACGTGAAACAAGCTAGCTTGAAGCAAGTGTCGTCCAAAAGCAAAAGTATAAACCTGTTCAAACAGGAATCCACAAGAAACAAAATAAATATGAAATACGTCTTAAAATAGTGGAATAGCAGCGTCTACTATTGTACCGTAGAACCAATTCTACTCCATTCTAATATTAAAACAGGTGAACTCTACTGGAGTAAACTCATTTTGATCCCTTCGCTCTATTGAAATCTGAAATGTAAGATTCTTCTTTGAGCAAGACCTTTTCTATTAAGTTGCGATCAAACTATTTTGGTCACTGCCCGGATATCTTGACCGTGGGTGAGGGTTATGTCAAAGATAGATTGGTAAATCAAGAGCCGGTAAATCAAGAGCTTCACTCTTAAGTTCAAGGGCAGAGGCGTTCTCTAAACTTTGTTTAGCTTATCAACGTTATTTAAGACAAACCTTTAGCTTCGTACTTCTTGTGAGTGTCTGCGCATTTGCTGGCAGCGTTTCAGGCTGTGCTCTGGTGTCCCGTGTCTCCTGTGACGGCTTAGACTCAACACTCTAAAGGTTTTAAAGGTGGGTGAGAAGGCTGGTAAAAGAAGAAAAACAGACAGAACAAAGCTCCATATATATTTTCTTTTACTCAGACTACATCTCTCTCCTGAAGTCCAGCTGGTTTCCTGCTTTCCCAGAATAATGCACAGTTTATGAGGCAGGCAGAGGGCCATGCTTTATAAATGGCACTGTCTAAACCCTCCTCCACTCTCCGGGGCGGCTCATGGCATTTGTGCCGGGGGAAACGAAGGAGCATGTCTGAAGCTGTCTACTGTAGATACGCAGAGGCAGGGAGCTGCTGTGTCAGAGTGGCATTCAGTCATGGAAGACCTCTTAAATATTTGGACTTTTTTGGATTCCTACCATGTTAGCCTCACCCCCTCCTTTCCCTCATTCCTTCACTTGGTCGACCTGTGACACTTCCCTCTCCACCCACATCAACTCGCCATGAAAGGTGACCAACAATCTGTCACCCTCTGTTCCTGAAATGCTCCGGGAAGCTCTCCTGCGACCACGAATGTCATTCCTCTGAGGAGATGGTAAATCTTCATGCGACCTCCTTGGTCTCGTCTCTGGTTGTTTTCTCACGTCTAACCCTGCCATCACTCATCTCCCACACGTTTCCCTCGTCTTATCCGTCTCTGAGTTAGTTTTCCTTTTGCTTGGATGACTAACATCTCGAAGGAGGAAGACGGAAAAAATTTGCTAATGAATATCAGAGGCGGGTGTGTCACATGTTTGTGAATCACATCCGTTGACATCTCAAAAGCTCCACTCGCCACCACACTAACCCCAAACATGGTGAGGAAAAATGAGAGCACGGTCCGAGCTTCGGCCTAAGAGTCTTCCAGTTGGACCGAACTGAACAAAAAAGTGATTCAGCTTGACGAAACTCATCCTGCCTGGATGCAAATTGGATAATTAAAGTCAACTGTCCTAATCTAAAACAGATCATCCTCCTTTGCACAGTACACCCTGGAGGATTACCAGTACTCTTTTCCACATTGCAGCCCATTTATTAACAATGAGTGGGACAAACTTTGGCAACAGTTTTAATCAGGCTGCGAGTTTTTATTTGTTTTTCATCTGGTAAGGCAGAGATGGGTTTCTGTTTCTTTCTGTTTGGTTGAAAACATGTAGAGGACGTAACTGCACACGGTTGCATTACCAGTTTTTCAACTTTTTTGCCATGAAGCACATTTGTTGGTGCTCTAGTGCTGCAGCAACCTGATATATGTTTAGATATATAGATAGTAGAGGTGTAACCTTACACACAAGTCACAGTTAGCCCTCGTGCTACCCTCTTACATGCTCTCTATCTGTCTGTCCATTCACTTGGGGTCCCAGAGACCCCAAAGGTAGCATGAGGGTTATGTACGTACCTCGGTGTTGGGGTCACGGTTTGGCACAGTTTGGTACCAAAGCAAAAGCAAACAAAAACTCACATTTATTTTGAACAGATGCCATCCTATGTGTGTTAGCATGTTTGATTTGTTTCCAGCGATGTACGGCACCTCCGCAAAACATCGTTTGCAGATAGTCTTTGTCCAATTTGCTCCGGGAAACCAAAGTGTTCCCACACTGCTGATGTAAATGAAGCCGGCGGCTCTTCCAACTCCACACTTCTCTTAGTACATCTATGCTCCACACTCGGCGTCACTTTTCTACTTCGTCTGTTTTTCTTCTTTTGTAAGCTAATGATGTTCGCTGGCAGCTTTTAGGCTCATTAGCGCCACCTGGTTTGAAGTGAGGACTCAACTTTATCTGTTATTTAAAAGGCCATAAATTCGCCGTATGACTGCATGCACTGAACTGGGACACTGCGACGTGACGAATAGATAACTTTGTCAAAAGCAACAACTTGCACGTCTACATTCCTCAGCAATTGTGCAGAGGTGAAAGAAACCTCTTTCTTGAGTCAAAATACTTCAGTCCAAGCTACGAACGCGCTGAGCGGACGTGAATTTTCCGTCGTAGCACCACTTACAGAAAGTTCATTCCCCTTCCCACTCTTCCTGCAGAGGAACCAAGGTTTATATTAAGTTAAAGGGAGATAGTTTAACCTCCCCAAAAAGAATCCCAGCTCAAGAAGTGAGCTCTTTCTGCATGCTCAGGAGCTTTTATTGCAGCACTGTGATTCCTCAAGTGCCTCAGCGTTTTCTGCTGCGAGAGATTTTACGAGCAATAACCAAGTGCAGGCATCGAGGTTCTGATTTCTGCAGAGGACAACGAGCAGAATCTGAGAAAACTGCTTTTGATGCTGACTTATAGGCCTTTTTTTCCACTGGAGGAACTTTCACCTCTGTTCAAGAGTTTCTAGGAACAAGTTTTAGAGGAAACGCATCCCATGAACCAACAAGTTAATGTCAGCCACGCTCCAGGCTTTTAACCAATGACAGACTTGGAGTTACGGGAAATGTTTTCATATTTTTAAGATACTCAGCGTCCATGAAATTGTCAATCAGCATTCTAACAGACGCCACGTTGATTCTGAAGGATGCTTTCATAATTCTAGGACAAAGGTCGAAAGGAAGTTTTCTTTCAGCCTCTCCACACACGTTAAGATGTTACAGAGTTCAAATCTTTAAAGTTTGACAAACGCTGCAGACGGCGCTCCAGGCATTCTGTCACTGGACAGCATTCAAAAGGCATGCGCCACACACACGTAACAAATGAGAGGAATGCGCTGCACGCTCATCCCCACACATACTTCAAAATCAAAGTCGGCATGCATCACGCATACAGTGACCGAGTGGAATGACGTGGCTTGCGGCGCCCTGCGGCCCCGCTGCGAAACGTAATAAAAACGCACTTTGATTACATTCCTCTGTGACCGGTCGTAGCCCACTTTCCGTTCTCTCCGAGTTGTTTTATGCGCGGCCGCTGTGTTTTCACGATGCGGGCCAGCGATCAGGAGCCTGTGGGGGTGACTCAGCCGTGATGCATCCTTTTGATGTCCTGAGCCGGAGACCTCCCAACATTTTATGCCCCACCTGCCACTTAGGTTAGAGGTGGGGGCGCAGGAGGGAGAGAGAGGAGAGGGGTATTAAAATAAAGACATGTGAAGAACACGGAGGCTGCACGTTTAGGGGGAGTGGTCAATGCGTGCGTGCCCAACATGTGTTTAGTGATCGGTTCAATACTCTATGCACAAGCTAAGGAGGGTTAACCCTTTTGACGGCCGCGGCTCAGGGCCGTGCCTGATGTAAGAGTCCTGGGGAGTTGCATCATCTTATCAGAGCTTATGACCGTCTCAACGAGCTCAACACGCTCTGTCCCTCTTGTTTGTGCACTCCATGCATCCTTTATATCCCTTTAAACGTATTGGTGCAAAATAGATTTTGCAGTAAAGAGAACATCCTGTGTACGTACGTTTTTTTTAATAGATATGTATTTTTAATGCGTCTGTTTCCATTTTTCCAAGAAGCTACACATTTTTTAATTGATTTCATTTATTAACTGCAATTCCTTCTATAATTTTAGAGTCTGCAAAGTTTCATTTAACAAAATTGGGAGCAACATAAAAAGGATAAGAAGGAATTCATGCACTAGCTTTTAAAAATGTAGACAGCCGCCTTTTTCCTAACAGAGTCAGCCATTGATTTTCATTATTTTTTCTCTTTTGTTAAGTGTCTGTATTGTTTTATATAACATATTTGTGTTATACAGGACTTTTTTTTTTTAGTCTCAAGATTAAACCGTATGATGGGGATATTATTGCTCTAGTTGCTTTCTAATTTTGAATTTACCTTTCCAGTGCTTATATTAATTAGCAGATGACTGTTTTCTCTACCATTTCCAACAACCTTAGAGTTTTTCCTCTTCTGTAGGTCCACAAACTGGAAATACGCTGCAAATGGACTGTAGTGAACCACATCATGACCCTGCTCATTAAATGACAGCCAAAGAGACGACACGATTATGGATTTTAACTCGTCCTCTGTGCTGAATTTTAAAGCTGCTCTCTGCGGATCTCCACGTCAAACCCACCCCGATGATATGACAACAGTGAAATTGTTTTTAACCCTTTGACTGCACAGCTCCGGAGGAGGGGGTGGGTATCGGGGTGGTGGCGGGGGGCTTCAGCCTGGCTGCCATTGGTGGTGGTGGGATGACTGACAGGCTGCACGGCTGAGCTGCGATTGGCTGCTGAAACCTCCTGATCCGTCTCTACCAGTCCTCGCCGGTCAGGTGACACGCTGCAGAAATCAATGTTATCAATCTGCCCTCACAATCTGCAGGAGCACCGCTAATGGGAAACGGATCAAAGCAATAAATTGCTTTTTCTCCCATTTTGCCGTCAGAGAAAAATAAATAAATATATTGTTCCATCTCCTTTGTCTTGTTTGTGGTTTATTACAGATTAGGATTATATGAATCAGAGTGGAGACCCAATGAGTTTGCGGTGCACAGGTTTCAATTGCTTTATTATTAGACAGACATGATCATTATGAAGCTCTGCTGGAGGCAAACTGCACGTATGAGATATCGCTGACTCATGAATGTCATCGTCTGACTCTCTCTTGTCTTTTTTGGTCGATAAAATAAATCCCATAAAAGTGCTTCCTGAATAAAAATGCTGTTTTGATTTAGCTTTGAGTTAAGCGAGCAGCTCCACCTGTCTGTGTGGTGATGCATCATTTATTACGGCTTGATTCTGCAAAATTTGTGGTTTTTATACTAAATATAGACTATATAGACACACACGCGTACATGCAACCTGTAACCATACTTCTCCAAAGACCATGATCTGTTAAAGTGCTTGTTGAAAACTAGGGCTGCATTATTCATATCATTAATGCAAATGTTCCCCCTTTTTTTCTTTTGCGCAGAAAATGTTTTAAATGTACATGTAGGGAGGATATTTTATATCAGTTTGTTTTAGCTCCCTGCCCAGCTCATGACTGAGGTCACAGGTTCTTAAAACATTAACATCAGAAACCAAATGTGTATATAGTCCTTCTGAACGGCCAAATTTACCTCCCAAGATTTGTGAGATCTGAAGGTAACACAGCAATCCATCTTGCCATGCTGTGAGGTACGAGCCGCTGTGTCTGATCCTTGAGGAACAGACCAATCTGTGACCCACAAGGACCTCCAGAGTAGATTCTTTGAGCAAATTTGACTCGTGAAGACGCCGAGAATCCGTGTGACATAGTTAGCTGCTTGCGAGCTATCCAAACTCTACTATAGTTCCCTGGCTGGTATATATGCATGTATGTGGATGTGTGTGATTGGTTGGACTGATGCCACCAAGCCCACCTTGCATGTTGTCTTATGTATTGGCTTTTTCCATTGAAAAACACATTTTCTTTTTACTTCTTACTTTATTTAAATTGTCCTTTGCAGAGTGTTTCAGTGTGATGGCCCTGATGAAGACGACGATCAGCTGGTTTTGAATTTGGTTTCAGGAAGTTGTGGACAGTTTATTCCTTGCAGTAAATGTCTTCCGTCCTTTGTGTTTGTATCATCTGTCAATCGTCTCTCTCGTTGGTCCTTAAAGACCTCAAAGATGAGTTTAAATTGGTGTCCCCTAGGGATGTGCGATATTTCATTGTTTACGATATATCGTCAAAAACATTCCCCACGGTAAGAATATGTCATCCCACGATAAAAATGATAAATTCCCATTGATGACGTATATATGTGGGTGACACACTCTCAGCCCAACACGTGTGGAATATTGTCAAACTGACAATGGTGGAAGGTGGAGCAGATACGCCGGCAGAGAGGAGCTCGTTCCTAAACGAGGCTCCACCTCCATTATCTGGTTTGGTTTTAACCCCTTAACGCCTCAATTCATTCTTCAATTATATAAAGAAATGAAATATTTGTATTTGTGTTACCACTCCGGCCGGTCCTACCAGAAACTAGTGCTTGCTAAAGGTTCCTAGGATTTTTTTGAATGTGCACAAACCGACATTGGAGTATTACATGCGTTATTTCAGCTGCAGTCTGAACGGAAACAGTGCGTCATGAATTAGCGACACTAGGCATGAAGGGGTTAAAAAGTCTGACGCGGAGCAGCAAATTACAACATGCAAGGTTTGCAAACAAATAGTGCATAAAAAGGACAGTAACAGCACTAATTTGTTCCACCACCTCAAACACAAGCACAAACCAGAATATGAAGAAAGACAGAAAATGAGCAAAGATGCAGAAGCAGCGTCGACTTCATCCAAAGAGTCCGGGGACAAAACAACAACTCAGAGAAAACTTGATGCATTATAGTCAAAAAGATTAGGATGAACTGGTGTTTATTTATCATTTTTATCGTTAACGTGATAAATACCAGAAATTATCAGGAAAAATGTTTTAGTCCATATCGCCTATCCCTAGTGTCCACCAACTTTGTGTCTCCAACGTTTCTTTTTTCTATCGTCACGACAACTCATGGACTCTGGTCTCCACTTTGTTGCTAGCATGTCCTTTTATGCTATAACAGATATGATCAGTTGAACTTTTGGTTGATACGCACTTTGTGCATGATTCCTTGAACTTGTCCGGGAAGTTTCGAACAGATCGTAACCTAGTCGCGACGCATCGACTCCTTAAACAAACCAAGGTGCCTCGGTTTTTGACAAGCGTCTAAAGTTGGAAGCTTGAATTTATCCTAGCTCATAAACAAACGTGCGAATAAAGTGTAAATCTGAAACTAGCCCTCGGCTGATCGAGCCCGTTGCACAACGCTGTTCCTCCGAAGCGTTCGTGCATCTCTAGCGAGTGCACGCCGCCAGACGGTTCCCGTTTTGCGCGTGTGTGATGTTGCCGTTCTGCGGCCCTCGCCCGCCTCTCGGTGTGAACGCCGCGGCTCCAGAGCACCATGTATTTTTGCGGCCGGGAGCGGCACTTTCAACTTAATGAGGCCATGTACTGCCTGATTCATTTACTCTAAAATACATGTTGTGGGGACTGGAGCAGTGTGTCATTAGAAATCACTTGACGGGCACCCAAAACAGAAACAGTCTCTTCTTTCTTTTACTTTTTCTCTTTTCTTTTTTACCTCTTCTCATCTGCAAAGACAGGAAAACAGAGACAGACAAAGGCAAAGCGACAGGAAGAAGAGGAGAGAGGAGGAGGTGGAGAAGTGAGAGGGGGTGAGGGGTGTCAAAAAAAGTGTGAAGTCCTGCTCCTTTGTGACCTGTTAAAATCACTCGGTGAGCATTCAGGGTCAGCGAGGACGAAGGAGGGAGGGGAATCCGTTCTTTCTCCGCTCGGCAGGGAACAGCTCATGCTTGACTAACTCTATGGATCCCCGTTGAGCCAATCTATATGCTCTTTCTTCTCCCCTTGTATCCGATTCTGAAAGTGTGTCAAAGCCAATCATTATGTTTGTTTCAGATATCATTGACCTCTGTGTGCGTGCACGTCTCTCTGTGTGCGTGCGCTTCGAAGGGAAACCTCCAGGCGTTTTTTTTTTTTTTCTCTCATGCACTGGCGGTTCAGCATTATACCCAAACCGCACAGCAGAGGCTCTCTGGGAAGTGCTGCGTTTCTGTCGAATGTGTTTTGCGATGCATGCAGCTCCAGAGGTCTAATTATGCTCGGTTTGAAAGTACAGACACCCCCATGTCAAAAGACAGACTCTATAAATCACACACAGTCATTAGAGGGAAAATATGCCTCTTTTTTTTCTATTCTTTTGAGGGCTTGGCAATACAACATAAAGCCATGACAAATAAAAGCAATAAACTATTTATTGTTTCGGGGTTAGAGATGGTTGCATCTCTGCACACAGACAGGAATGGCATTTACGCAAACGAATTGGCTGTAAACGCTTTTTATTTGAAACCCAGGATATAATTAGAAACTTGTGGCTTTCTCCAAGAAAGGATATGTATGTATGTGTGTGTATGTGTGTGTGTTGAAGCCTTGATGAGGCTGTGTGAGTGCGTGACAGTGTGTGTGTGTGTGTGTGTGTGTGTGTGTGTTTTTTTTGCCTCTCTCGCTCACTTTCTCTTCTTCATTATGTCAAGTAGCTCCCAAATATTTTGTGTCAGAAATAAAGTTCACATGAGGAATTTCACAGGTGGCCGTGGCAAAAATACATTAGACTATATGGTCAGGAAATATGAATCTGACATGTGTCGACCGAACACTGTCTCTGAGTCACAATCCCACCACCACCTCCACCACCCACCCCGACTCGTGGTGCGTTTGCCATCATGAAATTTACCCTGCGAGCTAGATCTTATAAACTCTGATCCAGGTCTGGACAAATTCATGATTTCTTTATGAAATTACACTAAATTTAAAATCCTCCAACATTATTTGTGATTTTGCGTCATGATTTTTAAAGCGTCCTACAAGTCTGAGCACATTTTAGTTCATGCATGTGCTCACAAATCTTAGTTTCATGAGGGTTATGGTGTTTAGCGTTTGTTTAAAACAACCAAGAGAACTTTAGTTTTCATTCTAGACGTCGTACTATGGACGTCATGATCTAGATTTTTTTGTCCCCTCATCCGATCCTGACCTTTTAATATTCAGAATCAGCCAATCTGATCCCAAAAAAGGCTTTTCTTCTCTTACTTGTATTCTCCTAGATCATGTATGCAATATGGACTAAAACATTTATCCCAATAATTCTGGTATTTATCACGTTATCAATAAAAATGAGGATAAATAAACACCAGTTCATTCTAATCTTTTTGACTATAATGCATCAAGTTTTCTCTGAGTTGTTGTTTTTTTCCCGGACTCTTTGGATGAAGTCGACGCTGCTTCTGCGTCTTTGCTCATTTTCTGTCTTTCTTCATCTTCTGGTTTGTGCTTGTGTTTGAGGTGGTGGAACAAATTAGTGCTGTTACTGTCCTTTTTATTCACTATTTGTTTGCAAACCTTGCATGTTGTAATTTGCTGCTCCACGTCAGACTTTTTAACCCCTTCATGTCTAGTGTCACTAATTCACGACGCACTGTTTCAGTTCAGACTGCAGCTGAAATAACGCATGTAATACTCCAATGTCGGTTTGTACACATTCAAAAAAATCCTAGGAACCTTTAGCAAGCTCTAGTTTCTGGTAGGACCGGCCGGAGTGGTAACAAAAATACAAATATTTAACTTCTTTATATAATTGAAAAACCAATTGAGGCGTTAAGGGGTTAAAACCAAACCAGATAATGGAGGTGGAGCCTCATTTAGGAACGAGCTCCTCTCTGCCGGCGTATCTGCTCCACCTTCCACCATTGTCAGTTTGTCAATATTCCACACGTGTTGGGCTGAGAGTGTGTCACGCACATATATACGTCATTAATGGGATGACATATTCTTATTGTGAGGAATGTTTTTGACGATATATCGTAAACCATGAAATATCGCACATCCCTAGTGTGCACTACCACTTAGTGCTATCTTGTCCTTCCAACGTTGTAGAAAATCCACAAGGCTCCACAAATTTCTGACTGATTTCATTTTCTAGAGTCTTCAACCACTAAAAGAGAAGAAGAAGAAGAATTTGGTCTTTTTCTGCCATGCACCATAACAAACAGATGAGGATGAAGATGCGTGGGTTAGCTCTGACGCCTCACAGTAAGAAGGTTCTGGGTTCTCATCCATCATGGCTAACTGGAGCCTTTCAGTGGGTTCTCTCCAGGTTCTCCAGCTTCCTCCCACCGTCCAAAGACATGCTGGTTAGGTTCATTGATGATTCTAAACTGGACGTAGGTGTGAGTGTCTCTCTGTGTTAGACTGGAGACCTGTCCAGGGTGGACCCCACCTCTCTCGCCCTACGACAGCTGGGATAGGCTCCAGCAGACCCCGTGACCTTTCACAGGACAAACGGTTACAGAAGATAAGGATGAAGATGTTTTTTTTGGTTGATGGCTGATGTAAAATAAATAACTTATAAAAATCGTGCTGAATTTGCCCCGATACTGATAACAGAAACACTTTACTACTTGATCCAATCCAACTGAATAGCACCACAACCATTCTGACGCTGTTTCATCGTAAACAGAAGAGTCATGTAGGATGATTCAGAGGACGACTGTTATGTTAGAATGCATTAGTTTTCACTAGTGTACCCAATGAACCGATGAGTAAATGCAGTATTGTGAAAAGACTGTTATCTTTAACACAAAACCACTAAGGAGCTGTCTAATCCCTCCAAGCCAATATATATATACATAGATAAGGTTGACATTTGACTGTGTTGCTTTTACGAAACTTCAGTGTAGCTTAAACTGTCTCAAATTATGACTTAGTTGTTTTCCATTTGCTGCACTTTGTAAATAAACATAAATAAGGTTTGTGCCTCCAGACTGTCCTGTCAGCAGCTCGGCCGCCTTCTAATGCAGAGCAGGTGGCATGGAAACACACGGAGGCTGCACACTGTGATAGTCTCTCTCCTGGCATCTTTATTATCCCCCACACACTCCCCACAAATCAGACGATATGATGCACGCACCCCGAGCCTTTCCTCCCGTCTTCTCCCATCGCCCCTCCCTCCCTCCCTCCCCCTCTGGCCGCCAGACTCCCACGCATCCTTCCCAGCAGCACGAGAGGACCGGGATGTGACCGTGCATGAACTGCACAAGATTAATCCGCCGTTTGATGGGAAACGTGTTGTTCTCAAGGTCTCGCAAGAGAGAGATTGATTTAAAAGCTGGAGTGAGATTACATTTTCATTCTTCTCTCTTTTTCCACTGCTGACAGAGGAGCACAGTTTATTTACTTTACCAACCTTTTACTGCCACTCCCCCCACCCGCCTCCCGCCGCCGCTGCAACCACACCACCGCCTCACTCAGCTTCTCTGCTAAACGATAAGCTGGGGGAACCATTAATTTCTCCCCCCACACACCGTCACTCTTTCTCTTCACTTAAACAATCTGCAGAGCCTGACATGCCCTTTACAGAGTCACTGATGTGAGGCGAAGACTTACGCCTGCGTGTGCATACAGTGAACACACACACACACACACGAAAGCGTCTACGCAAAGTTTGTAGCTCATTGCTCTTTCGTGGACGTTTAGGGCGGCTAATGGTGAATCTGTTAAAAATGGCTTTTTAAGCCACTCTTGTGACGTTATCCATTTTCCTTTTTCATATTCCTTTGTATGTTCAGTATGTTCCAAGCCATTTATTTCATATTTTTGCCAAACAATCACTAAATAACGGGCTTCTTTTTAAATTGTTGGTGTGTTTAGCTGTTTGCTAGCCTGCTTTATAGGGCGTGTTGCAACAGAATAAAACTGGAACGTCGAATTCACTGTTGATCTTCTGTCCATCATCACATGAAGCCCGCCCAGATCTATGCATCAGTATAATCAGTTCCCAATGGCTCCCATGCTAGCTAACAACTTAAATCTGCCGTAAATTAGTGAAAACGGAGCTTAAAGTAAATATTTTCATCACCCATAAAGGTCACGTTATATATTTCCTAAGCTAACAATTGTGATCCAAGTAAGCTAACATCATTGTGCGCAAGCTAATCCTCAATCTTTCCAACATACTTTGACAGAAGTATAAAAACTGTGAATATAGACGACATATTTAGAGACAGCTACATTTGAGAGTGGATATTTTAATTGACGTTGAAGGTAGGACTTTTTTGGTGTCGGTAAATGTCTGTGACCCTAGTTGTTCTGCTACCGGCTTCCTAGCCTCCAAGGTCATAGTAGCTTGTCCAGTTTAGATTAGTTTTTTGAGGTTTTCAGTTGATTCTCCAGAAGTTTTATTGTAAATTCAGTGCGCTTTCTGTGCAAAGTTAAGTTTAGACCAACAGATGGTCTAAACTTTAGATTTAACAGTTGGATAACTTTCTGCTTTTTAGAAGATGTGCTGTAATCTTAGGCTCTTGGATCATGTGGGAGACCTCCTTCCCAATCTTTTAGCTGACAATCTTCTTGCTCATGGCATACTGTAGATTCTTAGTGAAGTACTACATTAACAGACTAATAGGGATCTGAGAGGGGGAGATGCCATACATCATCTCACATGTGGAACACCGTGGCCACACCTAAATGTTCCTTTACATTCCCAACACATGTTCTCCACGGAAGCCATCCATTAGGACACAGCTAGGTACGGCTCAGAGCAGCTGTTAGCCGCCTGAGTGTAGCAGCTAAGAGGCGTTTTGGTGGAAGGGCTCCACATTACGACCTAATCAGTCACCCGCAATCCAAACAGCACGTCAGCCGCACAGGTTTAGCAGGCGGCAGGGTTCAGCCAGAGCCACTCTACAGCTGGTGTGCAGGACATGCTGACTTTTAGCCTATTCGGGCACACACCTGCTCTCTGTCAGGTCAGGCTCCAACATGTGTCAAAATATACAGCGGTTGGGAGTGTTTTGCTCGCACATAATGGCCTGCACTCTCCACTTTCTGGCAGCGGTCTCTGCTGTGCTAACACCTGTCCCTTTATCAGAGAGAGCAACACTTTCACCTTTTAATTTTAGATTCATACACATTTCATCAACTCCCTGTAATGATACGTTTAAGGGTCAGGTCACCGTTATCACAAAAGACATACTGACACTGAGAAATGGGTTTGAAGAGCAGTTTTTAAAAGCCTCCTGGGGACGAGTCAAAGTCAGTCATTCATTGGAACATTTCCAGCGAGACGTGATTAAGTATTTTGAATGCTTACAAATGCACAACATTGAATATTTGGCTGATGCCTTTTGCAGGCTGCATGACTGAAAGCTCACTGGTATGCAGTTTATGTTTGGTGCAGAGTTTTTCCTTAAATCACAATTCATCAGGAAGGCATTTCTGTGACTTTAAACCTGGAGTAATTGACTTTATTTTGCAATCTGGTTCCAGTGAAACAAACTCGGTGTCCAAATGCTGCAATTCACCAGATGTTTTACTTCTTCCTTGCTTTCTTTCTTTTTTTTTAACCTCTGGACTCAGAACTCCATCTGTCATCTTAGATTTTAAGTGCTCCACTATTCTGGTTAGTGTCTCCATGCATCTGTCTGTTGTTTGTTTCTAGGCAGATAGTACATAGTTGCTTTTTTTTTGTGCCCAGAAATGAACCAAAAGCTGCAAAAGCAAACAAAATCTTCTCTAGAGCTGAGGGTGCTTGCTCCATTTCATGAAAAGCTGTGCATACCAATGGTGGAGGTGAATGACATTGCTTTTAAGTTGAGTATAAAAGCAGTGACTTTAGGTGAATCGTCTCTTTTAGCAAAAGGTGTCACTCTCACTTTGTTCCTCCGTCCCAAGCATCCATTTTCAGCTTCCTCCAAAGGATCTGTTGGCTTGGAACGGCCAACGCCGGCCTCTCCGGAGGTGACATCACTACATGTGACAAGCCTTGCCACTCCAAGATCCAAGATTAGATTCCCCTCTGTCTATCTCCCACACTGTGCCAAGCTTTTCGTCTGCCTTTTCCCTTCCAGCGTCTCAATCCCAACGCCTTCCCTCATCAATGTTTTCTACTCTTTCCTGGACTGAGCAGAGCTGGTTGAGTTGCACACACTGATATATATTCAGGCCTTCACCTGGTGCCTACCTGTGGTCACAGTTGGTCTTTGTGAGAGTTGGGTTTAAGATCTCAATCCTCTTAGTGAGGACTTTGTCTTTGCAGCGAGCACACACTCTCTGATCCCATCCACGCTGCAAGACCACGTTGGTTTTAAAAAGCGTGCAAGAGTGTTTGAAGCGGCGGGTGAGTGAGAGAGCCGGCAGACTACTGAGAGGCACTAGACGGGTATGTGTGTCAGGACAGGAAGGGGAAACTGATCCTCTTAGCAGGCTGGAATTGGCCCACTCTCAGGAAAGTGTCATTTGAGTTGGTCAACCTGAGAGTGCCAGGCGAGATTGTCTAGCCTTGTATCTCCTTCCCGTGGCAGCCTCCTCCTCGTCCTCCTCCTCCTCGTCCTCCTCCTCCTCCTGAGCTCTGCTCTCTCTGCGGGAGGACTGCTGACCCAAAGACACGGCGGCGACTCTGAGCACATGACTGTGATCTTTCCTCGATGTGCTGCTAAGTGTGCCGTACCTGGCCTCCAGGCATGAGATCAATCCAAGGTGCCACACTGCCTGTTTAATCAATTAGAGAGAGCCTCTGCTGGGCAGGAGTCGGGCCTCCCACTGAGCCCTGCCAGGCATATCTAACTCCAGCCCAACAAATGGCAAAGACTTTACCACAAACACATCATAACACTCGCTCAGACTCTAACCCGTTTGCCGTTTCTTGGCTCCCACGCGGAGCAGCCTTGATTAAAAAAAAAAAACCTACAGCGAGTTGACTTTTTCTTTTTTAGTTCTTTCTTCACCTTTCCAGCTCTGCACATTCCTCGTCCTATCTTTCTCTTCTTGCCTCCAGATGTTTCTCTAACCTTGTCATGCAGACAGCGACAGCGAGAGCGGTCGGGCTGCGTTCATTCCATCGATTTATTGAAAGCAGATACAGCAGGAAGGGTTCACTCCTGTAGAGCAGCCCCCATTACAAGAATCGATAAAAAACAGCTGTTTTTAAAAGCGTGCGTGGCCTTTAATTGAGTTCAATAAAAAGCCCCAGCATTGTCTCTAGAGAAAGGGTGGCATTGTGCTGCAGCAGCTCAAACCCGTGCCATAAAATCCGCAAACGTTATAAGGAGAACTCTTAAAATTTCTGGTACATTTACTCTTAAGTTATCTACGAAAGTACATACCTGAGTCAAGTTCCTGGCCGCCGTGTGGGAAATCTCATCATTATGCAAGACGGAAAAACACATAAAAACTAAACAGGACCATATAGAGGGAGTCATTTACCTGCTTTCGTTCAACTGATTCAGATACATTTGCATCAACAACTGTAGGCCTTGATCTCTCTGGAAAAATGATTCAACTGTCAGTCTTAACCTCAGTTCAGCCAAATTAATGGGGTCTGAGGATGGGCGGTTGAGAAAGGCAGATGTCTACCACCCAAGTTGGCATCTTAACGTACGATTACATCCCCTCCTCTTTGCTCTCCTAGAATCAAAAGACACTTAAAAGCATCAAGCGGTAATGTTGTATGTCAGTTCTGATTATGATGAAAGTAACATGTGCCCGACATCCACCAGCTAATTCTTACATTTCTGTAGATTTAAGTTTGTGCTTTACAGTCGTCCTGTCATTTAAAGGTCCCGGAACATCCACCAGATGTAATTATCAGTCTGCAGAAATGATCCGTGCTTCATTAGCCAATCTACATGTTCCCCAGTGACGGACGAGGCCTGTCTTTGCTGTCAGCACCCCGACTGAGTTAAGGAGCACCAAACGATTTTCCTCTACACAAAGCTGGCAGTGCATGTTATTTATGCCTTTTGCCTGTACGCCACAGTCAACATCACTCAACGAAATTACATGTTAATCATTCTCCTGATGGGAAAAGCAATCCGACTGCGCGAAGAGAAAAAAAGTTTACGATTGAAAGTGTCGTGCGGGCCGAGCGGCGCTATAAAAGCAGCGCGACTCAAGGCAGATAATCTCAAAATATTTGGAGAGGCATTGTGAGGATGTTTATGAAGTGGGAGCGGATTCTGTTGATAAGCGAGGTCTTCGCTTTGGCTGCCGAGAGGAATGCTTAATTAATGTCAATCCTTTCAGCCCGTTGGAATGTGCTGAATGCCATAAGCAAAGCGTTTTAAAAAGAAAACATATGAGGGAGCTGTCAACTAATTTTTACAGCGATGATGAGTTAATTACATACGGAAAGGTGTGGATAAGTTTTGGTGGTTTCTTCTGTTTTCCTCTTTGAATGAGCTCCTTTGAAAGAGTTGCACAAGGCTAAATTACATTATCGTAGATGGAAGTTTTTGGTATGCTACAAATCAGATGGTGTTTTTAGAGCTTAGATCATTATTTCAACCAGTTAGCACAGTATGTAATCGTGCAGGGCTTTTAGGTATAAATGAAGCTATTACCGAAGCTTGCACCACACAGAGTAAGCTAATTAGCGGCAGGTAAATCTCTCTGTATTTTACAGTGTTAGTTTTAAATCTGTTTTCCGTGATGACATTTCCACACTGGCTCACCAGTGATGACTGTTTGCCAACCGTAGCCTACTGCCTCTGGAGAAACGAGAGTTACGAATGTAACACCGGTTCTGTGACTTAGCTGAATCGTCTGAGCTAGAACTGGGAAGTAAAATAAAAGTCCAAATAAAAGAAGATGAGAAGGACACATTACAGGCTAAAAAAGAAAGGCAGCGTGAACTAAGAAACACTACCATTGGTGTGGCTTTTTTTTTTTTTGTTTTCACTAGAGTGTGCTGAAAGATTAAAAGGGACTGGAGGGCTGTAGACTGTAAGCATATGTGACACAAACACATCAACAGTGTTTAATTCCTCTCATTGCCAGACAGATGAAGTTTTAAAGACAGAAGGAGAAATTATTAAATGTTTTTTTTCTTCTTCTTCTTTGCTTTTGACTCCCACTCGCACTTGATGTGTGAAGTTTACTCGGTCGTCGTTCGAGGAAACAAAGGCTGATGTTGCCACGCTTGGCCTGTGTGTGAAATAAAACGTGTCACAAGAACACGCCACAAAGGCGACAGCCAACTAGTACATGCTGTACGCTCTACATCTGTTTGAAAGGAAATAACTCTTCACACCAGAAGCTTCTGTTTATTATTCAAAAGTGGAAGCAGGGAGAGTTACTATTAGCTGGGCGGCTAGGAAGCTAGGAGGAACTACTATTAGCTTGGAAGCTAGGAAGAGTTACTATTAGCTGGGAGGCTAGGAAGCTAGGAGGAACTATTAGCTTGGAAGATAGGAGGAGCTACTATTAGCTGTACGGCTAAGAAGCTAGGTGGAACTACTATTAGCTTGGAAGCTAGGAGGAGCTATTATTAGCTGGTCTGCTAGGAAGCTAGGAGGAACTGCTATTAGCTTGAAAGCTAGGAAGAGCTACTATTAGCTGGACTGCTAGGAAGCTAAGAGGAACTACTATTAGCTTGGAAGCTAGGATGCAATACTATTAGCTGGGCAGCTAGGAAGAGGAACTACTATTTGCTTGGAAGCTAGGAACAGCTACTATTATCTGGGAGGCTAGGAAGCTAAGCTGAGCTTCTATTAGCTACAAGGCTAGGAAGCTAAGAAGAGCTACAAAGCTTCGTACAGAGCTAGCCTCTGCTCTATCATGCTGATCAGTTGGTCCACTGGTTATCTGTTCTAGATTATCACGTTTTTGTGGAAATGTTCGTTCTTCTTCTGTTTTTTTTAGGGTTTTTTTAGTGATCAGGTTCTCTAAGATCCCGTCAGAAGGATTTTTTTGTGGTTTCCCTGAATCACCATACTGAATCGTTTGCAAACCCGTCGACAGTGGTTCAAAAACTTGGGCCACAGGCGCCCACTGATAGCCCGTCACACCATGACAACTGAGCAAGCGCTATCTCTTGATTAGATGTGGTTGAACGCTCTGAAAACTGATTGTCATCCAAAATCCATAAACATGCAATTCAGAATGCCATTTGAGCAGCAAGCGGCGTTTCATTTTGAGGATTGAGTTATAATTTCTTTCTCTGTCGGTGAAAAACACCAAACTGTAAAGCAACTGCAGAACACAAGATGGATTTGAGAGTCAGCCAAGTAACAAAACTCTAAGTAACACCGCTGTCAACATGATCTATGCTACAGAGCGCATACAATAGCTAGTTTCTGTATGACGTGATGTGCAGGTCATAACGTGGTCAGCGAGTGCAGCGCTGTTGCTGATGGTAAAAGCTCACATGTGAAGACGCCGTGTGTTGACAGAAAAGAAATTAGCTGCCCAAATCACTTATGGAAGAGGGAAACAAATAAATCAGCCCCGAGCCTCTCCTTCCCACAAAACCTCAAATTATAAAGTGCATTGTGCCAGTGTTACTGAGGACCGTCCCTGACTTTGTGTTTCCAATTAATGATTTATGGCCTGAAAATGTGCCGCTGCATTGTGGGAATGTAACGCAGAGGAATGTTGACTGGGACAGAGACACTTAAAAGACGGAGAGATTAATAAAGAGAGAACATCAGATTCCTTGAGGCGGAGAAGACTGAGCGGGTGAAAGACAAAAGTGCAGATGGGAGATGAAGACAAGATCGTTGAGTAAGACAAATAGTATCTCTTATTGCAGTTTGCTGAGACTGCAGCAGAGACGAGTGGAACATATGGTTTGGGAAATGAGACGTGTGGGTTTAGTGCCAGCAGTTATCTGATTTCATTTTATCTTTTTATTATAAGCAAAATGTCCCGAGGCAAATTACAGCATGCTCTGTTCTTACTCTTGAGTCTGATCCCAGTTGATGACCTGATCTGTTGACCTTTGCCGCACTGGGATCTAAGCAGGCAAATTGTCGTAAAACTGGAGAATGCGGCCTGTAGACAGAAAACCAATAACAACACATCCCTATGAACCCTGTCACCTTCGCAGCATGACGAAAACAAACCAGGAGGGAACTGTATACATGCAAAGAAGATGAGCTGCGCCAAAAGTGTCTTTTCTGCTGCAATAGTTTAAACTATAAAGGGCTCTTTAGGTAAATCACTCCCCGGACAGACGTGCAGACGATAAACAAGCCAAAGGTCAGAAGCTGAATATTTCAGACGAGGAAAAAATGCAGAAGGAGAAAAAAATGTGAAGTAATAAGAAAACTAATCTTAGCCGGAGACGTTTTCTTGCTATTCTGGGGGTGTTTCCTTACCCTCTGCTTGTTTTTCATAATGCAGTCTCAACACTTTTTCTGCTTCTGTGGTGGAAATCACACAATGGCTGATACTGATTGCTTTATTTTCTCAGTGCGTACCCCCCTCTCGCGTTTGTTATTGCAGAACAAGGAGGATATGCCGGACAGGGGGGCGATGCTGAGCCTGCAGAACCTGAACATTTTCTTCTAATAATTTGAAATCCTGTGGGGTCGATGACGGGGTGCAGGTGGTGGTGGGGCATGCGGGATGGAAGGAGAAGGTGCAGGGAATGTGGATGCTTGCCGGTGGGGCTGCGATATGAGGGGCGCAACGCAAAGTGCCAGGTCACCAGGTCTGCGGCGAGTGTATGAAAGGGGAGCTACAGAACCCACAGAGCTGCAGGGTCAAGGTATGCAGTCTGGTGGGCACGTGCTCGGTGACTGACATGTGCATCCCGACCCTGCAGCTTTAGCTGAACCACAACAGTAAAACAATACCCACCGCTGTGCAGGTTATAAGCAAAGAAATTATTGTTTTAGCGAGTTAATATGGAGGCCACCTACACACCTGCCCAGAGGAATGTTTTTATCAGTATTACACTTGGGTGGGGGGCGGTGGGGAGGGGGCACCACCAATGGCATTCACTCACATACCATTGATGCCAGCAGGGGCTGTGGCCAGTGGTGCAGAAACCTCCAGAGGTTTGGGAACAGCTGATGCATCAGTATTCTCCATGATGCTGTTTTTTTTTTCTCTCCCTCTCTCGTTCACATTTCTTGAAATCTGCAGATGTGCATCTTATCTGCAAGATGACAGTTATTTATGTTAGTGAGGAGCAGAGAAACGTAGCCACACGGTGCATACCATCTGCAGCTCACACGCTGCAAAGTTTCCTGTATCGTGACAAGGAAGGGAAGACATTATTTTTTTTCTTCCCCAGAACATTGTGCGCACCAAAGATCTGCAGATGAACACCAAAAAAATCCAAAACATTTTAAAGGTTTGAAAGAGTTGAACGTGTGAGCGTCTCTCTCCTGAGACTGGATGCAGCAGTCCCTCATATCGGGGCTCTCCGTTTACATTATTCATACGGAGGAGGGTGTGACTTGCTGGCTCTTTTTTCCGCCTGTATAAAACGAGAAGTTCGCGTAAAAGAAAATACAGATGGAGAAGGCTAGCCGGCTCGCTGTGTCACAGAGAGTCCCCGTAAGCCTGCGTACTGTCCCTTTGTGACCAGCTTAATCGGCAGAATGCCCGGTCTCTGCGTGCTTTGTTTCGCCGCCGCGCTGGCTGCATTCGCCCGGCTGGCCGGCACCGTGGGGCCGGTGGTCCGATGCGAGCCGTGCGACGCCGGCGCGCTCCTACAGTGCAAGCCGCTACCGAAGGACTGCGCGGAGCGGGTGCGGGAGCCCGGCTGCGGCTGCTGCATTACGTGCGCCCTCGGCGAGGGACAAGCGTGTGGAGTGTACACGGCGCGCTGCGGCTCCGGCTTGACCTGCCAGCACCAGCCGGGGGAGAGCCGACCCCTGCAAGCTCTGCTGGAGGGACGGGGTGTGTGCTCCAGCGCCGCGTCCAAAAAACTCAACAGCATTCTCGTACCGACAACAAAACAAGGTAGGAAGTGGTGCTTTTTCTTCGGACTTTTGTGTTTGGCACATTGCATGTGTGTTTGTGTGTGTGGTGGATTTGACAGCAGCTCTTTCCCTGAGGTTCTGCTCTTTATGGATCTGGGGAGGTCCCTCTCCATGGAAATACCGATTAAGTGCGCAGTATTGATAGTGGTAGAGACGAAGATGCGCAGACTAATCTGCTTAGGAGCAAATGAATTATACTCTGGTTTGTTTTGCAACCCAACACAACGTAAATGGTTCTGGAGGGGAGCTTTGACATTGCGCAGTCATTTGCTCTGCGGGGTTAAACAAATCCCACGGGCTCCTGAAAGTTTGAGTGGATAACACTGTCATCTTCACGCAGCAATTAATCGCTGCAACCAGGGGGACACTTAGTTTTTTTCTTCCTCTCTCTCCGTGCGTGCAGCTCCACTGCACCGTGCGTAAAATCCAACGTAAAACACGATTTTTTTTCAAGATTGGGGGATTTGACACACAAACACACACACACTAAGGCAGTCCTTGGCTAAACTAAACCAATAGTTAAGGAATGCCACATACAAACTGTGAGCACACAGTGTGTAGCTGAGGCTGAGACCATGTCCTTGTCTCCTGTAATGTCCCCCCTTTTTTTCCTCCTACAAGTAAATCTCCTGGATTTTTGTACACAGCATGAAAATATGTGCTGCTGCTGATTCCCTGCTCCAGATTGTGGGCCAACACATCTTGGCAGGCAACAGGCACACACACACACACACACACACACACACTGCCAGCAGCCCATGATCAATGAGAACCAACTGCATGTTTCCTAACTGCACATTTGTAAAATATATTGAGAGACATCTTGCGCATGGAGGGGGTTTCGTGTGAATGGGTGCATGCTTCTCACACTCCTCAAACGGCACACATGCCACCTCCATGTGAATACACACAGTTGTGTGTTTAGGCACCGCTGACGTCAGGCCTCCAGTGTGTGTTTTCGTCTTCCTGGTTATTTGGCGATGTGTGGCCCTCAGCGGTCAACTATAGACTATTTTTTTTTTAATTCAAGCACATATCTTCGCTTTCCCTCCTCTCCTCTGTGTTTTACTTTTCAGTTTGCAGACTCAGATTTAAATCCAGATTGATGTTATTTCCATTTAACCTGAAAACAACCAGAGACAGGTGTCATTCAAGTCTATTATCCACAGTTTCTCCACCACTGGAGATGGGGGGGGCAGAAAAAAAGAGGAGGGAAATGATCCCAAGCACCCCTCTTGGTCAGAGTGTGTCGGTGCAGGCCAGTCGTTTACATCAGTCCCCATGTCCAGAGCAGTCTCTCCTCCCAGAGATTAACAAGCTCTCCTTACCGCAGTTTGTGCTGTTTACTCCAGTGCCATCATGCAAACAAATTGCGTAATGTGTTTATCTGAAACACCCCAGACATCCTAGAGAGGTTATGTAAAAGTTTATATTGCCAATAAAAATCAACGCTTGCAAGAATCTAGAACGGGGCCAAACATCTTTTGAGGAGATTTACGGTCACAGTTGAAGTGTTGAGAGAAGCCCAGGACGTCGTCTCCGGCCGAGGATGGCGCTCCTGCCTCTGTCCCGCTGCGGCCGCCGATGCCGTTGTTGACATCCACGTTAAGTTCTGGCGAGCCTGGGAGACTGGCGAGCCCCGCCACGTCACTAATTGATCAGGTGGTCACGGAGAAAGGGGTGGGCTGCCAGCCTGCCTGCCCACACGAGCTACACCCCTCCATGCCCATCCACCGCCCTCACCGCAGCTCTCGAACACAAAATCTGCTTCGAGTTAACATTTTAAAACTGTGTTTGGGTGTGTGAGCCGCTCCATGTGTGCTGCCTCTCCAGAACGACGTCTCCAGGCTCACTTAGATCCTTCCACTGTGGCCTGGTGGCGGCGGAGGTCGGCCGGTTGGGCACATAGTGGGTAGTTTGGTCTTGTCCCATAATAGGGAGGAGTATTTGAAGGCCCCTCCTCTCTTCCTCTCGTTCGTCTTTAACGATTTGACAGGAATCTATTCCAGCGGCGTGGGGTATTAATACATCTGACCCCTCCTCTTCCACGTTACCTGCCCTAACCTCCTCCCTGCGTCACACACATAAAAATATACGCGTTCTTCTCAGTGTCCCTAAAATGTCTTGTTTACACCCAGTTCCTCTTTGTGACTCTATCTCTCGGTCTGCATAACTGTGGAAATTTGTGGATATGAAATCATCATGTTTCTGTTTATTACTTGGCTGCATTTCTGGCTCCAAACAGCCCACAAGCCAGAGAGCTAACTCTGTTTTGTCAGTTTCAAACAGTCAAGAATTCTCCGCTGGATTAAGTGACAGACGAGCAGTCATTCATCATTTTGTATTATAGTAATTTACAAGAACTGCAAACTAAAACAACACTGGGGTGCTGAAGTTGGCTTTTGATTCTGAGGTTAGGGATGAAGTTGGGGGGAAATAAGTGATCATATTTTGCAGCGTAATCTCCATTTTCTTGCACCACATATGGTTGAGAAGAGGAATTATTGTGAGACATTTTCCACAGTGGGATTTGTGAAACCTTTATTTTATTTATTAATAGAAAGGTTTTTTTTTTTTGTCAGGTCTAACAAAACACTGCAACAACAAGAGTCCCTGATAACTTCCCAAGTTTCATCAGGCACTTGAAAAGCTTTAAATTGGAAGACTTGGCGTTGAGTTCGTGAGTCACATTCTGATGTTCTTGACTTACCTTTGCTCGTGCAGAAAATGCTGGAAATCAGGTGGAGGACTGTGCCAACGTGACCCAGCCGATGACGGTGCTGCCCGGCGTGGTGACGGTGAAGGGCGGACACAGTCGGGGGCCGATGGACACCAGGCCTCCGCTGCACAACATACTGATCCAGAAGGATCAGAACAAGAAGACGCAGAGCTACAAGGTGGATTCGGTGTCAGGAGGAGCCAACATGGACATGCACAACTTCTCCCTGGAGAGCAAGAGGGAGACTGAGTATGTAAGTCACATGTGCCCAGAGGCGATGAGATTTTTGTCTTGCTGTTGAAGTGTGGGAGGGAAAACGTTGACGGCGGTGGCGCAATCTCATGCTGCGTTAAAAAAAAAATGGTGGAGCGCATCCAGATACGTAGCCGGCGGGTTTGTCAAACCACACCCTAACTGATGCAAAGAAGTTTATTTGTAGACAGGACCTGAGGGAAACGGATGGATGGATGAGAGGAGTCGAAGGGAAGGGATGAATGTGTAGAGTGAAACTCAGGGTGGGGGCACACCTCGGGAAGCTTCGGCTCCTTGTCTCACAGGTTCCCATAATGAAAGGTGGAAGAGGGAGAAAAGAAAAGAGAGGGATGGGAAGGGTGAGGGTTGAGATGAAGAGAGAGGGAGAGGATCAAGACACACCTTTATAGGTAAGGACGACATGGGGCGTGGTCTTGTTCCTGAACTTTAGTCACAATAACTTAATTAGGTGTTATGTTGTCATAAGTTTAAAAATGAACTTGTGGAACAAAGTTCATAAAAAGTTGAGGCCAGTTCAGTGGATCACATCCACCAACAGTCACAGGTGTCAGGTGTCGGTTTGTTGCTTCGTATCACCGGCCCGTTGTGTCTTTGCTCGTACTGTACACACAAGAGGCAACGTAGAGTTAATGTAACACTAAGATTCACAGTTAAATAGCCTGTTTTTTCAACGACAACATGTCCGAGAACTCGTACAAAATGTTTGGTGTTCAAGTAGTATCATAAGATGCAACCCTGAGGGAGAACTCTAGGAAACTCGTCTCAGTCTTGAAGCCACTGAGACAACAAGTCTAAGAAGATCAATGTTTAATTTAATGTAGGAAATGCAAAGGAGTAATGACATAATGAGGCTGTTGGGAATACCAGCAACTTCCTAAAACCACTATATGACGCAGTTATAATCCCTATAAACCATGCACTTCAACCAATTTTGAATATTGTCAGCAAACAGCGCAACTCGTGAACCCGGACCTCTGTGAAAAATGTCCAGTTACGAGTTTGTGAGTGCCGTTAGAGGGCGCCATTCATGTGTTTTATTTGCAAACACGATGTGAAAGCTGCAACACATCCCAAGAGGCATCTCATCCTAATCAGGCAGAGGCAGAATCTTTTTGTTAACTTGTTAGCTAGTTAGCTACTTAGTGCCCTTGCTAGTCTGCATGCTGAACGAAATCAAAATTGTTGGGATCTGAAAACAAACGCGTCGCATGCTAAAGTTAGCCAGCTGGGAAAAGCTAAAGACCTGATTTCTTCTAGCAAGTTAGCGGTCTAGCTAGCTAGCTTGTCAAATTAAGTATGAACAAATTACTATCAATAACGACTGATGCTAGAGGAATTTCACATGGCTAGCTAAAGGAATGAAACCTCAAACTGGGTGGCTGAAGTCAGTCCAGGTAGGTAGGTAGTTGTTAGGTAGGTTGTGAGTGTAATGGCACCCTAACCCTTAACTAGCATAGATTGGATGATGATGTGTTGCAGGTCGGTTTGTGAGTTTATGAGTAAATCTTATTGTCCTCATTGACCTCTGAAGTTAAGTTTCATTTCTGTAAAGAAAGCCCCACTGATTAGGACTCATTGTAAAGAGCGAGAACACGGGATGATTGCTTGGCGCTTTAGTCGGAGCGGCTCTCCGTTCCATCCGTTCCACCTCGGCCCTTGTGCTCATGGCAGAGATGTGTGTCACTGTCAACCCGTGGTAGGTGGTATGCATGGGAAAAAAAAATTGCACACGATACAAACAGTATGCCAAATCTCTCAGCTAAACATTGCTAAACAGCGCAATTAGTGGTCGCAATCTGCACAAGGTGCCTCTTAAGTTAAGCATCGTTTAAACACCATTAGCTTTGATTACAAACACTCTAAGTTGACATCTCATTTTGGGGCTTTTACCTTGTCAAGCTGGACCCGGCGGTGGGTTAGTTTCTGCAGGTTTGTTCAAACAAGGAATGCTCAACTAACCCTCAACTAACCCTAACCCCTAATTTCTCTGTAGCTAACCCTAACCCACGAGTCTTATGCTACGATACCTGTAGCCTGCTAGCAGATAACTGTGGAGCTCATTTGTGGTGCGATTAATGGGGCAATTATATTTTATAGACTGATGTTCATCGCCAAAAATGATGGGGTTGCATAATTGTGTCTGATGTTCTATGGCTTGAGGATGAGTGTGACGCCGGGGTTGTCGGGGTGTGTTTGCTGTGTTGCCAGGGGCCGTGTCGGCGGGAGATGGAGAGCATCCTGAACAGTCTTAAAATCAGCAGCGTGCTCAACCCGAGAGGCTTCCGCATACCCAACTGTGACAGAAAGGGCTTCTACAAGAAAAAACAGGTGAATGGCTCTCCCTGCTGTTTCATCTCCTCTCTTCTTACGTCTGACACACACACACACACACACACACCCACACACACCTGCGGACTTGCAAATAGACCCACCGCATGCCTGAACACTTCCAAAGAATCCTCAAAGACTCATCCCAGCCACCCACACATGCACAATCCCCTTTTTTTTTCTGCAGCTCAGGTTGCCTTGACAGCCACATCAACACTATATTATCAGAATGGCTAATAACCATGTATTACCCCGGTAAATGCACTGCAGCCGTCTGACTCATGCCTCACAGGAAATGAAGTCGGTCAGGTGTGTTTGTGGGTGTGCGGTGTGGGAGAGTGTGGGGGGTAGGGATGTAAGAATGTGGTCTGGGAGTGTGTGTGGCACGGTAGATGTGGCGGCAGGGGAGTGTATGTATGGCGCTTGTTTGACGGCGGTAGTTTTGGTGAGGGTGTGTAGGTGTGGGGTGCTGTTGGTGAGGTAAAAAAAACAAACAGGCTGTCACTGGTTTAGTTTTTCTTGTCCGCGGTGCAGCAGGCCGGGGCCACCCAAAGCCTGCTCATTTGGAAGACGAGGGGTGGGTGGGGGGGGACGCGAGGAAGTCGAAAATTTGTCCGAGCGGTTCAGTGGGTGACCTGAGGGGAAGGAGGGGCACGACGTGGGAAGGTGGCGGACGTAGGGGAGGGCTTTGCAGCGACGCGCGGCGCGTGAAATAAATACCTCCATCCCGTTACAGTCCTTATCGCAGGGATTCCACGGAGATTGAGCTCATTCTCAGAAAAGCATGAGTCACTAAAAAGCCCCTCAACGAGCACCATGAGTCAGAGTCCGACCCCAGCCATAACACACGTCGTCAAATCATCCTCTCCGCTCTTCCCCCCAAATCTCTCCCCACGCGCTGAGAAGTGCGATTCCATTGTTTCTTTTTATTAAAGTCAGACGCTTCCCTGTTCTTTTCCTGGATTTCATCAACAAACATCTACCGGGAAAAGTGTCAGTTCTGGTCTGAGTGTGCATAAATGTGTGTGCAGCAGCAGCAGCGTGCCAGCTCTTGTCACTCGTCTTCTCAGAGGGCCAGTGGAGGAGGAGGAGGAGGAGGGTGACGGGTGGTGGGGGGATGAGTAGTGTGCGGGGTGTTGTGTTAAATCCATCCGAGGGGATGTGCCTTCACGGTGTGTTGCAGAGATTTATGACCTGAAACACAGCGAAGAGGAGACCGTGTGAACCGTCTAGGGTGACAATACTGTGAAAAGAAGGGAGCAGGAGGAGGGGGGGCGGCGGGGGTGGTGGGGAGGATAGACGGAGGGATGGGTGAGGGGTTTGGGGGAGGATAGAGGACGGAGAAGAGGAAAACTTATGATACGCAAGCTGTCTCAGCATCCCAAAGTGATGAACCAGCCAAAACCTTTTAATATCGAATAACGCTGAAAGGTGGCCGGTCTCACCTTTCACATAAACCACGAATTAAACGGGAAACTAACGCCTTCCTGGTTCCAAGAACCAACGGATCAACAGGAACTAAAATAAGAACAGTAAATCCCTTTTGTGCATTCTTGTTTCCTTTCACTGCATTTAAAGAAATGTGAGGATTAGCCTGATAGCAGATTGAGTGCCGCTTTCAAACACACAGACGTGCAGAAGTGGAAAAGTAGAATGGAAGTTATTTAGTGCATGTGTGCATTGCTTCCTGATTAAATTGATGTCAGTTCTGCGTGCTATAGGTGGCTTTTTGAAAGCTAGAGAAGCCTGAAAGGAAGGATTCGAATAAATGTTGCTTTCCGGACGCTCCATCTATCAGTTTCCAGATGTTACGTTTAAGTTGTATTTTTCTTTCTGTGGGTTTGTGGACTGAAGTCGTTTAAACAAGTCCCAGCACTGATTCTAGCAGACGCCTCCCTGATAGATCCAGGGCTGCAAGAAAATTCTTGCATCCATGCAAGGAGGGGAGAGGTATTTATTTTTTTCCTGTTGGAAAGCAGCGTAATCTCCTTAAGAGTTCCTAAAAATCGTTTTCTGGGTAAAGCAGCTGTGCGTAGGTTAGATTTGTGTCGGTTACACTGGATTTCAACAGTTTTAACGGCCAAATAAAAATGAAAAGTTTGCTTCCCCGCTGATCTCTCCGGACGCTTTCCAGATTTGTTGCGAGTCAGTGCGCGAGGATTTATTGAGCCGCGTTTTGGAGAAACAACAACTATTTGGCCGTTAGCTGGACGGATGGACCCGGAGGAAGCGGATGAAGGCCCAAAACGATAGCACATGTGATGTCTGATAAGTGTTTATAGTGTTTTCAGAACGGGCCACAGTCATGACGGTTTGGGTGTTGCGTCCAGTCTCGTCACAAAGGGATGTGAAAAGAATTGCAAGATGCTGAAAAGAGAGGAGGACAGCAACACGGTCTTTGAGAAGAAAGTTGCAGGAGAAAAGCAAACCGATCGTTTGTGGAGATACGTGAACGTGTATGATGTTTAAAAATCAATTTCTCAGACCTAGAGCTTCGTACAGGAAAGATAAAATATCACTTGTGTGTTCAACTATCCCAGCAGGAGAAAGTTTGAAGCATGTGTGTGTGGTTTTCTGTGTATGTTGCTGGTAATATGAGTGCCCCGGGCCTGTCAGACGAGTCGAGCAGTGTAGCCCTACCTCAGCTACAGTACAGGGAAACCTATTTTTAGCAGCAGTTATATGAATTGGCTCAGTATCCCAGTTCAGGCCATGCATTCCCCACACCGACCCGCTCATTACACCCCTCAAAGTCTCACTCTCGCTCTCTCTCTTCCTCTCTCCGTTATTCATCCTTTCACCCACCCATCATTACCCCCATTGTGCCCTGCCTACAGTCACCCTCCCGTCTTTTGTGCTGGCTGCCCGCTCCATCATTCTGTCCATCCTGCCCTTCCGCCCACCTGGCTTTTCCTTCCTTGTTTGGCCAGGAATCACCCCGCGGAGGCTTGTGAATGGGACGGCAGTGTCTGCGTGCTTCTGTGTACTCTTCAGTGTGTTGAGAGGAAGAGGTGGTGGTGGAGGAGGAGGAGGAGTTCCGTGGGTTAAGGATGTGAGCCAGGTGCCTGCGTACCCTCCTGCCTCCTCCCTCGCCGGGTCCCGACAGTGCCAGGCCCATAAGGGCTGACTTATTGAGCGTGACTCAGAAGGATCTGTGGAAACGTACACACCGACCACAATGGCTTTATAATAACTGGCCAACCTTTGGGGACCCAGACAGCTATTTTCACTCTGTCTCTCTCCCTGGTTCTCTTCCCTCCCTGGATTTCTAATTCATCTCTTTCCTTTCCTTTTTTTTTCAGCAGTTCTTGCATAATATGTGGAGCAAAGTAATATGTTTTTATTGTTCATGCATCCTTTGCTTGGAAATATAAAGAATATTATCTACAAAATCTCCTTTTAATGATGCAAATTTCAAAGACTTAAAACTAAAGTTTATAGCGGATCTAGAAGTGAAGCTGCAGATTGTAAAGAACCAAATAAACCTCACTTAGAATACAACGGCCGGCACAAAATGGTCCGACTTTTGGTGCGTCCATTCTGGGCTTCTATGGCGCACCGCTTGGAGAAGAACCCGCTCCACCCGTCGACCTTAAGGCCTCATCCTACGCTAATTTTTGTTTTCAAGCGGCTTATCAGCATCATTGTTTGTTCCAGCCAACCCAAAATCGCGTACGCCAGGCCTGTTACACAAGCAGCTCTGCAAAGATCTAAGAAATAAACGTTTGCATTCTTGTCTAGAACTGTTTCACCACCGCCACCAATGTTTGGGCTCTCAAGGCCATGACTCAGCAGGCCAACAGTCGGCCCCTGGCCAGGGTCCGGCCGCCGCTGAGTGTTGGTGGAGTGTCCTGCACACAAATATTTTAAAAACACGATCATCTAGAACGGCGGTGTCAAACTCGTTTTAGCTCAGCGCCCACATACAGCCCAATTTGATGCCTAGCGGGCCGGACCAGTAACATGAAAGATAGAAATAACAATGCAATTTTTGCATTTTTCTTAAGGCAAAGAACTTGTGTTTGCATTTAATAAGCTACCCGTTCACAAAACTTCTTAAAAAATGAATAATTTTGCATTTTTGGCTAATTGCTGCCAGCAGCTGTTTAGTTCTGGGTCTCGTGAGAGGCTATACCGTACGGTTTTAGCTCTTAGCTTCCTATCCCGCCGATGAATCCTTGCTCCTCTGGGTTTGAACTGTGAATACAGAACACTGCCACCTACTGGTAGGCGTAGTTCTTTGCGCTAATGCAAGCGTAAAGCGTGTGTGCCGGTTTGCTGTTGGCTATGATCTTTGTGGTGCGTTCAAGTCCAGCTTTTTGGTCCAGACGCTAGTGACGTAAGGCGCCGGCTAGTTCTTTGATGCCGCTTTGCCGCGTCCTCGCCCCTTAACTCCAACTAATAATCATTTCGATCACAATCTCTCTTTCCAAACTCTTTCAGCTCACCTGGTCCATCTACTCCTGCTCTATTTTAAAGGTTGTGTGCCTCCATTCTTCTAAAACAAACAAATTATTCTGGAGCTAAATTCCCTGAGACTCTCATTAAACTATTTCTTTTTTAGAAAAGGCAATATCCTGCAGCTACTCCCAATGCACTTGCAAACACACACGGATGCACAAATACATGTGCATGCGCCCCTACACACACACGCACACACAAACACATTGCGTTTTATGAGCTTGTGTTTATCCTGTGGTCAGAGCAGGCTCTTTTTAATGTCCGTGAAGCCCAGCAGCGCTGCTATTAGCTGTAAAGACCAGCATCACAAGAGCACGCATTCATACGCACAACACACACGCCTCATAAAGGTAGCATTATGAATGTGCAGGGTGGATGAAATGTGTCGGGACCGAGCAGGGCCAGCGCTCGGGCCGCGTGCGCTCAGAATACAAGGCACGGGGTCTGGGCTGACCTGTGGTTTAGACACTATGGATGAGGACGGTGGGATCAGGTGAGCTCATTAAAGGGGTGTTCTTCTAAAACGTGGGGGTCCAGTCGGCTTATGTTCCAGGTTGATGCTGGTCTAGTAATGCGGTTCTCCTCAGGTGTGCTAAGAGCTCCTCATGGTGTGGTGTGTTGAGTATTTTCTCTTTGGTTTTCCTTGTGCTTCCCATTTTTATTTTGTAAAGCTCTTCCTTGAGGTTCATCCTGTGTTTCCCCCTCTTTGATTGGTGCATTGGTTTCTCCTTGTGTGCTCCGCCCTCATTAGTTTCACCTGTGTCTCATTATCCCCCCTGCCCATGTCTCTACATATAAACAGCCCTGCCTTTTCCCTTTGTTCTCCATTTGCTCCTCTGTTCTGTTCCCTCTGTCAAACTTTCTGTTTTCTTTGCTGTTACTTCTTTGGATTTTTCCTTGTGCTTCATCCTTTGTTTTTAATCTTGCATTTGCCTTAAGTTCTACTTTTTAAGTTGAGTTGTTTCGTTGTCTGCTCCTGCCTCTCTCTAGCGTCTTGCATTTGGGTCCTCCTTCCCTTTGCTACTGAATGTGACACAAGCAGAGCCAACCCAAGTCATAATGCAGGTGAAATTCAAAACATTTGTCCTTCATGAGAAAGTCCACAAGTAAGAAACTAAGATTTGAACTGGCCAAAGGACGGAAGCAACGTACAAGTCAAACAAATGATGAAGAAACAAATGGAAAACAAGACGTAAAACTAACGGAAATATATAGCGGCATTTATGGATATAGAAACGTTGGACTTGCACGCTTGGCAAGTTCGATTTTGAAGTACGGACCGGACCTATAAGACAGGATGACGCAGGGTGGTCATTCTCGATGTTGCAGCGACAGCGTACTTGAAATGCATCCTGGGATGAGTCCACACAAGTCACCTACAGATGCGGCCTCGACAAAACGGATGGGGCAGGAACACATCCGAGTATTCGGACCATGCTCGGTGCGACTGGCAACGTTTCACAAGAACGGAGAAGAGCGCGTGTTGTTAGACGCCCAAAGGGTCAGCGATCCTTTCAGAGTAAAACAGGGAGTGAAAACAAATTGAAAATGTCGGAAAGCAGTTTCTCCAAATCAGAGCAAACAATTCTTCAGCAAACATTGGGAGAAGAAGAAGCGTTACTATCTATACTTTAAATAAAAAGCTTGAATTTCTAAAAACCTGCAAACACGAGCTGAAATGAGTGATGAGCTGCATTTAATTTTACTTCTACGGTCCAGATTAGAAAACGGTGAAGTGGATGTGTGGCCGTCTTTCACCTTGTCCTACATTGTGTGTGTGCGTGTGTTTATGTGTGTGTGTGGATTGAAGCAGTACAGAAAGGGTCGCTTGAGATGACTGCTAATAGTTCACAGATGAAAGAGAGACTGAGCGGAAATTCAAAGGTAGCCAAGCAACAGGGGAATGCACACATGCACATTTTGCTCTTCCTCTCCCTTCCGCCTTTCCTTTTGGCTTTTCAACTCTCCCATACGCACACACTCGTGCACACACACACACTCCGGTCACATGCAGGACTCCATCATCATTAACCAGAGCAGGAGAACACAATGTTAAGCTCCTCTCCCCGCAGTCTCGTCCGCTGGGTCAAGGCTAAAATAGAAACTGTCCGCAGACGATGGCACCCTGAGGAGGAGGAGGAGGAGGGGGGGAGCAGAAAGAGAGAGAGAGAGAGAGAAAGCAAGAGTGAGACAGATGAGGAGGAGGAAGGCATGAGTTTACCAAAAAGAATCCCTGGATGATGTTGGTGTGTGAGAACGGGGCATGTTGGGCTGCGTACTTGCCCCCAGACTGCTGCAGTAGTTGTTGGGGAGGTATTTTAATGGGCCTCTGTCTCTATAAAGCTGCCTTTGATCATGCTCTCAGGCTGCGCGTGGATGTCGACTACGCCGGAAACAGACACCTGGTCACACTCTAGAGCCTGTCTGCCTGTCTGCCTGCCCGCCTGCCTGCGAATACCAGGAGAGTTTTGGCGCTGCTCTCCCCCGGCGTTTGGAAATTCAAGCGCGACAGTGACTTTGAGAAAATCTGAGACCGTGTGCATCCACACCACGTGAGCTGTGTGGATAGGGTGGCTCTTTTTATGCAGTCTCATGGGGGTATAAAGTGGTCCTCATTTCTTAATTTTAAGGGTTAGGGTCTATGCTTCTTGCTTGAAACCCATGAGTCAACTCATAATAGACATTTAACAGTGTAAAGCTTTATTTGTTCTTCGCTCCGAGGCTAATTGCTCTAATTACTCGCGCCAGCTTGAAAGCGGTGCAGTCAACACCCTGCACGATTCCTTAGGTCCCGTTCAGACCTTGCATTAAAATCCGTCCTGGGCAATCTGATCGCTTCTAGTGCCCGTGTTCGCACCCGACATTAAAATGCGTCTCCAGATCCAATCTCAGTTTCGCGGTTTCCACGTAAATAAACACCGACATAATATTTGGCGCGGCGGAATAATTTAACAGCTGTCGCCTCTAATGGATTTCTGACGTTGTGTTGTTTTTTTTTTCTACTCTGTCGTGACTTGGACACACACGTTGGGTTATTATGTCCCTTTTGAACAAACTTCGCGTTATCACTGAAAGCCTGGAAGTTAAAGGCTGACTGAGGGAATACAAGCAACATGGCCACTTGTATAAGTAGTTATGATTTCATTTAATTCTTCTTCAGGTTTATTCACTGTTAAGCCTTCTCGAGGTGTCGTGGTCCTAACTTAACGAAACATCGGTGAAAGGAGATGCCCACTTGAAAACCCCAATGACATGCTGCATACTGCTGTTGTTCAGGTCAGGTTCCTGTTGTTTTCATGTTGCTTGGTAGCTATGGTTAGCTGCTGAGCGGACCCTACAAGCCAGCAGAGTTTTACAATGTTTGAAGTATCCTCTGCTGCTCAGTGGGCTTACAAGCCAGCAGCTTTTTTATAGGTTAATTGTCATAGGTTTGGTAGGGCCTCTAAATGTGTTTTACCTTGGATTTTGGCACAAGGGATTGTAACATCTTATCTTGTGTATCACTGAATCCTTAGTTAGTTAGTTAACAGCTACAAGGACAGCGGTTGTGTGTTTTTTTATCTGAATGACTGATGCGAGATCGCCCAGGTTGAGTTGGTGGTCTTTAATGTGACCCAGGACTCAGTGCGTGTGCACACTACCCAAGGAATGAGGTCAAAGGTGACCCAGACAACCTTCACATGTGGTCTAAAGATGGAATCTGTCAAATGCATCCTCGATGCTCGCACCTGTATTTTACAGATCTTAACGCTGGGTCCTAACAAGGCCTTAGACGTTGTCCAGACTGCAAGATTGTGTTCTCTCAGGTCTGATCTTTAAGGCGGACAGCTGTTATTTGCAGCTGATCAGATTTGTGTGTCGCACGTGATTGAAGTGATTGATCTTCTTCTTACTGGGGGATGTTTTGCTGGGAAAAGCTGGTGTTCACGCTGGGCGTTACGTAACACGTATCACCCGCCTAACACGCCACGTAACACCTAACACCAACAACAGTAACCTCAGCACAGCACACATAACAGCCATAACTGTTCAGGAACAACCCGCTGACCCGGCCTCCAAACCTTGGAGCATCTACGTTATGCACCGGAACAAGTCCAAATCTAGGGAAGCCTTAACCTTACAGGAGCCAAAGGGTTTTCTATGGAGCCAGACAGCACAGGAGACCCACAGAGGTCCCATGTCCCGATAGCAGGGTGGATATTTCTTCAACACAGTGTCAAAGGGGGTGATTACCTGCAGTAGAAAGATTGTTTTTTATTTGTAGAGGGTGGAATGCACGGATGGATGATGTTAGAGGAACCTAGGGAGCGACACTCGGGGTAGGGCCACGTCTTAGGAAGCCTCAACCTTCTTCCTGTAACGAAAGAATGGAAGTGGAACACAAGAAAAGGGAACGCTAGGAGGGGTGCTGCTGGAGAATTAAGGGTAAAGACACACCTTTTATAGGTAAGCTTGGGAAAACAGGAAGACATGGGGCGTGGTCTTGTTCCTGAGCTTAAGTCACAATAACACCTGCACAAAATGGGCTCAAGCGTAAAAAAGGAGCTAATAGGAAGTACTTAAAACTTCTATGCACTTGCTGACTAAATATACTGTCACTACATACTGAGTGAACTGCCAGCCAGACAGACAGGCGTGTCTCTGTCCCGGCTGGTCTCCTCATCTCTCTGTCACCACTCCCCCCCCTCCCTCCTCCTGGTGGGAGATGATCGGAGGTAGGAGGATTATTCTGAGCCTCTGAGTTTAGCCTGGCTCCTCTGATTGTGTCGTTTCATGTGTACCCCCAAATGGAGCTCATAAAGTTGCCACTCTACAAAGCCCGCCCCCCTACCCCACTCCCACCCGTGGGATATCTGATATTACTGCCTATGTGTGTGTGTGTGTAAGCAGGTGTGGGAGGGGAGGGGGTTTACATCCAACTCTTGTTTGCGTGCGCCTACATGTTTGCTAATGTGTGTTAATGTGCACGGGGGCGCTCGTGCACGCTCGGGCCCATAATCAGCTCCAGATGATTTTGAGTGTCTGCCAGCTTCCCAGAATAGCAGCGCTGGTTTCCCTGCAGCCCTCCGACTGGCCTTGGCAAATATTTTAGCAACTCCATGTTTACCTTCACACTCCTTCACTCTCACTCGCTCAGAGCGCTCCTCGTTCCCCGCGCCTCTCTGTCACGAATAATCTGCTTTTTCATCGTTTACCCGCGGCGGCCAGAAGAAGCCAGCTCCTCCGGTCCAGCGCCTGAGCCGGTGGCGCGCGGACGCCCCGAGCGAGGCTCAGGTCTCGATGCGCAAAGCGAGCGGCTGCTTCATCGGCCGTGTTTATCTCAGGTCGTTTCTGCACATAAAAAGTCGGAAGGCAGTTCCAGGCAGCAGGGCATTCCACCGCATGATCGATGAGATGTTTGTCTTATTAGAGTTCTGCTGAGGCATGACTTGGCCTCCTGACAAGCATCCAAAATCTAAAAGCCAACACACAGAGAGAGCGAGAGATTGAGTGTTATTATAATACACGCATGCACATGGAAGGTAGTGTTGATGAGGCTGTGTTGAGGTAATAATTCCTCAGTGTTGTAATCAGAATGCACCTCTCCTTCTTTTCTAGCTGAGCTAAAGAAGGAGCTAGCCATTAGCCCGACTTTCTGGCGGCGCCACGAGCGTTCAGCGAAACCCGAAGAAGCTTCACACGAGGTTTTCCTAACGTTTCATTTTAATTTTGTTTGCAGTGCCGTCCATCCAAAGGCAGGAGGCGGGGATACTGCTGGTGCGTGGACAAATACGGGCAGCCTCTCCCCGGCTACGACGGCAGGGAGCGGGGCGAGACGCAGTGCTACAACCTGGAGAGCAAATGAGAGGACGGGAGGTTGACGACGAGTGGACGGAGAGAGGACGGCAGCATAAAGAGGGGGGGAGGGAGGGATGGGGTAAGGCCGCAAGAAAGAAAGAGAAAGAAAAAGAAAGAAAGAAAGGAGGAGAGCCTTCTTCGCTCTTGCATGTAGTTTTCTGTAAACATTTGAAGGAACTCCGGACCTTTTGGTTTCAGGTCCCATTTCTGTCGGAGAGGGAGGGGGAAGAGGAGGGGGAGGGGTGCCAGCACAGCCTCCTGTCCATCACAGCTCATCTGTTCTGTGCTTAGGGAACCTCCATCCTTTCTTTTACAGAATAAAAGGTTAAGCTGAAAGCTGAGACAGAAGGAGAGGGAAGAGAGAATCCTATCATCTGCACTATTCTTTTAGAGAGGAAGGAGGGACTTTTCCACTCACTTTAAAGGGGAGTCGATTGTGACTGTGACCCACCCCCCCTCGCCCGCAAAAAACAAAAACAACGCCCGTTTATATCGTGTGTGTCTGTGTGTTGCCTCGAGAGTCCGTGTGTGTGTTTTAAGTGCGAGCGCCGTGTGCACAGCTGCATGTCTGTGAGCGTGCTTCTCCCAAAAAAGTGTTCATTGGTGTAAATACTGTATGTCAGCTCAGCTTAGAGGTGTCAGACACCCCCCAGACCAGCCCCGGCCCCCGGCCCCTGGCCCCTGCTCCTTTAAACAATGCAGAAAAAAAAAAAATCTCTGGCTCAGGGTCCATTTTGAAGTGAAGGATTATGGGATGGCAGGGCTTTGACTTTTTATCGGCCGCCGTCGGTCTTCCTCGCTGCCTCTCACTCCTTGTCGAAGAAGAGAAGGAGGCAAACTGTGCAGATACAGTGCCTTAAAATACACAAAACAAAACTGTCAATGCCTCCCCTCCCTTCTAAAAAGAAAAAAAATGCACCTTGTGATTCAGAGTTTGCGCCTTTTGTTGCCGCTACCGTCGGAGCCGGGCTTTGCAGCTGTGATAGATTTGACTGTAAACACGGAAACTTCGGAAGCGGCACCGTCCACTCCGTCACTGCCGTGCGTCAACCGGCCGAGTTTCAGAGAATTCTCGCCGAGAAATCTGCAGTTTCTTCCCGAATTTAAATAGTTTGGGCGGGCTGAGTCACAGGCAGATGTTTCCTGAGCGGGAAAAACAAGCCAAACTAATCAGAGGGACGTTATCTCCTCGGGTCAGCAGAAAGCCACCAAAATAGACGCGATTGATGCCAAGATGCAGGTCAGCACCTAAACTGACCCCGACCGCGCACGATAATAGCTCGTTAGCCTTCTGTCACCCTCGGCTCAGGCCTGCGCTGTAAACAAGCAGCCGTTGTGTAACCGGACACATTCTGGCAGCAGTGCGGATTCGCGGGACGCGTACGGGCAGTGGACCGGCGGGTTGAGCTGCAGCAGGAGTTGACGAAGTTTCCACGAAACACGTTTGGATACAGACGTAATGAATCCAAGATGGCTGCAGCTGATGCGCCCCACCCCCATCCAAGCAAAAGGAGCAAACTCTTCTGAGCTAGTCTGATGAATTTTCAGTGGTGTAGTCTTAGGGATCAGTTAGTTGTTGTTTAGTCCGTCTTCTGTCCCACTCTTTCTTTTTGCCTTCGTCCCTCTTGTCCCTTGCCTGTCATGCAGCTCCGGTGCTGAAGTCCTCCCCCTCTCTCGTCTAAAACTCGTTGGGTCCTCACGTCCGTGCCTGACCCCCTCTCATCCCCCCCGCCCTTGTCTCCGACCCTCTAATCCGACCTGTCCCCCCTCCCTCACTCCAGCACCCTGCCCACGTTCAGTCCTCTTCCTGTCAGCGGTGCGACCTGGTGTAGGCTTGTTTGAACGGGGTGAGCCCGGTGTGACCGGCCCGCCCTGCCACAGGTGCCAGCTGCCCCTATGCTTCAAGCACAAGCACTTAAAGCACTTTAGCTGTGCTGCTACTCGTCAATGCATGCAGTTAAAGACAATTGGACCTATCTGCGTCTGCATACCTTTCCGTCGAGGTAATGTCAGATGAAACAGTGTGATACTGTAGGAAAACAATAATAAACTAGAGAGGAGGAAAAAAGAAAAAAGAAAAAAGGTGAAGCTACACCAGGACTTCTGACAGCAAAGTTTGCGAGCACCCCTCAGAAAATCTTCCATTCAATGCAACTATTTTCTTTTTTTTTTTTTTTTGGGGTTGTTGTTGTTTTTTTTTGTTTCTTTGAAAAAAAAAAAAAAGATTGCTTGTATGATCGTATGCCAACAAATCTCCACGAGGTGGACGCAGCACCAAATATGCATTCACACAAGTGGTAGGGGGTCTGAGGAAAGGAGGCGTGGTCCTCCCCGAGGAGCTTCCTGCCCGATGCTCTCCCCACATCCTGTGTAAAAGACTTGAAATGTGGAGAGAGTGCCGACAAAGAATGCTTGCCCAGTAGCTTGGTAGCATGGAATCGGCTTTACACTTCCTCTGATGCGCAGCAGCGACTTACGAACCAGCCTGTTGGTGCTATACCCCATCTACTCAAAGACTTGATGTAAGGGGAGGAACATACATAAAAATATGTTTAAGCTATTCCCTCCTTAATATTTGTAAGTGTGTCTTTTTATATATTATTATTATTATTATTATTATTTCCTGGCCAGCTCTGTGTCTGACTAGACATCATGTACAGTACTTAAAAATAATAAAAAAATTATTTATCTAAGAAAGAATTATAAGCTGATCCAAACTAGGTTTTTTTCTTATGAACAATTCAGTGACTCACCGATTGCACAGCAAAGTCTATATGATTCAGTGTATTGTGGGGATTATAATCACTAATGAATGTTTTTGTTTTTATTTTTTTAAAATGAACCTTTTTTCCTTCAGTTGCTCAGCAGCGTCACTGGTAAGCTCCGTGCCCAGCAGCAGGCCCGGGGTTTCGGCCTTCGGGCAGATCTGTGTCAGTCAGTCAGTCAGTCAGTCAGTCAGTCAGTCAGGTCTCTGGTCGTCTTAGTTCACCGCTCCTTAAGGCCAGTGAACCTCTCACCTTCTCTCTATGCACGCCCAGCCATCCCGCCTCAGTCTGTTGTTCAGTGCAGGGCCAGGATCACTCTTCTGCTTTTTCATTCGCTGGTCACATTGAGACTCTCTCTGTTCACGGGTAAAAAAAATGTATTTTTCTTCTTTTTGTTTTGTTCTTCAAGTTTATCCTTCAAAGTTTTTGTTTTTGTTTCATGATACTTAACTAGAAGTCACACAGCTATTATTTTCTCTGACAAAGGAAATGATTCAAAGTATAATTTGAATATTTAATGTCTTTTTTTTTTTTTAAATAAAAAGTGAACACATTTCAAGAAGCCGTCTCTTTTCTTTCTCGTCTTTTTGCTCCTTGTCATCAGTAGCTCATAAGTCCATCTTTAATTTCTGCGGGCAATCAGGGAACAAATTTGCTGCTGTTGAAGTCCTTGAATGCAATCAGGCCCCCCCCTCCCTCCTTCCCTCCCTCTCTCCCCCTTCCCCTCCCTCCCTGCTCCTGGAATGTGTCAATAAGGATAAAGCAAAAAGTTTAATTTGTAAAGAATAAAAATAAATCTGGTGGTGCCAGGCAGGCTGGCAGTGAGCGTGGGGAGGTCGAGGCGAATTCCTGCGCCCGACCAAGGCAAACAAGAGAGCGGGTCAAAAGGCAGCGCAGGCGAACGGCGGCTAAAGTTAGCCAAGGACCTCCACTTCAGTGATAACACTGCTCACAAACACACTGAATATAGAAAATGTGGTGCATCTGACTCCGTCTCCAACGGGAGCTGTTATGACTCCCGTGTGCGTTTTTGTTATTGTGGAACGCACAAAATAAACCGCCCTGAGGTGAAAGAGAGGCCGGGGGAGCACATAGCTGAGGTTAATGTTTTTATTAAATATATCACCTTTTTTTTGTTTTTCCTTACATTACATCTCAATTACAAAAGTGTACATACACACGAGTGAGCAGTTAGTCACTTTGGAATAGACTCACACCAACAATAACTCTCTCCCCAACAGCAGCATGTGGATAGAGCCGAGGGCCGCCACGCGTCACGGCGTCGCAGCGCCGCCCCCAGCTCTTTGTGGTCATGTGTTCTTGGTCAGAGAGAACAGCGACATACAAAGTAAAGTAGCAAGTCTTTATCTTTCTTTCTTTTGTGACAGATACATCAACACGAGTGATATCGGAGGTAGGTAAATGTAGAGATACCCGTCTGAGAGGCGCCCGCGGGGAGGGAGGGGGGTCGCCGCCCGCCGTGCTATCTGCAGCCCCACGGAACCGTGGGAAGTGTTTTCTGAGACTGATTGAGGATTCCCGACTGAGAGATTTGCGTTGACTGACGAGAGCTGACGTGTCACACCAGAAAATGTAAAGACGATAACGTCAAAATAAAAAAAAAGAAGACATAACAATGGCAGCAAATTGAATCATAAAAACATTTAGAAATACTTCTAAATGACATTTGGTCACTCAGTGCTTTTGTTCTTGCTTGGTTTGTCCCAAACCAAACCTCCAGACAACTCCTTAAGGGTAGAGCGAGCTCAACTCAGCAGTGGAGTTACTCAGAGCCAAGATACATATATACACTTTATACAGGCATAAAAATAATAATATAATAATAACAATAAGGCAAAAAAACATGATATAAATACTCAGGAAATAATTACAAATGCAAACAGAAATAAATAAGGCTGAAGAGTTGAAGTAAATGCATCAATATTAAAAATCTCCTTTTCAGAAAAAACAAAAATAGATATTTCTTTTTTTTTCTCTTTGGGACGGGTAGTTTGAGGAGGAGGAGGGAGACGGAGGAAGAGGAGGAAGGAAGAGAGAAAGGGTGGGGAGGGTGGCTGACAGTGTACCTGAATTCAACACCACCATGGACGAGATCAATAAATAAAGAGCTATCAAAAAGGAAAACTAATCAGTGGCTTCTTCTTCTTCTGTGTGAGATTCAGTGGAGGTGATTCTCCTTAAGGGCACTCGGCGTCTGCAGGCAGGTCAGTCGAACCTAAAATCTTCTTGCCGTTCCAGGAGTTCACACACCAGCATCGACCCCTCTGTCCGTCCAGGGAGGACTCACACTGCGTGAGGGAGAGGGGAGAAACAGAAACAGAAATTAACTTTCATTTTCTTTGAGACGACGCATGCACAGTCATGCCGCCGCACAAACCGGGTGTCATCGCACTCAAACAAAAACCCAGCGAGGTGAGGCCTTAACAAATCCCTACGCCTGCTCGCACACAATCGAGCTTAAAGCCGCGGCTGACACAAACTTGGCCCGCGTGCTCTCACGCACAACCCGGTGAGATTCTTTCCAGCTGAGTGGAGCCGTGAATCAGACCTTCCCAAAATAACAGCAAAGGCACCCAAAAAGACACCAACCTGCTTGGGTTTGTAAAGGCCGTGTTTGTCACAGTTGGGGAGGTAGAATCTGGTTAACTTGTCTCCTAACTTCTGCTGGGATTTGGCAATCTTCTCCAAGGCCCTCTGCAGCTCCAGGTGACAGGGCCCCTGCACAGACAAGACAGAGAGAAGGGGGGGAGGGGGGTTAAAGGAGCAGCGCCAACACAGAAATAATAATTTTATCATCAGCAAACACGTGGGCAGACATCAAACTACACATAAAACTTGTAAGAACAAGCATCCCAATTCTCCCTCTGCCTCTTTCTGTTTCTTTCTCCTTGCGATTAGTTCAAACAGCACACCAGCGCCCCCTTGTGGCGCGCCGGTCTTCTCCTAAACCTCCCCCAAAAACTTTTAGCAACATACTGCGCTGAGGATTTGACTAAATGTCGCTGCTATCTGCGTCTCACCTGCTCGACCAGCTTCTTGCGGATGGCGATGACTTTGGCTTTCATGCTCTCCTGAGCGTCGGCTGCAGCCCTCGGGTCGAAGGGTTTGCTGTGACCGGGGAGGTAGTGGCTGGAGCCGGGGTCCGAGATGATGGCTGTGTTCTCCATCTCCGCCTCTGGCTCTCCCTGATCTGAAGGATGAAAAAAAAAAAAAAAAAAAAACATGAATATGAGGAGACGCTGACTCAGTCTGAGTGCAGAAAGTCAAGTGCTTTTTTTTATTTGCTTCCCTGATCCCAGTGATGAAGATGTGGAGAAGCAGAGATGTGTAACGTGGAGGTGATATAGGCCTACCTTGTGCCTGCTGCTCGGGGGTGGGCTGGGGCTCAGGGATCTCCGCGCACACGGCCTGTCCGCGGGTGAGGGAGTGCAGCGGCCTGGGGTCGCCGGGTCTCGGGGTGCACCTCAGTCCGGAGCCGCACGGCGCCGTGTAGACTCCGCACAGCTCCCCGCTCTTCAGGGCGCAGGCGAGGCAGCATCCACAGCCGGGCTCCCGCAGCACCTCGGCGCATCCGGGCGCCACCGCTGGACACTGGCTCAGCTTCTCCGGAGTACACGGGGCGCATCGGATCGGCTCTGGCCCCACCACCGGGGACCCCAGCGTCCCAGTGACCAGCGCGGAGCACACCGCTGCCACCACGACGTGCTTCAAATATAATCCACCCATGGGCAACATTGTTATCTGGCTACTAAATATAGAATGTAGAATGTGGAGCAAGGCAGAGAGAGAGAGAGAGAGCAATCAAGAGGTGTACGCCGGATTCCCACGGTCCTTGCTCAGTTGCGTCTTTCGTTTGATTTTGGGAAAATGTCTAACTGTTCGTTGCGCGCAGCCGTATTTATAGCCGGGTCCTCTGTGAGTGTTTGACGCATCGGCGTTATGAATGATTTCTGAAAAGAAGGTGTAATGATACGATGGGCTCTGATTGGCCCGTCCGTGTCCGGTCAGCCAGCTCATTTGAATACAACAACCGCGTCAATATTTATTTTGGAACAGGCAGTGCTCGCACGTATCGCCGACGAGTGACGACACCAGTGTTTGATGTTGCAATCAAGGACCCCCCCCCCTCCCTCCCTCCCTCCCTCCCCCCCTCCCCAACCCCCCACCCCTCTTCTCACCCGGGTGCCACACCAAACTACTTTAACTGCCACATTACAGCCGGAGCACACGGGCGGCTGCCTAGATTCTCTCCGTGGGTTTTCCTTAAGTTAAAGCGGGAGTAAGTTCACACCGGAGCCGCTGTTAACCGGATTCCAGGAGAGAGGCAGCTAGCTCCCTGCTCTGTTCCCTGGCGCACATGAGCGCCTCTCTTCTAGAACAACGCTGTCTATTCATGAGGGGGGTTTTCCACTAATTGTCCTCCCCGAACTTCTTGCAGAACTTTGTGGGGGAAAGCTAATAATGAGCAAATTACGCACGCCCACGCTGCGCGCAGAGAACGTGGGCCCGCTGAGAGCCGAACCGGCGGCGGCTCTAATTTGTCACGAGAAAGCATCCGAGCTTTGCATAGGGAATAGCTGCGCGAATGGAAGTGGAAGGTGTGTGTGTGTGTGTCGGTGTGTGTGTGTGTGACGGCTCTCTTGTCCGCTCGGCGCGCTGAATGCGCTGGAGCCACGGTTTGGACCCCGTCCAGGAGATGTCCCGACGTAATTACCCGTTTCCTGGGTTATTAATAGACTGCAGTTTTGAATCGGGGCTGCCTGACATGGCCACAGACACGTCCCTCGCCTCGCCACTCTCCGGGGGCTTTATTAAACGGTCCCACGGTGGACGACATGCACGTTTTCACGACTCGCTACGAGGCGTTTCGGTCATCACTCCGTCACTGCTGTCCGGAATGTGAGAACATTCCCTCCATTTACAAAAAAAAAAAAAAAAAAATAAATCCTCCCCTGCTCTCAGTGCACGCTCCCTCCTTTCCATTTATTGTTGAATTAATCACGTCCTCCTATCTGTTTCTGATGCAACAGATCGCAGGGTGTCATCGTTTCCGTGCAACTGCTTTATGGGATTGCATCATCTGTGAACCCTCAAAAGCCCCTGGGGCTAAAAAAAAACCCTTTGAGTAACCTGACATGGCCTGAAAAGCTTCCTGCCCCTCAGGTGGAATCAGTCCAGTCATACACCTGTGGTGCAGGTTGTGCAGGTGAATGGCAGGAAAAACAGGCGGGAAGTACCTCAGGTTTCCAGTTTATAGGAACAAGCTGCACTTTTAACCCACAAATAAATCCCCTGATGGTTTAGATTTAAAAAAAACCTGGACATGAAAAAGTGTCACAGCTTAAACTGATGCTCAACATCCATCGAAAGTGACATTTAAAAGATAAAGCATCAGCTGCAGTGATCCAGTCATAAAGTATCAGAACATTTATGTTGTATATTATTCCTATTTTTACTTCTGGTGCTTAAACTCACATCTAGCTTGATCTAAACTCTGGCAGAGCTGTTCCAGATTTATTGCCCTCGGCATTCCCATCCTCGATGAGTTTACTTGTTGTGTTTAGATTCATTCTTGTTAGTTTAGTTGGATTCGAGCCTTCAGATAAACTTAACACAAAGGTTAAAGTAAAGTTTTGGCGTTGAGTAAACCGTCTCCGAAGTGTAAACGATAAAGAGACGATGACAAACGCGAGGATGTCGGAAAGCTTGTGGTCATGCTTACGCAGAGTTCTCCATGCGGGCCCGTCTTTTTGCCAGGAGCCGCGCAGCGTCATACTGTCAACCCATCTGACATGTGTTCATGTCTTGTGGTGAATATCTGGAGCTTCGGTTTCCACTGCCTCATCTGGTCCCGGGAGTGTGATGTGAGGGGACACGATGGGACGATGGGAAGCTGATCCGCAGGAAAAGTCCTTAATATCAGCCCTGACTCAATCAGAAATTCACTTTAAAGGATAAAGCTTCAGTGATGATGGTCACTTTGGACATCTAAACTTTAAAACGTTAATTCACAAATTAACTTCCTATTCGTTAGCTTCCATAAGCCAACATTAGTGGATTTCAGCTGCAGTCTGAGCGGAAACTGCGTCGCAAATTCCCGAAATGAAATCTAAAGTAGCAAATAACTAGTCAGATAAATGTAGTACACCCCCGTGACGTAGAAGTATTCACAAAGTCAAATAAAAGTACTTCAAAATTGTACTTCTACTTCTGCCCCTTATCAGAAAAAGCCAGCAAACACTGGGATCATGTATGGTTGAAGACACCAACCTCCTTGTCAGAGTTTAGGTAGAACTACATTAAAACGTTTCCGGTAACTGCTGATCAGTCGTCTTGGAGAGATTTTCTCCCGTTCCTCAGAACAAAACCACTTCAGTTCTGAGATGTTTCCTCACATGAACTGCTTGCTTCAGGCCGTTCCTAAACATTCATCTTGTTCTTTCATAGCACTCAACGACTTGAGTTCTCTGGGTCGTTGTTGTGATGCGTGACCCAGTTTCTCACACGCCCTGACATTTCCTTTAAGAGTTTACTGCTATAATCCAGAATTAGGCCGTCACAGTTTAGGTAGAACATGGTTAACTTCTTGTCCAACGCCTCCTGCACCTTTTCCCTTATGTGTTTTTTTTTTTTTTTTCACCCTGTTTACTTCACATCGCATCCTTAGTCAGTCACTTTTGGGGTCATGCACGCCCACGTGAACCTCCGCGGCGCCAGCGTGCGGCAGCAGTGACGAAACGCCGCTCAAACATAAACGAAACTCTTATATTACGCCGCAAACAAAGAGCCTCGTCTTCTGTCTCAGACTGGAGAAATGAAAATCAGTCCCACACAAAGGGGTTCTGAAACGCAGCTCAGGTTTCTTATAATCATGCAGGTCCTCTTACTAATAGTGGAGCCATTCGGTGAGAAATAAAAACAGAACTGAGTTCATGGGGAATTTCCTGTTATTTGAAGATGTTGACGTGCTCTTAATGGAAGTTTTTCTTTTTTGGAAACGGAAGTAAACAAAACATTTATCGGTTTATCACATTTAAAGTCTTAAACATTATAAATATGATCGTGTTCAAGCGAAACGTCCACATGCAGACTTTATCTTCAGCATCCTTTCATGCACGTTTTATTCCTAACTTAACTGAATCTGGTCGGAGAGGTCTGAGCGGTGAAAAGTAAAGAGGCGGCAGTAAAGCATGCGATGTGCGCGGCTCATACGGTCTGTCCTACAGGATGTCCAAATGCTGTTTGTTTTTTCTCACTCTCACTGAACAGGAAGTCCTTTAATGCACAACAACGCAATCCGCAGTCTTCTCATGGAGAGAGGTGTTTATTCACTTCAGAGCCATTTTGATACAGTTTACTCAGTTACGTCATTACACGTCAGAAAGCTTGGCAATATTTAACTTTTGTTTTCCTCTGTTATTGTCATTCTGTACTTGATTGCTCTGCAGGCTGCGTTTAAACATGTTGGACTGTACGACGTTGTTTTGTTGTTAAAGGCTGAACTGAAGCGGCACAACCTGTTACCGTCTTCTTTCATGTGCAGGAGCCCGTCCGGTGTCGCTGTTATTTAAATGGATGGTTGTGCAGAATCAAAAGCTGCAACTGAGAGCTTTAAAAACAGGTTCAATGGCATCGGTGTCTTTGACTGGTTGCTGCCAGGCTGTTCTGATTAAGTGGAAGTGAAAGTTTAAAAAAATGTTTTACAGACATCACGTTGGCCTGCTGGTGGAGACACAGAGACGTCTTTTATCTCAAAGCGTCTCAGATTCAGAGAATTCATTCATTTTGACCTCACAGCTGTGGAGCTGCTGCTTAATAAAATTAAGGATTTTTTTTCTTATTTTTTTTATGTAGGAGATGTATAATGACTCAAAACATCACAAAATAGACAAAGAGAGCCTCATATAACCCTCGTGCTACCTTTGGGGTCTCTGGGACCCTAAGTGAATGGACCAACAGATAGAGAGCGTGCAAGAGGGTAGCACGAGGGACAACAAGTGAAAGAGTATCTGCTGTGACCCACTTGTGCAGCAATAACATCAACTAAATGTTTGCGGTAACTGCTGATTAGTCTTGTGCATCTATTTATACAAGAAAATGAATCATTCGTACATAAATGTGAGTTGCAAAAGTAAGTGATCCCCTGTTTTAAGTGTCTTCGGTATCTGGTGTGACTTCCTTGTACCTACCGTAATTTCCAGACTATAAACTGCTACTTTTGCATTATTTGTGCACGAATGCTGTTTGTAATGTCAAAGATGTGAAAGTTTGATCGATTGATTAATTGACAGAAATACTGTTTGTGTTTCTCAAATGTAAATAACACTTTCATTTCTGTCCTGACAAACCCCTCTGTGGTTGTCATGTCATGTCGTCCGTCATGTCTTGTCTTTCGTCTTTTTTGTCTTGTCTTTTTTCACAGTCTGTTAGTTCTGTCATGGTTTAGTTTCTTGTGTTTTTGTTGTTATCTTTAGTTCTTGGTTTTTTCTTAGTCATGGTTTAGTTTTCCTGGTCATGGGTTCTGTTTCCTGTTTTATTTTGTTAAGTCCTTGACTTCCTGTTTGTCATGTCTGTGTGTTCCCTTTTGATTAGTTCATTTGTGTCACCTGCGTCTCGTTTCTTGATTTGCTTCACCTGTGTCTTGTCACTCTGTTCCTCGTGTGTATTTATAGCCCTGCTCTTCCCTTTGTTCCTTGTCGCGTCATTGTCGTTTCTTGTTTCATGATACTTGTTCCATGTTCCATGCCATAGTTCCAAGCCAAGTCATAGTTTTGTTTTCTTTTTGGATTCACCTGCCATGTCAGCAGCGTTTTGGTTATGTTGAGTTTTGCTTTTTATTAAAGAAAGTCTTTTGCCGACTCCTGCCTGCGCCTCCTTTCAAGTACTGCATCTGGGTCCCGAAAATCCCATTCCTTGCTTACCCGTTGTGACAGTGGTAGAGGAAGCCCATACGGTAATTAAACATTTAAACACCTGCGGCTTATATTCAGGTGTGCCTTATAGTCTGGAAATTACGGTAAATGTTTCTGGTAACTGCTGATCAGCTGGAGAAATTTGATCCCATTCCTCAGAACAGAACCACTTCAGTTCTGAGATGTTGGTGGGTTTCCTCACATCAACTGCTGCTTCAGGTCCAACAACAACATTTCTCTTGGATTAAGGTCAGGACTTTGACTTGTTCCTAAACATTCATCTGGTTCTTCTTTAACCGTTCTCTTGTAGAACCACTTGTGTTCTTGGTTCTCCTTGTCTTGCTGCATGACCCAGTTTCTCTTCACATTCAGCTCATGGACAGATGTCCTGACATTTTCTTTTAGAGTTCATTGGTCCATCAATGAGGACAAGGCGTCCTGGTCCAGATGCAGCAGAACAGGCCCAAACCAGGACATTAGCTTCACCCCCATGTTTGATGGAGGGATGAGGTTCTGATGCTTCATCTCATTTAAACCAAACTATTCTACTTTGGTCTCATCTGTCCACTAAACATTGTCCCAGTGGTCTTCTGTCTTGTCCACATGATGTTTAGAAATGTTCTTCTTGGAGAGCAGTGTCTTTGTCCATCACACCATGGTTGTTCATTATATCAATATATATATTAAAAACTCAATTTAAAGTCTGTAAGTATTGTCAATTTAGTAGAATCTCTGATAAAGCAGCAGAATACCTATAATACACTAAAACTATTAGAAAGTTTATTATTTTCCCTCTGAAACATGAAATGAGTCTAAAGTAGGTGTAACTTTACTCGAGGGAACAGTTGCACTTTTTATGCTTGATTAAATATTCCAGTTTATCTTTTTTAATCTGACATTTTCTTGAAAGTTTCACACTTGTTTCAACAACTGGTTGTTTTTCTACCTCCGTGTCTCTGTTCTTCCAGGAAACCCCTCGCTTGATATTTACCCCACGTGGAACAAACATCCCCAGAGAGAAGAGATTTAGTCCATTAAGCAGAGAGAAACCAGAACATCAAGAGTAAAGATCTTATATCTTTACTATTCTGGGATTAAAGGAAGTGACACAAGACTGCTGCAAGTTTATTAAAGGTTTACATTGCAAAGTGTGTTATTTTAAGGACTGTAAAGTAGCTGCAACATGAGCACTGCCACTCAGCATCACTATTTTATTCATGCTTCTACGTTTTATGCTTTTTATGCACGGGCATTTTAACATGTGCAGACATTAGGTTGTGTTGCGGGTAGTTTTCCAGCAACTTCTCTCACATCCAGAACCTACATGCTTCCAGCGCTTCTGTTTCATCTGCTTAAACAATATACGCCCATCAAAGTTCAAGTTTTACTGCTGCAGTCACATGTTTCCTGATATGCATGCAGCACTTGTCCTCGGCTGAACTGAGATTAGATGACGCTCGCGGTCTGTGTCCTGGTGAGGGAATGTGGCCTCCCGGCCCGCTGGGAGCTGCCTGCATATCTGCTCCCATCTGACCCAAATGTTAAAACGTCGACTTTTTAACCCTCGTTAACCCTAAAAAAAGAAAGTATACGTGTGTGTGCGTGATACGGCCTCGCATAGCTGAGCCGCGAAGCCCCGCGTGGGATCGTCTGTGTAATTAGCAGGTTGATGCAGAGAGGGAAAGACGTGAGGCTTTAAAACATGTGAAGTTTTCTCATGGCAGATGTGTTCGCGGATAAGCCGTGTGAGTTTTTAGCTTCTTTTTTTTTCCTGCTGTCAGATCAGAGAAGCAGAGCGGTCAAACACAGCGGAGTTATCTCAGGTCAGGGACAGACCTACTTTTACAAAAAAACATGAACACAGAAGAATCCATCACGAGTCTGAGACTCTGCTGCTGCTGCTGCTGCTCGGCCCATGTTTGGGAGAGCCGCCCCCCTCCCTCCCTCCCTCCCTGCTGGCCCGATAAGGAGGGCTTTCCTTCTCTTTCAGGTGTCACATGATGCGGAGATCAAACGGCGCTTGGCATTGAACGTCCCACGACTGGAATGTTTACCTTTGACAAGAGCGCCGGGAGAGATGGCTCACGCCCACGCAGGCCACGCAAACACGCACGCCGGGTCCCTCGGATCCATTCATGGCGATCTAAACCTTGGCCCTTGGAGGGCATCAGAAGAGTCCACCGCAGACGAGCTCAGAAAAACAGGGATGTTTGGAATCACACCCACAGAAAGAATGCACACCTGTGTGAACGCTGCACAGGCCGACGCCCAGAGGGTCTCTGAGGTCTCGGTACAGTACAGAGCTGCACTGCTTTTACACAAACTGTCAGTATTATCATTAAACAGACAATATTTCCTGATTGAAATCATCATCCTGATTAGAGAACTGCAAAAAATGACCTGAAACAAAAGTTGTTGGCTTCCTTGAAGACGTTTCATCCAAGCAGCGTCTTCATTTCTGAAAGACAGGTGAAGAGTTGGGGTTTCAATTGGAACATCTGTTGGTGGGACGTCTTCAAGAAACCCAGTCATGACGCAAAGCATCTCCATGGAGTCTAATCCTACCAGAAATATAACAGAGCAAGAAAAAGCTATTTTATTTCCCCAACTTCATTAAGGAAACAGACTATATTTATAACAGAAGACTCCTCGTCTCTCCAGGAGGGGCCTCTTTAGATCATCCCACAGATACTTGATCAGTTTGGGATCTAGTGAATGTGGAGGCCAGGTCAACACCTTGTGCTGTTCTTCTTCCTAAAGTGTTTTTGTGGCTGCATCCTGCTGGGGATGGCTGCTGCCATCAAAGAGTGTCATTGCTATGGGGTGGGGGTGTCTGGTCTGGTCTAGGTGGGTGCTACATGTCTAAGTAACATCCACATCAATGAATGAATGCCAGGTCCAGAAGTTTCCCAGCAGAACACTGAACTGTCACGAGATGGTTAATTCCTTGCTCCAAAACATCAGTCAGAGTAGAATTGACAATGGACAAACTGTGCTGAGCAGTGTTCAGACCCATTCCAGCTTTATTCATCTCTTCAAATCTTGATGTTTACCCCACATGGAGCAAACATGCTCAGACAGAATGGACTTATTCTTCTGGCATAGACCTGTTCAGGGTGTACTCCGCCTCTCGTCCATTCACACGTTCTCTCGCCCCCACCCCCTCGCCACCTTTTAAGGACAAGTGGATATAGATGGAAAAGTGGATGACTGGATTTTAATAGAGGAACACTAACCCAGCCAGTGAGGAGCCTGACTGAAGAACCGTGAATCCTGATAACACGATCATGGGGTCAGTCTGTAAAGGACGAGACAAAGAGACATCCTTTCTGCCTTTTTATTTAATAAACATCACTTATTTAATAAACATGTTTTATTGTTTTGTATAATGAGCAATCCAGGCCGACTGGTTCCTCTCTGTGTGTAGTCTGCATGTTCTCCCTGTGTCTGTGTGGGTTCTCTCCAGGTTCTCCAGCTTCCTCCCACTGTCCAAAGACATGCTGCTTAGGTTCATTGGTGATTCTAAACTGGCTGCAGGTGTGTGTGAATGCTCAGCCCTGTGATGGACTGGAGACCTGTCGGCTTATTTAATGCTAAACCTAACTTTGGATTGCACCAAACTCTACGAAAGCTGCTCCATAAATACTGCAGCATTCACAAAAGAGTGAATGAGTTGAGCAGAACTTGTAAACTGTAGAAGAATTCCTGTCAGTTCAGTCGGACGTCTGCTAAAAGACTTCCCGCTTCAGAAACCCTTAAAGCAAATCTGTCTTAGAAAGGTAAAAGCTCATAATTCTCACTTAATAAGAAGATGTAAAGTTTTAATCTTCCGCAGCTCTTCTCTAAACGAGCCGTTGGCAAAAACCTCCAAAATAATTTCTGATTAATCAGCACGTAGCGTCAGACTGTGACCTGGTTTGACCGCTCACGTCTTGTGGCGAGTATCTGGAGCTGGTGTGCAGATGCAGATGGAGGCTTTGGTTTCCAGCGCTGCCTCTGGTCCCAGGACGCAGTGGTCTGATAAACCAGTGTCCTCTCCCAGGGCTGAGAATCAGCAGCCAGGAATGTGATGTGAGTGGGCACAGTGACGCTAATCCCCAGAAAAGTTGTTCTTTTCCTTCTTCTCCTCCCCTCCTCACAAGATTGGCTTCATCGGATAATTCATGTCTCATTAAACCGGCAGCTCAGATCATAGATCGAGGTCTGGGAGAAAAACAGTGAAACAGAGCCGGGGTCATTGGTGACGGAGGAGTCTTGACTCTGCTGATTTAAGGTTGTGAATGGGGGAATGGATTTGTTCGTTAGAGCCCGGCGTCTTGGCACACTGAAGGATGGTTCACGTGTGTGTTTCAGAGCGAGTGTATATGTTTGTGAGCTTGTGATTGTGCACTTGTGTGTGGGAAACCCAGGAAATCCAGTCTCCCATGCGCCAGCATCTATTGTGTTTAGTTTCCTCCTCTCTCTCTCTTTCTTAGCGACCGTGTGTGTGTTTAGCTGCAGTGCTTCCCTCTCTCGCTGCGGCTCTAATGAGAAGTAGGAGGAAGTCCGAGCCAGAGGATTGCACTTGGCAAAGTTAACTGGAAACAGTCTCATGAATGGGTCAGGGGAGCTGTGTTGGTAGGATTAGCTGTTATTCTGTCCCCGTGCAACAGACTGGAGTTTTCCATCCAAAATCACTGTTACTTCAGACACCCTCCTCCCCTTCCCCTCCATCAAGTCCTTGTCTCCTGATCCTTCCTTCACTCACAATAGAACAATCTGTCCAGAACATGCACATCAAAGGCTGCGCCGCAGTAAATAAAGACGGGAGGATAATGTACAGTGAGGCAGAGCTGCAGGCGGATAATCGCGGCCGCCGCCCTCCGTCATGTTCGCTGCGTTGACTCTCATCGGCTGCACTTCTCTGCACCGTCGACTCCGTTATCTGCATGCGCCGGGATGAACAGCAGGCGTGTAGAGGCGTGACAAAGATGCACCTGTACGCTGAGAAGAACACTTTATGGAGATGGTAAGAAGATCAAAATCAAGAAGATTAGAGCCACATCTGTTGGAGGAGACTGACGTCATGATGCGTCTAAAACAAAGCTGAAACAACTGGACTTATTCAGGTTTCTTGAAGATGTTTCATCCAAGTGGCTCCTTCACTCCTGACTGCATGCTTCCCTGCTGTTCATGCAGGTGTCTTTGGGTGGCGCTTTGGGCTTTGCTGTCTTAACCAGCCACCCGGAAGGAAGGTGGAGATAAAATGCACGGCCCAGAGAGGTCTGCAGAAGTCAGGGAAACATCAACCATGCAACGAATAGGAGTTTCCGTCAACCCTCAAACAAGTTCAGTCACCTTGTGTTGGATTCAAGGAAACGTGGATATTAGACCTGCACAAATCTGGACCTACAGAGATACACCACAAGCACAAGAGTGACCCGGCCTCCACGATCGGCCTCTTGAACCCAGCCAAGACGGGACGAGCTGGAACTCAGAGAAGCAGCCGACAAGTGCGCAACATATGTGGGAAGGAAAAAAACAAAACCTCAGTAAGCTGAAGATGTTTTGCTTGCAGTATACATCCATATGTGAAGTTTAATAGCTCTGATGTATTGGGTGTAAAACACGACTGATGCAGAAGTGAGCTTGAGAAAGCGGTTTCAGAAACTCAGCTTGGACTTTGTGGTTCGGAGGGGATTTCCATTTCGATATGTTTAACCAGATGACGAAACCTTCGCTTGACGAGGAAGGTAAACCGAATGGAAGCTAAACCGCTAGCCCTGCAGAGCGTTTCATTTTCAGGACTGTGTCATATCCACCAGGTGAAAGAAACCCAACTGGACTTGAGGTTCTTGAAGTTGAAAGAAACTAATCCAACTCCGCTGAGCGAGCCGCATTCTGTAGGATGAACCACACCTCCCACCCGGCAGGCGCTACAGGGCCTTCAACTCCTGCACCAACACGCTGCAAAACAGTTTTTTGTTCCCCCAAACAATGTGGATTAACTGGGACATGCAGTTCCCATCCATCAAAACAAATTCTTAGAAGCCAAAGCGCAGTTTTCTGGAAAGATTTCATGAATTTCCTATATTGTTTTGAAGGTTGAGGCAGAGACGAGGCAAATAAAGCTCTGAAGTGTCTGCATGACTAGCTCCAGTTCAAAAATATGTGTGATGAAACCTTCTCGATGGGCCGTCCCGTGTGTGTGTGTGCGTCTGCAGGTCAGAGCGTGGTTACCCAGGTCTGTTTTTCACAGGGTTTATCAGGTTCCCTCGGGTCGCCGTGATCTGCTCCATTTCTGGAGGTTATTACGACATTTTCGGCATGTTTTGAAGGTGTTTTCCCCTCGGCTCGTCACATTCCATCTGCGTGGACGTTACGGCAGCGGTATGGGGAGGTTAGTATGGGTCAACGCTGCTCTTACACAACACGGAGTTCATTGACCCCGCGCGTATAGGCACTGATGTGCTCGTAAGAAAAACATAACGTACAAGACGGAGAATAACACTCTTGCAGTGGGGAAATCTTTGATGAGAAACAATCTAGGGGGAGGATGTTTTTTCCTTTTTTTTTCCTCTCTGCTAATCAGAAACAAGCAGTTGTTTTGGGCTTTGGCTCCTGGGCTCCTGTTGGAGACCTCGAGGAAATGTTTCTGTTTCACAACGCTGCAGAAGGCAGGTTGTGAAACAAAAACTCTCGCAGCGTTCAATGCTTGCATGTGGATTTAATAAAAACAACAACAAACCTTTAGGGCGTATCATGCGCTGCAGCTCCATGTTGTGTTGTGCGACTGACAGACCTGTGTGAAGGCCCGAGTGACGGAAAGTTGAGAAAATAGTCTGAGCTTTGGGTTGCCTGCTAATGCATGGTGATCCAAGACGCTCTCCAGACTCACAGGAAAACGCTCAGAAGGAAAAAAAAGAAGCTTTGTCTCTGTGTTTTTCTATGTTGAGTCAATGAACAGCTCATGTTAGTAGGTAGGACCTAATAAACAGTAAGAAACCTGACTAAAGATTGGTTTATATTCCTGCAACAGATCTATGCAGAAGCTGGCATTGAGTACTGCCGGACATAGACGCCGTAACCTGCAGACCTATGCCGGTGCGAGTCATTTAAACTTGAGCACTCGTCAGTCTGGCTCGCTCTGCAACAACACCACCACATTTGTGTTTCTACTTCCTGCTTCACTTTCAACAATGCCTGACTGAAAGTTTTGCAAAAATTTCACAGAAGGCAAGTCCTACAAACGTCTGTATCCTCAGCTAACCTTTCCTCCACGTGTTCCAACTTTATTGATCCTAAGCAAACAATTCAAAAATTGCAGAGAGTGATTTGGTCCTCTGCTTCCAAGCGGACAAATCATAACTGCACAGTTACATATCGGCTTAGGGTCTGCACTGTCACCGTAGCTACAGCGTCAACTAAACCGGCTATAAGTGAGTGGCCTATGCTGCTTTAAGTGTTTATACTTCCTGGTGTGTCGCCATCATTCTGTGTTGAGTGTCCTCAGTCTACCTCAGTTAAGGCTCATGCTGGAGTCGGATCAAGTAAACGTTGGACAGCAGTTACTTTTACTGAAGTCACTGCATAAGGAGACGACGTCTGATGGTTCGAAGGAGTCAGAATTTTCTACAGCTGTTGCTACCTGCATTTCTTGGCAGGTGCATGTCAGGCTGCGGTGTTGGATGGGAACTTATCGATTTACAGTAGCAGCAATGTGCAACGTTTTCAGCATTAAAAGAAGTTGTATCTCTGAGCGACTCACGCTGGATTCAAAGCTAATAAATGTTGAACAGCAGTTACTTTTACTGAGATTATTGCTTAAGGAGAGGGACGTGTGTTTCCTCGGAGGAGTCAGGAGGTGGGAAACTAATCTCGGACCAATCACAGCTGATGTGGTTTGCATTTCCGGAGGGACGCAAGGTGAGGCAGGAGCAGGGAACCGAATAACTTTAATGAAAACCTGCTAATAAGGAACAAAAAGCGCTGCAGGGGTATTAAAAGACAAACGCAAGATAGAAACTCAGGGTCACAGGGATGCACGAGGAAACATCAGGTTGACGAGACGCAGGTGAAACCGATGAGGGTAGGAGCAAGCAGACAAAAGACTCAAGGCAAGACAGGTGAGTGGAATCACGCAGGGAGGGAATGCAACAAGAAAACTGACAAGCTGTTGGATTTGAATCGATTTGAATCAAGCTTAAGAGTGAATCTGAAGTCATGAAAGAGCCGTGCAGACTAAAACTGCTGCACAAAAACAAAAAGATGCTCAATTTTCACTGAAAAGGAAAAAGAAAGAGGAGAAACAAAAGCAGGGCCTTGGAAATAAATAAAGTTGACGGCTAATATTAATCAACCACTTGCCAGTCAACATGTTAGCTTAGCAAGGAGGATGACAACGTGAATAAGCAAACATTTAATAACCAGCCACCTTAATTTAACCTGTTGTTTAATGCGATACTAAAGGATAGGAAGCCAGCTCATCTGGACAATACTCTTCTCTGTAATGCTGGCTAGCTTTTCTGCCCAGGACCCTGATTCACCCCGAGAATCACCTCACATGCTCTCTGACTCCCAGCTGGCTCGTAACGGCTCGTTTCTCATATCATAAAAAGCTCCCAAAGATTTCTCAGGAATTCAGAAGCATCCATTCTGGAAGAAGTCCTCCTTTATTCGGGGTTTATAGGTTTATAGTTGTGGCTAATGGCTTTGGTAACGGCTAATAAAAAATATACACTGACGCTTTCTTCTCTTTTTTGGAAAGTTTCATGAGAAGATCGGTATCGCTCTGTTGTGTCTGGGTCAAATGAGGAGAAGAGGCTGAGAGGGATTCAGCCTGGAGACGTATTAGCCTGTTTGTGGTAAAAGTTCCAAATCTGTTGTTTACGCCGAACATTAAAATAAATAAAATTAGACATAACAAGCTAGAATTATTCCTTGGCAGATAACTGTTTATCCATAGAGCCTCTGGTTTCCTGGTAAAATTCATTACCTGCTACAGCTCTGAGCATGAGACCTGCTGGTGTCCTTAAAGACAGAGAAACACTTGATACACACTGAGGCTGATATCCTGATGACCTGTACCCAGCCTACCACATACTTGAAGAGGTCACCGGTTGAAAAGTGAGATGCTCTCATGGCTGTTTGTGTTTCTGTTATGGGGTTAGGGTTAGGGGTTAGGGCTAAGGCCGACTCCTACGAACCATCACCCGATGTAGCTTCAACACTTGGTTGAAGGCTACAAGTTATTTAAGCCCAACTGATGCAATGAGTAGCTTCTCATGTCTAAAGACACATCCTGTGGTCGTCTGTTTGAGAAGGGTCAAATCATTGGCATCAAGCAGAGAAAACATCTAAGGAGATTGAAGAAACTACTAAAACTGGGTTAAGAACTGTCCAAGGCATTATTAGAAACTGGAAGGAGAGTGGAGAAGCATCATCTTTGAGGAAGAAATGTGATCGGAAAAAAACACTGACTGACTCTGATCAGCAAATCAAATCAAAGAAAACCACCAGTAGAACTCAGGGCTATGTTTAATAGTGAAAGTAAGAACATTTCCACACGTACAATGTGAAGGGAACTCAAGGGATTGGGACTAAACAGCTGTGTAGCCTTAAGAAAACCACTAATCAGTGAGGATAACTGGAAATAAAGGCTTCAGTTTGCTAGGGAGCATAAAGATTGGACTCTGGAGCAATGGAAGAAGGTCATGTGGTCTGATGAGTCCAGATTTCCCCTGTTCCAGAGTGATGGGGGCATCAGGGTAAGAAGAGAGGCAGATGAAGTGATGCAGCCATCATGCCTAGTGTCTACTGTACAAGCCTGTGCTATGGGGCAGTGCTATGATCTGGGGTTGCTCAGGTCTAGGTTCATTAGCTGACTACCTGAATATACTGAATGAGCAGCTTATTCCATCAATGGATCATATTCCAAGATGACAATGTCAGGATTTTTGGTGGCGACTTTTTTTTAGCCATGCAGTGTATTTTTGCAACAGATCTCTGCAGAAGCTAAATAAAATAAACGCTGCGAGCATGTATTCTTCCCGGGGTCTTTCCGCGTCGAGCCCCCCCCCCCCCCCCGTGTAGCTCAGTCAGTCAGCGGCGCCCTGGTGTCATGTTGGACTTGGAGCTAATAAATGTTTAACAGTTTAACTTTTACTGGAGTGGATGGTGCGTAGGAGTCAGAAGGAGGGAGAATTGTCTGTACTTGAGAGACGTGGACCAAGCAATTCATCTCAGGCCAATCACCAGCTGTTGCAGGCTGCATTTGTGAAGAGGTGCACGGCGTTGGGTATGAATCTGAGAGCGGAGCTAAAGTCACAAAGGAAACAGACGACTGTGCAGAACAGATAGATGGATGAAATGAAAATGAGGTAGAAAAGTGAACAAACAAAATATTTAAACAATATACGAGGATATACACTAATCAGGCACAACATTATGAAATATTGTGCAGGTCTCTCTTGTGGTGACTCAACAGAGAATGGACATGGGCCTTCTGAGGGTGTCCTGTTGTTAGTGGGGGGGTCTTTGAGGGGAGGGGCCTCTGTGGATCATCCCACAGATACTTGATCAGTTTGGGATCTAGTGAATGTGGAGGCCAGGTCAACACCTTGTGCTGTTCTTCTTCCTAAAGTGTTTTTGTGGCTGCATCCTGCTGGGGATGGCTGCTGCCATCAAGGAGTGTCATTGCTATGGGGTGGGGGTGCCTGGTCTGGTCTAGGTGGGTGCTACATGTCTAAGTAACATCCACACCAATGAATGAAGCCAGGTCCAGAAGTTTCCCAGCAGAACATTGAACTGGAGCAAGATGCTTTAAATGTTATTCACTTCTCCTGTCAGTGGTTTTAATGTTGTGGCTGATTGGTGTATATATGCAACATACATGAATATAAAAATATAAGGCAATGCAAATTTAAATATTCACTCTATACAGTATGGAGCGTGTATATGAGATTTGAGCCTACTGGTTTCATGAACCGTTAAAGTCGTTAGAAACGCTGTGTGTTTATTGCCAGTTAATCATCATGTCAGTTTGGGAACTCCTGCTCCAGGAAGCCTCAGGTTCTTCGCCTTCACAACCAGTCGCCAGTTTGCTCTCAGGTACGTGCTGCAGACATGACGCAGGTTTGACGCGGAGCCGCGGGGGTTCACCGCTTGTTTGGCCTCGCTCAAAAGTGTCCCGGCTTAAAACGTGGACGCAAAACAGATGTAAGCAAACGCGCAAATAAAAATAAAGATGGGACACACACACACACATGCATACACTCAGTGTTTGGCAGTGGGGCTTGTGTTTTTCCTCCCACGCTCCAGTGTCCAGATTCCAGCAGGCTTTACAGTAAATGATGTTATGACACACACGGGGTCATTGGGTAAGCAGAGGGAGGGAGGGAGGGAGGGAGGCATGGTGGGGTGGTGCGCCTTCAAACTAACCCCGCGGAGTGCCTGGGTCGGCCGCACTGCTGCACCGCGTCTGACTCCGGCTCGCTGATAGACGGACGTTTGCAGCTGTAAACCAGGGCCCATTTCCGCTGCTTATCTCAGAGTGTGTGAGTGTTTGCGTTGGCACTCCTGAGGCGGGCGTGTTTGATCGTATCTGAGCCTCCAGCAGGTGGTTAGCGCTCTACACACACACACACACACACACTGTTGTAAATTTCTGGGTTATCAACAAGTGGAGTATTGACATCCTCTGTGGTGATTGCACACAATCAGCATGAATCACAAAGCTAACAGCCCGAAAAGGGGGGGAGGGTGGGGGGGTCGACTGGTTTTATCATTTACCCGCGGAAAAACACAACCTTGATGGTTTCGTGTCAGGGCGCGCGGGCGTGCGGATGCGGGGTGAGGGGGTCTTGTTGTGTTGTCATGACAACCTGTCACTCAGGATGCTCGGCATGCCATCGCACTTCCACGCATTTTTTTTCACGTCGCTGATGAATGTTTGGGGGCCGGCTCTTCCTGCGACAGGACCCGGAACATCCCTCCGCGCGCAGGCAGACACAATGATGAGGACTCACGTTTGTTTTCTTTTCCTTTTTTCTCGGAACACCCCCCCACCCCACCGCCACCCCAACCCCAACCCCAACCACCACCACCTCTCTCTCCCTCCCTCCCTTTGTAGCAGGGGGTGAAGAGGCAGGGAGGTACAAACATAAATAACCCCGCTCATGTCCTGACACCTTCTGGTTTCTCCAACATAAACGTGTTCTCAACTTATTAACAATATTGGACTTCTAGACGGCACAGTGCTGTGGTGGTTAGCACTGATGCCTCACAACAAGAAGGTTCTGGGTTCTAATCCATGGGCCGACTGGTTCCTTTCTGATCTCCCTGTGTCTGCGTGGGTTCTCTCCAGGTTCTCCAGCTTCCTCCCACCGTCCAAAGACATGCTGGTTGGTTCATTGGTGATTCTAAACTGGCTGTAGGTGTGAGTGTCTCTCTGTGTTAGCCCTGTGACAGACTGGAGACCTGTCCAGGACCCAGTGACAGCTGGGATAGGCCCCACCCCATAGCAATGACACTCCTTGATGGCAGCAGCCATCCCCAGCAGGATGCAGCCACAAAAACACTTTAGGAACAACTAAAAAAATATATCGATTAGGAATGAAATGAAATAAAATCAGATTTAATTCAAGGGGCTACACGGTCACCACGAGCTCTCTACACAGACAGACTCCAGCCGTCGTGTTTTCATAGTTATCAGCACATACACCGTCAGCATGAGGTGATCACTGCTGAACAACACCGCCGGAATCGGGCTGACATTGACCTCGATGTTGCTCCTGCGTCTTACATCAGCTGCTCTGTTTTTCCACCGTTGCGTAACTTTACAGAGTTTGATGGCCTCTCCATATGCACTTTGTGTGTGTTTGTGTGTGAGTTTGTTTAAATGAGCCCAGTCAGAGCGCTCTTGCTCCCGGAGACGCGTCTCCGCTGGCTTTATTTTCATAATACGTCAATATCATCGCAGTGCAAACACTTATAGTATAAAATATTGTCTTTAACAAAATGTACATTCACATAAAACATCTCCATAAATACATCTTCAACAAAAGAACTTGACAAATATCGGATCATTCGTAATATATCTCTGAAAAAGACTCAATTAATAGCTTGTAATACCTACATATAACAATTGAAACCCGTATCATACAGTAAGAAAATATCCAATTTACAGGAAAAATATTGTACACAACTCCTTTCCATCAACTTGTCCATTGACAGTTTTAAAGCAATTGTATAAAAATCCTCATTTTTAAACCTCTTAGAAACTCAAAGAAAGCGTTCGAGCTACGATATAGATTTGAAATCGATTTCAAATATCATAAGAAGTACAACAGGTTACAGTGTCCGAGTAAATCTCTCCAAAAAGTCAACACTTAGCCATCGCTTAGTTACAAAACCGTGGAGGAAACAGTAAAAATACAGGCATTCAAACAGAAGGAAAACCCACGGCAACCGTAGCCACGCATTCAGTTGTGCTACAGCTCGACACCAAAAAAGTTTTGATATGTTTGTGAAAATAGGTTGGCACATTTGAAGACCAGCTACCTGTTGACTACAGCAGGAGCAGGGAGGGGGAGGAGGAGGAGGAGGGGAAGAAGGAGGAGGAGGAACCCCCCTGTCCCCCGCAACCCGGCCTGATGTCTATCTATCCTGAAAAAATACGTCCTCAGAAAAGTCCGCACACACCAAGCTCATGAAGAAGACACGGGTCAAAAAAGCACCTTACATTCAAGAGGACCGCTACCGTTAGCGCATGCATGAGGACTACGTCAAGAAACAGAGTGTGTCCGCCGCTCGGGCCTGCATTAGTGTTTCATCAAAGCATGCATGTAGGAGCCGCAGGCTTGCAGGCAGTGCATGCTCGAACAGATTAGAGGAGAGTTAATGGCTGTGGTAAGCCGTACTGTGAGTAGCATGCTATACCATAAAATAAATCATCTGGGTTTTTGCATGAGGAAGCCAGACACAGAGGTTTGGGTGTCTCCTCATGAAGTTTTCTTTTCCAAAGCAGCGTTTTAGTTCATAAAAATAGTCGGAACGGAATATCTGAACAATAGAAAATATATCTTCATAAACAAGTACGCAGGAAAAAAAAAAAAAAAAGGTTTTCTAAGTCATGCTTCAACTCCACAGAGATACAGACTTGGTGTGGCTAGCTATGCACACTCTATTGGCTACAAACACTATCAGGTTCAAAGTAGTAGAATCCAGCCGGCTACAGCATGCAAAAATAAGGAGGGAGGGAGGGAGGGGGGGACGGGCCGAGATAGGAGACGAACCGCTTTATTGCTACACTCTGACAAGGAAGAATCTGGAAGTCAAGCATCACAGGGAAACAGACAGCGAACATGACCGAAATGCAGCAGCGGCATCATGCACTTAGAGACGCCGAGCAGCTCGGCTCAGGGGATCAAGAGTTTCAGCTCATGTGCCGACCGACAGAAGGGGAGGGAATGACCGAAGGCGATGCCACGCTGTAGGCTGGCATATCGCACTGCTGACTGCCTTTTGCAATTATATCATTTGGCTTCATCCGCTTTATAAACTCTTGGACAACAATGCCCCGGTGCAATTATTTCCTGTGATCTGTTGTCCGATAACTCAATGAAAGGCAACGGAAAATGGCAAGAAACTCATTGTGAGGAGTGGTCGCTAAGGCAACAGCACTGATTTGGTTTTACACTGAGAGAAAAAAGGGGTCAGCTAAAGTCATTAAAGGAATTTTCTGGATGTGGCCGTTGACAGAGAGAGATAGAGAGAGAGAGAGAGAGGCTTGCATGCCACAATATAAACGTGTTTTTACTTTGATGCATTTTAAGTTTATTGTGTTTGTGGTTAACGGTTCCATCCTTGGCCTTTTGATTGACGGTAGAGCAACGTGGCTAAAGCGTCCTGACACCCAGCGGCGTCAAACAACAAACAGGGCTCCGGTGTGGAGGGAGTCGGAGCGAGGCCGCCTCTCGGGCCTCCAGTTGGACGATCGGTGCCTGAGCCTGCCCGCTTCCCACAGACAGCAGAAGAAGAAGAAGAAGAGGAGGAGTGGACTTTCCCTCCGTGTTAAACTCTCTCTGCTACAGCTATCATGTCGCCATCCGTGCAATTAACCCGCCTCCACTCTTAAACATCCTCGTTTTCCACGGAGACGACGTCCGTCACACCACTGCAGTGGGAACAGAGGGCAGGTACCTGGTGGTGCTGGTGGAGGCGGTCGCTTTGGCCGCGCTCGGGCTCGGGGTCCTGACGGCGGCGTAGGCGGTCACGGTCGGGGCGGGGCTCAGCCTGGTGCACACGCTGCCGTGGGCGAAGGAGCTGGCGCGGCGCTCAGAGTTGCCGGGCAGCGGCTTACACGGCCGGCTCGCTTGTCTCCGCCCCTCCAGGAGGTAGGTGAGCATCTGACCTTTGCCCTTCACGCTGACCTGGCCGCGGCACACGAAGTTGTAGTAGTCGGTGATGAGGCGGTGGACGTCCTCCGTCACCTGGAGAAGAGACACAGGCAAAGGTTGGTTCTTAAAGAAGGCAATGTTACACAAAAATCATTTAAGTAGCATGAAGACAGAAGTCAAGGGGAAACGGTTAGCTTATCTTAGTTATATTTGGATTAATTGTATTACTTATATGTTGATATTCTATGATATTTGCTCATCATCTTCAAATATTTTGTATAATTAATGTCTAGTCTTGGAAGATACTATTTGTGACTGATGATGAACTTGCAGAGCTCCAGTAAATGTTGTGAAACATGTGGTTTTTGATATGAGTTATTAAAAAGCAGAGAATTAAAGAATTGTACGTACACTGCTGTCCATAAAGTTTCATTTATATAAAAAGAAATAAAAAGAGGAACGTGTCAGAAAATTCCAACGTTATGGTAAAACATCACAAGACAATGAGTCGATTTTACGTTAGCTGCACTGAAATATCTGAACAGTAAACAAACAGTCCCTAATGAGTCTAAAGTTTAATATTTTAAACTGTGTCATAATTTTATCGTCATTAAAACGATATTTTATCTTAATATATCTTGTTGAATACACATCATTGAGGTCAAACCAGGCTGTAAATGTCAGGGTTTCGTATTCTGCTAACCCTCTTGTGCAGCTCTCTCTCCTCCTCGTTGACTGAACTCACCTGCATCTCATCTTCTCATCAAGCCTCCATAAAAGACCTGTTAGTTCCTTCTCGTTCAGGGGTGGTTTATGTGACAGGGTCTTTGTGATTTGTCTTTTTCGAGTTCTTTCCTGATTATTTCTTTCTTTCCTGCTAAAACTTTACTTGACCCTTGTCTGTTCTTCATGCAAAGTTTGTTTGGATGAGCTTTAATCAACCTTTGCATTAAGTCCAGCTCTCTCTGGACGACAGTACTACAACCAACTGCCATCAGCTGGTCAGGGATTCCACTGACTTCAACTATTTTTATTTGTTTTGGTTATTAAATGGTTCAGTTGTCCTGTTTTTGAGGAAACCTAACAGTAAAAGTCGTTTTTACTACCTATTATGTATATGAGAGTATCGTCTGCGTAAAGAGAAATCTGAAAGAAGTGAGCTGAGAATAGAGCCCTGTGGGACTCCTCTTTAAAACAAACACCCCATCTTCTTTTAATACATTAATAATCGCACATTGTTTGTGTTTAGAAAGGAAGGATCTGAACCTATGAGTTTTAAAAACTCCAAAAAAGTCTATGTGTTTTTAATGTCTAAGATCACAAAAATAAAAAATAAAGAGCTGTGTTCACTTTTGTGTTTTGTGTAAATTTTATGTTTAGATTAAATGATTAAGCTGTCTGAAGCTAACCCTAATCATCTGAACCTTAACATGCTGAGATTTCCTTCATGTACAACAATGCATTCACCACTGTCTCCAACTTTAACTTGAAAATACATTGCTGCATGTTTTTGGATCTCAAACTTTTTTTATTTAAGTTAACAAGCAGGCTTTGACAGGCTTCTTGTTGCAATTATTGTCATATTATCAGTTTCCAGGCTTCAGATCCAAATCTTGCTGAGACTTGCTTGAACAAAGGGAAAGAAAGAAAGAAGGAAAGAAAGAAAGAAGGAAAGAAGGAAAGAAGGAAAGAAGGAAAGAAGGAAAGAAGGAAAGAAGGAAAGAAAGAAAGAAAGAAAAATAATTGTATACAGGAGACACCGACTGAAGTACTGTACCTGTATTTTTCCTTGTACTCCGGTACTGTCCATCCTGCTGGCTACGTTCACCGTGTTGCCCCAGATGTCGTACTGAGGCCTCCGGGCTCCAATAACTCCTGCCACCACTGGACCCACGTTGATACCTAGAGAGCGCATTTCCAGAATCTGGGTCATCATATTGCACATTTGAAGCTAATTATTAGAGCTTTCACTGAATTCTACAGAAAAATATCAAGATGTTTGTTTGTTTTTAAACCCCAGATTCATGCTATGGGCTAAATAATTATGTGTAATGTGTTTTTAGTGCAGTTTAACTGGCCAAAATCACTGGCTAAAAGAGTTTCCGCTCTTCAAAAGTGAAGCTGAAGCAAGTAGAGCTCCCCCTGATGGCTGGCTGCAGTATAGTTCATAAGCTCCACCCCCTCCATATTAGTGGATGGGACTTGGGCCAAACTGAAACACTAAAATATACGTCCAATAATTATTTTTAATTATTTGGCAGGATGGACAGTTTCCGTCATTTTAGGTAGTTAATGTAATGTTGATGCATGTTCACGTGTCAATTTGTTGGATGAGTTTAGTTTTAGTTAGTTACTAGACGCTATAAAAACATTGTGACCTAATGGCACCGCCCGTATCCTTGAAAAAAAAACAAAAAACACAAGTTTGGCCAATGCAACGAAGTGGCGACGCTTTGTCCATATTTATATACAGTCTCTGTTTTCCATTAACATGAAATCTAAAACCCCAAAGGATCAAGTTAAAGAGATAAAGCTGTTGTTGTTGTTGTTGTTGTTGTTGCAGAAGATTACAGTTTTAAAAATCACGTTTTCACATGCAACAATTAAAATGTACAATTTTCATTTCACCCTCTGCTGTAGAGAAGAACTCTCCATCACGATTTACACTATATTACCAAAAGTATTCGCTCACCCATTCAAATGATCAGAATCAGGTGTTCTAATCACTTGGCCTGGCCCCAGGTGTATAAATTCAAGCACTCAGGCATGCAGACTGTGAAACAAGACATTTGTGAAAGAATGGGCCGCTCTCAGGAGCTCAGTGAATTCCAGCGTGGAACTGTCATAGGATGCCACTTGTGCAACAAATCCAGTCGTGAAATTTCCTCGTTCCTAAATATTCCACAGTCAACTGTCAGCTCTATTATAACAAAATGGAAGCGTTTGGAACAACAGCAACTCAGCCACGAAGTGGTAGGCCACGTAAAGTGACGGAGAGGGGTCAGCGGATGCTGAAGCGCATAGTGCAAAGAGGTCGCCGACTTTCTGCACAGTCAATTGCTACAGAGCTACAAACTTCATGTGACCTTCAGATTAGCCCAAGTACAGTACGCAGAGAGCTTCATGGAATGGGTTTCCATGGCCGAGCAGCTGCAGCCAAGCCACACATCACCAAGTGCAATGCAAGGCGTCGGATGCAATGGTGTAAAGCACGCCGCCACTGGCCTCTAGAGCAGTGGAGACGCGTTCTCTGGAGTGATGAATCACGCTTTTCCATCTGGCAATCTGATGGACGAGTCTGGGTTTGGAGGTTGCCAGGAGAACGGTACATTTCAGATTGCATTGTGCCAACTGTGAAATTTGGTGGAGGAGGAATTATGGTATGGGGTTGTTTTTCAGGAGCTGGGCTTGGCCCCTTAGTTCCAGTGAAAGGAACATTGAATGCTTCAGGATACCAAAACATTTTGGACAATTCCATGCTCCCAACCTTGTGGGAACAGTTTGGAGCGGGCCCCTTCCTCTTCCAACATGACTGTGCACCAGTGCACAAAGCAAGGTCCATAAAGACGTGGATGACAGAGTCTGGTGTGGATGAACTTGACTGGCCTGCACAGAGTCCTGACCTGAACCCGATAGAACACCTTTGGGATGAATTAGAGCGGAGACTGAGAGCCAGGCCTTCTCGACCAACATCAGTGTGTGACCTCACCAATGCGCTTTTGGAAGAATGGTCAAAAATTCCTATAAACACTCTCCTCAACCTTGTGGACAGTCTTCCCAGAAGAGTTGAAGCTGTAATAGCTGCAAAAGGTGGACCGACATCATATTGAATTCTATGAGTTAGGAATGGGATGGCACTTCAGTTCATAGAATGAGTAAAGGCAGGTGAGCGAATACTTTTGGTAATATAGTGTATGACGTGAATGCATCATGTTAATATACTCGTTTTCTAAAATGAAAGGGACTGCTGCACCGTATATGATCCAGTTCTTGTCCAGTACTACAGTCTGTTTGCATGGGAGTCACTTCTGATATGAAATTAGAAACTAGTCCACGTTCTTCCACCTTTTCCAGCACAAACTGCAGCATGATCTACTCCGTTTCCACCACAGCTGAGTTTCACTTTACTATTTCCTGCAAGAACACCAAAGTGAGCATGATTTGGACGATCCTCAAATATTTTTATTGAGAAGAGGTCATTATAATGGCAGTACACTATGAGCCTGCTTGGGTAACCAGTAGTGAGAGCTCTATTATGTAATGACAATTGTCCAAGTCTTGTTCAGAGTAATGAATTAAAAGACCAGAGACCACAAGGATTATTTAATCCTCCCTTGAAATCCTGTTAATCCCACCTAATTGGGGCTTTAGTATTGTATTTTGGGTTGGGTAAATAAATAGTAATTTTACTATTAATAACTCTATGATGACGTGTCAACAAGTCAAGGCATTGCCTCACCATTACAGCCAGCTCTGAGTTAAATGACAGACACAAACATGGAACATGCTGATCTGCCAGCTTTGTTTTCCTTCACTTTCTGGAAATCCAGTGTTGCACAAATTACCAAAAGTTGCGTTTTTGCAGAGGGGGTCTCGGCCAAGCACACAAACAGAGCCCCTCAGACAGCAGACAGGATGGCACTGTGTACACCAGGTTACTCTGGGATTAAACAAGGGCTCCCGTCGCAGGCTCCCCACAGGATACCCAACACAATGGAACCCAGAACTTCAGGTCTCGCTGTGACGAGCTTCCTGCAGGGAACGCTCTCTCTGTGATGCATTTCCCACAAAAACTTACCGGCACTGAACGGCCAAGGCGTCCAGTGTGACAGGTCAGAAACTCTGACACTAGTGTTTATATAGGCCATTCAGTGTGTGTGTCACTCACCCACTCTCAGGACGAAATCGTTGTAGGACTGGTAGTTGATGGCATCCAGAACGTCAAACATCTCGATGGCAAAGTCTGACACCGTGCATAAATGTGAGGTGATGGACTTCTTTGCCTACAGAATCAGAAACACACACAAATGAGTTACAGCACAGCAGAGCCTTTCGCTAGGACGTCACATTAGCCGTTATCCATTTCTATTCCCTCGGTGAGATAACAGCCATAAAGACATGCACCGGGAACATTTTCCCTAAAGTCAAACCGCCGTTATGACCGACTCGTGGGTTTGCGTAATGTTCTGCAGAAGTTGCAGAAAGGCCTCTTTTGTTTGGCAGCTTTACGGGGTTTAAAGAAACTTCATGGACGCACAACATGCTGACGCCACAGAGGCCAGTAATCCCTCACAGAGGATTTTGTGAAAAAACGTGACGGCGTTTATAAATATCAACAGCCAGGCTGCAAAAACTGAAACCCAGCGAAGGTGAAACATCTTGAATCAAGGCAGAATGTGCTTGATTTTTGTCCGCCGAGATAGAATTAGCATCAGAACGTTTGACTCTCTTGAAGTGTTCTTCAAGAGATCTACTGTTTGATCTGATGCTAGATATATACAGATCAGGCGTAAAATTATGACCACCTTCCTAATATTGTGTAGGTCTCCCTTGTGCCTCCAAAAACAATTGTGACTCATCAGAGATGGGCCTTCTGAGGGTGTCCCGTGGTGTCCGGCAACAGTGGGGGGTCTTTGAGGGGAGGGGCCTCTGTGGATCATCCCGCAGATACTTGATCAGTTTGGGATCTAGTGAATGTGGAGGCCAGGTCAACACCTTGTGCTGTTCTTCTTCCTAAAGTGTTTTTGTGGCTGCATCCTGCTGGGGATGGCTGCTGCCGTCAAGGAGTGTCATTGCTATGGGGTGGGGGTGCCTGGTCTGGTCTAGGTGGGTGCTACATGTCTAAGTAACATCCACACCAATGAATGAAGCCAGGTCCAGAAGTTTCCCAGCAGAACACTGAACTGTCACAAGATGGTCAACGTTATTTACTTCTCCTGTTCCCCTGGTCATAATGTTGTGGTGTATTTACTAGTTTTAAAAAGTCTTGGCAGGTCAGATGTTCCTATTCTTTTGGCAGTAATATATCCCTCCCTTTAGAAAAAGTGTTCATGTTTTCTTAAGCTTGTTGTTTTTGCAGAGCAGATAATACTTACCTGGACGTTTCTATGGAACTGTTTGTTAATACGCTGCAAACACACACACACATGCAGGGTCTAAATATAGCATCCACATGTGTACCTTGGAAGCGGTTGTAGGAACCAGCCCCACTGCAGCCATGTATGTGCTGCCGATGGTTTTGATTTTCTCGATATCCCTGTAGCACTCCTTATCCATCAGCTGGAAGAGGGAAAAGCGGGGATGAAACCAGGAGGAAAACATTAAAACTGTCACAAATTTCAACTCAAATATACGATATTATGGGTTGTGCAGGAAAATAAATCCAAAAGCAACTTAAAATTGAGTAAATTAATGCTTTATGTAGCTGATTATAGATTAAGGCGTGCCAAACGTCATCTGTAAGTAATTCCTCATTTTGTAGGACATTCCCAACCGCGACCATTGCTTATTATACTGCATCAATAAACACAACTTTTTTCTTTTTAAGCTTCAATCACGGCCCGCAGTGTCATCTTTAAAAATGACATCATGTCAGCGAGGCCGAGAGATCTGCAGGGGGAAAAGGAAAATCTAAAACGTGAGGATTTATGGACGGGTGGACGGAACGAATCACGGCGCCCACCTCATCAAAGTCGGCGATGATCTCATTGAGCAGCCTCAGACACTCGACTCCCATGTTGTTCCCGTCCAGCTCGATGTAGAAGTCGTTGAAGTTGGCGATGGAGGCGAACAGCACGCCGACCTGAGCGTAGGACTGGTAGTACAGGTCCTGAAAGAGGGTGGGACACTTTAATCAGAGCATGATGGCGATAAATAGATGCAAAAGAGGCAAAAATGTATTAATGAATAGAAAATAAAGGGTCAGTTCACTCAAACTAATCAAAAAGACGCAAACATGTCGTTAAAGGTGATGGAGCTCCCTGGGTTTTAGATTATTTTGAGGCAAATAAAAAAAACCAACATGGTTTCTTTCTCATGGCTGTGGTGGTTTACAGTCATGCAAATAGTTTTGATTTTATGTTCTCTGGTTTTGAGAGATCTGTCTCTGTGATTTCTGATGTTGGTTTGTGGTAATCATAGCTCGGGGGTTAAAAAAAAACAAAAACATCACATTTAAAAACATCAGAAACAGCGATGCTGACATGATTAATTCACTGAAAGAAGCTGTGTACGGCTGCTAAAGGGAAGATTTGTTTTGCCCCAGGATCCAGAATAAATATAACATCGATGCAGTAACACTGTGGCTTTTGTTTTCTCACAGATAACACATTTTCACTTCTTTCACTGACCAGTCACAGGCTTTTTGTTTTGTCAGATTGTAACTTCGATAAACGTCCTTGGAGTCGGCTACAGCATCTTAAATTATCACCTGCACACTCATGGAGACTCTTATAGACCAAGACTGAAGAGAGCGTCGCTGTCACTGTCTCCAATAAGGAAAGTCCGTTAGCTAACAAGTCTCTCAGAAATATAAAAATATACAGAAGACTTTTGATGTTTTTGGTTCTACTTTAAGCAGCAGAACAGTCTGAGATAAAACTCCTTAAAAATCAGGGTAAAGGTTTTTGTAAAGAGGACACAGCTGCTCAATAATAAGGACACCTTACACCAATCAGCCACAACATTAAAACCACTGCCAGTAGAAGTAAATAACCGACCTGGCTTGATTCATTGGTGTGGATGTTACTTAGACATGTAGCACCCACCTAGACCAGACCAGGCACCCCCACCCCATAGCAATGACACTCCTTGATGGCAGCAGCCATCCCCAGCAGGATGCAGCCACAAAAACCCTTTAGGAAGAAGAACAGCACAAGGTGTTGACCTGGCCTCCACATTCACTAGATCCCAAACTGATCAAGGGAGGCCTGCACAATATTAGGAGGGTGGTCATAATGTTATGCATGATCGGTGGACCTAGAAGCGGACAAACGTGGAGCTAGTTTCTCAAATATTAGGTTTCACTGCAGCACAATGCAGTAAATAAAAAATACAGTGAAAATGCTGTTTTGTAGTATTAGTACTTTTATATATACTGTATACTATAAAATGCATTGCAGTACAATTACAGCAGACTACTGTCAGTCTAAATACAGTGAGTTGCTGGCAACTGTGCATACATGGAAACAGTTTACAGAGTTTTTTGTCATGTGGTGGAAGAAATTTGCAGGAAATGATGCTGCTTATTTAAATTAGTATAAATAAATTAAATTGAGAAACTGCCTGAAATTAGAGACAGGGAAACATACCAACGTGAGCTGCAGTTGTAGTGAAAACAGAGTTTCTAATGCAGCAGCAGCCGCAGCAGCAGCAGCAGCAGCAGCAGCGTAACTTTGAATTCCAGGCAGCAGAGTCCCACTGCGCTGTGCTATGAATACAGTGTATGGGTGAACTTTAGCCCAGAGGAAAGAGAGGAAGCCTTTTCTATACACTGTAGCTCTGCGGGGGTCAGCAGCGTGCTGGAAACACACTTCCTGACTTCCTGCCCCCAGTGTTTACTAGCCTCAGCCTCAGATGATCCCTGCGCCGTCTGTTGCACAACGCCGCCGCCGCCGCCGATTGTCGACGGATGCGGCGCTCTGCAGCACGGTTTGACTTTGTGGCATGTTCCTTCGTAAAAATGAATTGTCAAACCGACATGAAACCCCCAGAATGAGTCTGAAGGTGACGGTGGCGAGGAAAAACTCCCTTTGAACTACTATATAATCGCATGACTAGTAGTAGAGAAGAAATTAGAGGATAGGAGCTCTGTGTCTGCAAGAAGAGAGTAGAGGACATGTGCTCAGTGCATCGTCCCCCAGCAGTCTAGGCCTATAGCAGCATCACGAAGGGATGGTTCAGTCCAGCTCTAACTTTAAGCTTGATCAAAAAGGAAAGTCCTAAGCCTGACCTTAAAAGTAAAGAGGGTATACGCCTGTGTGTGTGAAGTGCAGCGTCAGAGCTGTGTCCTAATTGTGGCTGTCCTACTCTGTTTACACACAAAATGTGCATTGAATGCTTTGTCCTGTAGCTAAAAATACTGCAAATAAAAACCCCACTAAGCAAAATATCAGGCTTCATAACATAAACTCTTAAGATGCGAGCTTTCCGCTGGTTAGAGGCCCCCAGCTGCACGTGTAACATCCCCAATCCAATATGTGACGATTCAAAACTAAAATTTCAATGCAACACTCCAACAAACACGTTCGTACTTTGAATATGATGCACAAAAATCGGAACTTTGCAATGATCTATCTTCATGTAGGGTTATTCCGTCTAAAGGACGCACGGTTTCATCACTTCCTGCAGAGTATGTGTGTGCGTGGATGGGGCGGGGGGTTGTTTATCAATCAGTGCATACGGACACACTGGGCTGTCAGCTCACACTTCCACTCTAACACCAGCGCACATGGCAAAAGGAAGCGGCGCCATTGTCCCGAACAGCTGGGTACGTTTTTCCCAACACTCACAGTGGCAGCGGAGGAAGTTTCTTTGCTCCAATCAGACAAAAGATCCTGAGAGCTGACTGGAATGAAATTTATTTTATGCTGCACCATACGTGTGGGTTTGGTGATTAACTGGACTAGATTTTAGGTCCTGGGGCATAAAACTAGATCATCACACCTTTACTGGTTTACTGAGTGCAGCAAGAAGCAGTTTAACCCTTAAAATCTGATGAAATTTGGAGGAAGTGGAAGAAATATAGATCTTCACCAAGATCTTGTATTGATGATGGAGAGTCTGACCACTGCTCAAAGCTTCTCCAGCACATCCCAAAGATTCTCAATGGGGTTGAGGTCTGGACTCTGTGGTGGAACAATCCATCTCATGCTCCCTGAACCACTCTTTGACAATCTGAGCCCCATGAATCCTGACATTGTCATCTTGGAATATGATCCATTGATGGAATAAGCTGCTCATTCAGTATATTCAGGTAGTCAGCTAATGAACCTAGACCCAGATCATAGCACTGCCCCATAGCACAGGCTTGTACAGTAGACACTAGGCATGATGGCTGCATCACTTCATCTGCCTCTCTTCTTACCCTGATGCTTCTTCACTCTCCTTCCAGTTTCTAATAATGCCTTGGACAGTTCTTAACCCAGTTTTAGTAGCTTCTACAATCTCCATGTTTTCTCTGCTTGATGCATGCCAATGATTTGCACAATTTAGTGAGTTCATATATTACGCTTAAACTTGTTCTAAGGAATTTGTCACTTATTTTTTGAGGAAACCTTCAAACGAGCCCTGACGTCAGATGCCATGCTTCACACATTGGTGCAGTTTTCCCATTTCCACAAATCATGAAGTGCATGACTTTGAGGAATCTGAGGCCAAATAAACAGCAGCTAAAGGTGAGAAAACTCCCTCTCATCGCTATAAAACAGTTTCCAGTTCACAGAAATAGGAAATAAGAAGATCACTTCTGACCCAATCAGAATGATAAAGCTCAAATGTCCTAAATATGCAATGATTTAATATATTTCAGGTTCATTAATGCTCAGGATAAGAGTTTAATTATTCATATTTAACTTTTTTTTTTCTCAAGTTCTGCTTTGTCCATTAAAGAACTGTTTAGTTTTAACTGATCTGGCCTTTACATTATCTCATATAATCATCTGAAAAAGATGAATCCACCAATAACTGAGGTTACAACTCAAGCCCTGCAGCCTCGATGAGTCAGAATGTCTAAAAACTTAATTCAGCCCAGTTTCGGTCTAAACGTCTAGACACATATTTGACCTGTAAATCACCAAACCAGCGCCTTCTTTGAGTTTCTAGCAGCCTTTTTTTTTTTTTCTGGCGTCAGAGGCGTTGGCGCTCCTAAGGCCTAATGATTCCCCTGCCGGACGGGCCTGGACAGGCCTGGACATGCCTGCGGATGCTCACCATGTTCCTGGGGTTTGACATGAGGAAGTGCTGAGCCACATGAGCCGGCAGCAGGTTGAACAGGATCCTCTTGTTGTCCAGCTTCACCTTCTCCATGTCGCCTCGCTCCTCCTCCGCCTGGACACCGCCGGGAGACACACAACACACAAACAGAGGAGGAAGAAGTGGGTCCTTCAGAGCAGATGCAAGGTGAATCTCTGTTGTGGCTCAGAGAGGAGGTGTAATTGCTTGTCCTTATCACTAGAGGGAGATGATGATTTGCAAACAAGACAAACGCTCCCTCTTAAAAAGAAACCTGCAGACTTTCATGATCTACTGAGAGTACACAAAACTCTGTTTGAGCAATGGTGGAAAAAATATACTCTTTATAAAACCATTTCATTCTTAAATGGAATCATAGCTAAATAAATATTCAATGTAATTTAAAATTCGGAAGGAATTTTGCACATTTTTGTTCAAAACTGAGTAAATCCTCAGCTACAATCTGCACTGATGGTGGTCAACACAAAAGAACAAAGGCTAAACAGTCAACTGTTCATCACCAATATAAACATTTTAAAGTTTAAATGTAGATAAAGCAATTAGCTGCAGCAGAATGAAGAAAAAATGTAATCGTACTTAAAATATTAGGTTAATCTCTGCAATAACACAGCAGTTTGCAGGCATAAAGTAGCACTGCATTACATCAGCTGGGTGAGATGTTTAATTAAAAGTAGTTTGTCACTGGAGACACATTGAGCATAGTTTTACAGACTGACTAGAGACACTTTAACAGGAAGCCAGAGACCAAATCACCAATAAAAAACCCGTCAACGATGGCCAGCCTGCTCCATCGGCTAAACTGCTCCCTCCTTTAAATTGTTCTTTATGACACAACTACAGACTAATTTGTGGAAATGCAAATTTCAAACACACACACACACACACCTGAGTGGCCCAGAGGTAGTCGAGGCGCAGCTTCAGGTCCAGTTGTCTCGAGTGAAGAGCCAGAGCTCCAGAAAACAGCAGGACGGCCAAGACGGGGTCGTAGCCTCGTGTGTGGAGAAAGCCACCTCTGGGAGACGCAGACATGGAGACATTTGTGTTTTGTTGTGTAGTCAATATAGAATATACAGTTCATGCCAGTGGTGGAGGAAGTATTCAGATCTTCAGTGCAAGTAAAACTACTTATACCAGAAATATGTAAAATCCTGCATTGAAAATATAATAAATGCAACAAAAAAAACACATCACACGTGGCCTCACCCCACAGCTTGGCGGTAGCCGCTGGTCTCCATGACGACCGTGTAGGTTACAGAGAGGAGGAGGAGCAGGAGGATCTTGGGGAGCGAGGAGACGCGGAGGTAGGGGACCACGGTGAGGGTGCCGGCCACGCAGGACAGCAGGGCGTACGCCATGTTGGGACAGGCCCTGTCCACCGCCGTGCCGTTGGTGGGTCCGACTCTGAGAAGGTCGACGGGGACATCCTCCATGGAGGCGCTGGAGTTTGTCCTGACAATCCCCCAAGGAACACAGCCCACCTGGGAGAAAATGAAGCGAGTTAAGCTTATGCTAACATTTGCATGCTAATAAACTGATGTGTAGTTTGCATAAAGTTTACCACAAATCCATTCTTGTTTAGTATGCACACATTAGCATTAGGCTTACCGTTTAACTGCCCTTATTAATAGCTATTCAATTACCATGATTCTATTCTCAGGTTAGCATGTTAGCATTAGCAGTTAAGCTCAGCAGATTTGTGAGCTGTGACCACAGACTTATGCATTTAATGCTAAATTGCATGCTAACACACTGCAGTGACAATGCTAACAAGCTAATGCGTAGTAAAATATTTATCATTATTTCCAGGTTAGCATGTCAGAATGCATATGTTAGCATTACGTGTAGCAGCTTAACATGGACTTTTTAATTGAGCGTAATGCTAACATGTGCATGCTACAATACGTATAGAAACAATCCTGACAAGCTCGTCTGCAGCAGGAGATGTTAACCATTATTAGCTTTGCAAGTTAGCATTGAGTTTAGCAGATTAGTAATCAGTGAGCATGGATGCTTAATTGAAATTTATGCAACAGGGTCTCGCTAACATCCATATCGTGACAATACAAGCTGATGAGTTGCAGACACACCGTGGCACAATGTTTATCATAATAACCTTATTAGTTTAGCATACTAACATTAACATTTTGCTAGTTAGCATTATAACAAGGTAGCCAAAGGCTTAGATTTGTGTGTAGTTATTCATTTAGTTATGCATTTTCTTAGCAATTAGCTCACAGAGGTGTAACAGTAGATGTAGACTTCAGTGGATTTTTGACTATTTCTTCTACAAAACAAGCTAACTGGGGTCATTTTGTAGTTTTGAGTAAAACCACAATGATTTTATTAATCAATTAGTCAGTAATGCCCATGATTAGAGGCTGTAAAAAGCTGGGACATCCCCCTCACTTTACAACATCCCGGCTGCAACACCCGTGCTTTTACTTTTCAATCGCACACATCTGAGGCCGACCGACCTCTGGGGCCAGTGTTGACAACGACCAATTTGCGTTTAAAATGTTTTAATGGGTGTTTTACACTTGAACAATTATTGTCTTATTCTTCTGAGACTCCACAGCACCATCTGCTCAGCGGTGATGCTTTACTCCGCCAACTCGTGCACTGCAGAGACTTGTAAACAGTGCAGTCTGTTGGATGAGGAATGATGTCTCTGTCTTTACTTTGCTTTTATAAGCAAAAAACAAAGTGTATTCACAGGATTTTTATACTCACCACACAGGCCTGGGTGACAGAATAGGTGAGCAGAACGAGGAAGACACACAACACTGTACGGATCTGGATAGTGAGGCAGCCCGGTTGGCACTAAAACCAGAGGAGAGAGAAGCGAATGTGGGTGGTTTGGATAATAGAACGAGTCTCTAAATGAAGCACCTGTTTATCTACCTAAATAGCATTTTGGACACATCATTACCCAGGAGTGGAAATAAAATGAGTGAATTCTGTGGTGGCCCATTATAAACTGGTCTATTAGAGGAGCCGCTTAAAGTATATGATGACAGTTCAATGTAGCGTGAAGCCACAGTGTCATGTAGAGGTTATACTTGTGAGGTCAGTCCGTTATGTAAGTAATAATAATCAAAGCTGCTAAAAAAGCTTAGAATAAGCTGTTTAAAAGTACGAATCGATAAGATTAGGACCGTACTGTGAGGATTTCTTGTTGAAGAATTGAACAAAGACATACAACAATACAAATCATCACAAAGATACATCAAATGATTCCAAACTAATATGCAAAATACCCACCAATGACTACAACAAACCTCAAGACAATCCTAAATAAACACAAGACAACTATTACAAGATTATCCTAAAGAAAGAAATGTGATATTCCAGACTAGAAATAACCACAGAATGACTCAAAGCAGTCAGAGATTTAAAACAACCACAAAGAAACTACATTCAAGGCACAAAACTACCTCAAAGCCACTCAAAACTACCACCAGGAGCCACCAAGAACCACCCAAAACTTAAAATGTGGATAACTAAATTCGAAACAACCACAAAAAGACTCAAATGACCACAAGAGGCTCAAAACATCCACATAGAGGAGATGTAACAGACTATGACTTGTGAAATATGTGAAAAAAGCCTCAAAACGAAGATGCACAGACTCAAAACAGTCACAGGCTAAGAATCGCCACAAGAAACTAAAAAACAAAACACACAGATTCACAAGAGCTACAAGGAAACTGCAAAGAGACTCAAAACAATTCCAAAGAGATGGGAATTGAACACGAAAAGACTCAAAACAAACACCAAGAAACCCAAAACATGGATAAAGAGATTGAAAATGACCACAGGAGACTCAAAACAGCCACAAAGACAAAAATAAAATAGATTTAAGAGAATCCCAAAGAACTGTGCAATGATGCAAAAAAAAAAAAAAAAAAACCACAAAGCAACTCTTAATCAATCTCAGAGATTTACAAGATGACTCAAAATGATACCAAAGAGTTGGGAAAGGACTGAAGAGATACCCAAGGAAACAACAAAGAGACTCAAAATAACTACAAACAATCTCAGAGATTAAAATGAAAAACCCAAAGAAACTCAAAATGACTGCAAAGAAAGTCAAAAACAATGCAAAGAGACTCAAAACTATTCAAAAGAGATGAGAACTGATCACTAAAAGACTGAAAACAACCACAAAGAGACTCAAAATAATACCAAAGGGGTGTTAAAGGAAACAACAAAGAGAAACGCAATGGCCCCAAAAAGAAATAAAATAACTACAAAACCATCTCAGAGACTCAAAACAACAAGAAAATGACTGCAGGAGAGTAAAACCAACCACTAAGCAACACAAAACAGAGATGCACAGATTCAAAACAACCACAAATCGACTAAAAACGACTGCAGGAGACTCAAAACAACCACCAAGAAACTCAAGAGACTTAAAACAATTGCGAATAGAAGTGTGAATTGATCACTAGACACAAAGACCTAGAAACAAGCAAACAAACATGAATAAAGAGATTCAAAACAGCCACAAAGAAACTGAATTCGAAGATAAAGACGCACGAAGTGACTCAAAACAACCAGAAAATTATTGCAGGAGACTCAAAACAACCACCAAGAAACTCAAGAGCAATCCCACAGATTTACAAAGAAACTCAAAATGACTGCAAAGAAACTTAAAACAGTTGTGGGAACAGAGGTGGGACCTGATCATGAAACCCTAGAAACAACCAAAAACAGAATTAAAACCCTGCAAAGATGCACTAGAACTACCAAAATGATCCTAAATAGACTTAAAACAACCACCAAGAAACTCAGAAACATGGATAAAGAGATTCAAAACAACCACAAAGAGACTGAAAATGACCACAGGAGACTCCTAAACAACCACAAAGAGAATTAAAACACTCCAAAGAGAAACCAAAACGACCAAATATAGACTCAAATAGACTCAAAACGCCCACTATGTGAATGGTAGAAAATAATCTGTTTCTCCTATTTTCATGAAATGAAATGAAAGTTTTCTTTGAAATTGTTACCGTCTGTTGTATTACACTGAGACTCCCTGGTCGGAACTGAACCATCTGCACAAAGTTAACTTTTCACGATTTTGATCGGTCTGACAAACACTCACAGATTAGACAATTAATTTATCAGGCCATTAACAAAACAGTTTCACAGAGCAAACATCTGCAGCTTCTCAGAATGTGAGGAATTTAATATCCCTGTTAACTGAGCATCTTTGGGGTTTTGAGCCGACATGTTAGTTGATTTAGTGTTGAAGAAGGTGGTTAAATGAAACAGGAGGCAGGAGGCAGGGGGTTCCTACCTGAACGCTGGTGAGATGCAGGTACATGACACAGGCCACGTGGAAACACACACAGAGCACCAGCAGCAGCAGCACCAGCATCCCCCTGAGAGACCAGGACACGGCAGAGTGAGCAGGGCTTTCCCACTTTTCCACTGACTGCTGTGAAAACACCTTTCTTTCTAATTGTCTCACGGAAGCCTAGCAGGATCAATCCAATTATAGTGCACCAATGGACAAATGTGTGTGTGTGTGTGTGGGGTACGTACTGCGGGATCATTAGCAGATAGATAAGGCCAAATAGAGCAGCGAGGATCAAGGAGAGAACCACTGCACTGATGAAATGGTCGTCGTACACCTGGTGGTACTAAGAAAGGAGTAAACATGGACAAAGAATGTCAATGAGAAGCACCGATCATCCATCCATCCATCCATCCATCCATCCATCCATCCATCCATCCATCCATCCATCCATGTTTAACTAGGTCTAGGGTTGGTGCATATTATTATTATTTTTTTAATATTTCAGTTTTGCTTTTAAAAACTGAAACGGAAACTGGTTATTTTTATTTTTAAATCCAAAAATTATGAAAAAAATTATGTTTTAAAAAATATATTTTTTTCAGTAATTTTTTTGGTTATTTCTTGCGGAAAAAGTTCAGATGACATACCTTGTGTCAGAAAGTCTAAAATTATGTCCAAAGTCACGTCCGTGGATCGTTTAGAGCAGGGATGTCAAACTCATTTTAGTTCAGGGGCCACATACAGCCCAGTTTGATGTCAAGGGGGTCGGACCAATAACACAACGGTGTATTTACCTATAAATAACAACTCCAAATGTTTTCCTTTGTTCTACAACTGGACATTTGTTAAGGAAAAAAAGGTGCAATTCCCATTTACTTCTAGAGCTCTTATTAAATCTGTGTGAACCCTTGGAAGAGCAACTACTTTTATTGGAAAAATTGCAGTTAATGTCTTCAGTGTAATTTTTGCACTTCGCAAATTCATCCCACGGGCCAGATTAGACCCTCTGGCGGGCCAGTTTTGGCCGTATGTTTGACCAACAGAAAAGTTCTTCTGGTTTTATATGAATCAAATAGGGACTGTTTTCTCCTTTTGTTCTCTTTCTGGTTTCTTTTTCATATGTTTAACAAATGGTTAATTTACTTAAACAAACTTGAAATCCCAACAAGGACCGTCTAGGTCCATTCAATTTAGTGTCATTATAAATAAACTGTCTCAAGACGCTTTACAAAATCCAGTCTGAAACCTCCAGAGCGAGCATGAAGGCGATGTTAGCAGGAACAACTCACTTTTAACAGGAAGAAACCTTGAGCAGAACCTTAAGCTCATATGGAGGAACCCATCTGCCTGAGGCCGACCGGGTAGAGACAGAAAAGAGAGAGAAGAGAGAGGACAGGAGGAAGGAGATGATTCAGGTAGGAGTGGAATAAAGACTAGGCAGGTTGATTAGACAACAGATGTAGTATGGAGCTCCACATGAAAACAGCTCCAGACTGATCAGACAGAAAGAATCCTGAGCCTGGTTTCACAGGCTGAAACACAGTGTGCATGGTCTGTGGAGGTGTTTAAGTCAGCCCTTCACAGGTGTTTTTAAGCATCTTTGAATCTATAGCTTTAGAGGCGTGTCCTACCACCGTTGCCGCCGATCAGCTTAGCGGATCGGTGCACGAGAAGAGAAATGGATGAAGCTAAAAGACATAAGTTCAAAGGGCATGATTCATGAGAGGCCAGCTCGGTACCACTAGCTAGCTTCAGCTCTTCTCCCGTCACCTTTGATTGATGAATACAGATCATAGCCTGGCGGTGGGAAGAGGCGCGAGGTATGTGCTAGTTGAGCGTCGGCTGTGGTCTTTGTGATGTGTTCAAGTGCCGGCGCTGAACATTTTACCCTCGCATTGTAGAAGATTCATCCATCTACAGTTAAAGGTCCATATCGTGCAAGTTATTTAAAGTTACCAGTTATTAAAAGCTTCAAATTATACGTTTTTGCACGCTATTGTATCTTCCACAACGGAGTGCATCATATTAAATATTTAATATGGAAAAAGGTCATTTATTAATATAATATTTAATATTATCTTCCCAAAGAAGCTGCATAAAATGCTTTCCTGCTCCTAGCAACAAACCCTATCTTTTGCAGAAATAAATAATTACTGACATGCAGTTAGATCTAAATTTGTTGAACAGTGATGTGTCCTGAACTTTGCCTCCAACCTCCTGAAAGACGTGATGTTGACTGTTGTGTAGGAGTAAAAAAAAAAAAACTGTACTTATTTGTGTCATAATCGTCTTGACTCCTAGATTATGTTAAAAAGGAGTCACAATTAACTTGTTTTAACTTTTTGTTTTAATTCTTCTGCAGCCGGTTTAAATTGCAGACACTGATACGAACAAACCCAGCCCTGCTCTGTGTCTCCTTTATGACTCTGCCCACGCACACATAGGAGAACGATATCACGTGTGCCGCTCAGACGTTCCCAAATCATTATCTGCACCCCCTCCTGAGAGGAGGAGGAGGGTGGAGGGTGGGTGGGTGGATTCCTCGTGCACACACACACACACACACAGGCACACACACACAGACATCATAGACAACAGGCGTGGGAGAGAGGGAGAAAGGGGAGATAGAGAAGTAGAGACTGAGCTGGGTGAGAATAAGAGAGAACCAGTGAGAACATGCAGTCACGAAGCATGTTACCTTTGCGTGTAATGAGCAAAGTATATATTTGCTTCAAATCTAAGCGACTGGCTTCTCTGCAGATGTTCTCTGTGTGTGTGTGTGTGTGTCCTCCTCACCCTGCGCTCCCTGTCTCTGCTCCTGTAGAACAGAGTCATGTAGTTGAGGTCTGACGTCTCAGACTCGGTCTGCCGCGCCTCAATGAGCCGTCCGATGTAGCGGTTGACTCGTGTACCAGGGGAGTGCTGCACGGCGGTGGCGGAGAAGGACGTCCGACTCCTCAGCTTCTCCGACGCGGTCCGCAGGGCTCTCCGCTGTCGGACAGCGAGGAGACAACACAATCAGTCTCTGCAGAGGCCCGGCCCGACTCCTGCCTCGCCTGCCTGCCTCGCCTGCCTCGCCTGCCTCGCCTGCCTCGCCTGCCTCGTGTGCTGGAGCCGACTGGTTCTCAGCTGGTGTTGGGAGGCGTGCACATGCAGAGATTTAGGACTGCTCAAAAGATTTGGTTACGACATGAAATTCCTGAGCATGACCTGACCTGGTCTGTGAACCCTGCACACCTGGTGAATGAAGAAGGCCCAACAGAGGCTACATACTGTCTCCTGTAGAGGCAACAGTCTGCAGGACCACAACAGAACCCATCCTCCCTCCATCAGGGAGACAGTGTGGTATGGGAGCTGCGCGGGACAGGACAGGAAGGACTTAGCTCGGGTGTTAAGAGCTGCATAGGGGATTGTGGGGGGTCCTCTCCCAGATTTGGACTCGGTTCATGCAAACTGGGTCCAAAACAGGACCAAGCGGATCGCTGCAGAGCCACCCACTAAGGGCCATGGGCTGTTTGTACTACTTCTCTCTTCACAGAAAAGGTACAGAAGTGCTGTGAAATCAGTCAGTTCAGTTTGGTCCACTTATAAACAAATCCATGTAAAGCTGAGCTGAGTGTTGTCAACTTACTTCAAAAACACAACAGCTATGCACAAACGTCAGTAGACAGCCTTCAGTTTGGGTGAGACCGTCTACGATTCAGAGCAGACCAGGCTGCACTGGTCCAAACAAACACTCAGATATAGATCCTACATGTGGACGCCGTAGGCTTCCACCAGCATCATTAGGTCGTGTGTTCTGGAGCTGTCAGAGGATAACGGACAGTTGGAGAAATCTTTCTATGATCTTGTCAAAACTTGTGCACAGACTCATTGATTTAGATCCCTTGACAGCAGTTCTGGGAGTAGCTGACTCTAGCGTTGTACGGAACAGAATATGATGTCACTTGTCGGCCTCCTAACACAAAGACTGACTCAACCCGGAAATAGATGAATTTCTGCAAAAACAACATTGAAGGAGACACAGAGTCTGAATTCTGTTCTCTATCAACCCGCCTATTTGATGCTGCAGTATGGATTGTGGTGATATGTGTTATAATCTGTGAAGGTTCTCCATCCAGGGCATGCTACACAGATCAGCCACAACATTATGACCAGGAGAAGTAAATAATGTTGGCCATCTTGTGACAGTTCAATGTTCTGCTGGGAAACTTCTGGACCTGGCTTCATTCATTGGTGTGGATGTTACTTAGACCAAGCACCCCCACCCCATAGCAATGACACTCCAAAACTGATGATCCACAGAGGCCCCTCCCCCCAAAAGGCCCATGTCCATTCTCTGATGAGTAACAACTGTTTTGGAGGGACAATGGAGACTTACATAATATTAGATCATAATGTTATGCCTGATTGTCGTACATCCCAAAAGCAAAGCTGAAACCAGGGCAAATGGACTTACAGGGTTTACTGAAAATCACCGTTTTGACAAGAGTGCTGAGGAGTTGGGTTTTGAACATTGCCCACAGTAAAAATGGATGACTAGGGTTTGTTAACAATCAGATACTCACATCATGCAACCAGAGAAATCTGAATACTGGATCCTGTTTCCTCTTAACCCTCATGCTACCCTCTTGCATGCTCTCTATCTGTCTGTCCATTCACTTTGGGTCCCAGAGACCCCAAAGGTAGCACAAGGGTTAAGCTTATGTCCCTAAAAAGATCCTGTTTCGCCAAAGGGAAAGAGTAGCTAGAGAGAAACTGTCTCTGGGACTCGTCTGTGATTGTCTAAGTGAGTCTCTAGCATGCTGAGTGCTTAACTGAGTCCACGGTGGATATGTTTAATAAACCCACTCACATGTGAGGCACATTTTTACCTCCTGTTTGTCCTGACAATAACTAGGCTAAGAGTTAATGTATTCATTGATAACAGTCATCAGAATGTGGCCTAAACGCTAATGACAATAACGAATTGCACAAAAATATACCAATAATCTGTGCCACCAAAAATCTGAATTGGTAATTCATCAGAGATTTTTCCATGACCCAAACAATTTGCAGCGTCATAATTCTCTTATAAAATGTCAGTGTCACAATGCTAGGATTCTGGCTACGTGGATAATCACGTAACAATGTGTCTAATGCTATTAGAGGAGATGATACCAGGCTGTGGGTGATTACCAGCAGCCGTAATAATGCAACCACACCAGAATCATGGAGTACTAATGCCTGGCCCGGGCTCACACAGTTGGGGCGGATTACAGCTAGCGGGCTATTTCTGACAGCCAGACACCAAACGGCAAACACAGACCGACCGAAACGGCCGAGGGCTGACTCACCGCGGCGTCATAGCGCTTTAAAACCAAACACAGAGATGATGAGAAACGCGCCAAAGAGCACCAATGAATGCTCAAACCACACGCCAGCACATTCAGTTTACACACTCAGGAAGCTTAAGAGCAGTGAGATTAACCTCACCAGTTGGTCATTGTATCTTTGTACAGGTCGTTGTAATGCAGGGGCTCTGTACTACTTACAATCCTGTGAAATCTAGAAATCCAGATTTGTGTGTGTAGCAGATTAGAGATGTCACTCTGTCACAAATGGACATACAAACCCACTGAAAGGATTTACTTTCCACTACATAACCCACAAATACTCCTATCAGCTCTGTACAGTCGTGGTGAACACACATGCACGCGAGCTCGACGCGCACCTTGTCGTCGTCCTCGCAGGTCATGACGTTGGAGAAAGGGATCTCGGCCTTGAACATCTTCCTGCAGTGCATGAGTTGCACCAGCAGATAGCACACCGTCTTGAACTTCATCCTCTTGGCTGGTTTGATGTCGGATAGGATAAGGCCGGGAAAGATCTGGAAACGAAGACAAAAGTAGATTTAAAGGTCTAATTTTACACTCTGTCGACGTAACAAATCACTCACTTCTCTGCTTCGCACATCAGCAGTTCTCCTCTCAAGGAAGAAAATTACAACCGAGTCATGTTTTTCTTTTTATTTCCACTCTCAGAAGGTGTATTCTAGCGGTGTAAAGCTCCAGTAATAAATCCTGAAACACATTTTCTGCCTTCAAATGAGGCTGGGCTCGCAAGTTATCGTGTGCTTGTTAACGGCTTGACAAATGGAGGAGGTGGATATTAAGTTAATATTGAGTTAATGTATAGTAATTTAACTGTATAGCCTCATCCTTCCTCTAGGTATTTGTGTTTCCAACATTAGGTTACCCAGTCATTAGCTTGTTAAATTGCTCACTAACTTCTGCACATGTAATGTATGCATCATTTTGTAAGTTAACAACATGTACAAGCAAAATGGAACCAGAAAATGTGACTTCAACATATTAAATGTATGGTCAATTGAATTTTAGCTAGCTAGCTGGCTAGCTTAAAGCAACTGATTAGTTATTTGTAACTTGCAGTTGGGTAAAGGCATGTGCTAAAATGTTTACGTGATTACTTTTAGCATGCATGTTACTGTTGACCTATATTTAGCATGGTAATATGCTAAATATGCTAATATGCATCAGTTTAACTTGTTTTTCTTCCTCCTCGTATTTTTGTCATTATCATCATTAGCATTAATAATATCAGCAAAAATCTAACTTTAGCCTCAAGTTTACCAGTTAACTATCTATTATTCTGAAAACTCAAATAATCTTTCTTTAATATGTTTCAAAAAAGGCACAAATTTAGCTTTTCTAGTAATTAAAAGGGCGGAAAAGCCGACATAACATGTAGCAACATTTAGCAATGTTAGCTTCCTGCTAAGGCACTCATACTGCACACGTAATGCATGCATCATTTTGGATGTTATCAACATGTACAGGCAAGGCAGAGCCAGGAAATGTGACTTTAACATATTAAATCTCAACAGGTTCAAATGAATCTTAGCTAGCTAGCTTAAACAACGGATTAAACGACGCTGATTCGTAACTTGTCCTAAAATGTTTGCATGATTAGTTTTAGCATGTGTAACCTTGTTGAAATCATTCACAGTCATTCTCAAATAATTTTACTTTTTAAAAAAGGCACAAATTTTAGATTTTCTGGTGATCAGAAGGCGGGAAAAGACGACATGGCACCACTGAAATGATGAGATCGTGTCATTCAGAGAAGTAAAGTGGGTCTGAGTGGGATTTTTACAGTAGAGTGTGCAATGTTACCAAACCTGGATATATCAAGTACGTGCTAAGGATTTAAAAATGCTATGACACACTCAAATCTAGTGCACATGTGCGGCTGTTGTCAGATAAGTGATACTAGCCATGTGTACGCCGGCTGAAAAGGAGTCGTACTTTGCGTCTGTGCGATGGCACGATGAAAAACGTCTCGATGTGGTGCTTCTGCAGGAAGGCGTGCCTCTCGTGGCCGAAGCCCGGCTCCACCTCGTAATCGCCGTTCAGACACTCCAGGGTCGTCCTCGTGATGTGCACCTTGCTGAAAGCACAAGCACGGCAGAGGACGGAGGAGCAGTTAGTGATAAAAGTCAAATCATTATCCCCCCCCCTCATTATTTTTATCAGCTTAACAGCCCCTCGGTTTGCTCAAAACTCTTCACAGCAGAGAAATTTTCACCCTAACGACTCATTTAATCTGGTAGCGAGTCCTAAAATCTTATTACTTCACTTGAAACAAGACCAAATTGAGCCAAAGACGTGACCTCATTTCACCGCGTTTTTAAATGCAAATCCGCTTGTTACTGTACACGGGTTTTCTTTAATGAAGTCACATTATTTTTAGCTGTGGTTACTGTTCTTTTTAGAACTTTTATTTTTTCTTCAACATCATCAAATCTGAATAATTTAATCAAAGCAAGAATTTGAGATGAAGTGACCTCCTGAAGATCAAAGCCAAACAAATTGATCCTGGGCTTCAGTCTCGTTGCCGTTAAACTTCATTTCCTTTTGCACAAAAACTACGAAACGCACGTATGCTGCATATGAATGGGGTCGCTGTAATATGCTGAGGATGGCAAGAGTTTATTCTGCAGCATATCTATAAGCAAAGAGTGTCTGTGATACTGGACAAAAAAATAAATAAGTTGTAGCCTCGAGGATGCTGTTTTATGTTTGCAGTGCTTTGATGATTCTGGATCAGTGTGACGAGTTTGGCCTCATTTGATGGACTGGTATCACTTTTTATGGGCATGGATGGAAATATAAAAACTTTAAATCAGAACTCGACTGATAGATTTAGTCAATATATTGGACAATGTCATCTAACTGCATGTATATTGGTGTTAATGTCCTTTTTATGACATTAATTAGCAAGAAACATGCCTCATTTACAGTTAATATTGTTAAAGATGCCTTTGTCATTATTGTAAATGTCTGTTTTTTTTACTAATTTTTGTGATTTTGATTGTTTTTTGTTGGCTGTTTCTGTTTTGCCTCAGGTGTTTGGAGTTGAGCTGCTGCTGGTCGTTATGCCGGGGCTGTGCTGCCGTCTCACCTGCACCTCATTGTCCAGTCAAGCTGAACCCTACTTAAGGACTTTCCACTCTCCCACTCATCTCCAGTTCTTCAGTTGCCTCTGTGGTTGTAACGCTAGAACCAGCAATCGATGTTTGATGTGTTTCTAAAGTGCTCAATCTCAAAAACCTGCCAACCGGCTCCTGTAATTCCTTTGCTTGACTCTGATCTTTTATCCTTATTAAAGTCTCGTCCTTGCGCCTGGGCTCTTGAGTCCTACGCCTGGGTTCTTTCCCTTGAGTTGTCCACATCACAACAGATGATAAATAATTTGTCGTTATAGAAGGACACGTGTTAAATGGGGCGTCAGTGCTTGTTTTGTTGGTTAAATGTGAGAAGAAAGAGGCTTTATTGTCATTGTTTAGCAGCATCTCTGTTAATCTTTTAAGGAGCCTTGTTAAGGTGACGCAGTATTACAATATTCTACATATCTTTGTTGCATAAAAAAAAAGAATTAAGTTAATGAAAATCGATTTAGGAGTTTTGTGTCTAATCTCAAAAGTCCAGCAGCCTCGTCCTCCAGCAATTCGTTCATTCATTGATCAGTTAAAATAAAAATCAGACTCTAGTTTCATCTGACGATCTGCAACAGAATAAAACCTTTTCAGTCTTGCTGCAGCCAATTAATGGCGCTCGTTGTGTTTATTATGAGCAAGGAATCTTTCACACATTACGCCAAACATTTTGCTCCTCTGGCTTTTTAGTTTTTGCATATGCTACCAACCAAATACGTCTTTTAAAGTCTATATTTATGTAATATTAAATCAGTCTTAAAAAACATATTTATGATGCTATTGCTGAGATCTTTTTTAAATCTGGTGCTGTATTTTAAGAACAAAGTCCTAATTATAAGGATGGATTTTTATTTTTTATTATTCTATTCTATCTACGACTAAATTCTGGATAAATTCCCTGTTGCTTTTGTCTTTAATCATTATACTGCCCACATTTGTGTAAGAGAAAACACTCACCTTATAATCTATAAAGATTAAAGTGTATAAAAACACAGAGTGTGCAGAGAATCCTTGCAAAAAAGGATTCATTAAACCATCTGTTAATGTTATGATCGGAGGCATGCATACATCACGAGGCTGCGTTCTATCTCTGTTGCTGGGATACTGTGTGTGAACGTGTGTGTGTGTGTGAATATGTGTGTGTCGTGTTTTTTCGGCCCAGTTTCACTTGGTGTAAGAGTCAGCACTGACCCAGGCAGCCCTCCGGCCTCCATCACATTTGCCAGTGTGACATCGTTTGACCAGACGTCATACTGCCACTTCCTCAGGCCCAGCACGCCGCACAGCACCCGTCCTGTGTGGAGACCCACGCGCATGTTCAGGTCCACCTCTGTCGCCTCCACCACCGACCTGCACGGAGGAGGAGGATTAATTAATCTGTTACTGCAGGAAAAAAAAAAAGAACGAGAGCTTTCACACTTAAATATCACTATTTAATTGATCTCCTGTCCCACAAAGAATAAAAAATACCTCAGCATCAGCTGCATAGGCCTCCAACCAATCAGTTATTCATTTGTGTAACTTCCAGTCCCTTAATGATTAGTTAAAATGGTTTATTATTATTTATTCATGGTTTTGGGGGGAGAGCAAGAGCAGGATCCAAAAACACAGACTGTCGACTGGAAGTAGGAGTGTTGTTGTGCATGAGTCCTTATTAAAAGTTATGAAAAACGGCTCCAATGTCTGCATCTTCTTGAAGAGTACGTTCTAATACACCCACGGGGCTAAAGACTCGTTTAGAGTACTGCAGGACATAGACGCCGTACGTAGCCTACGCTGGTGGAAGCCATTTAAACTTGTGCGCTCGTCAGTCTGGCTCACTCTGTAACAGTGGTTCCCAAAGTGGGGGGGGGCGCAACCCCTAGGGTGGGCAGTCATGTGATCGAGATGACGGGTATTTTTGTGGGCTCTGTGGGAATGAATGAATCAATAAAGGACACTGCTAGCAATGAGATGGGCAAGTTTTTGACGGGCTCCCACGCAAACCTGTTACACTGAACATAATAACACAGTAAAGTTTACTTTTATTTGTTCATTTGTGATGATTTTCTTATGTACCAAAGGGGGTCCCAGCAGAGAAAGCTTGGGAACCACTGCTCTGTAACAACACCTCCCAAACACTAGTTGGCGCTGTGTCTTTTTTGCCATTCAGGTTCATTTTTGTTTCTACTTCCTGCTTCCCGATACAAATATTTGTATCACTGAACCTCCTCAGTTAACCTTTTCCTCAGTGTGTTCCATCTTTATTGATCCAGAACAATCAATTAGAAAAACTAAAGAGACGGAAATACTAAAACACTAAAGCGGAAACACACTACTGCCAAGCGGACCAACCGCAGCTCTTAGGAGTCTTATTTCTGGGGAGGTGCATGTCGGGTACGGTGTTAGGGTCTGTGTAAAATAAGGGTAGCACTGTGATAGACTGGAGACCAGGGGCCTCATGTATGAAGAGTTGCGTAGATTTCCTTCTAAATCGTGACGTAAACTCAGATTTAGAAGCATTTCAAAGCACATTTCCTTTGTTCATCCCAATCCAGCGTACCTGACTCCTCCCTGTCCACGCCCCTTTTAAATATGCAAATTATATTTAAATTGACCCTGCACCTGAGATTCCCCTCTCTGCACGATCAGAGAACGAAAACATAAGAATGAGTAAGACGGGAAAGAAGAAGAACTTGACAGAAAGTGAATTGGAGACGCTGCTCACTGGAGTGGAGATGCTCATAAATATCTCTTTGTCACGCTGCCACGATGTTTACTTGCATTTGTTCATCACGTATGATCTGTACACTGATGAATGAAAATGTTTCCTGTTGACATTTACTAATTCATGCCATGGTGCTTTTCTATCAATGTGTGTGCAGTCGATAGCTCTGATTCCATTCAGAAACCGTCTCTGGCTGCAGATTGCTCTTTAATGTTGACCTGTTCAGATGCATTGTGGGAATCTGATCTACCTGGCTGACATGAGGAGAACTCCGTCCCACACGGCTTGCATGGCTCTGCTCAGGGTTGACTGGCTCAGTTCCGATCGGTCGGCGTAATAGTTTTCACATTGATGACAGTTTCCCAGCATCACCTCTAAGTGTCAAAGCCAAAGGATCCACATCTGTAGAATCCTACGTACGCCAGACACGTCGTTGGCGTTGGCACGTACAAAGTTCACGGACATTTCACTCTGATACATCTGAACTTTTACGTGAGCAAGTACGTACGGAACGTTTTTGTACGTACGCAACGTTCGTACATGAGGCCCCTGGGGAAAGGTGTTAAACTTCTCTTAATGATTTATCGACTGTTTTGAGATCTGGGGAGTGTTGGAGGCCATGTCAACACTTTTGACTCGTTCTCTTGTTCCTCGTAACATTCCTGGACCTATTTTGGTTTATTGCAGGCTGTTATCAGTAAAGGCCATATTAATTTAAGGAAGTGTAATGCTGTCAAACATGAATGAATGAATGGCAGGACAGCAGAACATTACGTGATTTCCTGTTCTAACACATCAACTTAGAGGACGAAATGTTCACTTGCTGCCCACTGACAGGTGCCGCGATAACATTTCTAATTTCATTTTCCTCTTAGATGACTCATAAAGTTGTCTTTGTGGCAAGCAAGCTCTCAGCTTTGTCCAAAACAAATAAAAATCCCTGACCCACCGTTGCAAATTTGCTCCCGGACTAGGCTACAAACTTCCTCCCAAAGCTCTTTGACCGTGTGCGTGCGTGCGTCCGTCGTCACGTGCGTGTGCATTTTTGCAGACCACCTTCACAAACGGCTGTGTTGTGGTGCACTGGAGATAAAGCTGGACATTTCCAAAGCCTCTCCTCTCCAGTAAATCACCACACAAAGCTCCCCGTCCCCAGCGGGAGGTCAGCCACTTCAGACACAACACAGAGTCACGGACAGAGGCCGAGGAAGGAAACAGAGAGCGTCTGAAAAGTGTGTGTGTGTGTGTGTGTGTGTGTGTGTTTACAGGGTGAAGGAAAGGAAAGTGCGCTCTGCCCATCAGGCTAAAGGAGGGATGTGTACCAAACACACACACTGAGGGATGAGTGTGTGTGGCAGCACCTGTCCTCAGAGATAAAGGACTCCTACAGCGGCATCCATCCACTCAGACAGAGCAGCAGGGAAAGAACATGACAGGCGAGTGCTCACACAAGGAAATGAGGCAAAGGCGCTCTGTGTGTGTGTGTGTGTGTGTGTCAACATGTTTGTGTCGGCGGGGTGGAGGGGTGGAGGGTATGCACATGTGTCACCAAGTGTCTTTTAGCCGGCAAATTCGTCTGGAATTGGATTAGTCTCAGTCTACAGTGCATCTCTGCAGTCAGCAGGAAGACTGGTCTGGATGTTTCTATTGTCGTGTCCAAATTAAACAAACTGCTCCGTTAATAATGAGTCAGATGAAATATTATATAATGCACCAGTCGGCTCTGTGACACTGAGAGCGGACAAATGTTGAAGAATTTCTCATCTCAAAAATAAATAAATCTGGTTTGCTACTAGCCAAAGAGACCACACATTCATCAAGCCTGCACTTTTTATAAAATTCATTATAAGGTATACTCCTGTTCCCAGCAATCTCACTGGTGTTATTAAGAAAAATCAGTTTTCATTCAGGCTCTTGTTTCTGGAAAAAAAAAAAGCTTCTTGAGACAATTTAAACTGTTGTCAACACTTAAGAAATGAATTGTAATTTAATACACAGTGTGGCTTTTTATTAATGACCTAGATTGGATGTAATTTGGCAACGATTAGGAGAAATTTGCATAAAAAAAATGTTTAATGGAGAATTTTTTAAAACGGGAAAAAAGAATCAAACACTAATAGTTGGCAGCAGCGTTGGGAACGTTACTTTGAAAAAGTAATTAGTTATAGTTACTCACTACTTGTTCCAAAAAGTAACTGAGTAAGTAACTGAATTACTCTACAATAAAAGTAACTCGTTACCAGGGAAAGTAACTATTTGCATTACTGTTAAAAAATATATATATTTGTCAAAGAATTTGTATTTTTTTTGAGCAGTTTTCAGTTGAAACAGGTGTTTTTACATAACTTTTGATATTTATATATATATATATATATATTCTAATATTTATATTTCTATAGGGTTTCTATGGCGAGCTATCATCAGTGGAGGTATCGTGTTTTTAGCCACTAGCTTTGTAGATGCGTGTGTCGTTGTGAGATGCTTCATTAAATTAGAGTTGCTTACAACGGATGTCGACATTTACATTTACGTGCACGTTCTTGCCTGTGACCACAATGAACTTGAACCAGCTCCGTCCTCCATCCCGGTCCCACTCGCTCCCGTTGATTATTTGCTCGATCCCGTCCCATTCGATCACGTTACTAACAGTGAAATTGACTCCCGGGAATAAAGTGACTCAAGGGAGTCCCGTAAAATTGTGACTCTAATTCAATCAATGCATAGTAACGCAGCGCATTTAACGTCCAGTAACGTTAACGACGGGAAAAGTAATTAATTACATTACCCCGTTACTGAAAAAATAACGTTGTTATGAATGAATGAATGAATGAATGAATGAATGCTTTATTTCGAACATGCAAGCGTAATGCAAAGCAGGAAAAAAAAAAAAAAAAAACAATGGAAACAATAATAACTTAACATGTTCGAAAAGGAGTAGGAAGAAGCATCAGCTTATTTAATCCTACCCCTTCTCCCAAGAGTTTACTACTTACGATTTAATGTATCGTATATTTAACATATACATACATATATATACATACATACATACATACATACATACATATATATACATATATATATACACATACACACATACTTACATATACACATACACACATACATACATAAAGAATAATCAGTATGTGATCACCCTTAGAGTTTGTCACACCCTTCTTCCTCCATATACCTGTTAAGTACCATAAGTTTGTACCGCTGTCTAAACACTCTCATGCTTGGGCATTGCTTCAGTTCCCCCGTCAATCCGTTCCACAATTTCACACCACAGAAAGGCTGTGTGTTCTTAAAGTTGTGCGAGCACAAAGATGTTTTAAATTCATTTCTCCCCTCAGATTATATCCCCCTTCTCTCTGAAAAAACAATTTTTGAATATTACCCGGGAGTATGTTGTTAGTTGCCCTATACATGATTTGTGCTGTTTGAAAATGAACCAGATCTGTGAGTTTCAGTGTTTTTGATTTTAAGAATAAAGGATTTGTGTGTTCTCTGTAACCTGTGTTATGGATTATCCTTATGGCTCTTTTTTGCAGTACAGTCAGTGGTTGTAATGTACATTTATAAGTATTGCCCCAAATCTCTGCACAGTAATTTAAATATGGTAGTATCATTGAACTGTAAAGAATGTGGAGTGATTTGTGGTCCAGAAAGTGTTTTACCTTACTTAGTACTGAGATGCTCCGTGACAGCTTATTTTGTACATGTTTTATGTGAGATTTCCATGTTATTTTATCGTCCACAATTACACCAAGAAATTTATTTTCATGCACCCTTACGATGTCAACCCCATCTACCTGTATTCGTACTGGAGTATTCCTGTTACAATTCCCAAATAACATCAGTTTAGTTTTGTTTAGATTTAATGACAATTTGTTTCTGTCAAACCAGTCCTTTAATTTACATAGCTCTACAGTAATCATCCCCAGAAGATCCTGTAAACTCCCCCCTGAACAAAAAATATTTGTGTCGTCGGCAAATAAAACTAATTTTAATAACTTAGAGACTTTACAGATGTCATTTATATAAAGAATGAACAGTTTTAGACCCAATACTGACCCTTGGGGGACGCCACAAGCAATGCCCAAGCATGAGGAAGTGTAATCTCCCAACTTCACAAACTGTCTCCTGTCCCTTAAATAACTCTTCAACCAGAGCAAGACTTTCCCCCTGATCCCATACCGTTCCCTAACGTTCTTTTAAACGCCGTTATTCCAAACACTGCTAACTGGTGACCCAACTCTCCACTGAATGTTGGTGAAATCGTACGTTTTGGGCTGCAAACATAACCTCCTTAATGGAGCAATGCTGCAAAATGAAAAGCCTCTCATTGCCAAGGTCAAAGTTTAATTAATAACAAATCATTTTACTTTAAAACTTCCACATGCAAGCTGAAAGAAACCGTTTGAGCTGACCTGCACGTGTGCATGTCGTGCCATGTGTTTTTGTATATACTAAATATATTTACTTTTGATAGTTTTTACAAAAATCTTTTCACAAGAAGAGTAAAAGAAGAAAAGAAAGGGGGACAAATAGAGTCTGTGCATGGGGTCAAGGCCCAGTGTAAACCACATTATAATAAACCTTATTATGATAAATGAAAGGCCTCCAAAACCTAAAGACATATTTCTTTGAGACATTTCATTTATGCATTTGTTTTAAAAGAAGGTGTTTAGACTGATTCCACTCCCTCAGGGTAAACCATTTTGCAGTGTCCATGCCAAACATAAGTGCTTACTCTAATACTGGAAGGAGAGTCAGGGGTTAGCTGTCTGTCGTGCATCAGGCTTAACAGATGGAGGCTATCATCCCACATATTCTTAAGATTGGGACGGGCCCAGAAATACTGAGCGGGGTCACTTGATCTTTCACTCATCAGAGAGGACGGAGATCCCGCTCGGTTTGGTCTGTGACGATGCAGAAGTGTGTGTGCACGACTCACGCGATGGTGTCGATCATGTCCAGCCCCATCTCCACGCAGCAGTGGGCGTGGTCCGCTTTGGGCTGCGTCAGTCCCGACACGCAGTAATAACAGTCGCCCAGTATCTTTATACGCCTGCAGTGATTCTCCTGCACACACACACACAAAGAGAGAGCCCGAGGCAACAGATGAAACAACGTTAGCTCATCTAGGTAACACGTCAAACTAAAAAAACTGACATGTCTTTGCATAAAATATATATAAATATAGTTTAAAGTAATGCTTCAGTGCATTTGGTTTATTTCTGAAATCCCTCCCTGTGCATTGCAACTTAAAGGATTATCTTATCTTAAAGGATTATCTTATTTTATTTAAAATCCTCAAATCTGTAGTAGCCAGTGGATTGTTTAAAAGTGTTTAAACAACGTGCACTATTTTCTGCTAAGAATCTACCTTTCAAGATTTACACTGGACATGAAGACGTGTGAATCCTTAGTGACGTCACCCATATGTTTCCTGAGGAGACGTTTTGAAGCTCAGTTATGTGTCTCTGGCCGTCGCCATCATAGCAGTGCCTGACCCTGACTGAAGCGTGGGTGAATGGGGCCGACACCGAGGCAGACACAGAGCGACCTGAGAGGACACCCACCTGTCACTCGAAGCATCTACACCCTTAATTCTGCAGAACCTTATAGCTGTCTTATGGCTGTTACATATTCTGCAGGAAGCGAGAAATTTGTTCTCGCTCCTAGCTGTGAGAACAAGAAAAAAAATCGTTTTGGCTAAGTACTTCAAGAGAAACTCGAGTGCCCCTCATAGGCCCCTCCCACTGCAGCATACGTCACACACGCTAAGCATTATGGGAGAAGTTGGCCAGTCCTTTTGACAACCCTGTCCTGTTGGATCACGCCGTTCATTCATTCTACCCAGGAGAGTATTATTAGCACCTCACAGAATGGTCGCTAGCATTTTCTGCTCGTCCATATTAACCACACCCACTTCCAGTTTCTGACCGGTCACAGAATAGTTGCCGGGCACCACGCGATAAAAAAGTTCTGCCAGGTTGATGTGTCGAGAACAAGCTGCTGGAGCAAGAACCTTCTTGCTTCTGGTGGAGTTTGTGGCAGCTTTTAATATACAGTAGTTGTCATGAATGAAGAAATTAGCTACGGACAGATTTTACGATCGATTAGGATTTATTTAACAATGAGCTCTGTGTGGATTTTGGAGCCTGCCTCAAGTGGACATTAGAGGAACTGCAGTTTTTTTTGTACGTCTTCGCCTTGGCTTGACTTTTCAGCATTTTGTTACTAACAGGTCTATTTCTGTTTAAATCCACTCCATCTGTTGATTGAATTAAATTTAGAAACGTCTAATGGTCATCTTGGGCAAGACAGAAAAGTTCAGCAACTTGTGAGAAAATCAGTACGTTCATCTTTTGAGCGTTTTTCGATTTAAGAGGTGAAGCTGCTGCTTTAGTGTACGAGCACACCTGTTACGTGAGACTGGACCGTAAAGAAGAAGCTGGAGCTGCATCTCTGTTCATGTAAATCAGATGCCTATATGTGTGTGTGTGTGTGTGTGTTTGTGTGTGTTTGCAGTTGAGGCCAACTCTAATTGCTCCGACATGCTCTTGAAGTAGAATCCCGCCCACACGTTCCCAGACAGATCTGCTATTTGTCACAGTGCACAATTGTGCACAAACTCCAGAGATGATGGCACCGACGCGAACGCACACCTTTACGGCACGTTGGCACGCGCACACGCGCGCACACACACGCGTGGTTACATGAAAACATGCTGTACAGGTACTTTGACTTAGCTGCACGCACTGGGTTTCCCTTTGGCACTGCTTCACACACAGTCATCAGGAAATCGTAATGGTAGACCCTACAAAGCTTTGCTGCAGGCGGCCTCTGAGTGTCAAGCACACACATGCACACAAACACACACACACACACACACACATACGGAGGATTCATGACAACAGCAGAGTAAGAGGCAGAGATGAGAAGAGAGAAGATGGGGTGCTCTGGTTTTCTGCTCACGGGAGCAGAAAGATTCTGGCGTGGGAGGATATGAGAATTCTGAACGTGGATGATTATACCAGAGCTAGGAACAGAAATTAAGTGTGTGTGTGTGTGTGTGTGTGCGTGCGCAGAAATGGCAGAGAAATTATCAGCTGACAGAAAGCCACGTCTCAAGAGAAGGATATCTGTGTTTGCCATCGGACACAAGTTTAGGATTTTAAAGGCAGCTGACTGGAGGGAGGAGGGAGAAAGCTGTGTCCCCCGGTCTGGCTCGGTTCATTCCTCACTGAGGTTTAGGTGAAGCTCGTTGTTAGGTGTCTGTCGTGGTTAAGTTTAGGATGAGACGCCACCCCCGAGGAATAAATGTGTTGTGTAGCATGCAGCAGTCAGACAGGCTCAGCAGCTGTGACAGAGCCGGTTTGAAAGTAAATTTCTCCCTCGCTAACACGACAGGGCATAAATCTCAATTAGGATGCAGCTGCAGCTTCGCACACTCAGCCACACACACACACACACACACAATATATCCTTATCACAAGATTTCCATATAATGGCTCGCTGAGCGCTGGAGCAAGCCGCATATCACCTCGCATCTTGCTCTTTCTCTCCCTCCGTCTCTCTCCCCACGTTAAGCCATGACTGATTGCAGAGATGCGGAATGAACTCAAGAGGGATAATCCCACTGATCATGTGACGTGTGTGTGTGTGAGCGCGCGCGTGCACGCGTGTGCACGTGGAAAGCAAGAGTAAACTGTCTGAAGAGATCCCTCAGCCTCGCGGAGGAAAAGGTCAAAGTGTGGCACGCTGAGGGGCGGCCGCGTGGATGTGATGTTTCTGGACTAGTTTTATCATTTACGGAGACGATTACGTGTTTGAAACCCTCAAAAATGAGATAATGAATAAAGTTTAATAATGAGAAACAACCGCTGCACTGAACTGAACCCTGCAGCTTTAACGTAAAATGCGTGCGTCCTGCAACATAATACTCACACCTCCAGCTCCTTTAGCTAAAGGCTGGTGTGGATCGTCTGTCGCTTCTCCTGGTGATAAAATGGTCACAAGCTACAGTCTTGTTTGTTTTCAGTGTGGCTGTTAAAGGTGTATTGGAAGATGTGACATGATCACAGAGGGACAATATTGGTCAAGCACATGTGACATTTGTGTGATTTTTCAAGCTCCTACAGGAGTCGCAACTCTAACCAATGCAAGGCCAGTGCCAGTGTTGGTGTCTAATGGTATTATGTGGCTGTAGTTGCCCTGATCAGTCAAACCTGAGGACGTGAGCATGACTGGAAAGACCCAACCTTGGCTGCAGGAGCTCTCCACATGTCACGTGTTTGTTTCTGAATAAATGCATAAAGTTTATTGAAATAAAGTGTTTTATTGTTGTGGTGTTTGTCTCCAGCTGATGGATGTAAGTCCAATAGTCTCTTCTACATTTAGCTTTGGTTTGGTCTCCCCAAATAATACATCGTCTCCTCATCTCTACCCGTGTTGCTCTGCTGTTTCGTGCTGAATATGTACAACAACGAGATCATTCTCATCCGACGGCAGACGTCGGTTAACCTGAAACATCTGGGAAGTTCTCCTAGAGGAACTCTCGACAAACCGTCTGTCTCACCTCGGTGGATCAGACTTTGCAAGGAAGGCATCACCTGCCGCCTGTCGTCGTGCGTCCAAAGCGCTGCTATAAGTGACGTGATGCCGATGGAGACCATGGTGTGTGTGCGCTTGTGTCTTCTTCTCATGTTGTGGAGACATCAAGTTGTTTGCACAGCCTCATAGTGGGGGGATTATAGAAGAATTAGATGTGACAAGGTTTAGCTTAAGTGTCTGGGAAATGACTATAAGTCGATGTAATGTGTGTGTGTGTGTGTGGCTCATCCAGTATTAATATGATTACAGTGGTCTGCCAGTAGATAACCTATCACTCACCTAATCTTCTTTCCCAGAGAACAACGCTGCACGGGCTTACTGATGTACAGTGCATGCTAGCGTACACACTCGCAGCCGTCCCAGTGGAGCTGCATCACACACACACACACACACACACACACACACACACACACACACACACACACACACACACACACACACACACACACATAAACATTCCACCTCCTCAGCCCTTATCTCCTCTCTCTGTAAAAATCAGTTCTCTCATCTCTCCCTCTCTCACTCCTTCCAGTTCCCTTTCCTTCTTGACCTTCATCCCCTCTTCCTCCTCCTCCTCCTCCTCCTCCTCCTCCTCCTCCTCCTCCTCCATGTCAGTCAATCTCTGCAGCTTTACTTTCACTATCTGGATCGATAAATTCCTCGGCATAATAAATGAGCTCCAGGACTAAATAATACATCGCCTTTTTCTTGGAGGCTTCTTTGTGCTGCAGAGGAACATCATGCCAACTGTTCGGAGTCACTTACCCGCCAGCCTGCCTCCCCCCTCACTGTGGGCTGAGTGGCATTATTTCATAACAGAAGTTAGCATTTAAGCGCGTCCTACATTTCTTGTGTCCATCTTCTACACTCATCTCACTGAAACCAAAAGCAAATGTGCAACTTTTAACTTATATGCATGTATGAAAATGTTTTTTTTTTTTAAACTCCTCTGCAGAAGAAAATGAACTTTTACCACGAACTGTGTTTACATTTTCAGCATTTACTCCTTTAACCCCAAGTTTACACAAGTGCTGTAATCAGCTGTACATATTACAGTTATAGGACATGTAGACATGATATTTACCACTTCAATCAAGCTTAAATTTCACTGTCAAAGCTGGAATGCAGTCGTGCTCAATCCTGCATTGCATGAGAGTTTTGAAATCTGTGCTGAAGTGAGGAATATCCACAGTAAAGGATATGGATCAGACTACAGCCTAAAAACATGGGACATATCAAACAAAAAAAGACAAAAAAGGAACTCGCCGTTCAGAAAAGTCAGGATTGGATGCGACGTTTTCTAGTTTTCTAATGAGATTTACTCACCATAAATAATCTGTCTCGTGTTCTGAGCCCAAGCCTGTAACCTTCCAGACGTACTCTACCTCTTTTTAACACATTAACAGTGTTTTTGTAGTTGCTCTCTTCACCAAAAGGAGAAGTTGTCCTCAGGTGGACAGAGTCTCTCAGCTCACTGTTTTAAAATGTGTTTTGCAGGTGCTGAAGTGTGGAATAGCCACAGCAAATGACGTGGATTAAACTACAGCAACAAGAAGTACAGCGTAAAAACCTTGGAAGTAACAAACAACAATTCTAATGCTCAAGAAAAACAGCTATTGGTCGTAGAATGTATGATCATGTGGCTATACGATTTACCTAAATAATAAAGTCTTGAAAATGTCCATCAGAATTTGTTTTTCCGAACCCAAGCCTGAACCCTTCCAGACGTACTGTGCTTCATTTGAACTCATTAACTTTGTTTTTGTAGTTGCTCTCTTTGCCAAAAGGGGGAGACAAAAGTGTTTTAAATGTCTCATTTTGAACAAAAACAAATTTAAAGCTTTTCTGTCCCTCGATTGTTTAATTAACTACGATTTCTAACTCTGCAGTCGTCCTCAGCTGGACAGTGTCACTGCCCTACTTTAGTGCCTGTAGTGATTCAGAGTATGAGAGGGGACCAGTGTGAGTTTGAGTTTGAAGTGTCAGACTGTAGTTGAAGCGTTAAGGTGGTAGCATCTACAAGAAAAAGAGTTGTCTGAATTTTGTCTGATACACCTGCGAGACGAGGGCAGGACTTCTAGAGAGCTGTAAACAAACATGTTAAAGACGCAGCATGTCTTAAATCCTGGTTCTCCTGCAACGTTTTACAAATGAGCAGCAGTGGAAACAGAAGTCCTCCTTTGTGGCTCTAAGCCCACTTTAGTCAGAGCAGACAGCCTTTCATTAAATACTGATAACACTGCTGTACTTCCTTCCCCTCGGGTTAAGAGTCTTGGCATAACTTAATCTCTAGAAGCTCATATCAACAAAGTCGTTCGGTCTGCACACTACCACCTCTGCAACGTGAATCTACCCCTTAACGCAGAATACCACGGCCATTCATGCACATGTGACCACCGCAGAGCCAGTGGTGGTGTCTATTAGAGGTTTGTGGCCAAAGTTGCCCTAAGTGGCCACATTTGAGGAGGTGAGGATAAAAGGGCATGACTGGAAAGACCTAACCTTGGCTGCAGAAGCTCTCCACGTCTCACCAGCTGCTTGTTTGTCATGTGTTTCTGAATATATGCATAAAGTTTATGATTTTTTGTTGTTCTGGCTGCACTTCCTGTTGCGGACCTCGATAATATCCTCAAAAACGCATCATAAACACTGAATCGTTGCTCCTTAGGCCACACCACTCAAGTTCTGCAGCACTTCCACCTGCGTCTAGTGCAAGATCTTACTTACTTTAGTTTCTTTGTAATCAGGTTCGACCATATCCAAACTTTGGATAAGATTTGGTGGAGATCAAATAAGACCTTAAAGAAGAGAAATCTGTGCTGAAATGGGGAATATCCACAGTAAAGGACATGGTTCAGACTACAGCCTAAAAACATGGGACGTACCAAACAAAAAAGACAAAAAAGGAACTCGCCGTTCAGACAAATCAGGATCGGATGCGACGTTTTCTAGTTTTCTTATGATATTTACTCATCATAAATAATCTGTCTCGTGTTCTTTTTGTGTCTGAGCCCAAGCCTGAAACCTTCCAGACGTACTCTACCTCTTTTTAACACATTAACTATGTTTTTGTAGTTGCTCTCTTCACCAAAAGGAGAAGTTGTCCTCAAAAACACATCGGAAACACTGAATCATTGCTCCTTAGGCCAAGTTCTGCAGCACTTCCACCGGCTTCTAGTGCAAGATCTTACTTACTTACGCTCAAAAAATTCTTCGTAATCAGGTGAAGATTTGGTGGAGATCAAATAAGATCTTAAAGAAGAGAAGATTGGACTTGCATGTATTAGCAGAACCAAAATAAGGAATAAACAGTTTGGAGTTTATAGTGCTCTGCTGGATATACCTGTGTATGGGTATAAATAACAACGTATAGTCAGTCCTAGAAGATTCACTTATTTTTGTTGAGCTTTACTCGAACCAAACAGGTGAACTGAGGGGTAGCAGTCAGGCGGGAAACGAGAGAGAGATCTTACCGTGGCCAACTCATCAAACTTCCCGAAAAGTTCGTTGAGCAGCTTGACCAGTTCCTGAGCAGTGCACTGAGAAGCCAAGCTGGTGAAACCCACGATGTCTGCGAACAGGATGCTGTCAAGAGAGAGAAAGAGATGTTATATCAAAAGTGAACTCGGCTTATTGTGACAGCTGATTTCAGTTCTTTCTGCTCCTCGTGTTCTCCAGCGGCTCTCGGTCCGGTGGAAAAACAGACGGGGCGTGCACCTTCACAGAATACCCAGAGATCACACCGGAGCAGGGACGTTGACTAATGGCGATCAGAAATGAAGCAAACAGCGAGTAATCCAATCTCCAGATAAGTGAAAGCGTCTTTCAGGCCGACCACTAAATCAATTACGGAGCTAAATTGCCTGCTGCTGGCTAGCTGCAGTGGTGGGGTTGAGGAAGGTGTTGAAAGCTACTTAGCCCCTCATTTATTTGCTCAGAGGCAGGCCAGATGGCAGCAATACAAGGTGTTATGGATCTTATTGACTCAGTGAAAAATCACTGCTCTCAGTGGAGTAAAGGCATCAGAGCCGGAGTAGCGTCTCGAGCTGGGGGTTTATTTTAAGAGTATAATATAAAAGCTTGGGTTCGGTTTCTAATCTTATCTTCAGATATATTGTTTTTCTCCAACCTTCTGCCTGTGAGGGTTTTTTTTGTTTTGAAGTGCTAATGACGGCGGCATAGTACATCTGTCGAGCCTGTTTTTGCACGGCACCTGTGCAGTTTGCAGAGATGACGGCGGCAGATATACCAGAGATGTTTTTATTAACGTCTGAAGCAACTAGATCGTAGTTTTAGACAGACGGAGCGTTACAAAGCTAAGCTGCGTTTAACATGACACCTGCCATGTGAGCTCTCAAGAGGTTGCATGAAAGAATAAACTACAACACTGAGGCTAAAGCTAACAACTCAGAGCATCCTCTCAACATAATGACCTCATCTGATAAAATTATGTTACTACTTATCTTTCAGCCTTTTACTTTTAATATGACAATAGAAAAGGCAAGCGGCAATGAAAGCAGACATGTTAAGTGCCAAAAGCTGCAGTTCCTCAAATGTGAGTCAGTCCCCGTAGACTTTTATGTCGTGTGAAATTTGTGACATCGGATGTCAGATTACGCATGTGCCTGTCTCAGATTGTCCCCATGTCGGAATTAGCCAGAATTTGGGTGGAGTCAGTCTCTGTCAAGATGGCACCACCTGGAGACCCCACACTGAGCTTCAAAAGTTGTTTTCTTCATGGAGGGTTTGTTTCATCTCCCACTGAACAAAGACTTCTTGTTAACTAATTGTCACATTTTCCTTACAACTTTGTTTTGCAACAAATTCCTGTTATGTGCCAACATACCTGCAAATAAAAAGAGAATTCTGATTGCTATCCTTTGAGACTCGCTAAAGTTTGCAGCTAATGCTTGAGCAGGGAACCCCGTTCTCACACATCTGAGCTCGTCTATTAAACACCTTTAAAGTGTATGTCACTCTAGTTAAAGCTACATGTGCATAAAAACCCTGATTTGCCTGGTTACAGTTATTAAAATATGACTGAACAAATTTCGTTAGCCAGAATTTGGGTGGAGTCAGTCTCTGCCAAATTGGCGGAACCACTGGAGAAACCACGCTGAGCTTCAAAACTTCTCTTCAGAAATGTGATGATTGGTGGCGTGATGGAGGGTTTGATTCGTCTCCCACTGAACGGAGACGTTGTGCTAACTAATAATCTGCTCTCAGCACTAAAGTTACACCTGACAATAAAAAGAGAATTCAGTTTCCAGACATCCTAAAGTTGTCAGCAAACCCATTCCTCACACTTCTATCTATAAAACGCCTTTAAGGTGGACGTCAGTCTGGATAGAGCTAAACGTGCATAAAAGCCCTGATTTGCCTGGTTACAGTTGCTAAGATATGCCTGAACAAATTTAGTTTGATTCACACCTGATCCCCAGGTGTTGCTCTGATGATTTCTACTTTCTGCACAAGATTCGTCGACTAAACAACGATTTCAAATCTGTGTTTTGGAACATTTCTATTTTCTGCGCTGAATGAAAGTACCGAGGCCACAGTTTTCTGAGGAGGGCCCCAGTTCTGCATCGTGACTGAGTCGCTGTGCTCTCTCTTTGGCTGCTCAGGAGCCTGATGTATGCAAAGCTGGGCTCACGACTGCTGCTCGACAGAAGAGCTCTGTGGTGTGATTTGTCTTTGAATGGCGCTGAGCTGCAGGTCGTGCCGGCGCGCGGTGGGTGAGGAGGGGGAGTGGGAGGGGGAGAGGTGGCGGAGCTAAACACGTGCACCATCAAACATTCTCGGGGGCCACATCAGAGAGCAGGGAGGGGGCAGATCAGGGAGCTGTCACGTCCCTGCTTTCCTTTTCTTTTCCTTTCACTTCCATGTGGTTAAGTGTGCGCTTGCAGCCGCAGAGCAGCAGCTCCCTGGAGACGGGTGGGAGCTGGCTCCGTGATGTTTGGCTGAGCGCCAGGGCAGGAAACGAGGCAGGTGAACGGGCGGCGAGGACGTTCCCGAGCCGTGGGAGAGGATTCGGAGCCGAGCAGACAGACAGACGGACGGACGGACGGACGGAGAGTGGAGAGGATCGTCTCTTGACAGGAGTGCTGTTGATATGCTACCTAGCCCTTGACTCCTACACTCAGCAGCACTAATGCAGCTCTCCTACTCTCTTCACTGCCTCGCTGGAAAGCAATCAGCTCAGAGTCAAGCCAGGCTCTCACTCTCTGTAACATTATCTTCATTTAAATTGCAGCTGAAGTGGCCTATATTTATTAACAAATGAATTTACTGACTGTTGTTAAATCCTTTTTGTGCAATTCACTTTAAACTGTAAAATCTGTAAAGTTTGCACTTTTCCAGAACGTTATTTTGGTAACTAAGTCTGCGTGGGTTCTCTCCAGGTTCTCCAGCTTCCTCCCGTCCAAAGACATGCTGGTTAGGTTCTAAATTGGCTGTAGGTGTCTCCAGTGTCTCCACAACTTCATTCAAGATCACTTTATGCCAATGCTCGCTCAAAACTTAGCGTAAACGTGACCTGTATCACATCTTTCAGGCTCTATTCCCAGTTTTTGAGTACCACAAAATGCACACAAACATCAAAAATGTGCTCTCAGGCTGACTTCACTCACTGATGTACCAAGAAGAATTATTCATTAATGCATTAAACCTGCAGAATCTGACCTTTTGGCCTCTTTGAGATCAATAGAAACAGGATTTTGAGACTTAAATTTGATGTGTGGAGCTTGTTACATCACCCAAGTGTATTATTTGCTAATTATTTATCTCAGATTCTAGTCTCTGTTGACTCCTGAGCGAGATATGTGCCTCTTTTAGTCCCTAAATGCTCCAGTATTGTTTCTAGCTACTCGCTAACTGCTGCTCCCTGCTGTGTGGCCCAGAGCGTGTAGTGTGAGCAGTGGGTTTTTAATGCGTTTTCCTCTGAAAACATCTGCCTGAAACTACGAGGGCAGAGCCGCAGCAGTACGGCTGTGAAACAGGCTGCTAAAACATGAGCTTCAACTCACTGTGACGCCGCACAAAGCTGCGAAAAGCTGCAGATTCATGGGGACAACTCTCAGTCGGTTCATCACATTGTCATTTGAGTTTTATCATATTATTAAATTATAGATTAGAGCTGCTTTAAATGTATTATTCAAGAGGGCGTTGAACCAGAGATGATTCTCCTCGATATTTCTCTAACACATTTTTGGGCACATGCAGACGTCCTACCAGTGTGTCAACAACTAGAAGTCTTCGCTTTTTGAGCAACAACAGAAACCATGGACTGTATAAAGACCAACGGTGAAAATGCTTCTTAAAGTTGAAGCCAAAGCAACTAGAGCTCCCCCTGGTGTCTGGCTACAGTATAGGTCGTAAGCTCCACCCCCCTCCACGTTAATGGGCGGGACTTGGGCCAAACTAAAACACTACATTTTTATTTTTCCAATGATGGTTTCTATCATTTTAGTTAGTTAATATAATATTGATGCATGTTAAAGTGTCATTTTTTTGGATGAGTTATGTTCTAGTTAGTTATTTGACGCTACAGAAACAGGATGTGACATGATGGACTACCAGTTGCCATGCCAACAACTTTCTGAAGCGTATGAGAAGAAGAAAAAAAGTAATGTGCATAATCTAACATTTCCTTGTAACTGGTAGAAGTAGAACAGGGCGTAGTTTCAATTAAACAAAAACGCGAGTGAATCTGGAGGAAATGTGGGCGGGGCTTCGCTATTCCAGCTCCCCGTGGCTCCACCCTCGGACCGAACTGATCAGACTCTGGCTCCAAACTCACAAGAGGGCGCCACCCAGGAAAATCCCCAGGAAAATAGCATCAGTTTGACCAATGGGAGGAAGTGGGGACGCATTGTCCATATTTACATACAGTCTATGTCGGAAACCAGTAAGAGAAAACGTCTTTTTGGCCTCAGACTGATTAGAATCGTCTTTATGTTTGCACATATGAGGAGTTTGTCTCTGTGTTGGTGTCAACAAATAAGATAATAGAACAAAACATATATAAATATACAACGAACATGTAAAAAGTCTGGATTCAAATGAAAAAGAAGCTTTTCAATCGAAAATGAAACAATACTCTGATCAGCCTCAGCGCTCCGTCCCTCTTCCCCCTCTAACCTTTACATACCTGATTGCATGTGTGCATTAATGGCTAATCTTAATTGCTGTCCTTCTATTCTTGACCTTGACGTCACAGCAGGTGACACCTGGATCAAAACATCCCCCCTCCCTCCCCGCCCCTGCACGCACCTCTGCAGCCCACAGTTGTCATGACATCCCCCCACCCCCTCTCCTCTCCTCCTGCTTCGTACCTGACATTGTCGTGACGTTGGATGTAGATCTTGTGAAAGATCCTCTCGGGCGGCTTCAGGAAGTCCTCCTTCATCTCCATGGCAACGTTCCTGGGCAGTAGGCTCATTAGCAGACGCTCCTGAGGAAGGAGGGGTTAAGACGGAGGCAGCGTTAGAACTTCAAGGCGGTGGAACATAACTGTACACAGCGTGCGCTCGGGTTGGCGCGCATGGGGGAAAACTAACAAGTCGGCCGCTTCCGTCTCTTGATGTAAACATGAAGAGAGAAGACAATTAACCTCAGAGCTGACTGGTTTCAGCGGATTCGGCTGCTTTTCTGAGTTTTCTATCACTGGAAACTGAATTAGAGACGAAACTATTCATTTAATTAGTCAGTCAGTGACTTCTTTAAGCACAAATCTAAGGATTATGGTGCATTTTATTTGTATTTGGGACTACTGATACAAGCAATCTAATATTTTTCACTATTTTCTGATATTTCAAAGGTCAAATATATTAATGAATTAATTAATTCACACATAAATCATTGTGTATTGTTAGCAGGGTCAAAATCTTGCAACAGATGTTGATTATTTGACATTTCATAGACTATAATGTTGCTTTAAACCCCACAATGAATATGTCAACGTTTTGAGACTGATTGATTCATAGTTTTAACTAAAAAATGTAAAATAAACATAGGAACCTGTGAATTACACAATCCCAAATATTAAAATAATATTTGAAGTCGTTTCATTTCCATCCCAAAGCAAAAGAGAATCATTTAATCACGTAACACAAAACAGAAAATAGAAAACGCTCCAGCCTTATCATCCCGAGACACTGATAAAACCTAGACGTGGGAGTTTTTTTAAATTTCCACTTTGCAGAAGTATTCAGTATTCAGTATTTTTTGCAGAACTGTGTTCTCATTTATTGGAAAACTGTGTCCCCTGATGGCAGGACAACGTTCCTGGTCCGTAAAGCAAAATTAATTCAGGAATTGGGACGGCACTGGGTTTGAATCCATGTTCTGACTGGTTCCTTCCTGCGTGGAGTCTGCATGTTCTCCCTGTGTCTGTGTGGGTTCTCTCCAGGTTCTCCAGCTTCCTCCCACCAATTTCCATTCCAATCCATCCAATGGCTGTCACATTATTTCACTCTTTAGTAAACTGCTGAATCAACCGAATTCATCGTCTCTACTTTGATGCATTATTCGATGAGAGCTGGGAGGTCAAATGCCCCCTGCTACGAAGCCAAAAAAGTTCTGACGTGGCCTCTAAATTCTTCCAGATCTCAGTCAAATCAAGCATCTGTGTGATGTCCGATCCACGTTCTCTCAACTTGCAGGACTTAAATGATCTGCTGTTGAAGCGTTGGATCCAAACACCAAAGTTTTTCGTGCACCTGCACAATATTATGCAGGTGGTCCTAATGTTATGGCTGAGGGGCGTACAGTATGCACATGCAGGGAAAGATCAAAGACTAAATTAATCTCCTCAGCTCCGGTTTAAAGCGAATCTCAGCGTTTTTGCTTTTGTCGCCTCGTTGTTGCAGCGGCGTTTAAAAAAAAAATAAAAAAAAGAGAAAAGTTGAAACTCAAGCAGGATGTCAAACGGTTGTGAATGCACAATGAATCATCAGGCAGGGCTGCGCTGAATAGCTGCTGAGAGGCACGGTTATAAAAGCAGCCGGGGCTCTCCCGTGTCTCCCTCCAACACACTCTCCTTTCACATTATCCCTCCATTCACACGAGCGCTCCTCACCTGCGGCAGCAGAGAGCAGCAGCCTTTAGAAACAGCCATCACACTTACTGATGGAGGCCGTGTGAAAGTGTGTCACCGTGTGTGTGTGAGAGCCATGATAGCCCGGGTGTGAAGGTGTGCTGGTTTGAATTAAAACAATGAATGTCCGTGCTTTATTAATGCCTTCCTGAGCGTCTTCTAATCACACATTAATGATTCCCATTTCTCTGATCTGTCCCAGGTTTAATTCAGCGTGTGCTCCGTTTGATGGTGGCTCCTGTCTTTGTGCTTTATTAATGAACCATTATCTTACAAATGAGTTTGCGTGTTTTTTGTTTGTTTGGTTTTTGTGCCTTTCATAAAGAAATTTGAATAACTGAGAAAGGTACTCGTGCGTGTCTGCGTCCACGCTGCCGACCGCCTGCAGAGACGCAGCTTCAGACAAAATGAAGTAAAAGGAACGCAAACAATGAAACAGTCTGATGAACATGGTGATTTTAAATGGAAAATTTGTTGTAGACCATTTTAAAATTGCAGAATCTATACTGCACGCAAAAGCGCAAAAAAACGCAGTTCCTTAAGTGGCCACTTGAGGCTGGACACCATGACAGCTCCTATAAAGTGAAGCCCAAAGAAAGTAGAGCTCCCCCTGGTGGCAGGCTGCAGTATAGCTCATAAGCTCCGCCCCCCTTCATGTTAGTGGATGGAACTAAAACGCTACACATCGAATAAATCTTTTGACGCTATAGCATAGTCTGGATCTAAACTGGACAAGACGGCGGCGCCCGTATTCACTGAATAGTAGCGTCTAGCATCATCCATTTTTTCCTACAACCTAAGATCAACATAGATTATTCCAGGTTTACATCCTGGAAGAAAACAGCTTTAGTCAGATAATCTCGCCATTCCTTTTTTTTAGGATTAGCTGGGAGTTGGTTGAAAATATGGCGACGGACGGCGTCACCAGGCTGCATCCATGTTTCTATACAGTCTGTGGTGTAGCCAAACATCACAAAGTAAAATGATCAGAAATAACCCACGGTCTTCATCAGGAGTTTGCTTGGTTGTCATGGAAATCGCTCTGTAAGGGCTCAGTAGTTTGTTAGCAGACCTGGATTTGGGATATTTTTTGACCATTTAGTCCGTTTGAGGCCACTTTTGCAGAATAATCTGATTTAATGTTATTCCCACACTCAGGGATGAACTTAATTTTTACGGCAACATCAATTACTGACACCCAGTCTCCTTGACAACTGAGCCCACTGTACCTTCCTGATTGGTTTGAAGGAATTCACTGACTTTTCCCAGTGAACGTGAAGGAAAATCGTCCTCCGCTCCGAGGTTGCCGTTTCACCCGTTTGACGGCTGATATTCAAGTCGGAGACGTTTGCGCTCGGGCACGTCAGCAGACGCCCCGGTTTCCGGCTGTTGGGAGATCCTAATCAGGGGTCCGTGTGTGTGTGTGTGTGTGTGTGTGTGTGTGTGTGTGTGTTTCTCCCACCCAGATAAACTGCGACCTTTACTGGAGTAGGGAGGCCATGAAAGCAATCTGCTTGTGTAATTACCTGTCAGAAGGGAGCCTGTTACTGCCGAGGAAAACACCGCATATCATCTCCTAATCTACAAAGCACAGGTGCTAAGGGAACATTGTGCATAACGAAAGGCGAGGATTGAGCCACATCATATACGCGGCATAATTAATTCTCTATTTAACAACTGGTGGGTTTAGTGCGTGGCGGCTGAGGAGGGCGCGGCGAGTAGCAAAGTGTTTCTGCGTGTTAAAGTTGCCTGATTGTTCCTCAGTTAAATCGCTCCATGTAGGTGTGCACGGAGGGGGTGGAATGTGTGGCGCTGGTGCATGTGCAACAGTAATTGTTCTTTCCTTAAATAGCTGCTGTCATAGTTACTGTGTGCCTGTGGGCAGGTTGCTAGAATACATTGGCACCTGAAGCCTTTAAAGAGAAAAAAAAAAAACTTCTCAAGAGGCTGAGAATATTTCAAGAACACGCTCAGGTGGAGGTAGAAAATAAAAAAATGTGTGGATGTGTGGATGCACGTCTCGCTGTGCACGCCTCACCTGCTTCTCATTTTCATCCTCCAGCCTCAGCCGCTCCTCGATGCAGTTGCGGGCCTGCAGGAAGACCTTCCTCTGGGTGCGCTCGGTGAGGATCCTCACAAACACCCCCGACAAGTTGACGCTGGCGAAGAGCACCGCGTTGGCCACCAGCTGCACACGGGAACAAGAACAGACATGCCCAACTGAGCTGCCAGCCTCCACGTACTCAATGAGTGTGTTTATGTGTGTGTGTGCAGTCGTGTATGCCGGCTAGATTAGACGTCACAGCCGTTGATTAATCCATAGGATGCACCGAACGGCAGACATCAAGGTCGGGACGTGGATTACAACATGAAGCACAGGTGTGACTTAAAGAACAAAAGCCGCACGGTGGAACGGCTGGCAGACAAAGTGCGTTATTGATTAGTGATCAGAGACCCTAGATCCTGTCGGACGCTTCATTTGGAGCGTGAATCTTCGATTCCGGGAAAAGGTCAAAGGTGAAAGGTCAGAGAAACGCTGTAATCCGGCACAGGCAGATGGAGGAGGCTCTGTGCGCACTGTGAGCAGCAAAGCATCGAGTCATGAAGAGAAACAAACCCACACTCTGACTATTAACCTAAAGAAAAAGAACATTTTAGACTAAAAATAAACCAGTAGGCGTGTGAGATGAAAAACTACAGGGAACCTTTCTAAAACGTCTAAAACTAATATATACAAAGAAGATTGAGGCTTGCTTGAAGTGGTTTTGGGATGTTTACTAATTTTAAGGGATGAAAAGGAAAAGAAAAACTATTTGGAAGAGCTGTTTGCTGTCATAGCTTCCACCTGAGAGGTCAGGGCCACTTTACTGATCCCTTCTCGTTCATGGAGCCCTCAGAAATCATCACGTATCCCTTAAAACGTTGCAAATAAATGATGTGTTTCAGCTAAGCTTTAAACAGTGTGTTAAAATGATTACATCCTCCTGCAGTCTCATTCACAAGAAGCAGGAACGAGGACAAGCTGAGCCTGTTTCAGCACCAGCGGCTGGACAGCTCCTCGTCTGCTTCATTACGTCTGGTGCGCAAAAGTGAAACTGTCTGCTCGCTTCCAGTTTTACAGCTACGCTACCCCGGAGCTCAGATCGATGTCTGCTTCTGTTTTTGTGTTTAACCTTTTCTTCTCCAGGGGAAAGTAAGACGAGTAAGCATGCAGCCTCTCATACATTCTCCTGTACAGCTGCTCAAGGGCACACAAGTTGTTGGGTGAAAGTGGGACTCGAGCCAGCGCCTGGACGCGGCTAAACAGAAAAGTGGAGTTAGGTGGGTGGGTGAACGAGGGGCTGACCGGGATGCAGGTGCAGCACTTACCGGTCTCCACAGCCTCTGCTTCCTCCCGGTGATGGACGTCGCTATGACAATGAAGTGGGATGCAGCCAGCATCACCCCGAACAGCACGGCCAGCAGCGTCCGCACCGGCAGCAGCACGTAAGCCACGAGGGTGACCAGCATGAGCTGCCACACGCCTTGCTCGGGGGCAGCGGCGTTCACCAGCTCCGACGTGCCGAGCGCCAGCGGGAACGGGCAGCAGAGCAGCGCAAAGGTGAAGCTGAAGAGCAGGGCCAGCTTCGCTATTTGCTGCAGCTGCGTCACCTGCAGGTACTTGACGTTGGTGACGATGAACAGCGACAGGAACACCACGCAGTGCACCGGGTAGGAGCCCTTGGACAAGGTGAGGCGCGGGCTGGACAGCAGCTCCATCAGGGACAGCGACGACGCGGCCACGATGAGCACCGCCAGCGCCTTGAGGGTGGCGGTCTGCTCCAGCTTCAGGTTGTAGTTCTGGAAGAGAGCCTCCAGCTCCTGGCTGTTGAACTCGTCCTCGCAGGCGATGGCGCCCAGGGATGCACCGGCCGGGCAGTGACCCTTCCTCCGCCGGGTCTTGACTCTTTCGAATGGCATCTCCTCCATGTTCCGGCCATTCATGAAGCGGGGATGGCGCACGACCACCTCAACTTTTCGGTTCCTCCCTTCCTTTTCGGGAATCGAGCCGGCACCCTCTCCCAGTTCATGCGTCCTGGATGTCCGTGGGTCGGGCTCGGTGGCAGGTGGGAGAGGGTGGCAGTGGAGGAGACGGCAGAGCACCGCGCGCGCCCTATCCACAGGTTGACGGTTGTTGGTGTGTCGTCAGGAAAGTAGCCCGACCAGTGTGGCGCACGCCTCTCTCTCCCTCTCTCTCTCTCTGCCTCGCTCTCTCTCAGCCTCTCTCTCTCCCTCGGACCACCTGCCTCGTCTCAGAGAGGTTTACGGTGATCCTGCGCTCCACCAGGACTCATAAGGGTCACGCTTGCGTCTGTTGATAATCAAACCCCCTCACCACGAGGCTCAGCGCACGTCTCCCATCACACACACACACAAACAAACATCAGCCAATAATCCCCTTCCCGTGCAGCACCTTCTCCCTTTTCTCCCGTCTGAGAATATTCTATCCTATTCCTCCCGGTTTCATTTGCTCCGGTGAAATGTCAGTGGTTGTGGGGGGGTGAAGACAGCGGCAAGACAGCGCGGGTGATTTCCCCCCCTCACAGTGTCTGCAGTCGTAGCCGATGTAGTTCCCGGCTAAAAATAGACGAGCTGCACCGGTGGATGGTCCAATATAGCAACAATTTGGACTTTCCCCGCATTTCTTCCCCGCACATGTTTTTTATTGCGGAGTCAAGGTCTCGTTGCACACGGAGAATAAACAGGAGAGAAGAAAAAAAGAAATAGCAGTTAACCAGAAAGCGTGCAGTGGGATAAAAATAGCTCCCTCCTCACGAATTAACAGGGAAAACGTAACAATGGTAACGTGCATCTTAAAATGTGGTGCACCCATGGCTAAGGGCACGCTTTGCATATTTGCATACATGCATATTTTATGCATGTATGCACGACGAACCGTGTATGTTTTCCCCCCTCCACCCCTACTCTTGCATGCCAGTGTAACATGCTGCAGGTTATTTAATAATCTGAGTTTAATCTGAGTTCAAACGCTCACCAGTGAGGACGCAAACATCTCACATCACATGAATACTGCAAAAAAAGATGCAGCCAGGTGACACATTTCAACAAGAATGCTTCCCCAGCAGGAGAAGTAAATTCAAACATAGCCAATAAGGGGGACTGCAGCATCTGCAGAAACATCCTGCAGTAATTGACATGAAGGAAAGTTAATGAAAGCCAGTGTTATGTAAGAACGGAACGGGCAGAGATCTGTAGCATTTCCAAAAATATGTTCCTATCCAGACTGGGATGACTCACAAAGATGGAAGTTCTATATGTGCGGTACTTTTTATAGCGCGTCAATGCCACGCTTTCATGTTGCAGAAGGAGAAAAAAAATGACATAATAAAGACCTGCACCTGTGGTCTTAATCGCAGCCGAAGACGGGTCTGTAAATGTGGGATAGGGAAAGTATTTATAGTAACGTGTGTTTCTATGAGCAGAGGAACTCTGAGGTTTTGATCGATTGCATTGACGTGTTTACGTTCATTGTGTGTATATTTCTGCAGAAATGTCAGACTTAATCCCGGTGGAGAAAGCACATTTAACACATTTGAGAATAAGGCAGGTTTATGTACGTTGCTGAGCATCACAAACATTATGATCGACTTCCTAATATTGTGCAGGTCTCCCTTGTGGTGACTCATCAGAGAATGAACATAGGCCTTCTGAGGGTGTCTGGATGTTAGTGGGGAGAGGGGGAGGCTTTGAGGGGAGGGGCCTCTGTAGATCATCCCACAGATACTTGATCAGTTTGGGATCTAGTGAATGTGGAGGCCAGGTCAACACCTTGTGCTGTTCTTCTTCCTAAAGTGTTTTTGTGTCTGCATCCTGCTGGGGATGGCTGCTGCCATCAAGGAGTGTCATTGCTATGGGGTGGGGGTGCCTGGTCTGGTCTAGGTGGGTGCTACATGTCTAAGTAACATCCACACCAATGAATGAAGCCAGGTCCAGAAGTTTCCCAGCAGAACACTGAACTGGAGCAAGATGGTTTGTCAGTGGTCATAATGTTGTGGCTGATAGGTGTATGTGGCAAGTTCTCTCTCTCTTTGTTGATTATGCACTTCTTCAGCCCCCATTGTGGTTCACACTGGCAAATCTGCTGCTGTGGTTGTAATAAAATCCTGCATCAGTACCTGCTTTCACATAAACGGGTTTATGACGCTGCCCCCCCCCCCCCCCCCCCCCCCCCCCCCAGCAGCGTCATCCTCCACAACCGTCACATCGGACAGCCGGCCAAAAATAACAGGCTTTTAGAGTCTAAAAAAAGCCTCTGTTTAGTGCGCGTATGCATCCTCGCAAGACAAATGCAACCCAGCGTCGCTGATGACCTTGCTGGCCGTTTCACCCCCCCCAGATTGCTAAGATCGCCGCAGAAGTCAATGAAGCGGCTCATCAATGATTAAGTCAATGTGGAGCACTTTGGCTGCTCCTAACAAAAAGTCTCTATGTGCAACACGGTCAATTACTATCTGGTCAATATCCACTATCGTCCAGCGCACCTTTAATCAATAGGCTGCAGAGCTGAGATCAACAGCGAGAAGAAAGACAATCTGACCCCCATCTGAGGGGAGGCTAATAAGAGTTTGTCTAGTGGCCTTGCTGAAAGACTGAATACACTCCTCCTCCTCCTCTTCTTCTTCTTCAGGCCTCTGCACAGATCCACACCAGCCTATAGATCCTTTCAAGGACGTATTCACCCATTAACAAGGTTGATGTTACTGCACAGCTATGACAGGGTCCTCAGATCGGGGCAAGGTGTCGACACCATGTCAGAATCGCCACCATCAGAAGAGCAGTCGATTAATCTGAGTTCTGCTCAAACATGACGATGACACACCTGAAGAATTCTACGTCTTCATGTGGCAGACGTCATCGCTGACGTCGGCGAGTCCTTGCAGCTCCGGAGTCAATAGGTAATAACAGGTCAAGCACAATTAGAAGCCAGAGAATAAAAGCTCCGTCTAATGACCTCCTATTACGGAGCTGAGGAGCCGCTTGTCTTCACTGACCATGCGTGCCACGATCTATCCGGCAACGTGAGAGCTGTGTCCTTATTCTCTGCTCTAAGTCAAATCACCAACCAACCCGGTGCTGGACTCTGCCAAGGTCGTCCCAATCCTCCTTCTGATATTCATGGATTTTAAAGAGCAGAAGGAGTTGACGGGGCTGTCCAGTATGAGAACCTCAGAATCACATCTTTTGCAGATGATGTGCTCCTGTTAGTTTCATCAGATTGTGACAGTCAGTGCCTCCAAATCAGAGGCTACGGTCTTCTACTGGAAAATGGTGGATTGTTTTCTTCTAGTTGTTGCTGCCCGAAGTGAAAAACTTTATTGTTCATGAGTATCACTAAGATGAGAGACGGGAGATGGACAGGCATTGTACGGGAGCTTTGTGCTAAAGAAGAAGGTCAATATACCTGTTGATCTACTAGGGATGTGCGATATTTCGTCGTTTACGATATATCGTCAGAAACATTCCTTTCCATTTCCATCAATTCACATTTATGACGTATATATGTGTGCGACACACTCGCAGCCCAACATGTGTGGAATATTGACAAATTGACGGAGGAAGGCGGAGCAGACACGGACCACCACCTCCATTATCTTCATCTGGTTTGGTTTTAAAAGTCTGATGCGGAGCAGCAATTTACAACAAGCAAGGTTTGCAAACAGAACAAAAACAAAACATTCATTCATTCAGTTTCTGTAGCCGCTTATTCCTGTTAAGGGTTGTGGGGGTCTGCTGGAGCCTATCCCAGCCGCCATCAGTCATTTATCACGTCATTATCGTTACCGTGATAAATAGGGATCGGGATACATTTTTTAGTCCATATCGCCCATCTCTACTATCTACGTCCCAGCCCTCATCTTTGTTCCTGAACTTTGGGCAGTGGCTGAAAGACTTGTCTCCTCCCTGGGTTCAGCCTTTAGAGATTGGTCTGAAATAACCAGTAGAGGTGGTTCAGGCCTCCGTTGAGGATGCGTCCCATTTGAGGGAAGTGCTACAAGGAATACAAGTCCAGCTGCGCTTGTTTTAGCTTGTTTTTTTTTTGGATAAATCATGACCTGGATCAAGAAACCAGACATGGAAACATGCCGGGGAACAGGATGAATACCTTCCTCAGTCAGCCAGCTAACCTGACTTTGGATAAGCAGATAAAAAAAAAAATGGATGCATGGATGAATATTATGTTAACAAGTAAATTCGTACACCGCGTGCTGCGACAGAAATCAAAACAACAGAAGAAGAAGAAAAACAAGAAGCGAAAGAAAGAAATCAGCATCAAAGTGACGCTTGATACCAAAAATAACCTTAAGGATGCTGAGGTTCCTCATCCTGCGTCATCCTGCTCCCACGGAAAACAAAAAAAAAAACACAGAAGTCTCATTAAAAACATGAAACACGGTGGGAATTCTGAATAATAAACTCCTCGCTGGGACGGCGTAGAGCCGTAGAGGCTTCTTCACGGAGAAAGAGAGAATCAACGCTGGATTTGTCCATCATCGGTTCAAATGTGGTCAAACTTTCCTCGGGGTTCGAGAATAGATCTGGATCAGGTGTGTGTGAAGTTTGTGAATGAGGACTCTAGATTAAAGACGCCAGACTAAACAGGCAAAGCTGATTTTACAGGCCTGGACCAAAGTTTTCAATATTTTCTTTGAATTTTACATTTTTCCATCCTCTGTGAGTTTCCCCTGTTTCTAGAAGAATCGTAGCTCATATTTCTGGCTCCATATCAATAAACCTGTCGGTGCTTTAGGTTGTTTTGGAACATAACACATTACTTTCCGTCCCCGCTGGCTCGTCTCTACCTTTTTTAACCCGTGAGGTGGAACGAAGTGAGGTGATCCAGCCCTTTTCTTTTCTTTTCTTTTCTTTTCTTTCTTTCTTCCTGAAGTAAGTGACAGCTGCAGATTTTTTGGACCATCCCTCCCTCCAGGATGCCTGACAGTCCCCCCGCCCCACCGTTGCCATGGCAACAGAGGCAGTAAGCCTAGCAGTTGTGACTGATATGCTGCTGAGGTGTTTCCCAATCTGACACTGGCTCCCTCCCTCTCAATCTTTTGTCTCCCTCCTCTCCTCTCTCTCTCTCTCTCTCTGTCCTTTCTCTCTGACTTTCTTTCAGGTGGTCTGAGATGATGATGAGCGCGGCCGAGGTGTTTGTATCCGCCTGCGCCGCGGTGACACGGCGCCCTGCCCTGCTGGCTCATTGTGCTCGCTGACATTTCTCCAAATTGAGGCTCTGACATGAAGGACAGGTCGGCGCGAAACGAAGCTTCAGAGGTGGCCGAGCTACGATGGGGGGGGGGGGGGGGGATAAAAACCTTCCCACAATCCACTGCAACAAAAACAAACAAACAAAAACATAAAGGTGGGGAAGAGGGTGGAGGAGGAGGAGGAGGTTTGTGTCGAGGGTGTAAATCCATAAATTTATAATAAACTTTGAAAATGTCAGAGTGAGCCTGGCGCCGCGTCAAACCAGGTGACCCAGAGATTGTGGCTTTGATTTGTGAGGCGTCCCGCTCTGGTAATCACAGCCAGGTGATTTCCTGGTCATGGACCTGATGTGTACCGGGGGGGGGGGGGGGGGGGGGGGGGGGGGCACAGATAAATGAGAGCTGGGCTCTTCTGTACATTCATGAATAGGAGGAGGAAGCTGCTGCTGTTGTCACTGCCGCCGCTGCTTCTTCTTCTTCTTCACTGCCGTTTGTATTCATGAATAAACCTGCTTGCTGCCATTCACAGAAACACAATTAGCTCCACGCTTCTCCAGGAGACGGGAACAAGACGAGCACGGATCCCGTCTCCCGCAGCATAAACACTCACATTTATACAGCCGCTGAAGCACCCCTCTTGAACCCGATTGTCTGTGTCATCGCTCAGCAAATGCACCTTTTACCCGACGCTCAAACTGTGGCTGTTTTTGTTTAAAAAAATAAAAAAATCACAAGGTCAGAATCATTAAATCATTTGACACTTGTTGCTTTAAAGCGCGCGGCACCTAGCAGATTGCGCATATGCATCCATATGCACAAGAGGGGGAATGAAAAAAGATGAGAGACCAACACACACACAAGTGTTGAGCAGTCGGCTGTGTGTTTCAACGTGTGTGTGTGTGTGTGTGTGTGTGTGGCCTCTTGGGTTCCAGTGTGTGTGTGGGAGTGTTATTGAGAGATATTTTTAATTCTGTGTGTCAGCTCCTCTCATCTCCCTCAGCAAGAGACGTCGGAGGGAAGCTGAAAAACATTTCCAAAGCAACTATCGTTTAAACACACACACACGCGCTCACACACACGTGTACAGTTTCAGAAGTCTTTCATACGGCACCAGTTGCGCCTTTGAAAGCTAAAAATAAAGTCCTCCAGATTGCCAGTGTTTTTGTTGTTTTCTGAATTTCCCTCCAATTGCTTGTGAGGGATTGAAGGTTTGCATGAACACTGATGAAATTAGGCTTCAGCCACGCCTGATCGGCCATAAACCTGTTGGCTAGAGTCAAAGCTGCGGAAAAACAAAGCAGAAGAAGAATCACGATCGCGTCTGCTGTGTGGAAGAACTTTAGAAGTTCTGGAAAATGAAATCAGTTGGAAAAAAATATGGAAATTCTGCAGTGTGGATGTTTGTGGAGGTGGTAGTAGTTGATCATCTAAACAGAATCCATGGAGTCCACTCAGAGTAAAAGGCTGCAGCCAAACAACAACAACAAACACTGAACGTTTAGCAGTAGAGAAAAGTTTCCTGGAGACAGCGTCAAGGAGAAACATCTTCCAGAGAGGGTTAGGGAGTTTATGGCAGCGTTGGATGAGCAGAGAGAACACAAGGTACCAGCTACCCTCTCCACACTACTGAATCCAGTCCACTCTAGGAGAAGACAAGGAAGACAAGGACAGACTTTAGGAAGACACAGGAGACCAACTCTAGGAGAAGACAAGGAAGACAAGGACAGACTTTAGGAAGACACAGGAGACCAACTCTAGGAGAAGACAAGGAAGACAAGGACAGACTTTAGGAAGACACAGGAGACCAACTCTAGGAGAAGACAAGGAAGACAAGGACAGACTTTAGGAAGACACAGGAGACCAACTCTAGGAGAAGACAAGGAAGACAAGGACAGACTTTAGGAAGACACATGAGACCAACTCTAGGAGAAGACAAGGACAGACTTTAGGAAGACACAGGAGACCAACTCTAGGAGAAGACAAGGAAGACAAGGACAGACTTTAGGAAGACACATGAGACCAACTCTAGGAGAAGACAAGGACAGACTTTAGGAAGACACAGGAGACCAACTCTAGGAGAAGACAAGAAAGACAAGGACAGACTTTAGGAAGACACAGGAGACCAACTCTAGGAGAAGACAAGAAAGACAAGGACAGACTTTAGGAAGACACAGGAGACCAACTCTAGGAGAAGACAAGGAGGACAAGGACAGACTTTAGGAAGACACAGGAGACCAACTCTAGAAATAAAGCTTGATTCAGATTTCACTAGTTAAACTCTTATTCCTCAGGTGGTAACGCAGGTAAAAGCTAAAATGCTGCAAAGACCGTAGGAAACCGTGTATGACTTCATGTAAAATGGTCAGTTATCCTTGTTAAGTTCCATATTAACCTTTATATATGTTGGAACGTGGATTTACTTTGGAGTTACCTTGGGACCGAGCCAAGCTTGGTGTTTCTACTGTAGCCTTTAAGCTAAGCTAAGCTAATGGGCTGCTGTCACTGGCTTCATTATTCATTTTTAGTTCTCTCTACTGAAGATGTAAACCATTAAATACAGATCACAAAAAAAAATACTGGCATGCCTCTGGGCTGCTTTCCTCGGCCTATTAATCCACATTTGTTTCTCTTTATAGAATATTTGGGGCAGTGGGATGGTGCACGTGGGACAAACTTAAAATAAGCTACGGTGTGTGGTGGTGGTAATGGAGGAACATGTCAGCCAGAGCAACAGATTGGCTCTTTAATGTGGTTTTAATAGTTCTTGGACAGCAACCAAGCTTTCCAGCACAAAAAGAAGAGAAAGATGCAGCAGCCTTTAGTTGTTTAATGGATCGGTTCTCACTGTCGGTTTTGATCTTTCCTGGAGATTTATTGACAGCGAGAGAGACTTGGAGAGTATTCCGATTAAAATTAACTTTAACAGGCGATCTAAAAATAGGACTTCCTTCAGGGCATCCAATCATTTCATCGCCAATATGTCCCGGCCCCTTTTTTTTCCGAAGCCTGTGTTTGCTCCAGTGGGGGGTCAGTTTGTCCCCTACAGCTGAGGAGTAGCAGTTTAAGGCAGCAGCTAGCATTTAGCTCATTATGTAAATGCTAATCACGGGTTGCAGCGCAGACCCTGAGGGCTTTAAAGACGCTCCGACACAACTAAGCCTGGCAGAGCAGCACTCTGCATTAACAGCTCTAGTACATGAACAATCGAGGTTATGGATCGAGAGGATGCGCCGTGCTAATCTGTCAGTTTTGCTCCCTGAACGCGGCAAAGCAGCTGCGATGTAAACTAGTTATGTCATTTAATGTGATGGAGCTGCCTCGTCCTCTGTGTATTTTACACTCAGCCGAGGCACGCTTCCACTTGTGTTTCCTGCCCGGTGTCAATAACGTAATCACATGTGGTTCTCACAGCTGCTCTACCTGCGAGTGTGTTTTGGACGGAGAGACGGCCGCGTTTGCTGCAGCTCGTTGGATTTGAAATGAAACAGTTTTTTTTGTTGTTGTTTTTGGTGGAGATGAACAGTGCAGGGAGGTGGAAAAAAAAAATCCGATGGGTTTCTCTTGTATCAGTACGGATGCAGAAACCCCCAAACCTAAAAATTTGCTGTGCATGTTTTACCCAGCTCTGTGTCCTGAAGGGTTATTTTTAAATTGGATGCATCCACGGCTCACAATAGATGTCCAGAGCCAGTGTCTGCCAGAGAGCTGTATAAACTAAATGGTTTGTTTGGGGTATTACGTTAGGGATTAGCCTGGGAAGACCTCTTCTGTGGAAAAAATGCCAACTCAAGGACGATTTGACTCCTGAAAAGTGCTTCTGAAACGAACACTGAAAGATACAACAATGATTTTTTACTGAAAATCTGATCTGAACAGAATGCACGAGCTCTTATAAATATTACAAGAACCGTATGATTTGGGAGGTTGTTTTATAGAGACTGGATCCAAAACGGTGTCGAGCTCCAACATAATCACATTCACGCGTCGTCAAATTGAGCCTTTTGGAAACAACAGCTCCTCCCTCTTGTCCAAAGAAAGGTTATATCCAAAAAGCGTTTGAAAAAAAAAGGGAAAAGGCAGCTGAGCTTTCTGAGAAGACGTTCTGCCACTCATCACTTCTAAGGGACTGGTGGGACTGGTAGTGTGCAAACCACACGTTGGTGGGTACGTTTAAAGTACAGTAAACGACTGATGCAATAGTTTCTCTCTGGCTGAAATAAATCCATTCTTTCTGTTTGCCCCGGAAGGGGATTCCTGCTGGGGCAGAAACATGGAGGATGAACAAAGTCAGTATCCGTGTGGACAGCAATGTTAAAAACATGGAAACAGCTTCATCATCTTCATGCACCCAAGTACGGTGGCCCTGAAGGTCAAAACACAGCGACATTTCAGATTACAGAGAGAGTAGGGACAACACTTCTTGTTGCTGATTGGACAGAACCCGACAGTGTAACGTAGGTTTACTTCTCTGTGTCCGTGCACAAGTTTTAAACGGTGTTGGAAAGAATGGAGGATGTGATGACATTAATAGAGGACGTATCTTGACATGCTTTCAAGCGTTAGGACTGATTATGTGTCCCCTTGTCTTCTTTAAATATCGCCAGTGTCTTTCTGCAAGACATGTAGAAATATGGCAACAACTCAAACTTCTTTCCACACTGTGGACCGTATATGTTGTCTGCTTTCAAAGAGCATCACAGCGTCTACACGTCAACGTAGTGTCAACAACCAATCACATCAGCTTTTGTAGCATGGGTTGTGTCCCAATCAGAAACAAGAAGTGTTGTCCCTTTCAATAATCTAAAATGTTGTTTTGACCTTCAGAGCCACCGTACTTAATCAAGTCAGACAGTTTGAGTCTCCACTGAGAGCAAAACAACCCTTTGTTTCTGATGGAATCCAGACACATATATCAAATCAAATCAAGCTTTATTCTCATTTCGACGTACATACAGCTGTAATGCAGACAGAATGAAATTGCATTTCTCTCTGAGAGCTGTGTAGAAGTAGCAAAATAAGTCAAAGACTCGGGTTAAATGAGTTAAAAGACTTAAGTGCACGGTGCATGGAGCCCTTCCCGGGGTCAAATCATCAGTCTGTTAGTCTTGCTCTGGTTTGACGCTCCGGTATCGTTCCCGTGCTCTGTTCTTGCACCGGCTCTGCAGAGGTCCTGAACAGGACCAAGGATCAAGCTTCCTGCACCACTCACCACCCTTCTTTGTCTGCCACTGTTGAGCTGGAGTAACATGTAGATATACGTACACTAGGTCTTCACCGCTCCTCTGTAGAAGGCCGTGAAGTTTCCTCACGACGTACATTGCTGACCACGTGAGGTTCACATTTAGCATCCGTGCAAACAGCTAAGTTGGAATCTTGCATTGTCTAATTAAAGCTGTTTGTCAGTCCTGTGATTTGGGAGACACATAAAATGGTGAGTTTAAAACACACAAGCTGCCGGTTTGATCCGTCACAGGGTTAATAATGAGGCTGAGACGTCCCAGCAGCAGTGTATCTGGGCCTCCACAGTGCTGACAAGCTGTCCATGCTGCAGCCACTCATTAGCTCCTCCTCTGCCGGCTGGGCGCTCTGATCCACGCTCATCGATTGGGATCAATAATTCACACCGCCGCTTTAATATTTGATGTGTGGAGCTATAATCTGTCAGGGATAAGTGCCAGCGTTAAGTGTGAAACACACACACACAGCTCCGGTGTTAATGAGTATTTGTGATTATGTACCTCGCTCTCAGCTCCCCTCGCTCTCCGCTGAGGCCGGTTCCAGAGTGTCACCGAGCCGCTGCTGAATATTTGATGTGTCAGGTTGATTGTGAAGTCGACCTCAGAAAGCGGTCACCGAGGGTTTCTCCATCTCTGGGCCCCGGCTCAGGCATTGATCAGACCGGCCACCTGCTACTCCCTCATCTGAAAATAATGAAAGTATCGAACCACTCTGGCAGAGCAGGCAGCACGAGGAGAAACACTTTTAACTCGTGTTAACATCGGCGCTACCAGAACAGAAGTCTTCATTACGACTTCCGCAGCTTTGTTAATTTCCGAGCTTCCCTTTGATTTTTGGTGTAGCGATTTGAACGTGCCTTAGATATTTTCCACAGTACTTTGTTAGCAAACAGCTTTTTATGTTTTACTAAATCCCCTCAGTAACTGCAAGGTTGCAATAAATCAGCTTTTACTTCTGTTTCTAAATTTGCAGCTGAGAGAAATGTTCAGATTTGCTTTAAGGTGGTGGTTTTGGAACTCTGGTGAAACCGAACCTGCAGGATTGACTGAATAATCAAAGCTCTCAATCAAAGCTTAGACTTGGTTCTTATCTGGATCCTATCTGGAGTATGTTGCTAGTGGGGGAGGAGGCTTGAGGGGAGGGGCCTCTGTGGATCATCCCACAGATACTTGATCAGTTTGGGATCTAGTGAATGTGGAGGCCAGGTCAACACCTTGTGCTGTTCTTCTTCCTAAAGTGTTTTTGTGTCTGCATCCTGCTGGGGATGGCTGCTGCCGTCAAGGAGTGTCATTGCTATGGGGTGGGGGTGCCTGGTCTGGTCTAGGTGGGTGCTACATGTCTAAGTAACATCCACACCAATGAATGAAGCCAGGTCCAGAAGTTTCCCAGCAGAACACTGAACTGTGAGCAAGATGGTCGATGTTATTCACTTCTCCTGGTCATAATGTTGTGGCTGATTCTGCGACCTGCCACTGATTAACCTGCAGTATTTTCTGCAGCTTTCCAGCCTTCAGTTTTTTTTTATATCTTCTGGTGACTCACCTTTGGGATCCATCCCAAGTGTTGAACACCCATGATGCAGTGCAATGATGTGCCGGTGCGTCAACAGGTGAATGAAAATGTCACGATCACCTGTCATGCATTTGTTGTGTTAGAAAGATTCCGTCTGGGACGTCGACTAGATCCGTCTTCTTTTAATCAAAGTGAACCCGCGTCCCGCTGTGTGACGCGCGACTGAGACAATTGTGCTTTTTTTTTCACCGAGAACATGAGTGTGAGCGAAATCCATTTACCTTCCTGCGCCGTGCTCCTCCAGGATGACTCTAATCCTACTTTGCAGTCCACTGTGACTTTACTCGCCTCCTAAAAGCAGCGGCATGGGAGAAAGTCATTAAGCTGACGACGGCTGCTCCGGGGGGAATTATTATTTCCATCATCTGCCATATGGTGAGGTATTATTTAGTGGCTTGAAGGCGTCGGGGGAATTAAAACCTTCCTGAAGTCGTTGATTTCTCTTGAAAGGTGTTAGTTTAATCTTTTATCACTTTTGGTATCAGACTGAATACAATTCATATTTTAAATCAAATTCCAGCCAAAAAGCACGCGCTTGGCCCCTGCTACTTTCTCTGAAGTTCAGCTTGAAACACTGAAAGGGAATCCAGCTGAAGATGTAACTCAATACTGAGATTCACATTGAGAAAAGTTGATTCGGCTGTCATCATGTTGTTTTGTCAAAACTTATGCAGTGAAAGAGCCTTTGGCTAATTTGCAGGATGTTTTTTGGCTTCAGATTTCAGATAAAAATGGACTGAAGGAATCTTTAGTTTGTTGGTGAGAAGGAACTGTCTGTTTCTCAAAAGACTAAAGGAACTTTTTGTTTCCTAAAAGGCAGAGGGAACCTTGAGGGTTCAGACTTTGGTGGAAACACAAATAAAAATGGACTGAAGGAACCTTTATTTTGTCAGTCAGAAGGAACCATCCGTTTATCAAAAGGCTAAAAGAAACTTGTTTTCTAAAAGATTGAAGGAACCTTTACTTTCCTATGGGATTGAAGGGACCTTTGGCTTCTTAAAAGGTTAAAGGAACCTTTTGTTTCCCTTGAAGGTTGGAGGAACCTTTAGCTTCTTGAACTGAAGGAACCCTTGTCCTTGGGGCTTCAGACTTTGGTGGAAACACATAACAATGCATTGAAGGAACCTTTATTTTATTGATCTGAAGGAAGCATCCATTTCTTAAAAGACTAAAGGAACATTTCCCAAAAGGTTAAGGGACCCTTAAGCTTCTTAAAAAGTTGAAGGAATCATTAGTTTCCTTAAAGGTTAGAGTTCCCTGCGGGAACCTCCCAAAGGGATCAATAAAAGTGTTTATCCATCTATCTAGAAGAACATTTTGCTTCTTAAATGGATGAAAGAACGTTTTGTTTCCTAAAAGGTTGAAGGAACCATTAGCTTCTTCTTAGGCTGAAGGAACCTTTAGTGCCCTTGAGGTGGAAAGATGAATAAAAATGGAAACTGAAGGAACCTTTATTTTGTTGGTCAGAAGGAACCACTCGTTTATCAAAAGGCTAAAGGAACCTTTTGTTTTCTAAAAGATTGGAAGAAACTTTGGCTTCTTAAAAGGTCAAAAGAACCATTAGATTCCTTAAAAAGGTTGCTTTTTAAGTTTAAGAAACTTTACGCTTCTTGGTCTGAAGGAACCTTTATTGTCCATGGAGCTACAGACTAACAATGGAGTGAAGGTACATTTAGTTTCCTAAACGTTTTAAGGAACCTTTTTTTCTAACAGGCTGAATGAATTAGGCTTTGTAACTGAAAGTTATGACAAACGTAGCCCTGTGTTTCCACTGTTTATGGATGAGAGTCCCATCAATCTTCTCTTCGCACAAAAGCAAGTAAGCATTTCCTGAAATGTCAAAACGTTTCCTTTAAAACTGCCAAAATTCATAGAGGAAATTAAACAGAGGATCTTCTCAAAGAAAAATGCTCACACAAACCTCCCTTTCCATTCAAAACCCAGCCTCCTCCTCCTCCTCCTCCTCCTCCTCCTCTTCTTTTCTATCAGAATCTGTCTCCTCAAACACAGACAGCTTGTCTGACCGCCTGGAATACACATTCGGATCTGCTTGTCACTTCACATCTCCCTCGTCTTTGTCTTTCCATCTCCTCTCCTCTCCACCTCTGTCTGTCGAGCCCTCACCCTCATAATCTCTCTAACATGTCCATCTCATCCCCTCTTCTTCTACGTGCGCATGCTAGTCAATAGAGATTTCCTGCTTTTAATTCTTCTGTGGGGAGGAACCGAGGGAGTGCTGGGAGCACGAGGGGGCGGGGGGACGGTGGTGGGGACGGCTCTAAATCGAAGAGTGGGGGGCTCTAAATGTAAACACTGGAACGCAGAGCAGCTTAAGAGGGCTATAAATAGATCGGTGGAGCAAGAGAGGGAGCAAGCAAGAGAGACGGAGCGAGAAAGCTTTGCTTACGGAATAAAAATTGCTCCCGACAGTCAGGGATTAGTGCTTCCCTGGAGGATTTTCACTCCAAAAGCCCAATCTGGGGCGATTGGGAAGAGCACCAGCCTCAGTCATCTTAATTCAGTTAAACCCTGCCCAGCACAGATAGAAAACATAGATCCGTGTATGTTCGCACGCAAACATAAAAACACACACACACACACGCTCGCACAGTGAAATGCATTCAGCAAATGCAAACACACCCGCTGCAGCAGAAGGTGAAGCAGCATGAGTGTGGGTGGGAAAATAACATCAAATTTTATATAAAAAGAGATGTAAAAAGACAGCAAACACGGAGCAGGCACAGAGCTTCGTTAGCAGAAGATTACTCAGCACCTGATTCTGAAAAATGCCTGAGATTAGAAGTGTTTGTTGTTTTTTTATGTAGTGGATAGATCCTTTTAATTCAATTAAATCAAGCGCTTTAGTGTTGGCAGAGCTTTAAAGCAGCATGTGCTCTGACCCTAACGTGTAATTGAAGAGTTTTTGAAATGTGATTTCATTTGATGACGGGAGTGTTTTTTTCACTTAATTCATTAGCTCCCGCCTCAACGTCTATGGGTCCCTAAATAAAAGGCTTCAACACTTGGTCAGTCCTCAGAAAAGAAGGAGATTGCTGCACCCACACTGCAAGAAGGAACGCTTCTGGACGTCCTTTGTCTCCTCAGGAGTCAGATTCTTTAGCTTCAGCTGTTGCATTTGCATGAGCTTATTTTCTTGTACATATTAAAGGACATGTGATGCATTGCAAACAACAAACATGGCCGACCGCGATAAGATAATATTTGTTTAGTTTCTGAAGTTACAGACAATGTTCGAAACTGAGGTCTCCCAAAGTTTTTCCACCAACAATAGGTAATATACGTCTCTGTGTGCTGAAAGCTAACAGTTATAGGCGATGAACAGGAGGTCTGGTTCTTCGGTTCTTTTGTCAGACTCATTTGTTGCTTTTTTTTTAGGCTACACTTCATCTAATAACTTTATGCAGAGAGATTATAACAACATATCCTCATGCAAAAGACATGTCGTGTAATGATGATGATATCTAGCATGACCGAGTGGCTTTCTGGAGGACTCTTCTTAGCAGGACGTCTGGTTCTTCGGTTCTAAAAGACCAGGTGGAGAAGTTGGGGATTAAATAGCAACATCTGGTTGTTTTGCAGACTGGAAACACACAGGTCTAGGGTCTGTTAATGATCAGAAACGTATGCAGTGAAAGCACCTTTGGCTAATTTGCAGGATGTTTTTTGGCTTCAGATTTCAGATAGAAATGGACTGAAGGAACCTTTAGTTTCCTAAAGGCAGAGGGAACCTTGAGGCTTGAGGCTTTGGTGACAACACAAATACAAATGGACTGAAGGAACCTTTATTTTGTCGGTCAGAAGGAACCATCCGTTTATCAAAAGGCTAAAAGGAACTGTTTACTGTTTACTGTCATACGGGATCAAAACAGATTCTTCAGATATGACGAGTCACGACCTTACAAATGACGAGTCACGACCTTACAAATGACCTTGTAAGGATCTGTTTTGATCCAATTTCTGGTCTGCAAGGCCATTATCTGCTTGGAATACCTGAGAGTAGTTGAATCAACCCATCAGCTTTCTTTACACAACACATTGTAGAGATCTGGCAAACGTTGCATTCATATATGACTACCTGGAACATCTTCCTATTTTCTGGATGCACCATGACCTGGATGACTGAGAGCCTAGACTAGTGTAAAAGCCACAAAACTGTGTGTAAATGCATCTGACCACCCCCACTCATGCTCTGTGACGTGTAATTGGCAGTGTGGATCATCTTGATTATCTTTACTAGAGGATGAACTTAATGTTTTCAATAAAGCTGTGACTAAAAACACTTCTTCCTCTTCTGTTTTACAGTATGACCTGCAGGTTCAATGCTCCACAGCCACTTTCAAACCATTATCTAAACTAGTTCTGTTGAGACTGATGTTTTGGGACACTTATTAGATCATTTAAATCTCTCATGAAAATGATCCGTGCGGTAAAATGTACTCTATAACCAAATCAGTAAGCCATAAGAGGCTAAGAGCTCCGTAGCGCTGCTGTGAGAAAATCCCAATCCCTGAAACTCCTAACACAATCACCCAGAAACCTTTTGGATTATCTCAGAAAGCTTAAAGTGGTCTTTTTTTTTTCTTTCTTAAGAACATTTCACTGTCTAAGCACACTAGTGTATGTGCAGAGGCGCATGCACCACTTCACTGAAGAAACGTGTATACAGTAGCATTGCTGCAGGCCTCCTCCTGCCGAGGCACAACACGCGTTTCAGTTCCCACAGCAACACATTAGCAGCAGCAGCAGCTCCATCGTGGTGCAGCCAGTAAACAAAATCTGTATGCGTATGTCTCTTTAACTTCCATCTTCTATCTGTAAGAACCAGATCACTAAACGTGGAATATGAGGACATTTAGTAGGAGGTGAAGCTTTAGGGAGTGACCAGGAGGCATGTTTAGACACTGAAGAGATTCCTCCAACCTGAACGGTCATTTACGTCACATGTCTTTAACCTTTGATGATGGATGTGGAGGTCAAACAAATGGTAAGATATAAAACATGTAAGTGTTTTCTTCTCCTCTGTCTGTTTAAAAGAGAAGAAACTCATTGAGGAGATACAGTAACTCCACTCGCTTATTGTCTGGCTTTAGTCCAAGACAAGATGTTTAATTGCTTAATGATGGGAGGTTTAGACTTCTGCTTTACGTTGATGTAGAAACTACGGCGACAATGCAGAGTATACGCAAACCCTACACCCAGACCCAGAAATGTAACTACGCGCCGCACAGAGCTGTGATTGGTCCGCTTGGTAGTAGCATGTTTCCGCTTCAGTATTTCCGACTGCTTCCTCATCTCCGCAATTTTCTAGTTGATTGTTTTGGATCAATAAAGATGGACCACACGGAGGAAAGGTTAACTGAGGAGGTTCAAAGATGCAAACATTTGTACGGCTTGTATTCCGCAAAGGTTTCAGTCACGATTGTTGAAAGAGAAGCAGGAAGTAGAAACGAAAATTAACCTGACCTGCAAAACAGACACAGCATCGACTAGCGTTGTTACAGAGCGACTGACGAGTGCACAACTAGTGTAGGCGACGTACGTAGGTTACGTACCCTAAAAGAGCCTTAAGGGAATAGTTAAATGTCTTTGGTCTAGAGCAGGTGGTGCTAAACATAAGGCAAAACGGACAAATTTGCAAAGTTTCAGCGCTTCAGTTTCAAGAAAATTGTCATATATTCCTAATGAGTATGTCACATAATGTAAATGAACGTTAAGAGATGCTTACAACAGATCAAACTGATAAATCTATCAATATTTTGACAGTAAACCCACTTTACTGGTTTTCTAATATCTCAATTTACAATTTAATTATTTGATTTGTGTATTTTAAAGGACAAATCAAGCTTATTTGTCTCTGTTTGATGCACTCTACTAAAGTAGCCATCAAACCAGCAAAGTCTTGAATGTAAGACCAAAAACTGACCTAGCAAGCACTCTTGAAGAAGGACACGTTACTGTACGTTTGAATCAGGTTAGGAGAAGACATGAAGAGATGCATTGATCCTAAATCTCACCCTAAAGTGCAGCTCTAAAGTTTTCAAAGTGAGAACTGGACTGATTCATGCTGGAGAACACACACGAGGTCCTCAAAAAAGAATAAACACACACATCATGTACTATCCTACACACTCTCACAGCAGATCCTCTGGCTGATATTTTATTTTCCCTCTCTCTCTGCAGAATGAATAAAGTATAAGTTTTCCTGAGCGTGGATTAAAAATCGATGTCTCTGAGAGTTGCAGGTATGTCGACGGGCGTCTTCGTCTTGTCGGCTCAAAGTTAATTCACTTTCACGGTTTGCCAAATGAATGAATAAAATATGACGCTCCAGTTTCCAGTTGGGAAAGATTCTCTAATTGGAATTTCTGTCGGCTGAATGAGAAGTTGCAGGGAAGACAAATCATTCATCCACACACACACTCACACCCATACGTACTGTACATTTAACGAACTTGGTCCGTTAGGTTACCCAAACAGTTGGCAGAAGCTACATCCTTTGGGGTTGTGGGAACATGAACATCTCCATCGATCAAAATAGGACAAAAAAAATCCTCTGTGCAGTGCATTTGCTTTTTAAATCTTATTTATTATATCCCGATCGCCACAGCCTAATTCTCCGTCCACCGTCGCTTAGCATCTTATTTTCTCTGCTTTTAACGACCCTGGCCGTGACAGAAATACAGAAAACCAAACATGTGGCGCGAGGCGATAATTCTCAACAAATACTCGTGAAATATTTTCAAATGTTTGCACAAATTAAAGCTGACAAACTTCTGGGAAATCAGCGACACTGTTCCCATTCTTCTAGTCACTGGCAGACACAAACACAAGCACAAGCCCCCGTCCGTTAGAGGTCACATGTGGGCGCATAGCTCGTAAAACCGTGGTGGAGGGAGAGAGGGAGGGAGGCGGCAGCGAAGGGGGGAGAAATATAACGGTACTGACGCGGTTTGCCGGTGACACAGTGACATTTTACCGTAATCTTGCTCCGACCTTGGCTCTAGAGGAGAGGACGTTGTAATTCTTCTCTTCGTTGCAAGGCATTTTTGTAGGTATGAGTAAACGCTGGCTGTGATTTTGTGGAGTAAATCACTGACAAAGAAGGGGGTTGCTCAGTTAACTCGTTTAAAACCGTTAAAAGTAGATTCTTTTTTGCATTTTTCATGATGCAATAGGTGTTTTTGTGCAAAAAAAAAAGAATAACAAAGAGTGAGAATCCAGAAATTGTGCTGAGGCAGATAAGAGATTCAAGATGAAGATTTTTACTTGTCCTCCAGCCATCCCCATCTTAGCAGTGAGAGATTCCACCTAACTCACAGATAATTCAAAAAATTGTCAAAGAGGTGGAGGCAGAAGCTAGCAACATGCTAAGATAACAACCTGTCACATAAAGCAACCACATCCTTCATATATTTTAAACACATGAGTCTTAAATTTTCGTAAATTTTCCCACATGCATTTTTTTATTTCTAATATTGAGAACACTTTCAGATTTAGCTAGAGGACTGCGCTTGATGAGCATGCATTTTGCCGTTATGCCATTTTAACTCTATGAATCACAGTGATATTAACGTGAAATTACCTTTCAGATGTAAAAATGGATAGCCCTACAACCAATCAGAACCATTTAGCTGTAAACAAATTCTACTTCACCGGATTCAGATGACATACACCACATAAAACCCATCCAGATGATTTGACTGGCCCAGCAGATTGTTCCTGGAGCATACTCAGCTCCCAACGGAGCGACTCAAGACCGACTACCTGCTGCAAACATTTTGTGGGCAGGGAAGCCAGGCTGTCTTCCAGGAGGACCGTGCAGGGGGAAGCTCTGCTCATATGTGGGACTTTTAAAACTGCCTCAACACGTTTATGCTGGTGCACCAGTAGAAATGTGTTTTACATCAACCAGCAGTGATTGTTTGCCAGCGTGGAAGTGTAGATGTAACACAAGAAGAGTCAAAGAAAACCTCTGAAGCTCCTCTGAGGTAAAGCAGAGTTTATACCTCTGTGGCACGTTGACGCCGTAACCTAAGTACGAAGCCAACGCCGGAGCGAGACATTTACGCTTGTACGCTCGTCAGTCTGTCTCACTCTGTAAAAACACTAATCAGCGCTGTGTGTCTTTTGCAAGTCGGATTCACTGTTGTTTCCACTTCTTGCTTCACTTTCAACGGAGACTAAAACTTTCGTCGTAACCTTTCCTTGATGTGTTCCATCTTTATTGAACCAAAACACTCAATTCAGAGATGGATTGTGTAGATGGAGAAGCAGACGGCAATACTAAAGCGGAAACATGCTACTAGCAAGCGGACTAATCACAGCTCTTACGCTCTGGGGTCTGCGTTGTCGCTGTAGCCTCTGCGTCAACTTAACGCAGAAGTATAAACCACCTATTAGGCTTAAGACTTTCCTTTTTGATCAAGCTTATAGTTAGAGTTGAACCGTCCTTTAGTTGCTGCTATAGGCCTAGGCTGCTGGGGGACGATGCACTGAGCACATGTCCTCTCTTTTCTCTTCCCTCTTGCACTGAGCTCCTATCCTCTAAACTCTCTCATATCTGATTAATTACTACTCATGCTGTTGTGTGCGTCTGTTGCATAGTATGTTAATGTGTCTCTTTCTCCGTCTTTATGACAGATCTATGTTTATCTCGTTTCTCCTATCCTCTCTCTTTCCAATCCAAAAAATAAAACATTCACTAGCTCTACATTAAGCCAAAGGCATTAAAATAACATGACAGCCTGATAGAAAATGAAGGTTTTACTTTTTGTCTTGTGCACGTTGTAAAGCCTCAACAGCAGCAGATCTCTCTGACCAGCCAACTGTTAGAAAGTCAAACTACATTCTGCGACATAAAGGAGGCTCACATGTGTCTTCCAAAACAATAATGTTCCTGAAAAGATCCACTGATTGACGAGGGCCGCGTGTTTACAGGATGAAGAGCTCGTATTTTCAGACACATTACAGCCTGACCTATATTTTTCTTCCCCTCGCTTTGCTTTTCCTTTTGCACCTTATTTCTCTCCCTCTCACAGCCGTCCTCTCTCGCTGACAGGCCTTGCTGGGCAGTACAACTCAGATTGGTGTGAAATCGCCGCCTAACAGCCGGGAAATTGGCTCTGTTATTTTTGGACTAGAGTCACGGGGGACGGTCGGACCATCATCCTCTCTCTAATGAGCAGGTGATGGAGGCGTAGCCGGCGATGGGGAGAGAGGGATATGTAGCGTTTCAAACACGGCAGACGTACAGATGAGAGCGCAGAGAAAACAGGTAGCTGAGAAAGAAAGCAGGGGGAGAAGGAATGAAGAGGAGCGGTGAGATTTCCTGCAGCTACTGTGACAATCATCGTCAGATTAGCTAAATATTGATAACGTCTGCTGCGAAGATGGACTTGGCTTGGTTTGAGCTCACGCTGCGGTAATGGAAGTCAATGGAAGTCAATTGTTTGTGGCCAAACAGGGACAATGCTCGCTACCTTTATTTTCCCATTTTTGAGTTGATTTGTCAAGTTTGTGACAAACAATTGAGCGGGATTTGGTCTTAAATGTTAGATTCACCATTTTCCTATTTCTTACTATACTTTACATACACAGATCAGCCACAACATTATGACCACTGACAGGAGAAGTGAATAACATTTAAATCATCTTGCTCCAGTTCAGTGTTCTGCTGGGAAACTTGTGGACCTGGCTTCATTCATTGGTGTGGATGTTACTTAGACATGTAGCACCCACCTAGACCAGACCAGGCACCCCCACCCCATAGCAATGACACTCCTTGATGGCAGCAGCCATCCCCAGCAGGATGCAGCCACAAAAACGTTGTAGAAACAGCACAAGGTGTTGACCTGGCCTCCACATTCACTAGATCCCAAACTGATCAAGTATCTGTGGGATGATCCACAGAGGCCCATCCCCTCAAAGCATAGAAGGTCCATGTCCATTCTCTGATGAGTCACCACAAGGGAGACCTGCACAATATTACCAAGGTGGTCATAATGTTACGCCTGGTGACGCTAGCAGCGACATTGTACCGTCCAAAGTTTCGCTCAAGAGAGTCTTTTGTTTCTTTCTTGTAGAAACTTTCCATCTCGGTTGTTATAATACAAAAGCACCACTGGACTGTGACTTCCATTATTGCGGCATTGGCTCCTGTGATAACCAGCTCCCAGTTTGGGTTCATGAGGCAGACGCTCTCTCTATTTTAGGCTGAAAATGTTCAGTTTTTGATAAAACAGTTAAGCTGCTATACATCTCAGTTGCAAGGGGACTTCCCATTCATGCACTGAGCACCTGCCCTCTCTGTTCTTGTCTCTTACTATCCACACATTCATGTGCTACCATTGTATTGCATATCATTCACATTGCATCCCTTCTCCATCTACAGTTAGAAGCTAACATAAAGCTTCAGCAGGTACGCCTGGTGTTTATTGTCCAAAATCTTACTATTTCACGACCAAAATGCATCTGTGCAGCAATTAATTGTCAAGAAGGATGATTAAACCAATCAATACCTGTTTGATTATTGTTCTAGGAACCAGACTGTTGTAAGATGCTTTATAAACTATGAGCCCGTGATTTAAGATGTTAGAAGAGATCCTGGTTAGAGCGAGGAGCATCCTTCACAGCATTTGTCATAGTTGTGACAAATTTATAACATCAGTTTTGTGTTTTATTTTCCTGCTTAAGGCAAAATTGTTAATAATTTACTGTATTAAATCAGTATGTGTATTTTTATTTTTAGTACTTTTAGTTTATTGATGAATTCTTAGCAGTGCATGTTCTTTAGAGCTTTGCACTCATTAAATCCTGATTTCTTTTTCCTCTAATTAGCCAAACTACTCCTCTAAACCCCTGCTATATACTGGACACTAACACACTTCTGGTCTTTGCTGGCGTGCAGCGTTTGTTTATGCCCTGATGATGGGAGAAGCGGGGGTTGGGTCGGCTGTGGCCGAGGAGCAAAGTGTCAGGCGCAATCTCATCTCGTAGGTAAGCAGAACGTCGCCTTTACCAGAGAACCTACAGAAGACTTGTCTCACGCCACAGCAGTCAACTCACAGATCATCTCTGATTCACGCTGCTGCATTATTTGCAGCGCTGCACGTTTCACACACACACACGCGCATTGAACTCTGCAGAGCCTGTTTATGAATCCACATTTATTTCAAAACACACTTAATTTTGCACGCATAAGCTGCTCCAGTTGTGTCAGAAACCGTAACATACATGTGACAAATCCTTCAGAAGGACACGCGTGGAGACGCTGCTGCTGCTGCTGCTCTCACAGCCCGGCTGAGGGGAATGCACAGTCACTGGATTCCTGGCTTTAGCTTACTCAGAGCCTCTGGAAGGCATCGTGCACAGTATTCATCACAGTCCATAAATTCAGACAACACTGCAGTGACATACACAAACACCACATAACCCAGGCTGAGCTCACACATCCTTTGATAGGAGTTTTTTTTATTCTCCACCCTCGACTCACTGGAATACAGCAGCAGCTAAACACTGCCCCCTACTGTCACGCAATCACTGCAACAGGACTGAGTAAGTTAGTGGTGGTATTTAATCAATAATCAAACTTTTTTTATTAGTGCATTGTCTTTTTTTAAACGTAAGTTTGATAATTACATAATTAAGAACAAAAAAAAAGGATGAAGCCACCACCTGTAAAATTCTGAGCAACGATTTAACGATTCAAACTAAAGCATTTCATTTTACTCATTGTTTTTTTTTTTCTGCCAGTAAAATAGTGCAGTGTTAGACAGCCGGCTCTCCTTCATTTTTGTTCGGCCTCGTGTGGCGCCAGCGCGGCGGGTAAGGTGCTGCCGCAGGGGCCGTGGAAGTGGAACCTGAAACAAAACAAAACAAAAAAAGAAACGTCACTTTTAGCGGGACATAATGCGCCGAACGGAAACCATGTTATGTGTGAATGAAACGTGCTTGAAGCGCATGGTGGCCGGCGTGTCCTCCATGTTGAATTCGGCAACGGGGACGCCTCTGGTCGCCACCTGAGGCGCAAACATGGCTGCCGGATACACGACGGATGAGGTACCGACCTGCAGAGGGGGAGGGGGCGTCAGGTGAAAATTTATAAGAATTAAAGGTAGAATTACTTTAAGAACAAAATTGCTGCTGTCAGTGCTACAGTTTGGCCTTTTATGCCGGGTAGATTTAAAACCTGAAACCTGAAATATTCCTGCAAATTAAACAGCATCAAGTATAGACTCCTCTGCAGCTGTGAAACTAAGTACTGCAGCCAGACAGATGCACTGTCCTTCAGCATCCTCTATGAATTAGCTCCTGCTGACTTTTAAACATAGCTGTACATATTGAACATAGGGTTATAAAGTGCATTTGGAAATAACATCAATGCACTCTACTCATTTTGGTCCTTTCACACTAACATACAGTACGTACCACAAGGCACAGGTCACAGCCGTCCAACACCTTCTCTGCACGGGTGAGGATGTCGGCGTCCAGAGTCTCTCCAAACCAAACCACAGCCGGTCTCAGGAGACCCTGACAGCCTGTCTGCTCACACCTACAACACACACACACACACGCTTTGTCAGGACAGAACTACTGATTTGAAAAGAGCAGAGTGTAAAAAGAATAAAAAGAGAGCATGTGTGCGTGTCCTACCTGGGCAGCTGCTGAACGGGAATCTGAGCGTCATTTGTGTCTGGGTCTGGAGCTCTGAGGAGACAGTTAGAAAAAGATGAATTACACCCAAATACACTTGAGTTAAAGGTAGAAACACAGTTGTTGACAAGTTGTAAGAAATGTCTCTTATGTTGTCATTCATTGTTTGCTTGTGCTGTACTGAAATACTGTGAGGTGTTTACAGCTCCTGCATGAGAGAGCACTGAGAAATAAATCAGAATCAGACAGTACAGTCACACCGATCAGCCACAGGTGAAGTAAATAAGATTATTTTTGTTATCAAAGCACCTGTCAGTGGGTAAAATATATTAAGAGCAGCAAGTGGACATTCTGTCCTAAATGTCGATGCATTAGAAGCAGGAAAAAGTGGAAGCACAAGGACCCAGCTGTGAAGGCTAAATAACTGTGTCAGAGCATGCTACGCAGCTACGTGAACTGTAGCTGTGTTGAGTTTCCTGGTCGGCACCTATCAAAATCAGTCCAACGAAGGAAAAGGGATGAACCCGGCACCAGGATACACTTATATAAGGCAAGCCAGTGGATGCAGAGTAATGCTTTGTGCACTGTTCTGCTTTTGTGGAAACAGTATTCCTTGTGGGAAATGGTTCAGGAATAGTTTGAAGAACGCAACAGCGAGTTCACGCCGTTGACTTGGCCTCCAAATTCCCCAGATATAAAGCTAATCAAAAATCTGTGGGATGTGTGGGACACTGACAAATCCAATCAAGCCTCTTGTAGGACTTAAAATATAATGGTAATCCACAGTCCAAGTCACGACAAAGGGGAACCTACACTGATTTCTTTTATTTATTCTGCAGCTCAGCTGGAATTTAACAAAGGAACATTTGTCAGCTATCTGAAAACATCCATTTTAAATGCCACGTAAGTGACAAAGTGACATTTGAGCCACTTTGTGTTTTTCCCTTCTCACCGTGTCATCAGGCGTCATTTAGCTCGCTGGCATTTGACGGACTGAAACGGCCTGTTCTCTGTGGCATTTTAAGCTCAAACGACTGCGATCAATATCTCTTATTACACGTTTTCATACCGCTGTGTGAAAACAGCTGGATTTAGAAAACAATAGCAGCTGAAGCTCTTACCCTTTGCCCTCCAGAGCGTCACAAATGGGGCTCTTGTAATTGGCTGCTTCGTGACTGCAGGTCATGCAGCGTGTTCTGAACAGGCTACCTGCATTTAGACAAAAATCAATCAACAGCTACTTAAACCATCTGGTCATGTGCATTATTTGATCATTAAAACCGTTTATATTAATTAGCCTTTCTCTTAATTAAATTACATTTTCAGTCAGACCTTTTATGGAAGGTATAAGTAATGAAACTGATCCGCAAATGATTAGAAAATGCCCATCACAGTTTCCTCAAATGTCAAATGTGATGCTACAAAATGTCATATTTTGGCATGACAGACATTGCACTGAAAATAGTAAGTAAATTATTACAATATTCACTCCAGATTTAAACTACTGGCACACGTTGTCATCAGTCTTCTGCTCACCGTGGATTTCCAGGATGTTTTTGGATCCGGCTCGGCGGTGAAGCTCGTCGATGTTCTGGGTGATGACGGTGACCTTGCGACCCTGTTTGCGTAACCGCTCCTCACACTCTGCGATGGCCAGGTGAGCGGGGTTGGGTTTTTTTGTGAGCATGACCTCCCGTCTGTAGTGGTAAAACTCCCAAACGCGGGAGGGATTTCTGGAGAAGGCCTCTGGGGTGGCCAGTTCCTGAACATTTTTAAATTCCATAAGAACATTTTCCTACATTTGGACTGAAATGCAAATTAAATTAGATGCTCAGAGTGCTTAAACACTGCATTAGCAGACATGGAGCAATATGGAACCTCTTATCAGACCTACCTGTGCTTGCCATTTCCTCCAGTAGCCTCCCGCTCCTCTAAAGGTGGGTACGCCACTCTCTGCGCTCACACCTGCTCCGGTGATGATGGCGATGTTGTTGGCCTTGGAGAAAATCTCCCTGAACGCTGCCAGGTCTAAAACAAAAACACAACAAAGTCAGAAAAAAATAAAAAAATACTACAAATAACTCATAGATTTGTGCGAATCGTGCAAACACCAGAGGCTACCTGAACTGGGTCTGGCCATGTCTTGGCTGGCCCTGCTCTTTCTCAGGTGAGCATACAGGTGAGCATTTAAGGCGGCTCTACAGGTGAGCTGGCGCAGTATCATCAGGTTTTGGCAGCTGGGGAAGAGAGATACAAAGAGAGTTTGTGCCACGTCATTAATTTTATATTTGAGGCTGATTTTCTTTCAGTAACTACAGACTCTAACAAAAAGGGGAATGGATATGTGTCACTTCCGGGTTCCATCTTTAATTAAGTTGAGAAAGTGGGAATATGGTAAACAAGGAAATGCCTTTAAAGCACAGGTGGAGATGCTTTAAAGTTTGGCTTATGTTTATCAACGTCTGAGAACGTCTCTAAATGAGGTTAAAGGTAAAGTTACGGTGTTTGTGTTTACAGGGAAAGTCATTGTAGCTTTAAAACCTCAGAGGTCATATCAATTAACAAATAAAGTATAAAGCTAACATGCTAAGTCATATTCGCCGAACGTGATATGAACACGCCAACGTCTCGTAATATAATACGGTAGTTTTAAACTTACTAATACGCTAAATAAAGACCCTCGTAAAACGGAGTTAATAGGGTCTTTGGTTAGCTCATAGTAATGGTATGCTAGCTAGCTAAGCTAACAGCCTGACAGTTAGCACGCTAACAAGCTAGCGCTGGTAACCAGGGAAACGGCTAACGAGAGCTAGCGTCGCAGTCGCTTGTGAAGGCAGCGTGTTTGTATACGTCCACGCGTGAGTGGGGGTCTATTTTATTTTTCCTTCCTGGCGTGGAGGGGTAACCGCTGACTACCTGTCACGCCGAAGCCAGGACCATCAGCCGCGGCAGAAGCAGGAACTGGCACAGCAGCGGCGGTGGATTGGCGTAGCTGTGAGGACCGGAGCCTATCATGGAGGACAGCGAGGTAAATAACAACGCCATTTAAACGGATGAGCAGCATAGGGCGCTGTTGGACCGTGGTACAGAATAATACACCTTACCTTCATCCTACATCAGATGTGCATTTCTACATACTTTTATCACCTATTGCCAAAAAAATATATCAAAATGACGTTAATTGTGCAGTCCCCGTATTGTGCAATCTCTTTAAAAACCTTTATCTGATAAAATAAAACCTTTATCTGTTTCGCAGAGTAGCTTATAAAAGATAAATAATGAAGAATAGGATTAAAAAGTGCACAGATTGAATGTAAAATATTGCACAGACTTTTACAGTTTTTACACCTTGTGGTATAATAATATTACACATATCAGTGTTCATTATGGAGCCTAATAGCAGCAGGAAGGAAAGACCTTCTGAATTTTTCCTTCACGCATCGAGGGTGAAGCAGTCTGTCACTGAAGCTGCTCCTCAGTTCTGTCTGGTCACCATGCATGGGGTGAGACTCATTGTCCAGCATGGAGGACACTTTAGCCAGGACTCTCCTGTCACCCATCTCTCTCACTGAGTCCAAAGCTAAGCCCAGGACAGAGCTGGACTTCCTGATGATCATACCCAGCTTCTTCCTCTCCCTCTCTGTGATACCACTCGGTGCAGGATGGCTGAGTCCTAGAATGTCTTCAGGAGTGCCCCTTTCACTACAAAAGACTTCAGTCTCCTCAGAAGGTAGAGCCTGCTCTGTCCCTTACTGTAGAGTGCATCAGTGTGATGAGTCCAGTCCAGCTTGGTGTTGAGGTGAACATCCAGAAAGACATCCCCACAATACTACACACCAGAATTAGAGCACAAAATAAAATAAAACTGGAACAATTTCCTTTTTTCAGCAAAAATATAAAGTCCAGGTTGTGTCAGTTGATTAATTAAGTTACTGAGAATTATTACGGTTGTGGAATACCAACAAAAAGGTGATAGAAATGTCAATAAATAGGTATTTTTGATAAATAACTGTAGGCAGTACTGTTCCTGAAGGCCTGGCTGGTTTTCTGATCAGTGCTATCTTGAAATTTTACCAAAAAGGCTATTACATACTTAAAAAGTCAATTAAATGTCATATATTGGATTTGGTGAATTATTCAGAAACCCAGGTTGCAATCATCTCCACTAGAGGCCAGCACTAAATTAACTGAACAGAAAGCACAGCCCTAATTTGAACAGACAGAGCTGGTTTGTGACCTGTGAGGTCTGTAAATCAATCTCAAATCGGGACTTTATATCTTTGCATTTGTTTATACATCTATATACTAGATGTATAAACTGTCTCCCAACGTTTCAGATGCTTTTGGACACCGAACCATTTAAATTAAAGTCTATTTATGGCTGCAGATAGCATTTATTTTCACTATCAGGTCATGGGGAAATTGTCGAATCCGTGTAATGCCAGAAAATAGTTAAAGGTTTCCCGAGAATTCACGGATGTTTCTTTAAATATTATATTTTTTTGTACAAACTCCAAATTTATCATAAAAGTTAAAGACAAATAACAGTTGCAGCTCTAATATTATTTTATTTGTTCATTAAATTATTCATTATAATGATTATTCTGGTCCATGAAGGGTCTGTAACACAAAGGTATATTAATTATCTGACAGAGATGCAGAAAACGTTTGTCATATTTGTATTTTAATCGGTTAACGACATTGCTAATTGATTCCTTGCCCTTTAACTGATGATTTGAGCCACATGAGACAGAGAAAGTGATGATTTTGAGGTCATTGTTGTCTGTTGCTTTTCATTGGTCAGTTTTCTCAAGTTGGAACTTGAGCAGGTGGAGCTGACTTGCAGGAAAAGACAGGAACAGACGTTTATCAAGCCTCCCCGTCTTCCTCTTCCTCTCAGTCTCTCTCTCTCTCTCTCTCTCTCTGTCTCCCCTCCATCACCATTACAATAGCCCGTCCCCCCTCCTCTTCTCCTCCTCCTCCTCCTCCTCCTCCTCCTCCTCCTACACCGTCTGCCCGGGCGGGTGCACGAGTGGCTGCTGCGGCGCTGAAACCCTCGCAGTCCCGCCGGTCTCCAGTGGACGCTGCCCGGCTGGCCGAACATGGCGGCGGCCCCGGAGGAGGAGGAGGTCGACCGCAGACCGATCCGGAGGGTCCGCTCCAAGAGTGACACGCCTTACATCAACGAGGCGAGGATCTCTCTGCACCTGGAGACAGGTAGGCAGCTTGCCAGCTCCCTTGCTTCTTGTCTGGGTGTATTTGTGTGCAGCCTTTGCGGGGCGGGGAGGGAAGGGGGGGATGTGCGGTGAAATCGGAAGAAATTGCCCCCATCGCTTGGTGACAGTTCCCACGCATCAGCATGACTTTGGGCTTTCATTGTGCAGGTTTGCAGCTCGGTGGACGGTAGCCACGCAGTGACTCATGCGCGGAGACATGAGCCTTTTATTCCCGCTATGCGTGAGATATGCGGCGTATAGCTGGAAACCCAATTACCTCTACAGGGAGAAAGGGGGGCGATTGATTTCCCGTTGCCCCCCCACCACCCCTGCCAGACTCCGCCTTGATTGTGCAGTGAAATTTAGTGTCGAACTTGGCTGCTCATTTAAAATGCGCTTGTGTGTTAATGCGTCTGGAGAAGGGCGAGGGGAGAAAACGTGGAGCGTGAAGCTCGGTTTGCGATAAGTTATTGTTTCCTTTGTTGCCATGGTCACGACGGCACGCTGTCACGAAGCCTGGGTGATGTGCATCTTTGATTTGGGTTTGCAGACAGAGCTGATCTCCTTGGTGTGGGTATAAGGTCTCTTAGTAAAGGGGAGGCTGCTTTAAATGTCACATCAGCCGGAGCTGTCCACTCCCCCTCGGTGCTGAAAACGTGTCAACGCCAACCTGAGCCCCGAGCATCAGCATTTCTCCACTCATCATCATCCCCATCACATGGACTCCTTTCTCTTTAATTAATTTATTTATTTTTTGCATCCCAGCTTCTTGTGTTCGACCCTCCCACAGAACTGTGACAAATCCCAGTCACATGGGGTGTGTGTGTGTGTGTGTGTGTGTGTGTAACCTGGGAGTCCAGGCGACACTCGAGTCATTATTTTCCATTTCAGCTCCAGCTTTTTTCCCGCCGCTGCTCTTTTTTTATTTTTTATTTCAGAGGTGAGAGATTATGTGAAAAACCAAGTCTTACATAACTCTTAATGAGATGAGGAATTACTCGCATACTCGACCTGTAATGTGCCCCCTCTTAGCCTACTTAGACCTGCGTGACTCATGGCGAGCAGACCCACCTACTCTCCCTCAGCTGCCCTCTCTCTGGCCCTCAGCAATCTTCCCCTTCCATTTTGTTTCCTATTAAACACCACGGCTAATCGGATAATCCAAACCTTTGACGACGACGCTATTTTTCTTTTCACGTATAGCTTTGTGTCAAGCTTGAGTCTGAAGGAGGGGGGATGCTGCTGCTGCTGCTGCTGTGTCTTCTTGCTAACCGCTCCTGGCTATTAGCTGGAAACACAGCAGGTCAGGCTGCAGCTGCACGAGGCTGCCGTGCCACCATCGAGAATCCATGGGGCACCGCCGGCTACGTCCTCATGCCTTACTTCCCTTTTCCTCCCTTCGTTTTATCTCTCTTTTCACCCGCCCACCCCTTCCCCGCTCGCCCCCTCTCCCTCCGTTCCCATTCATTTCAGGGTTTGTGTGTTTAGCTGCCGTTGTTTTTTGCGTAAACCCAGCCCACTCTCTCCTTTGATGCGTGTCACAGTTCACATGTGCCGTCCTCCGTGTGCTTGTCTGGGGTGCATATGTGTGTGTGGGAGGCCGTGTGTGTGTGTGTGTGTGTGTGTGTGAGAGAAAGAGAGAGAGTATTGGGTTTAGTAAACAAGAGTTTATCACCGTGGCTTTTGCCAAACAGCTCATCATTGTTGCTCTCTTCAGCCCAGCCCTCATCTGCCACGTTCGTTAGAGAAGCAGGCTGTGATGTTGATCAGACTCGACGCTTTTTTATTGATCTGATTTGTCTGGACTCAAGACATTTTATTTTTAGATTTAAAAAATAAATAAAAACACTCCTGACCTTTCGCGAGACTCTGATAAAAGTTGTTAGCATCCTGGCTCCAGATTCTTGTCTTCATTTCCTCTTAAGCAGCTCTAAAAGCCAAATGAAAGCTATAAATAACACATGGTTGTTCTTATATTCTTGATTTCGAGTTTGATTATCTCAAATTACAAAAAATAATCCTGATTAACACCAAAAAACTTGACTCAATAGCTAAAAATTTTGTGAAGAGGCGTCACTCATGCCGTTTTTGTACCTAAGCCCAAATGAATGCAGTCACAGCAGCAGCTATTTAAAAAATAATTCAAGCACATGCAACAAACAAAGTCATGTCGTGACTGATCGGATCATGATCGGATGCAGGAGATCAGAAAACACTTGAATTTAGTTCCACTGACAGAAGATCTGTTTAGTTGTTTGGTTAAGTAGAGAATCCAAAGCTGTCTTGAGCTCTTTGTGCAAACTATCAGAGGTGAATACATCTGATGTATTTCAGCCTCTGGGTATTGTACTCGTCAGTCTGTTGGCTAATATGTGCTTACTTGCACTTTCAACGGATACAGGAGTCATTAGCATTCATTAGTTTGTGATGAAACGAAGCTGCTTTGCTCTCAGCTCCTGTTTCTCTCTTGAGAAGTTTCTCGTCCCGTAGCTTCTTATTTTCAGTCTCTGAGTTTGTGCTTCTGTTGTTTGGTTCTGAGCTGCTTGTTTTTTCTGCTGCATGCTGCTGCAGTGAGGTTGATGACGGCAGGGAAACTCTGAAGTGTCATGGGATGTGTGTTTTTATTAAAAATAAAACTGCATTAGACGGTAATGTACTGATATAACAACTGCTCTTAGCCGTGATATTAAGACATATTTCCCAGGAAATTAAAGTCAAAACTGCAACATATATAAAAAACACCAGGTTCCCATCAGAACTCTTTCTTTTGCTTTGTTTTGTTGGACAGGTTTGTTTGTACCACCCCTTGTGACCACAGTTGTTAGACGCTATTTGCACAGGGCTTTTTATTTTGTTGTTTGTTTAAACCAGCTCCTCCTCCTCTTCATTGTGTGCAGCGTTAGACCTTCTTTTCTATTCTTTTTCCTTTTTCAAGCAAAAGCTGACATTGCATTGATAATGACAAAGTCTGGAGCGATTTGTCTTTTTCATTTTTCCGTCAGATTAGACAGCGTTTGGTGCATTGCTGCTTCTCTCTGTTGGAGCTAAGACACAGACTGCTGAAGGTCTGAGAGGACTCTACCAGTCAAACTTTATAGACTGCATGGCGCCACCAAAAACAAAAAAACAAGGTCCCACACTTTTCCGTGGCATCGTTTCCATAATCTTCTCCAGTGTCTCCAGATTTCTCTCCATCCAGTGTTTCATTCATTGTATTGATGATGGAGAGTCTGACCACTGCTCAAAGCTTCTCCAGCTCATCCCAAAGATTCTCAATGGGGTTAAGGTCTGGACTCTGTGGTGGAACAATCCATCTCATGCTCCCTGAACCACTCTTTGACAATCTGAGCCCCATGAATCCTGACATTGTCATCTTGGAATATGATCCATTGATGGAATAAGCTGCTCATTCAGTATATTCAGGTAGTCAGCTAATGAACCTAGACCCAGATCATAGCACTGCCCCATAGCACAGGCTTGTACAGTAGACACTAGGCATGATGGCTGCATCACTTCATCTGCCTCTCTTCTTACCCTGATGCCCCCATCACTCTGGAACAGGGGAAATCTGGACTCATCAGACCACATGACCTTCTTCCATTGCTCCAGAGTCCAATCTTTATGCTCCCTAGCAAACTGAAGCCTTTATTTCCAGTTATCCTCACTGATTAGTGGTTTTCTTAAGGCTACACAGCTGTTCAGTCCCAATCCCTTGAGTTCCCTTCACATTGTACGTGTGGAAATGTTCTTACTTTCACTATTAAACATAGCCCTGAGTTCTACTGGTGGTTTCCTTCCTGATAGACGATGCTTCTCCACTCTCCTTCCAGTTTCTAATAATGCCTTGGACAGTTCTTAACCCAGTTTTAGTAGTTTCTTCAATCTCCTTAGATGTTTTCTCTGCTTGATGCCAATGATTTGACCCTTCTCAAACAGTAAACGTACTGGAAAGCAGCTCTGCCACGCCGGCCACTAGAGAACCTCTGTTGTCTGAATCGACGGCTCCCAGGCTCTGGACACCAAATAACAACAACAACAAACTGACAGTTCAAATACTGACTCTGCTGTCTCGCTGGTCTGAGGTCACAAAGCCGACAAATCTCCTCCGTTGAGACGCTCTCTCGCTCTGCGCGGTAGTCTGTTTTATTTTGACACCGTTTGTCTCTGTTTGAAGAGTTCTCACGCTTCTGATGTTTAGGATGTAAACATTGCATCAACGCCATCAGTTGCTTTTCTGCAGACGTACACACGTATAAATACTGATTACAGCAGGTTTTGAGTAAACGTCTGGCCAGTGCAAGCTGCTGAAGATGGCATTAATCATTCATAATAAAGAATAGCCAGTGGACTGAGCACAGACTAATTTTGGTCGGCTTTAATGGTCTATTAGGATCCCTTGAGTCGCTCGACATCCACGGCAGCACAGCGCCGCTCAAGCGATGTAAATCCAGGTCGGCCAAGTTCAAGCTCAGCCCTTCTCACAAAGACCAAGACGCAGCCATTAGCACGCTCTCATTCAAAGAGAGACAGACCTGAAGGAAAGACTGAGACACGGAGGGATTAAATAAGAGGAGGTGGAGGAGGAGATGATGGTGAGAACGCACAAACCTCCTCCTCCGTATCTGAGCACAACTCTTTTGTCTCTCTTATTTGCTTTGGCTCAGACACATCGACGCTGCCATCTGCATACATTAGCCCGGCCTCGAGCAGCAGAGTGCCGAGCCTACCTGGGCAGAATACAAAAGCGCAGAGAGGAAACGCTGGACGCAGAGGAGCGCTCTCCACTTGCCTCGCTGCCTCCCACCAAACTCACAAAACGCTCCACTCTTCCTCCGCCGGGCACGTGGGTGCGTCCATTCAGCTCAGACAAGCCGGCCTCTGTGCTGACGGGAGGAATCCCGAGCCGAGGAAGGCGAGCGAGTCGCAGCCAAAGTTGAAGCTCTCTCTCTCTCTCTCGGCTGGTTTGATGTCAGAATGCTGCAGCGCGGAGACGTGTGGCGTCTAAAGAAAACGACCCGTGGTGCTCGGATGCTGTTGCCACTGATTGCCAGGCTGTGATGGTCAGACTTATATTTTTGTCTGGATCAAAGTGAGAAGTCTAGACTGAATGCAACCTGCAACTAGACTAGACAGTCTGTAGCCTGAGGCCATACCAGTAGCAGTAACAAATGAGGACATATTTCCAGTTGAGATTCAACTTCTAGGTATTTTGAAGGATGCTCTGACTTTTGTGTCTCGACTAGAGTGAAGGCAGACTTAAAATGTGAAAAATCTTGAAAATAATTGACTACAATTGGAGGAAAATGTTGCTTTTTAGTTGATATGTGACGCTGGTTGAGACGTGATGCTGTCTGCAAAGTTTACACTCAGCTTTTTAACCCGTTTTTTTTTTAACAGATTGCATTTTCATTAACGTGCGTGTGTTCATCCCTATTTTCTTGGTCCAGCCTCAATATATTTTCCTTGAATTCTTAGTTTTTTAAAGGTTTAATGTTGAGTTTTGTGGCTCTTTCGGTGTCTTCATGTCCTCCGTCTCCGCCGTATGTTCAGTGGCTTGCAGATTTTCCCGTAACCATACCCCTGTCTTATACTTTTCACTGAGCTGCTCTGAGTTTTCTCTTTTTGTCTTCCTGGTGTAATTGTAGCCAGGAATATTAATTAACCAGTGTCTGGGCCTTCTAGACACTGGTGTCTTTATACTTCAGCCACTTGAGACACATTCACTGACCTCAGGGGATTTTTAATTTCCTTGAGTGTGAGACTACTAGCACCAAATGACTGAACTTCTGCTCAATTAGGTCAGGCGCTTTAAATTACCGTGAATAATTATATATTTTTAATTAATTGATGTTGCATGGGAGAAATCAGTTTTCTCTTTGACAGTAAAGAGATTTTTTAGTAAATTTTTACTATTTATAAAAGAAAAAAAAAGAAAAAGTCCAAGGCGGTGAACACTGTATTCTAACAAATCCAGACTTAATTGTGTCTTGTACGTCGTTCGTGTCTAACTCTGTCATTTCTGGCTCTTAAGCCCTTATTATTTTCCTACTGTCATTGTCCCGCAGCCTGTCTGAGAGCTTCTCTTTGATATCCGCCCCCCCTGTGGTTGTTTTAAGTGTGGCCCCTTGTGGTTCATCTGTGGACACTTTAAGAAAAACACACAACTGAAGCACAAAAGGCAACCAGAGGATCCGAGTTTCTAATCGGCCTCCCCCTCGTTAAGTATGCTGTCTGCATCGGTGACGGCCACCTATCGAAACGGATCCGGGAGACGGAGAGAGGCGGGTGAGGGTGACTCATTTCTGTTGCGATGTGCCAAGTCTCACATTCACACATTAGCTGAGACGTACACACAAACAACCACACACACACATGCACTGTTCTCCTAGAGGCTCTGCTGTTCTGTCACTTTGCATTAATTCAGCACATAGCGGGTCCAGTCACAGAGAGAGAGAGAGAGAGCGAGGGTGGGGGGGTGTTGAAGCTTTTGAACAGTGAATGGCAGCGAGAGAGACGAAGATAAAGAAAGAATATAAGAGAAGACACTGAACTCTGTGCTGCCTTTGAACTCGCAGACTTCCTTTGTCCGTCCTCGTCTCATCAGGCGTTGTTTAGCGCCGTTCCCCGGTCCTTGGTCTGCGCCGACGTGTTTCTAGACAGACGGAGAGAAGAAGACCAGACCAGATCAGACATGGTAGCTGTTTTTTTTTTTTTTTTGTAGCTCCAGCTTTGGTGTTTCCATATTTAAATGTTGTCTGAAGGATCTGGGTCACAGAGATTCTAGCTCGCTCAGTCAGTTTCACAAACGATTACGGCAATTAAACGGTCCTCACATGTTCTCACCTTCTGCAGGGTGATGTCAGAGATGCTCTCCGGCGAACAATGCGTCAATTTCTTGGAAAGGACAAAATAGCACATTATGTTTTGGTACCTTTGACTGTGTATAAAGATGGAAGAACCCTTCTTGACGTCACACGTCTTTTGTGAAAAACAGTTTTGTAGTTCTGTGTGGCTTGAATTTCCTTCCAGTTAATTCAAAATAGACCACAGAAAAAATGGGGAAAACATCTCCACCTCCTCCTTTAGAGCTCAGGCGTCACCGACTTTATTGTCAGGAAAATTCTGAGGAACGATAAATGGTGCGAGCGCTGATTTCAGACCGTCAGAGTTTACTGCCACTTTAAACAGATATTACCAGCACAAGGCAAAACTCCACAGAGCTCTGAAACAGCCAGCGTGGACAATGTTCCTGACCTGCTAATATATAACTACCTCATTAACGTTCCTTCGTCCTACTCCAGAGTCACTGAAAGCAAACACTGAGGACTTTTTCTGAGGAGGTTCATGACAGGAACGTAGCTACAATAACAAGTAACTGTTAAATCCTGAATTTATTTCTCATTGTTAGTAGTTTTAGTGCTGAATGAGCAACACTTAACTTGCCTTTTTGAAAAGAAATCTGTTGGATGTCGACATTACACTTGGAGAACGCTGAATTCTGTGCCTGATATAAAGTGATCGCACAAGACAAACCCACTGCTCCGTTTTCTCCTTCCTTCTTCTTGAACGTTTTATCGCAGTGATCCACATCTGACGTTTTACGGGATCTTTGGGAATCCTATAAAATGATTTCCTCTTTGCTTGTCCCCTACTGTCCTGGCATCCTGGGACACAACAGCTGTCGACCATTTTTGGATGTAACCAGTACAAAGACAAGTTAGTTAGTTGCCTGCAGTTGTCAACTGAATATTAACTCGAAAAGCGTGCTTTCCTGCCAGTATGGTGGTGTTGTGATTGCTGGTGCAGGGTGACGTCGGCTAGTTTTCCACAAATGTTCAAATAGACATTAGAGGAACTGTAGTTTTTGGAACCTTTTGGTTGGTTTAGTGATGTCATTGCCACCATGGCCACGCCCCTGGACCAGCGTTCCACCTCTTATATCCCGTGAGACGTCTCCTAACAACATCAGCAACAATGGTGGACTACATGCTCCTGTTCCTGCTGGAGAAGATATTGAGCCTATTATGGTTACTAGGGCTAAATATCATTTCTCCTTGAGTTTGGTTTCTTCTAAAGCCGATTTGTAAATAGCGCTCAAGCTTTATGTGCATGCTCCGCCTCTTCCTCTCCGAAACAGCGCCACCTATAGGCCTGGAGAGTTTTGAGTCGTGTTGAGACGGATCCGTGTGGACGCAGATAATCTTGAAACGTTGCCAGGGAAAACGGAGGGGGAAAAGATGTTTTTGGTACGTGTGGACGAGGCCTAAATCCAGTCCAGAGTCACCTCTCACACACAGATGAGGAGTTGTACAGGCTGATGACTTGAGGCAGGACAGGGTGGTCAGGGTTATCCATGACTGATAACAGTTTGTTCAGAGTCCTCCTCTCCACTCCAAAGGTCTCCTGTCTGCAGTGACAGAGCCATCCTTCCTGCAGTGACAGAGCCATCCTTCCTGATCAGTCTGTTCAGTCTGTTCGTGTCACTGGCTGCAGAGAAAAGGGTCCTGGCCACAACAGACTGGTAAAAGATCTACAACTTCTTGCAGCACACACTGAATGACCTCAGCTTCAGGAAATAGAGTTGTTGTAGGAATCTTAATAAACCCATCCAGACAGATAGTACCTCCCCTGTCACTATCCTGCTGGTAAATTTGTGTACTCAGCCGGTTTATCCTCTGGAAACCGCCCTCTTAGCTCTGTTCCTCGCCTGAAGAGCAAGTGCTGTGAAGTTGAACATAGCTGCGAACTGGGCAACTCTCCCGCTGTGCCGCTTATTATCCACCAAACACTTCCATCTACTCGGCTCGGCATGCTTCCGAATAACGCACCCCGAGCGCTCTGTGTGCGCCTCGAGGTTTGACAAACACTCGCAGATATCTCAACCAGAGCTGGACAGAAGAAGTGCCGGGAAACTGGAGGTAGAGGAAGGCAGTGATGGAGATGAAAAGGCAGAGGAAGCCTGTTTTAGACTCCAAAAGAGCAGGTCTCCACCTTACGGCCTCGGCGGCAGAGCGGCGCATTAATTTTGCAAACTACATCTCTGTCAGGATCATAGTTTGGAGCCCAAATTAGCAGCAGCACCATCAAAGGCTGGAGGATGATTAATATTTTTCTCTGACGGAGACAGAAGCCCAGATGGGATAATGGAGGAAAAGACAAGATTTTTATTTAGCCGTCCAGCGTGACGTTAATCAGGAGTCGCTCAGTTACCTGATAACTGAAGCTCCTTAGATTTTAGGGACAGATCCACAATGCATCATGGCAGCAGGAACAAATATAGACCTAGTAAAGAAATAGCTTCAGTGAGACGAACGAGAGAGAAGAGATCCAGAGATGAACTGTGTGGAGGTCTCCCAGAAGAATCTGCACTTTATCTTTTAGTGTCTAAGACTTTGCACAGTTTATTGTAAAAATAGACATGTTAGTGTCTCTGGCTGTGCTAATGATTCGAGTTATATTTGTTGAGGTTTTTAGATGTGCTTCAAGGCATGCAGGCGTTCGGTTGTATAATAATACCGTACTATAAATAAAAGAATAAATAAAAGTGGAAATAAACAAAACAATACATATTTTCTAGCCCTGCGATAGACTGGAGACCTGTCCAGGGTGTCCCCCGCCTCTCGCCCGATGACAGCTGGGAAGGGTTCCACCTCTGAATGAACATATTTTTTTTTGCATTTTCATTTTTGCATTGTCTTCGATTTCCCTTTGTCAATTTCTCTATAAACTCCTGCTAGTTGGAGCTCTGTCTGGTTCACCGTGTTGAGATGGTGGCAAAGAAGCAACATGATGATCTAGAATTAATGAACTGTAGACCATGTGATCAGTGTGACTCAGGAGCAGAGGTGGCACAAGTACTTACATTCTTTACTTAAGTAAAAGTATGGATACTTACTCTGGTAAAAGTGCTGATTCAACTCCTTTACTCAAGTAAAAGTAAGAAAGTACAGGTTCTGAAATGTACTTAAGTAAAAAGTAAAAATGATTTTGGCATAAACAATTCATCTGTTGATAATTTTGCAGTGTATTTTGCAAAATAATCTACTTAATGACCAGGGGCCTCATGTACTAACAGTTGCGTAGATTTCCTTCTAAATCGTGACGTAAGCTCAGATTTACAAGCATTTCAAAGCACATTTCCTTTGTTCATCCCAATCCAGCGTACCCGACTCCTCCCCGTCCACGCCCCTTTTAAATATGCAAATTATATTTAAATTGGCCCCGCACCTGAGATTCCCCTGTCTGCGCGATCAGAAAACCAAAACATAAGAATGAGCCACAATGTTTACTTGCATTTGCGCATTACGTATGATCTGTACACTGATGAATGAAAATGTTTCCTGTTGACATTTACTAATTCATGCCATGGTGCTTTTCTATCAATGTGTGTGCAGTCGATAGCTCTGATTCCATTCAGAAACCGTCTCTGGCTGCAGATTGCTCTTTAATGTTGACCTGTTCAGATGCATTGTGGGAATCTGATCTACCTGGCTGACATGAGGAGAACTCCGTCCCACACGGCTTGCATGGCTCTGCACAGAATGACGGATATAGACCACTGCCACCTGCTGATGTGAAAAGATTAATTTAAATTGTCCAGACAGAACTCAGAAGCCAGAGACCTCACGTGGAGATAATGTCCTGGTGTCTCTAGCTAAACATCATTATAGACAGTTTCATTCATTCATCTTCTGTAAGAAAAGGCCAATTTATAATCACCAATGAACCTAACCAGCATGTCTTTAGATGGCGGGAGGAAGCTGGAGAACCTGGAGAGAACCCAGGCAGACACAGGGAGAACATCAGCCCATGGATTGACTTCTATGAGGCATCAGTGCTAACCACCTCGCCACTCGGTCACCCTTCATAGACAGTTTTCGTGTCCAAATGTGTGAAGGAAGCTTTGCTAAAGTCCAAATTAAAAATTGTCCTTGCTACCTGACTTGGATTTATGTTGCTGGAAAGACACAGGTCATTTGACAGGGTTGTCTAGTACAAACACTGTCAAGAGAAAACTTGAATCCTTCTATCAAAAACAGTTAATGCTGCATCTACACAAAATGTCAAATATTTGCTTGTTCTCAGACGTGTTTTACTAAATGTTTAATATTATTTTAAACTGAAAGTCTTTAGATTTTGATCAAAACGTTTGGTTTATGACTCGACTTCTGCTGCAGCTCTAGAATAAATTAATACAAAACAATAATGTTACAGAGATACAATTTTCCACTGTGGCATTAAATTTAAATGCTGCATTTAAGTTACGTTTAAGGGCGATTCAGGTAACCCGGCTCTTCATCTAAATACATTATGTGTTAGTTAAGGTTGGCAGCGTTTACCCTGGAGCAATGGTTTAAAAGCAGGTTTGACCCCTGAACAGCGTCACTCAGGCCGTCGGCAACAGTGCTGCTGCTGTCACTATCGATCATTTTCATCTGGCAGTTAGTGCAAAGCTGCAGAGACCCAGACAGGACCTCTGGACTCCCCCTCGATCAATAGCCAGTGTAAATCGTTTTGTTCCTTTACTTTGTTTTCCATTAAATCGCATTCAGACCTAAGAATTAAGTGTACAAATCAATGGGCAACACGAGGGCTGGAAGATTTGACTTCTTCTGGCCGCGGAGAGTCGGAGATCAACGGCAGCAAAAGCGCGGTCGATGTTCAGCCCGACACAAAGAGAAAGGTAGACGCCGAGCGCTGCGAGGAGACACAAAGGCGGAGGCTTTAAAAGCGCAGGCACAAATCTGAAAGCACGGCAACGCAAACTTCATGACAGTGAAGTTTAACAGGACTTTGATTTATTTTTAAAGCCTTCTAATGCTGGAGGAGTCGGGCGACGAGCTTCAGGGGCCGTGTGTTGGAACCTCATTAGAAACTCGGCTCCATGGAGACGAGAATCTGAGCTCAGGCAGGTCTAGGTGAGGCCGGGTTTGTTATGTGGTGATGCTGTCACCGCTGACAGCTATATAATGAGCTGACGAAGAGGAGGAGGAGGAGGAGGGCGGGGTGGCGTCCTATTCTGGGCAGTTCATGAGAAATGCATGCTTTTAAACTGCTTTTTAGGTGACAGTGAATAGTCAGACAGCTGCGGAGACGACGGGATGTCGTCTCTGAACACCTGGATGGTGTGTTTCTGACACTTTGAGACATGAAGTCCATTAGAGTCTGCAGCTTATTGAGCTGTAACCTGCCAAACCCTCTGGGCCCCCACCGAGGCCCTCGTCTGAGGAGGGTGAAGGAGCCTTTACCGAGGCTATCCTGGATATCCCACACCTCAGCCGTTGAGGAATCTGAATTCAGATGCTGAAGACACAGTGTTAATGAGACGTAGCGCTGCGGTTATGAAGGAAAAAAAATAATAATACCGCAGGCAGAAAATATATTGCATCTAATTAGACGGTGTTGTAAGCGTTTTTATTTTTAAATGCGGCTGGAATATTATTAAAGCGGCGTGCAGCGCATCGCGTTCATTTATTATTTTATTTTTCAGGATGCGGCTAAACTAACATTTAAAGCCGGAGTGAGCGCACCTCCACCAGCCATTAATTACTCTAATAGCCATTTATAGCAGGCGACGTCCTCTCGTGAGACAAATGAGGACGTTCCATAGTGATTACACAGTAATGCACTGTGGAGCCGTTATTTCTAAAGATAAACACTCGCGGTTTAAAAAGAAGCAGAGTAGATGTAGTGTGGTGGAAATGACACCGTTTTGTGTTACTAAACATTTTATGAACAACCTGAAAATAAGGGCTATTTGGGCTCCTTGCTGTCTGCTGCTGTAGCTCTGGATGATCTGTTCTGTCCTCTACTCTCACTAAAACTGCACAAATTAAGAATAGCAGTTACTTTGGCTGAAAATTTGCAGTAATTTCCTCCTCTCTGCTAATTCATCCCACGGTGGACCAGATTAAACCTCAGTGTGATTATTATTATGTTTGACACCGCCGCTCTTGGACACGCACAGACTGTCTTGGGATGTAGTTTGGTTTTGTTCCTAATCAGCATTAAAAAGTAATATTAAAAAGACAAAAAAATAAGGATCCCAAACTCCACGGAGCGGCTGCTGCTCCACCTCAGTATGTCAGTATGTCAGCAGCACCGAGGCAACACAGGGGAATTCAGTTACAATACAGAAGTTCTCAGATGCAATTGTGGGGTATGAATAGGAGCAGGAGAACAAGAATCTGGTGAACAACTTTGTGTCACGGTGCAGAGCAAACCTCTTTCTGATCAATCCAGCTAAAACTAAGGAGATAGTAGTGGATTTCTGGAGGTCCAGGCCTCAGCTGCAGCCTGTAACCATCAAAGGGGACTGTGTAGAGGTGGTTCAGACCTATAAGTGCATGGATCTACATCTGGATCACAAACTGGCCCGGTCAGCTAACGTAAACTCGGTGTACAACAAAGGTCAGAGCTGTCTCTGGTTCCTCAGGAGGCTACGATGGTTTAATATCTGCAAGAAGCTACTGGACATGTTCTACCAGACTATCATTGCCAGTGTCCACCTCTACGCTGTGGTGTCCTGGGGAGACGGCACTAAGAAGAAGGAGGACACCTCACGGCTGGACGAGCAGAAGGAGGACTCTGTGGTAGAAGCAGAGCTGGTGGGAGATTAAAAGACCTTGAACAAACTCTGGTCCATTGTGAAGAATGTCCACCGCCCTCCACGCGACAACATAGTCAGGCAGAGAAGCTCATTCAGTGACAGGCCAGGAGGTCGTTTGTCCCTCAAGACATAAGAGTCCACAACGCCTCCATGTGAGGAACCAACTGGAGACTTGACTGCAAAACAGATCCTTTAAGCAGATCCTCCAGAGATGAGGCCTCTATGGATCTGACCTGTTTGTCCATCACATCCCAAGCCATTCCTGCTTTGTGGCATTATTATCCTGCTCCACAATGTAAATGGTTGGTAACAGTCCTTAGATAGGTGATACGTGTCAAATTAACATCCACATGAAAAGCAAGACTCAAGGTCTCCTAGCAGAACACTGCCTCTAGCTTAGCTTCTTCCCAGAGTACATCCTGGTGACTTAGCCTCTTAATTCCCCAGATGTCAAGGCAGTTGAGCGTCTGTGGGACGCACTGGACAAACAATCCACGGAGGGAACACATTACAATTTGCAGGACTTTATTATTATGCTGCTAACGTCTCGTTTCCAGGATGCCACAGGATACCTTCAGAGGTCGGCAGGTGGTCGTAATGTTTTGCAATTGCTCTAACTCTGTTTATGCAGAAACCACCGCTTTGCCTTCCAGTCACATTAGACATACTATAAGTCTTAGATTGTGTGTAATTGAGTAAGACTATAGATTTATTGATCAGCCTCGAGCTACCGTCGCTCTGACTCCGTCTTCGTAGAGACAGTCAGTGAATCAGGTGAATCATCACAACCAGACTCTGGTGAGAAACCTGTGAGACACTTCAGATAGAGAGACACGCATTTAGGCCCCGTTCCCTTCACTCAAGTGCTGCTGAAGTCCTGCTGTAGAGGATCTTTTAGTCGGTGTTCTCGTCAAGGCCCCGTACTGTCTTAGGAGAAAGGCTCATTCACGCCTTTCATCTCACAGCCGTGTATTTTAAATGTGAAAAGCCTCCGTGAGTCATCGTTGGCAGCCTCTGATCTCAGCGTCGGGTAGAACACAAGAGCGCACAGCCCACATGAGAAAATGGCCTTGAAGGATTGATACTGGATAAAGATGCATCCGGGCGCGTTATCATTCCTCTCAACATTGTGTTGTAACATGAAGGCGACGATCAGACACCGGCTCCTCCTCGCCAGTCTGCACCCTGCAGCTCAGTCTGTCACTGTTGAGAGACAAATTCATTTCAGTTTTATTTGCTGTGAGTGAGCGCCACCTGCTGGCGTGGACGTATAACTGCAGGCTGTGACCCATTCTTGGCCTCTTGCAGAGCATTATCTGTCTCAGGCATGTTGACTCAGTTCTTCTGGCTTACTGTTGTTTTTAAATCTATGAGGCTTTATTGTTTAAATCACTGCGCTGTTATCTGTGACATTTTATGTGGTTTTAGGTGATTATAGGAAATTTAAAACGCAGCTGTCAGATTGCTCACAGCCTGGACATAAGAACATAGCACCTCCTGCTTTGGCTCCGCTCCCTTGACTTCCAGTAAACTATTTTAAGATGCTATTGATTACTTTGAAGGCTCACAGAGATCTTACACCTGGTTATATCGCTGAGCTTTTAACTCCAGATGAGTCTGAGCCCATTTAAGGTCACGTCCAGAAATTCATATTTTATGTAAATAAATAAATACATTTTAATTTAAAAAATAACCTATATATAATTTTGTATTGATTTGTTTAATTTGTTATGATTAGTATTTATTATTATAGTATTATAATAGTATATATTTATTATTATTATTTAATTAATTTTAATTTGTTTAATTGTGTTGTAATTATGAAAATATGTTTCACACTAAAATAAAACAGAATATAAAATCATATAAATAAATAATAAATATATAAATATAAACGCACAAAAAGGACAGTTAATTAGTGTTAATTAAGACAGATTACCTCTAAATTAATTTAATTTATTTTTATTTTCCGTTTTTTATAATTAAATCTGCTGCTTTCCAAATCTCGCGGTACTTCGACCTCATTGGCTAACTCCGCGCATCGTGGTCAGTGATTGGCTGAACGTGTCACGGGTCAGAGCTGCGTGAAGCTACTGCCGGAAAGAGAGACCGTAGCCGGAAGTGACTTATACCTTCAAAATAAAGTTTAAAAACCTGACTACAGAAAGAGATTTCGAGTAGAGCGCACACTGTTCTTAGAACCTGTGTTTTCTAGCAAATAATGTAGAAGAATATATCATTTTATCGCTCTAAAAGTGCTAATCAGAACCTGAATCAGTGATTAATTTGTAAGAAGCTGCTGCATCAGATGTAGTTCATTTACATTTCTAAGAACTTTTAAAAGAAGTTGTAACGCGGTCCTCCATGTAGTGCCTGCTTAGTGGACTCTTTTTTTCTTAAAAGCTGTAACACATTCTTTTCCACAAGACTGATGTTGAGAGCAAATTATAGACCACCTTGCTCATTTGTTTCTTACCTTTTATTTGCTCTTGATTTCCTTATTTTTGGCAGATGCAAAGGCTCCTTTTTTAAAGTATTTTCAACCCACATCAGTAAATTCTTGAGCAGACATGAAGAGGTGTGTAATTTACAACATAGTTCTGGTTAAATACACTGAAAGGACTGATTCCTATTTGGCAAAATGAGCAGCAGCGCTCAAACGCTTTTATTTTGTAATGAGTGGCCGGAAGTTTGTTTCCAATATGGCGGACTTGTCAGTAGTGGACAGAGCTGCAGACCGTTTGAAATCTCCTCTCCTGGAGCAAAGGGGCGAGAGGGTCCAGCCCTGCAGCCAAGCGCAAACATGGCGGTCCGTGGAGGCGACGTGATGCGTTCATGGTCCGGATCCAACACGGAGGGTCCGTCTGCTTCGGCGGCTGCCGCCTGCGAGGAGGAGAAGCCGAGGAAGAGGAGGAGAGGCTTCTGCCTGGTCAGGATGAAGTCCCGCAGCGGCTCCGGCAAGCAGCCCCAGCCCCAGCAGCAGCAGCACCTTCCCGCCGCGGACAACAACAACACGCCGTTCATGATCCACTGCCAGATCGGGAAGGAGATCAAGCACATCTGCAGCAACTGCCGAGGAGCCGAGCAGCTGGACGGTGAGAGGAGTTCAGGTGGCATCGGTCTGACCGCTCCCTGCCTGCCTGGGAAATCTTAATGAACCCAGAACGAAAAGCATTTACTTGTAGAGTGACCTTTAATGCACCTTTATCATATTTTTATATGTGTAGTTTTTCTGCAGCCTCAGATTTACTGTAGCACAAGATCTGATCTGCAGATTCTCTGTGCAGGAGATCAAACTGTGCACTCACTGGCCAAAACATTAGGTACACTAGTGGGGAAAAATGCATTTTAATCTCATAGTCCTGGATTAAATCCTCCTCCATGACTGTTTCTGCTGAAGCACCATCGGTAAAGTGGTAATTCAGCTGGCGGATCATAATGGATGATGATGCTTGTGGTGCTGTTTCTGTTATTTAACCTTGACAGCTGACTAAAAGGGGGTTGACAAAATAATAGGAACATGCATCAGTTCAATATGAACCGCAGCCTCCAACAGTTGAATCAGAAACTACTTCAGAGCAGATCTGTTATATTAGAGCACATTCATTTTCTGTGGTGTCCCTAATGGACTGGCAAGTGATTTTATTTCTGAGCTGCAGATTCAGCTGCAAGCCTTTAAACCTTAATGTTTAAAGTATTGTTCTGTGGATGCCGCCACGAGCAGCATAGATTAGTGTGACAGTCATTATGTTAGTGTTAAAGTAACTAAATTAAATGAAATATCAACTAGGTCTGGCATAAATGATTATCGATCATTCTTTTTATCTATTGAATCCAGTCCTTTTCAAAGCCTATAAAACCTGCAATGTCTCTTAATGTCTCGTAAAGAATCATGAGAGCAATAAAGGCTTAAACTGAGCCAGCCAATCAATTTATGGAGCTGTTGTTACAGCAGTGGCATCGCACTTAAATAATACAGATCAATATCTCATCATAGAGTTTGTTCAGTTAATCATCCTGTGGTTTTAATTTAAAAGTGTTTCCCCCTGTATCTCCAGCCTGTCGACGATTATTGTTTCCCACAATAATTTAAAACCAGTTGATTTAAACGTCTTGATTAGCTTCATCTAAAGGTTCATTTATCTTCTGATTCATTATTCCAGAGAATAGACTCATCCTAAAACTTAAAATCCTCAGTTATTGGTTATTAATTTTTGGACAACAGGTGAATCTAAAGGTTGACTCATTGTTTTATCACTAAGCTTCATTGTGATTGACACTTGAATTTATGTGATCGATTGGAAACAATTGTCTGATGCTCAAATATCCATGACCGAGTCTACACGGAGCATATTGTCGAGCTCTTGAAAACATGAACCGGCTGCTGTCGTCTCTCTGTTTTTTGCTGAGCTGTTTCCCAGCTTGTTGCCGAGTGAGTCAGTGTTTGGAGATAACAGACCCAGGGTCAGCCGGGAAGAATGTCGCCCTGCAGTGTGAGTCTGAGCCTCTGACTCACTTAACTGCGTCTTCACCCCGAGACAAAAGACGAGCAGAGGCGTGAGCTCGACAGGACCGGGATCTGTAAAATGAAAAGATCTCGGAAAGGAAAACGTCTCCTCGGTCGGATCTGATCGTGGCTAGATGATCGCTGGCGCTGGAGGAGCTCCTCGTCTGTTTGCTTCTCTGACGTTCACACCAGGGTGCTGCTCACACCAACCACAGCTCAGTCTGTTGAGTGGTCGGGGAGGGGAGAGCAGGGGAGGGCTGGATGCTGTTGTTGTTGTTGTTGAAGGGCTGAGCTGGTGCAGATTTGAACTGACATCTCTCTTGTAGCGAGGCCACCTCAAGGCTGACATCTCCTCCTTTCTGCAGCCGCTTGCTGGTTCCCAGTCGGTTTGTTTTTAAATCTTCCAGGGGTTTATTTTTGGCTCCTCGTAGAAGTCGCCGCTTCTGTGAGGTGTAAAATTAAAAGCAGAATTTGGTCAGAACCTTCCGATCAGATGTGCAGTCACCGTGTTGAATCTTGACCGAAAGTTAAAGCATTAGTCAAGGAGTGAGTCATTTGTTTTGTTTATTTTTTCGGTGCAGATCTGGAGCCAGTAATGCCGCCATGCTGCTTCTAATAAAGCACTTTGCTTTTTTCCTCAGAATCATGGAGGTCAGTAGGGGTTTTATGGCTTCCAAAAATAGATTTTTCTCATCCTATCCTGTTCTTTACACCCATGAGCCATAACATTATGCCTGGTAGTTTATACAGAGATGTGCAGCCATGGCCCAGTAGGTAGAGCGTGTTGTCCACGAGCTGTAGGGTAAGAGGCTCAATTTCTGGAACGTGCCACATCCTGCAGCGTCCTTGAGCGAAACGCCGAGCCCTCAGTTGCTCACCACTGGTGCGTGAGTGAATGTGTACATGCGTCTTCGTGACTGTAAAGTGCTTTGAGTAGAAAAGCACAATGGAAATACAAGGCCATGTACCATATCTGTAAATATGTATTTTCATATGTGTATTTTCTTTTTAATCTGTCTGTAGTTGCTTTTGTGAGTCAGTGTGACAGCATTTCTAGTTCCTGTTTAAATCTAAAAATGCTATGCTCACTGCTGGTGAATCATGGCACCTGTCGGGTATATTAGAGAGCAAGTGGACGTTTTGTCCTCAGAGGTGATGTTAGAAGCAGGAAAAGTGGATAAATGGATGAGTGGAAAGATTTGAGCAACTCTGAGAAGGACCAAGCTGCGGTATGATGGCTAGACGACCGGGTCAGAGCATCTCCAAGACTGCAGCTCTTGTGGGGTGTTGCTGATCTGCTGCGGCCTGAACCATAGACAGTAAGCAAAGCAAAGCAAGCATTTATCAGATGGGACTTGGGCCAAATTATAAAACACTAAAATACACATCAATTTATTTATTTATTTATTGTTTCTGTCATTTTACATAGTTAATATAATGTTGATGCATGTTCAAGTGTTTTTTGTTTGTTTTGTTTTTTGTTTTTAGCTAAGTTTCGTTTAGTTATTTGACGCCATGGAAGCAGGAAGTGACATCATGGTGACGACTTGTTGTCATGCTAACCGCACCTTAAAACGTACCGTGGGAGTGTGAAAGTTGTAAATGTACAGTGTACAATACTTTGATTATATACTGTTTATACTGTAATCCAAAATTAATTTGGATTACAGTGAAGGCAGAGCAGAGCGTTTTATTAATTAAACGATAACGGGAGTGAGTCTGGAGGAAATGTGGGCGGGGCATGTCTCGTATCGCACTGCGCAGACTCCAACTCCTAACTGGCAAGATGGCGCTGGCCTATCCCAGGGAGTAACGTCAGTTTGGCCAGTGCGGGGAAGTAGGGACGCGTTGTCCATATTTATAAACAGTCCACAAAAATCGACGTTAAAGACACTTTTTGAAAACCCGATGTTTATATTCTTGACTTTTCAGAATATGGAGATTTAAATTATTTACAGAGAGATGGTGAAAACCCGGAGGAAACGACTAGAAACGTAACGGGAGCTAGCTTAACTTTATAAGTGCTAGCTAGCAAAGTTAGATCGTAAGTCAACTGTTAGTTGGATTCATTCTCTGATAGTTCATTTAATCTTACAAACATTTGTCCATAGAACATTATTGTTCAATAGCATTATGTTTAGAACTGATGAAATGCACACATTGCTGCTTTTTGTCGTTAAATCCAGCATTCGCGTTATTACGGTAATTTAAAGACGGACTGATGCAAAACGCATGCGCTTATTACATGTGCAAACATTTAACGTACTGTATAGTTTTTAATAGTTTGGACAGCCTCATAATTAGGGCTTTCATTAAGACATTGTCACGAAATCTTTTGTGAAACACTGTGATCATTGAGAATCCAACCAAGGAGCTGCTGTAGCTCAGACTGCTGAAATAGTTAAAGCTGGTTCTGATAGAAAGGAGCACAGTGAATCACAGTTTGCTTTGTTTTGGGCCCCTGCAGCTGCAGACCAGTCGGGGTGTCCACGCTGACCCCTGTCCACTGATAAAAGCTCCTACAATGGACACATCAGAACTGGACAAGGGAGCAATGAAAGAAGGTGGTGTGGTCAGATAAATGTGCATTGCATAGCTGGAGCCAGGATGGAAGAAACAACACCCCTCTGTTGTTGCCATAGCGCCGTGCTTGATCTGCAGCAGTGTTCAGGTGCTGGAACAAATCAAAGTCACGTCCACATAGATGCCAGGACCCACGTTTACTAAAAGAACACCACATCTTGACAAGATCTTTAATGTTAATCACTTCACAGGTCGGTGGTTTTAATGTTGTGGCTGTATTTGTAATGTTTCAGACAAATTCTCTGTCTTGTTTCACGCTCGTCCTTCAGGATTTGCCGCAACAGCAAATTAAACTTCCTAACCCTATCTACTGTATTTCCAGACAACGTTGAGAAAATAGAAATCAATATTTGGATGTACAGTTATTTATTTCATTCTCCCTGCTGCTGTTTCTGTGCGTGAAACATCAGCTTCCTGTTGTTTTTCTCCTTCCTTTCTTCTCCGCCGGGCCCGGCATCGCGCCCTCGTTGCTGCAGTTGTGTTGCGTGTAATGGGGGGAAAGGTGTAGCTTCAAATGGAAAAGCAGAGCATGCCTCCAGCGTGATTACTCTCAGACAGCTCCTGGTGGTTGTGGTGGCGTGGAGGGAATTACAGCTGAGAAGCAGACAAGGAGTGGGGATATTTACTTCCTGTTTACAATCTGTTTATGCTCTACTTTTATGCACACAGTTAATCTCTCTGTCAGGTCCATCCTCGTGTTTTTTCCTCCAGCAAAGAGTTTTTATTATTCTTTATGTCCTTTGACATTTGAAGCAGACGAGTGATCGCCTGTTTACCCAGACTGTGGATTAAAGAAGCGACAAATATGCACGAAAATAACTAGAAATTACAGTCTATATTTAAAACTATAAAACAAATTCACTTTAAGTCAAAATTGATTTTTTTTCTCTGTCATTAAGAGCGGAATGGGTGATATTTATGAGTGCTATAGATTGCTTTCATCTGGAAATTGATTGCTCATTGGGGGGTGGGGACATCTGATTATTAACATTATTGATTATCTAAGATGTCCTCAGTGCTGCCTTTAAATGTCTTGTTCTGTCCTTGACCTCACTTATTTGGGATAATAGAAAAGAGACAAAAGTGGAGACGCTGAACCCTGAGAACGTTTATCTTTTTTATTTTTAGCTAGCTGACTTTCTGTCACACAATCAATTAATCAATTTGCAGAAGCTCCAGATAAGCCAGTTGATGCATTTCATTCTGTGTGTTCATAATTTGCTCTCTCTCTCTCTCTGGTTTCCCAGCCGAGGAAGTGGAGAGGTTGGCAGCCATGCGTTCCGACTCGCTGGTACCGGGCACGCACACGCCCCCCATCCGCCGGCGGAGCAAGTTCGCCACTCTGGGGCGTCTGTTCAAACCGTGGAAGTGGAGGAAGAAGAAGAGCGAGAAGTTCAAGCAGACGTCGGCGGGTGAGAACAGAAACACCAGAGCTGCGCCCTTCTCCTCTCCCAGTAATGATCTGCTTCACTCGCGTCTCTGACAGCAGCAGATAAATGTCTCCCCGTGGCACCTAGCAACAGCGGCGCTGATGAATGGGAGCACAGAGGGGCTGCAGAGCAGGGGGTGATGTAGGGGCCGCAGCAGATATGTGCTGTGTGTGATTATGGTTGTAGGAGGCTGGTGAAGCTCTGCTGGTGCTGCTGCTTCATCAGGCAGAGCATGAGGTCAGACAGACTGTTTCACTCTGGTGTTTAACATAAGAACAAACCACACACGTTGGAAAAGCCACACAGGATAACACAAAGTAGAGCTTGGTTTATACTCCTTCAAAAGAGCCAGTCAGCTGTGTTGAGTTTCTCTGTGTACTCGACTGGATCTGAGCAGCTAATGTTTACTGAAATCACTGCAAAAGAAAAGTGAGAACACGTCTGACGAGATGGTGGTTAGAAGGCCATTCAAATCAGGCATAACATTATGACCACTTTCCTAATATTGTGCAGGTCTTCCTTGTGGGGACTCATCAGAGAATGGACATGGGCCTTCTGAGGGTGTCCTGTGGTGTCTGGCAGCAAAATGTTCTTCATTTGTGTTTTTTCGTGTCATTGCTATGGGGTGGGGGTGCCTGGTCTGGTCTAGGTGGGTGCTACATGTCTAAGTAACATCCACACCAATGAATGAAGCCAGGTCCAGAAGTTTCCCAGCAGAACACTGAACTGTTTAGATGGTTTAAATGTTATTCACTTCTCCTGTCAGAGGTCATAATGTTGTGGCTGATCGTTTGTTTGTACGACCAGAATAATATTCACAAAACAATGAAGGTAGAAGTCAAAAGCATATACTTTTAAAAAGCTTATTTACACGTTTTCCATTAATTCACTCCGTTAATTACAGCGTAGATCAGAGATGCAAACACAACAGCTGTGGAAGAGTCGACAATTAACGCTTGCTGCAGCAACAAATTAGCTTTAAATGGAGACTGTCAGCGCTCTGTTGTCTCTGCAACAGTGAATTAACTCCGTGCGCCACTATCAGAGGTAATGCTGTTACATATGTCTGGCTCAGAGCTGCAGCGTTCAGCAGCGCTTAGATGAGAATCAGAGGAAAACGCTCGGCTGGGACGCAGTAACACGGAGGCTGTTGTTGTCGTCTCTCAGCTGGCTCAGTGGTTTTACATCCTGCTCTCGGTGAGAGACACAAACACAGCGGCGGGGTGAAGAGCGGCTTCCTACAGCCAAGCTGTTCTCCCAGCTGTCACAGCAGCTACTGCTTTCATTAGATCTTCTGTAGCATCCAGCTAGCACTGGCTATACGTTTTACACGCGCAGGTAGCTTCATGTTGTGCGCGCCATGTGTTTCTGCTGGAGCCCCGCCATCGTTGAATCAAGGTGCATTACACTGCGGAGGCGTCCATGCTCCCGCTGTGATCTGATGCGGAGGGAGAGGTCTGTGTTTTGGGATTTAAACAGGGTTCACAACGAGAACACGGAAAAACCATTTACTCGTAATGTTTTTCATTTTTAATGTTTTATATCATTCCTTAATGTTCTGCCATTTATCTAAATCCAGCTGTAGAGACATCTGGAAACCTGCTAGAAGTCACTGAGATCCAACAACTTTACGTTTTAGAAGTTTTATAAATGAGGCAACACAGTGGAGTGGTGGCCTCACAGCCAGAGGGTTACGGGTTCAAATCCAGGCTGACTGGGGCCTTTAGGTGTGGAGTTTGCATGTTCTTCCTCCCACCATCCAAATACGTGCTCATTAGGTTCATTGGTGATCCTACATTGGCCGTAGGTGTGAGTGTAAATGGTTGTCTGTCTCTCTCTGTGTTAGCCCTGAGATAGACTGGAGACCTGTCCAGGTGACCCTGCCTCTTGTCCCAGTAACAGCTGGGACAGGCTCCAGCCAAAGGAAAAATGTTTCATCAGCTGCTTGTTACAGCCGACCACGATGCTTTTATCAGCTCGTATCCGTGTGACCTTTCTCTCGCTGTAACAACATCATTCATTCATATTTAATTCATTCACGGCTTCCACACCAGCCACTGATGGACTCTTATTTGAAATGTGAAATCTGGAGCATAAATCAGTGTTGATGGTGAAAGACGCCACAAACGTGTCTCTTAAACATTTTCATTCCCACGCTGCTGCTTTCTGCCTGATTGTGTTTTTCTGGGGGGAATATCTACGTCCAGCTCATGTAGTGAAAAGGACACATGGTGGAAATGTTGAATCGGATGAAACCTCCTGATTCCCATCTGAAAACTCTCATAACCACAACCCAACTGCAAATTTCATCTTTCCATTTAAGAGAAAAGGTCTAGTGGAGGTTGAGCGTGTCATGAAATAAAAAGCCTGGACCGTAATTTACAATTCACCAAGGTCAGTGATGACAATGGTGTTTAATACAACATATAACAGAGGATAGTGTTCCTAGCATCAGCCAGCAGTTCATTTATGTGTTTAAATGCACCGATCAGCCACAACATTATGACCACCGACACACAGGAGAAGTGAATAACGTTTAAACCATCTTGTGACAGTTCAGTGTTCTACAGGGAAACTTCATCAGATCACTGATTCAGTGCCCACATTGGAAATATCGTCCATATATAAACGTAGCCAGAGTCTCATGACTTGAAGTCTGGTCACAGCTCTGAGCTCTAGTCACAACGTTCCTCAACACTCATAACATCATCTCCTCCTCCTTCTTCTTCTTGTGATGTCCTCGTGTGTCTCTCAGTGCTGGAGAGGAAGATGTCCACCCGTCAGAGCAGAGAGGAGCTCATCAAGAAAGGACTCCTGAAGGAGGTCTATGAGAAAGGTGAGGGTTTGCTCCACAGAGAGAGATGAATTGCTTCCTCTCTCCTTTATTTCTAACTGAACATCTTTGAGTTGTGGATTGTTAAAAAACTATAAAACTTGCTAGCTGCCACTCTAACAAGTCAAAATGTATATATTTTTTATTTTTCTTTTACATTTTGGAGGTTTAAGTCTCTGGAACGTACAAAACACCAATGTTTCCCAGCTCTTCATCCACTTCCATGTCTTCTTTCTGTAGAAGGCGCGTCTCCGGCCGTCCGTGAGGAGGTAAGGATGGAGAACGGTCGCTCTCCGGTGCTCGGCTCCAGCCTGTCAGAGTCTGAAGGTACAGAGCTGATGGAGGGAGCCGCATCATCTGTAGGTAGGCAGCAGAGCCTCTGCATCGTTGTTGCCCTCATCTCTAGTCTGACACACCTTAGCTTCTGACTGATACGTCATGATTTTCCTCCAGGACCTCTGGACTTCCAGATGCCCAGCGATGGTGCATGTCAGCAGGACCACGCCCAGAAATCCAGCCATGCACTGCCCACGAAGAAGCCCACAGCGTATCCGTCCGACGGCGGCGAATCCACCATCTCCAGACCTCCAACGCTACACAAGCAACCTCCCGCTCTGCCGCCCAAGCCTTTCAGCAGGCTACCTAATCACATCACAGGTCCGTCCATCTTCCTGCTCCGTTCACGGCCAGCGCTCTGCGTTGCGTCTCTCTAACCCTCTCCCATCCCTCTCCCATCCCTCGCCCTGTCCCGCAGACGGCGGCCCGGTGAAGCTGCCGTGCATGTCGACCAAGCTGTCTCCTCCTCTACCTCCAAAGAAGCTCATGATCTCCGTCCCCGCAGGGAGCATGGAGCCCTCGCCGCTCGCCTTCCAGAAGTGCCCCGCCCCTCCCGGCCACGCTCCAATGGGCGGGCACTCGCTGCAGTACGGGACGCTGCCGGTTCCTCTCCACCCGCCCAGCCGCATCATAGAGGAGCTCAACAAGACCCTGGCCCTCACCATGCAGAGGTTTGAGAGGTGAGTGGACGCACAGAAAACGACAAACCAGTGCTTTCTTCATCAGTTGTCCCCTTTAGTATTATTCAATCAGGAAAATAGCTGCCATTTAATGAGCTGCCGATTAGCTAATTGATTAATCGAACTAATCACTGACCTGGAGTGACCTTTGCTAAGTGGCTTCTGTCATGGCCACAAGGGAAAAAACAAAAACACAAACCTTTTAATTTCTTGTTAATTTGCTTTCATACGATGTATTAGTGTTTGTGACTGTGGTTAAAGGTTTATCATGACGTTAGTTCAGCATTTGTCTGATGTATGTGACCCCTGAACCCCTGGCCTTGAGGTAACGGAGAGGGGAGACAGCAACATTAGCGACCATTCATTTGTTTAGTGATAGAAAACCCTTTTCACTTCTAAAAGCTTTAACCATCAAACTAGATTTTATTTATCTCACAGTTGTGATATTTCTCCTCCGTCGTCAGCCGAAGCGTCTCGCTCAGAATCCTCTCTGCTGTTTTCATCTTTCCTCGTCTCTTACTTACCGAAGCTTTTTGGTCACATCCTCTCCTCCACCACTCCACTCCTCCTCATTCATCAGTTTGATTGGTGGCCTGTCTCAGGATTCATTATCCTCAGGCAGCTTGGCTCTGCTCAGAGGCGGCGGGCGTTGTTGATGGTAGCCGCCTCTTTATTTGTACAAATCACTCTTCCTGTTGTTCCGTCCTCGATTGGACGGATGCATTTTGCGTTTAGTGGACACGCGTTGTCTCTTTCAGTCTCAACCACAGGCCGTCTGTTGTTTTACGGCTCGAGCTCATTTCACGGGACGGCGAGCCCACACCTCTGACCTCTGACCTTTCCCACCAACCCCGCAGTTCCATGATGCACGGCGTTCCCACGGTGATGATCGAGTGCGACGACGACAAGGAGAACCTCCCCAACGAGGCGGACTACGAGGACCTGCCGGGCATGTATAAGGACGAGGAGGAGGAGGAGGAGGAAGAAGATGAGGAGGACGACGAGGAGGAAGACGATGAGGAGGAAGAGGACGACGAGGAAGAGGATGAAGACGATACATTGTTTACAAGTGAGCACCTTTTCATGGGTACTGCACGTGTCCTCTAACAGTCACTGCATATTCATGAAGCAGCTGTATGTGGTTATGATTATGAACACGTGTCTCCATATGTCTCCATCGTCACGCCTTAAACACTCAGAGCTGCAGCGTAATTAGGTGTATGAATTATTTATGTCTATTTAATGTTTACTTTTCCATCTCTTGCGTGCACTGTCCTTAATACTACATGCTGCTGCAAAACGGCACAATTCCCCACCGTTTATGGGGCGAGGAACCATATTTGGTAACTCCCACACACATTTAGAAGCAATCAGAGAAGATGAAGGAAACATCCTCAGGTCAAATGTCGTCTGCAAGATCCACCTCTGCATGAAGCTTAACTGTGTCTGAAGCAGCACTTATGTTCTAGTGGTCTAGATACATGTTTACATTTGTTTACCACTTGAGAACAAGGAACCATATATGGTACCTTCCCTCATCTTGATTTCCTACATGAAAATTTAAAATTTTGAAAAATTTCAGACCTAAAAAAAGTCTTTGTATGACCTGCAGTAACACTGTAGGGTTAAAATATGATCCTATCTTATATATCATATGTATAGAGCAGGTTTATTTTATGTCAGGCAAATAAAAACATTTTACATGATTCGTGAGGAAAGTTTAAATAAAAACTAGACGAATCTCGCCGTGGAAGCTAGCACATCATAGCTGGAATAAGTTTTTTGATTTCTAAAGGAAGTTATCAACAAATCCTCTGAATGCACATGCAGCAGCATGCAGTGCAGCTTAAAAGTCAGTAAAAGTTTTTGTGTCCTCCGGCATTTTCTACATTTCTGCACAAAAAAATGACTCTGAAACATCAGAGGATTTGAAAGTAGACAAAGAGAACTCAATCGAACAAATGAAACAGAAATATTATACTCATGCATTTGTTTATTTCAGGAAAATGAGTTGCAGAAGTGAGTGCACCTGCAGGATGACGAGTTCACTTCAAGGCCAAAAAGTGTTTCAGATGTCAGCACAACAGATACTGAAATCAACCATTCACATATGGTTGCATCTCACAGATGTGAAGAAATGATTAATTTTCCCGATTAAATAAATGTGTAATATTTAATTTATTCTCTTTCGGGACATGTGTAGAGAGCACAAAGGTGAAACGTGTTGCAGCTGCAGGGGCATAAAAAAATGCAAGAGATCACAGCTAACGTATTAGCATCAGTCAACTTATTACACGTCCAGAAGACAGAGAGCAACGTCTCCACAGACTCAAGTCCAATGTTAACATCCTTTTAGCTCTGATTTATTCCCCACCAGCAGTAGTAGTAGAGGTGCAGTATCTAATGTCTATGATAAGTTTCATAAAAAAGAAACACTCAAGAAGGCAGCGTAATCTTTCTGTTTAGATCATCGTTTAAATCCGAGCTAATAAATACTACGAGATAAGACATAATCTGAGAGCCGAGATGACAGCCTACGTCCTTTTCCCCTGTCACATGTTCATTATAGGCACACTGGCCATGAGGGTTTTACGGAAAGACTCCCTAGCCATCAAGCTGAGTAACCGTCCGTCAAAGAGGGAGCTGGAGGAGAAGAACATCCTGCCCATGCAGTCGGACCAGGAGCGCTTCGAATCCCGGCAACAAACGGCCACCAAGCTGACCAGGTGAGGCTCCGGGACTAACGCTGCCACGGGGAGTTACACCCGCATTACTCCACGCAACGAGCCCAGTCATCTGCAAAGTGTTTCTGAGCCGTGTGAGCTTTGATAGCTGTGACCTGGCGGCTACAGGGAGCAGATGATGGATGGTGAGTCACAGCGCAGGAGAGGAGGGAGAGCTGAGAGATAAGAGGTGAAGTGCAGGACACGGAGACGCAAGGAGGATAGAAAGGAGTGCAGGTCCCCCCAAATACACATTTAAGACCAGCTCTGATCATTCAGATCTAATGTGCTTGATTTTGTGTCGCAGATTTAAAACAGCTGGTGGCTTCTTTTTGTTTGAACAGACTGCAGGAAACTAAATTCATTCATGTACAACGGAGAAAAGCCGCAGGATGTTTGAACATCAGCTAATTGTGTTGGCGTAAGATGGTCTCTGTAGCTAATCTAGTCACTTTAAAAAGACGTAATGCTGAGACATAAACACGAGTGTGAGTATTTAAAAAGCCAGAAGTGCCTTTTCCTCTTCAGGAAACAAAAATTTGGTAATGCCCGACTCCACCTCGCTCCCAGTTGATTCATAAATAGTTAAGCAGGTGGAGTTGAGACAGACAGACTATAAAAATGTTTTTTTCTGCTGTAAAGTTGGACGTTTTAATATGAACATCTGTGGGAATTAATTTGCTTTTGGAGCCTCGAGTGGACATTTGGTGAACTGCAGGTTTTGGTACTTCAGCTTGTGAAATATCTTTAGGATGCACGGTGCAGGTTCTGGGTTTGAAATCACCGGCCGATTGGGTTCCTTTCTGTGTGTAGTCTGCATGTTCTCCCTGTGTCTGCGTGGGTTCTCTCCAGGTTCTCCAGCTTCCTCTCACCGTGCAAAGACATGCTGGTTAGGTTCCCTGGTGATTCTAAATTGGACGTAGGTCTGTCTCTCTGTGTGATAGACTGGAGACCTGTCCAGGGTCCCTCGAGAGTCCAATGACAGATGGGATAGGTTCCATCCTCCCTGTGACCCCTTCACAGGTCAAGGGATTACAGAAAATGAATGAACAAATCGTAAATTAAGTAGTAGGAGATAACAGCTTCCATTACTAGTATATATAAGCACAATAATACAGTTAGAAATGTTCTTTAGTAGATGATAATGGTGCAGACGTCCCAGTGTTCTCTGCCTCCAGCTCAGCTCACGACAGCTCGTAGTTTCAGTCTCTTCACATATCCTTTCATTAATTCCTCCTGTAATGAAAAGGCACCGTTGTGAAGTCAGAGAACGTTTCCCTGTGTCTCCGGCTGATCTCCTGACCCTCTCTATGGTCACAGCCTGCAGTGTCAGCATCTTTCTTTTTTTTTTTTGCTTCTGTCCTCTCGCCGTCCTCGCTATCAGTCATCCTACCTCTGCTTTACCTCTGAGTCAGCCTCTACAGTCGCCGTGAATTCACAGAATACCGCCTCATAAAAGTGACATTACATGCGCAGTCAGCTCGACTGTCCACGGGAGTAAAACCTCTAAAGAATGAAGACGGCATGCAAACATTAAAGCGTCTTAAAATAGATGCAATCTGTGTCTTTCCAGGCGGTTGAGTCAAAGGCCGACAGCAGAGGAGCTGGAGCAGAGGAACATACTGAAACGTACGTCGCTTCTCATCACAAACAGAGAAAAAAGTCAAATGTAAATCGCTGCTGTGCGTGACTGGTGCCTTTCTTCTTCTTCTCCTTCCAGCTCGAAACGATCAGGAGGAGCAGGAGGAGAAGAGGGAGATCAAGAGACATTTATCCAGGAAGGTAAGACAAGAGTCTCTGATCAGGGGACACGTCGGCGGACATGTTGACGTGTTTATTTCATCAGCCAGTGGCTAGAAACATATGAACACGGTTGCCTTGGTGACGGAGCTGCCACCATTCAGGCTGCAGCTCTTTGAATGGATGATAGTATTAGCGGTTACATCATCCCGTTATTGTGTTTGTGGGATCATGTCCATCTGACGACTGTCTCTGTGATTGTGTTAGAGGAGAACAGCTGCCAGCATATTGATGACATTTCATTATATTTATTGATAGATGATGCACGGCGGCTGCTGCAGAGCAATAACCTCTACTCCTCTTCACCGTTATATATTTATACGTTATCGCTTACGTGCAGTAATTCCAGCTTTTTTTTATGCCGAGATCAAAAAGCGATCGAGTGAAAGGAGCCTGGTGAGAAATGAAACGATGATCCAGTTAGTAAATAATTAGTAATCTGAAGGTATTTACGGTGTTAATCCGGTCAGCGGCTGTGTCTTTTTTTTGTCTTAATTCGTTTGTCTTCATCAGTCGTGTTCTGCAGAGGTAGGGCTGGTCCACAGGTCTCAACTGGTGGGTTTTGTGCAGTGAGGTGTTGGCAGTTCCACCGTACATATTTATATACAGTCAAAAACATTTTTTTATAAATAAGTGCAGTGTATAAGTCAACATTTTATTAAACGAAAATGCGAGTGAGTCTGGAGGAATAGTGGGCGGGGCATCGATATCACGGTCCTCGTAGCTCCACTCTCGGACCGCACTGATCAGACTCTGGCTTCAAAGTCGCAAGATGGCGCCGCTTTATCCCCGGGAAAATGGCGCCGCTTTATCCCCGGGAAAATGGCGTCAATTTGGCCAATGACAGGAAGTGGAGACGTGTTGTCCATATTTATATACAGTCTATGCTCTGTGCTCAGTCCTAGAGATGAGGATGTCTCATGATCGTTCATGAGGAACTAGGAAACGTTGCTAGGAAGAGGGATGTCTAGAAACCTTATATCCTGTTACCACAGTAACCCAACTTAGAATATGTGAACCAAAATGGATGGTGGAGTAATGTTCACTGTTTGCAGAGATAAACCTCTTTTGGTTTCTTGTATTTAAACAACTATAAATAGATTCTTCTGAGATGTTGTACATGGTTGTTCCAAAGACTTAAAAACAGTCTCTTTCTTACATGTTGCACAATAAAAAGTTGGTTTCCTCAAGAGTAATGAACCAAGTGATGTGAACTCAAAACCACGATGCTTGAAAAGCTTTTGTGCACAGATACGTTCTTCCTAAGAATGCACGCTGCACATCATCAGCTTAGTTCCTGCTGACCGGACACCACCTTCTTTTCTTCCTCTCTCCAGCTCAGCCAGAGGCCCACGGTCGAGGAGCTGAGGGAGGCCAAGATCCTCATCCGCTTCAGCGACTACGTGGAGGTGGCCGAGGCTCAGGACTACGACAGGAGAGCGGACAAGCCATGGACTCGACTAACGGCCGCAGACAAGGTTCATTTAACACAAAAGCAAAACTGAACCCACGTGCTCTGCGTCTGTGTGCCGTGTCTAATCATGTGTTTCTTTGTTCAGGCTGCCATTAGAAAGGAGCTGAATGAGTTTAAAAGCACAGAGATGGAGGTGCACGAGTCGAGCCGTCATCTGACCAGGTACGGAAAATGTAAACTCCCTCCACCAGACACCAGAGTAAAACAGCTCAAAGTTTGTCCTGGGGGTGGTGCCAGAGTAAAGTTTCATGTTTAGACTCTTAAACTTTTAAGAAATCTCAGGTTACATTTTTAGCTGCGCTTCAACTTTTATCAGTTCATGCTTGGCTCTGTCCGCCTCAGCTGTGTCTGCTCCTGTCACATTGTTCAGATAATTAAGAGCAGCCAAGTGTGAAAACTTTAAATTACCCTCCTAGTGGTAATATTGAGTCAGAGACAGACGCAGCATCCACCACTCTGCAAGCAGAGCTACAGTGCAGGCAAAAGACTGCAGAGCCAACAATGCATTTCAGATTAATGCATATGTAGCATGTTAGCATTAACCCTAAAATACAGATACATCCTCTGGCTTCATAAAATGCTCTGCATGAATTAATTAATTCTGCTTAATTTCAGCCTAGTTTATCTCCTATAAACTTCATACAGTTCATGCTAACTTTTCTACCCTGCACCCGTTTATTTCCAGAAACAAGAACTCAGATAAAACTTTTTATATACACTGGTCCCTCGTTTATTGTGGGAGTCAGCTTTTGGTCTCCTTCCTATCAAGTCTCTCTGGTTTGTCCTGCAGGTTTCACCGGCCATAGAGCGGCGGCTCAGTCAGACCTCCGGCGTGTTTTTAATCTTCCCACTGAAGCCTCAAGTGTTCAAACTGCTACCTGCTGCCCTCGTACTGCTAACGACCTCCCCGCGTCGTCTTCAGACCGACGGGTCGGGCCTCAGCACGTGAGTTTGAGCCATTCAAGGAAAAGAGAGGGGTGGAAAAAATATATAAAAAGATAAATAAAGCAACGTTTCAGATGGACTAAAGTCGACTGTCGTCTCCTCTCAGTGGAGACTTTACGGACTTCTTGATATTCAAAAGCTTTTAATTGTCATTTTTTTTAAATGATGAAGAGGAGGATGTTACATTTACTTTGCAGCACTTCTGTTTTTGAAACAAGCCTATCAGAGGAAGGGATCTGTGCCAAGTCCAGGGATGTGGGCGATGAGGATGGGGGTATATTTCTCTCTTTTCTCTTTCTTTTTCTTGCCTTCACTACGTTCTCTCTCTCTCTCCTTTCCAACTGGATGTAATCTTTTCTTGGGGCTCAGTCGTGTTTGCCTCTCTTTGCCAGAGGAATAAAAGTATTTCATCAGTGTATAACTGTTGTAGGCAGCTGAATCTTAAGCCAAATCTAAAAAATCCTGATCAAAGTACATGAAAATTCTGATCTCCAAACCCATTCACGTCAATCACCTGAGCAATAACTCAAGATTCTCTCCCTTTGCGTTGTCCGTGTGTCAGCGGGGCTGCATTCAAGCGCGTTCACAGACTTCCATTTGAAACCAAAGCAAACTTGACTTGCTGTGGAAGTCCTGAGCTTGGATGCATCCCAGAGCGACCGAGGCCGAGGGTTCAGTGAGACGCTGTGCCTACAGTTTTGTTTACAGGGATTTAAAAAGTTGCCAAATTACCTTTTATTTGATATATATCTGTAGACACAGTAAACGGTTACTGAGCTCTCTGCTGAAGGACACTTCCTGAGACGAGCCTCTGACGGCAGAAACCATGCCACCTTACTTTCAGTTTTTTATTGTTTACAGTTGACAGTGGGTCCATGAATTGCCGGATGTGTTGCGGAGAACCTGTGTGTGTTTGTGTAACAATTGTGTGTGTGTGAGAGAGTGCGTGCTTGTGTACAGGAGCCAGTAACGTTACTGCCGCTTCTACGTTTAAGAAAAAGATTTTGAAAGAATTCTAAGAGGATGTAAATAAATGAAGAGGCTTTTCAAATGTTTCTTTTGTAAAGCAGAAAAAACTGCATGTGGGTATTAATTTATTGTGAGTCTTCTATGATGTATGCAGTTTCTTAAAGAAAGAAACTTATTAAAAAATAATAAGTTTGTGCTTCCTCGTCTTCTTCTGCTCCGTAACAGTTTGTCAGTATGAAAAGTGGCTCCTGTTTAAGTCCAGCTCATCAAAGCAGCATGTGACGAGTTCTCAGTACATTCATGCAAAGCCCGGAGGAAAGTAGGTGAGCGTCACAGTTGTAGTGGAGTTCAGAGAAAGTCCCGGTGGATTGTGGGAAGTCATCGTGGTCTCACCTCTGGTCTCCTCGTGGTTACACGGCGTGCATCGGGGTGCCGCAGTACTTGTGCCACAGGTCAATGGCTTTAGTCACGATGGCGTCTGTGTTTTCCTGCGGTATCTGGAAGAGACGGAGACGAGCCGGAGGTTACACGAAGAAATGACACGCTTCCTCTGGATCCAAACTACTCACACTCGAGAGTCTTACTTTTTTGTTTTTTGGCAGTGAACAAGTTGTTGTTTCTCTGCTGTATTACTTAATATTTAGACTGTGTAGGCTAACGGAGACAACCATTCACGGCATGAACAAATGTCTGCGCTTGAACACACCACAAATACTACAGTCACCGGCCAGCTGGCACATACGTTCTGCATGAAAGGTAATAAATAAGCACCAGAGGGTGGCAGCAGTTTGTATTAATCAGAAAAAGAGGAAAACAGGAAGCGTCTACATTTTACTTATTAATCTTACATGATCATGTTCTAAAGCAGAAAACGCCCTACTGGTTTAAAAGATAAAATACCAAACTGTTAACTCACGTTGCACAAGAACCTGACCATGCCGTCCGACCGGTTGATTCCCATCAACACGATCTTGTAGCTGAGCAGGATCTCCAGAGCCACGAACACCAGGATCTTACAGGAGCCGCTGATCACCTTGTCCCACACCCTGAGGAGAGTTTAAAGGGTTTAAGAGCAGTCTACGATAGCACAGACCCTAACGCTGTAACTGAATATAAGTCAAATAAAAAAAAAGATTAATGCCACTTGAATAAGACAAATGTTGCACAGAATCAAACTCTGAGAAGTGAAATACATCATTTTCGTGGGATTGAAGTAAGATATTGAGCAAGTATGCAAATTACTAGTTTAAGAGATGAGTAAACAGAGAGTTAAAATGTCAGTCCTGCTGGTTTAAATCAAAATGCATGCATGTGGGCATACATATGCTCGAAAGAAGTTGTGGAGGCAACAGGAAACCGACCTCTGCAGGCTGGATTCAGGCAGGCAGCCAGCGAAGCAGCGTCTGAACCAGAGGCTGTAGGGCAGCTGAGTCAGGGCCCCTTTGCTCTTCAGGTGGTTCAGCAGTCGAGGTTCCTCCTGACTCAGATAATGCTCCAGGCTCTTAGGCTACAGCAGAACAGAACAACGCGAAACAACCGAGTCTTAGTTTACAGTGACGCACTGTGATAAATTCACAAGGGCTTTATCACAGTGATGCAAACTGAAATTAAAAACATGATTCAGAAAATGCTTTGAATCCTTTTCATCGCTGGCGAATGTGCAACACTACACATGTGAAACCACAGCTAAATGCGTGGGGATACTCAAACACACTCAGTTTATAAAGCTGAACATATGCCTACTTCTTCCTATAAGTCTCAATCGTTACACGAGCCTCATCTCTGCTCACAACAGTTCACCACAGAAAAAGAAGAAACGCTGTTAAACATCTGCTGCAGTCTAGACTCACATCTGTGCCACTGCTCATTAGACACAGAAGAAATGCATTCTTATGCACAGCTGTGGTTATTTATAGCATCTCCACCATCTTACTATATATCAGCACTATAGTGAAATCTAAATCATCGTTATTAGAAATTAAAAAATGTGATCAATCACTCCTTTATGGCACTGAAGCAGACTTTACAGTTCCAAATGTAAAGATAACTAATCCTCATCATTTGACCTACAACTGGTTTTGAAAACGGTGAAATCGGCAGAAATACTCCCTCTGATCTGTTTTTTTTTGTATCGTGCACACGCTGCAGAACATTTAGGGAATTTAAAACTCTTGTCAACCTCAGTGTCGTCTCTGAGGGAATCAATAACGCAGTCACAAGTTTAAGTGTCCCTTTAGAAGACTCATTTGCAAAGTTTTAACTTCCTGGTTGACGTCCCATAATTGTCCTTTCATTTTCTGAAGTGCAACTGCTTTTAGAGTTTGATAAAGAGCCCATGAAGTCCACTAACTGGACATTAAGAGTAGGGATGCACCGAAAGACTTTTATCTCCGAAACAACACGACGGAAACAGGATGTCGTGATGACGCAACATTAATATTCATTTCTGCAGCTGTAATGCATTGATGTTAGTGAGGGTAGTGCTAACAGTACTAATCATTTTCATAATCATTTATTTCTGTGTTTCGTTTTTTCTTCATGTTCGGTTTCCGCCAATAATTTTTTTCAGTGCATCCCTAATTAAGAGCTTCTTTAACACATACTCCATCTATTGATTGCAGCTGAAGCCGTTTTAATCAAAGTAAACTGAATGCAACACTCACAAGGTGAGGTATGGAGTCTCCGAACTTTGCGTGGAACTGATTGACGAAACACTTGATCAGCCAGTAGCAGTCCACGGGATCGTCTACGATCTCTTCCATGGCTCGGCTGATGGACAGAAAGTCCTCGTTCTGTTCGTCCTGGAAAAAATAAAAAATAAAAACATCAACGTCACATAATGCAGACACACAGAAGAAAGGAATCATGGAAAATTGATCGTAACATCTCAAAACAGATTTAGGACTCAACAGAAAACATGACAATTTAATTTCATCAAAACAGGAGACTGGACACTGTTACTTGTATTTTTTTTTAAATAACTGTGACATAAAGTAAACGCATCCATCACTACTTGGAGCATTTTGATTGAAGTACGAGGAACTGTGAGTGATTACAGCACATTCTCTCTGCCCGTGTGAGTCTGTGTGGTTTCCTTGATTAATTACGACGCTAATGAATATAATTAATCAGTTCTGATGCCGTAATGGCTGCAAGTGATGATCTTACATGAATCATTGCGTGACAGTCATAATGAAAAGCTGCTAAATTCAAGTATGAGAGACCAATATCTCTTTAATCTGGAAACTTCAGCTTCTTAATACGTTCCTAATGACAGTCATGTACAAATCAGGCTCTAAATTCTTATTGTCCCAGCTACTATTAGGGGTAACACGACTGTAACCACGTCCCCTCTCATTAGTTCTTCTTTAAAAACACACCTGTAATATCTAATCACGAATTATCCAGCTCACAACGACGAGCTTCGTCTTACCGGAGGCGAGGTCTCGGAGCAGCGTGGGAGGACCTGGCTCTCCAGCTGAAACATGCGCAGGTAGACGTGGGTGGAAGGCGTGGAGGAGTTGATGTACCTCATCACCTCCAGAGCCTCCAGGATGTCTTGGTACTGCTCCTTCCTGTAGCCTCCCACGAGGGCATGGGAGTCGCTGTGGGGAGGCAGGATGCCTGCAAGGAGCAGCAGAGTGGGAATCAGGGAAATGCACCCGGGAAGGTTTTTCTTTATTTATGCAGACTTTATAGCCACCATCTTATCAGCATCTCTATTTACTGATTATGTGTGCTTCTTACCCAACAGTACTTTCCACACATGGATCCTATACATGGAGGGGAGGGGGAACCTCTGACTGAAGGTGCTCAGCTTTTCTAGATCTGTAAGAGAGTAAAACAAGCTCTGTTAGTTCATCAAATGAAGAAAACATCATTTAATGACGCAGAAATAAACTGAATGTGTATTATTGAAGCTATACTGTGATAGAGTGGATGGCATTACAGATAATGCCCCCAAATGCCCCCCGACTAACAATATTCTGTTGCCAGACACCAAGGACACCCTCAGAAGGCCCAAGTCCATTCTCTGATGAGTCATAACTGTTTTGGAGGCATAAGTGAGACCTTAACAATATTAGGAAAGTGGTCATAATGTTATGCCTGAGCGGTGCACATGTGATTAATCTTAAACTCATGGACCCATCATTATTTGGAGCTGCTGTGGAGGTCTAGATGTCAAAGTGCCAGTTCCCCGAGTGCCTCCTCCCTCCCCAAATTGAACAATCTCATCTTGCAATTTGGTAGGTTTCCTTTATAGTTATGCTACTTTAACCTCACAAGATGCAAGAGTGCAGTCAGCACAGACAAACAAAGCAACTGTGGTGAAAGAAAATGAGAAAAGCGAGACCCAAAAATGGCTAACTATTGGCACATGTTGCAATGACAACCATAAACCCCTTTAAACGAATGAAGACCCTGCACTGACAATGCTATCTACCCTATGACATATTCATAATGATACGCCTCATAGATGTCCCTGTTTCTATGGGTTAGACTGTTGCTCATGTTGCTTTAAAGGCACTAATGTCAGTAAGCACACCAGGGCTACAATCAGGCTTTTTCCCCTGCACATTATGAAGTGGTACCCACCCAGAGGATTGTCCTTCAGCAGTATTTCCAGAGACTTCTTCTCCTCCACTCCTCTGAAACCAACTTTCTCATAATAAGCAGAGCGGAAGTTTCTCTGAGGGTCGTCAGCCATGATGACCTGGACATCCCCAAAGCTTCAGTATGAGGCTCTGAACTCTGCGTTCACACGAGAGAAACGTTGTTTTTAGCATTTACTTACTTACTTAGCTTGGCTTCATGTTAGCATGAGAATAGCGCTAACGTATCTGCTAATGTCAACGCTTTACAAGAAAAATATGTTTTCCATATATTGTCACAAACCATTATAAAACCACTTTTAAAATATTCCCCTACCTCGCTGTGCTCCAGTTTCGTTTCCAGTTTGAAGTCTAGCAGTCTACAGCTAGCTGCTACGTTGCTACATGTCTTTATCCAGCAAGCTAAAGTTAGCTTAGATAAAAACAGCAATTAAATAAAACAAAAACAAACTAACCCTAACACTTTTCGCTTATGTTCACATTAATAGCTAAACAACTATATGGCATACAGTATATGACATCCCTACACGGCCAAGCTGACGAGTGGGTCTGCTACATGCTAACTTACTGTTGTTGTCAAAACACATCCGGGTAACTCTTGTCAAAATAAGAGTCGAAGCCGGAAACTGAAGAGTGAACGACCGCTTACGAATAGCAAAACGCTTTTATTTTGAAGAGTAGTTAGCATGTTTTTTTCCGGTGCCGGTATAAAAAAAACATTTAAAGATTTAAAATTAGGAAAAACAGTGTATCTGTAAATTGTCTATATATATTTTATAAGTTTGTCTTTTTTTCTCTTTGAGAGTTTTATTTAATAAACACAATCTAAAAACTGTCCAAAATGCATTGTGCAATTAATACTTATTGATGAGATTTTAGTTATAGAATACTGTTTTTGTCTGTTTAAGTAATAGTAATAATAAAGTAGGCCTACTTATTTATACTTCTTTACCGTAATTATTGTACTGATCCTGTTTCACTGTTCTATTCCATCTGCTGTGGGATCAAAATAATAATAAAAACAAAACAAAAATGATCTTATCTTACAACCACACATTAAAGAAGCTGTGGCTTGCAAAATGTTTCTCAGTCATAGTCGGACATTACTTTACTCTAGTAATGCATGGGCTACTGTGAATCTACCAATGTATATATTTATATTATAAAAACAGACATGGCAAAAAGAAATTAACAAGACGAGACATGAATGAACGTGAGCACAAAGTCACTCAGGTTTTATTTGGAGTAAGTGAAAAAGTGTTATACTGCTGAAAGCACTAAACAGCAAGGAAAAAAAATGGTTAACAAATTATTAAAAATCCTTTTTTAATGATTATAAAAACACAGCGGTTAAGCAAATATATGTCACCCAACTCTGCTCCCAACCAGACAGTATCATCGGGTTTGCAATGAAAAGCTTTAAGACATTAGATTTTACAAAAAGTTTTTGCTAAGAGAAAATATGGCATATCATTTCCAAGCCTATTTAGGGGTCGCCAACAGTTATAGTATATACTTTTCAATCAAAATACTTTAAGATGGCTGCCATTAATACTTAGGTCCTTTTAAAAATAAGTCTCTGTAATGTTCCATGATATATTGAACTAAAGCATTTTTTAAGCACAGCATCACCAAAGCATTAAGCTAAAACTATGAAAAATTTAGAAAATACTTGAATTTTCTATGCACACACACACACACCTAGTTATTTTCCCAAACATGAACACACTTTAACCCTTTCTTTTTCTTGATTTATTTAGTGGAGGAGTAGGAGGTGAAGTTGCTATGACTGAAGTGACTAGAAGTCGGGGATGTAAAGGAGCCAAGGTCCAAACTTCCTCTTCGAGAGCCTCGTCGTGAGCCACTCCTGGAGCCTGCGGTGGATCCTGGGGTAGAGGAGACATTGTACGGACTGCTGATTCCTCTGGAAGACATAGATGAGGCCTGCAGCATTTTCACCCCAGTGCCGTCCTCCACCAGGCAGTTATCCAGAGCATCTTTGTATGAGATTTTAAGTTTGCTTTTGGGGCATGTTAGGTTCTTTGTGTGGTCTTTGATGTTTTGGAGCTTCTGGGCTGTCCTTCCATCCAGCCAGCCCATTTTTAAAGCGTCTTCTATGGCTCTTCTACAGCCCATTTCTGGGTCATAAAGCCCCCCAGTTACAACCTGGAACTCCATGAATCTCTGACCTGCCTCATACTGGTAGCCACATCTCCTTCATGGCCTCTGAAACCGACATCTTCCTTTTGGTCTTTACATCTTCAAAACCAATATAGGCTTTCTGGGCAGGCTTAAGCTTAGGGGCCATGTCACTATTTATTATGCCCATGCGGGAAGCCTCTTGGATGCTGAGCCTTCGGCCATTTGCGGGATCGACAATTCCTCCAGTGCAGGCTTGGGCCTCAAGCAGTCTCTGAGCAGTGATGGAGTCCACAAGACCACGATCCAAAGCCTCTGTGATGGATATCTTTTCCACAGTGTCTGTGTCAAAAATGGCGCCGACGGGCTCCTGTTCACCCAATGCGTCGATGGGAGACTCTAGAGAAATAGATATGCTGGATATATGCTTACGGGAGTCGGCAGAGTCTTGAGAAACACTGCTGACTAAGGTGCTTCGCTGTGAGACAGTGGTAGTTCTTGTTGTGGTCATCTTGCTGAGAGTAGGTGATAAGGATCTTAGCACATCTGATGATGATGACGATGATGATGACGATTTCAATGGGACTGAGTTTTCTGATGTTCTTGAAGTTGATGTCGCTGAAGACGCATCGAAAGATGTTGCTGTCTTTGAAGTTGATGTTGATGGAACTGTTCTCGAAGTTGACGTTGTCACTGATGATTTGCCAAAGTTGGCCGATGGTGCTGGAGTTGCTGATGATGATGATGATGATGACGATGACAGTAGTGTTGATCCATGTTTGACTTTGCTGGAGATGATATCAGCAAACTGAGTAAGTGTGATGATTCTTGACTGATACTGCTGGAAAATTGATTCATCAATTACCCGCTTTGCAAGCAACTCATTAATGTCATACTGTCGGCCAGTTTTCCCGTCAATGATAACCAACCCACAGAACCATCTGGAGCAGTGATAGTGATCTCTTCCCACTCACATTCCTGCTCGGACAACTCCAGGAAGGTATCATAGTCAATGTACCCTTTGTCATATGCTTCACGTATTGTCATCTCTTTATTAGTCTCTGGGTCCACAATTACTACTCTCCTCTTCCTGAGAGTGTTCTTTTGGGTTGCCTCTTGTTTTTTCTTGTCCACGATTGGCAAAAGGATGAGGCCGGTCTTCTTGTCTATGATGCAGCGTTTCTTAAGCTCCAAATAGGTTAAGTTTTCCTGTGTGTTAGGGTCAAAGAAACCTTTTGTATCATCATCCTCATCAGTCAGGATCTTGTTCATTTTCTCATCAAAGTAGCCTTTCTTGTAGGCTACTTCCACATCAATGCGATGGCTGTGTTGAGGATCTATGATACCACCACTGGCAATCTGGGCCTCAAGCAGACGTATACCGTGACCTCTCTCCACTAAACCTCTTTCTATGGCCTCAAAGAGGGAGATAATCTTGTCTGTACCAGGTACTGTGTAACCAGTCACAGCCTTTTCTGCTGCAAGCAGTTTGTCCTTAAACTCTGGCCCAAACAGCCGTCTATTGTAGGCATCACTGACAGTCAGATAGAGGTTATTGACAGGATCAATGATGAAACCTGAGGCAGCCTGGGCCTCGAGCAGCTCCAGAGTGGTCCCAGATCGCAACACCCCATTTTTCATGGCCTGATAGATTGGCAAAACCTTATCGGTGGCCTCATCATAAACTCCTGCTATGCAAGCGGAACCTCTCAAGTAAGAGTGCAGGCGGTCTTCAATGTCTTTGCTGGTCAGTCTACCTGTGCTGAGCTGGTCCATATCAGATCGTTTCAGCAGGTTTGCATCCACCAGATCTGTGACCAACACCTCGCTCCTAAGCCCCTGGACGGTCAATGGCTTCTTCGGTTCAGGGAGAAGTAAAAGACCTGTGCTTGGATCAGCTTTACATTTCATCTTCAGGGATACATATGTAGTTGCTTGTTGGGTGTCTGGGTCAAGATAACACTCAGGACGCTGATTTAAGGCCTGGTATAGTTCTTGATCTATGAGATCTCGATTCATAGCAGTGTCCCTGGGTAGGAATACGCTGAGTCCTGGGTCCAAAATCCCCCCTACGGCCTCTTGAGCCTGGAGTGCACATAGTGCTGTGTACTTGTCAATTAATCCCTTCTTCATGGCTTGACCTACTGACAGGAGCTTGGCAGTATTTGGGTCTCTATAACCAATAGCCGCAGCCTCAGCAGCAAACAGCTTTGATTCATCTTCCTTATCCACTATTCCTTTGGCACATGCTTCTTTTACTGTCAGTTTCTGATTAGTTCTGGGGTCAATGATGTGGCCTGTGAATGCCTGGGCTACCAATAGCTTGGTGGCACACTCAGATGACACAGTTTTCTGTTTCTTTGCCTCTGTAAAGGACATTTTTCTTAAAGGCCCAGCTGCAACACCAGCAATTGGCCCAGTACCTTTCAGAAAGACTGTTTTATCCACAGATACCTCTGGGACAGTTTTCTTCCCCTTTACTAGTTGGCCAAATGTTGACTGGTCCAGGACCCCACAATCAAGCAACTGTTGTGCTGTAACTGTCTTACGTACACCATCAAAGATCAATTTGGACGGGTCAAACCTCTCAGACACTGGCAAAATATGTTGGCCTGTGTGAGGTTCAATTTTGCATCTTTTCTTCAAAGCGCCATAGCTTGCATCACGCTCAGTGTCTGGGTCAAGGTAACATTCAGGACTCTGGCTTAGAATACGATGGAGGTCTTCATCTAACAGGCTGCGCTTTATAGCCGTGTCTTTAGGCAGGAAAACGCTAAGATTAGGATCTAGAATTCCTCCTACTGACTCCTGGGCCTGGAGCAGACGTACCCCTTTCTTTTTGTCAATTAATCCCTTCTTTATTGCCTCAAACACTGACAGAGGCTTGGCTGAACTAGGATCATTGTAGCCCACAGCAGCAGCCTCTGCTGCCAATAATCTGTCTCGATCACTAATATCCACCACTCCTTTGGCACATGCTTCCTGTACTGTCAGCTTCTGATCATTTTTAGGGTCAATGATGTGACCAGTGGCTGCCTGGGCTTCCAGTAGTAAATCGGCACTATCTTCAGGCAACAACTTCTGTTTCTTGGCTTCTGACAAAGACATTTTTCCCTGACGTCCTGCCTCAACCGCAGCAATGGGCCCAGTGCCTTTCAAACATGCCTTCTTTTCCATGGAAACCGCTGGAACAGTTTTCTCCCCTTTCACAAGTTGGTCAAATGTTTGCTTGTCAAGGACACCACATTCAAACAACTGCTGTGCTGAGACTGGCTTACGGACACCATCAAACATCAGTTTGGAAGGGTCTTTTCTCTCAGTGATTGGTAGAAGAATCAGGCCAGTGTGAGACTCTGTTTTGCATCTTTTCTTTAAATCCCCGTAGCTGGCATCGCGCTCAGTATCTGGATCAAGATAACACTTGGGACCCTGATTTAGTACACGACAGAGGTCTTCATCCAGGAGGTTGCGCTTTATAGCTGTGTCTCTAGGAAGGAACACACTGAGGTTGGGATCCAGAATACCTCCAGCAGATTCTTGGGCTTGCAGGAGACGTAGTCCAGTCTTTTTGTCAACTAATCCCTTCTTCATTGCCCCAAACACTGACAGAGGCTTGGTTGTGCTAGGATCCTTAAAGCCCACAGCAGCAGCTTCTGCTGCTAAAAGTTTACTTTTGTCCTTATTGTCCACTACTCCCTCAGCACATGCTTCCTCTACTGTCAGCTTCTGATTGGATTTGGGGTCGATGATGTGACCTGTGGCAGCCTGGGCTTCCAGCAGCAAATCTGCACTATCTGGGGGCACGAGCATCTGTTTCTTCGCCTCTGACAGAGACATTTTCCCTGAAGGTCCAGCTGCAACACCAGCAATTGATCCTGTACCCTTAAGAAAGACCTTTTTATCCACAGACACTTCTTGGACAGTTTTTTCACCCTTTATTAGTTGGTTGAATGTTGGTTTGTCCAGGACCCCACAATCAAGCAGTTGCTTTGCTGTTACTTGCTTACGTACACCATCAAAGATCAATTTGGAAGGATCTTGCTTCTCAGTGATTGGCAAAAGTAGCAGACCAGAATGAGGTTCAATTTTGCATCTTTTCTTCAAAGCTCCATAGCTTGCATCACGCTCAGTTTCTGGGTCAAGGTAACATTCAGGACTCTGGCTTAGAACACGACGGATGTCTTCATCTAACAGGCTGCGCTTTATAGCCGTGTCTTTAGGCAGGAACACACTAAGATTAGGATCTAGAATTCCTCCTACTGACTCCTGGGCCTGGAGCAGACGTACCCCAATCTTCTTGTCAATTAATCCCTTCTTCATGGCCTCAAATACTGAAAGAGGCTTGGCTACATTAGGATCCTTGTAGCCCACAGCAGCAGCCTCTGCCGCCAATAATCTATCTCTATCGCTTATATCCACCACCCCTTTAGCACATGCTTCCTCTACTGTCAATTTCCGATTGGTTCTTGGGTCAATGATGTGACCAGTGGCAGCCTGGGCTTCCAGCAGCAAATCAGCACTATCTTCTGGCAGTAGCAATTGTTTCTTGGCTTCTGACAAAGACATCTTGCCTCGACTCCCAACTATAACACCAGCAATGGGCCCAGTCCCCTTCAGACTTACATTTTTGTCTACAGACACCTCTGGGACAGTTTTCTTCCCCTTTTCTAAAGCCTTAAATGTTGGCTTGTCAAGAACACCACAATCAAGGAGCTGCTTGGCTGTGACAGGTTTCCGAACACCATCAAAGACAAGTTTGGAGGGATCTGCCTTTTCGGGGATAGGAAGAAGCAGAAGGCCTGTTTGTGGCTCTACCTTACATCTCCTCTTCATTGCCATGTAGGTTACACCTTCTTCATTTTCTGGGTCCAGGTAGAGTGCTGGTCTCTTAGTCAAAGCCTGAGAAATGCTTTCATCAATTAGGCCACGTTCGATGGCTGTATCTTTGGGAAGGAAGACACTGAGTATGGGATCTAGAATGCCGCCCACAGACTCCTGGGCCTGTAACACTCGCAGTGTTGTGTTCTTGTCAATCAGACCCATCTTCATGGCCTGAAATACTGAAAGAGGTTTGCTTGAGCCTGGGCCACTATATCCAACCGCGGCAGCTTCTGCTGCCAGCAGCCGGTCTCTGTCTTCATCATCAACCACACCTTGATCACACGCCTCATCAACAGTCAACTTCTGGTTGGTTCTGGGGTCAATGATGTGGCCTGTAGCAGCCTGAGCATCCAATAGCAAGTCGATGCTCTCTGGTGGGAGCAGATTCTCTCTCTTGGCTTCGGCGAATGTTAGCTTTTGAAGGGGTCCAGTAATGGAGCCTGGAGATTTTGGACTTTCAATGAAAACCCCAGCTATTGGGCCTGTGCCTTTCAGACTGACTTTTTTGTCAACAGACACTTCAGGTACGGTCTTGTGTCCCTTCACAAGCTGGCTGAATGTTGGTTTGTCCAAAACACTACAATCAAGCAACTGCTTTGCTGTGACTGGCTTACGGACTCCATCAAAAATCAAAGTGGAAGCATCCAAGGTTGGGGGCTCTTTAGCTTTCTTCAGCTCAGTCTCCATGGTTTGTCTGACAATGGTCACCTCTTGCAGTTCTTTCTGGATAGCTAACAGCCTACTCTTATATGTCTCCTCCAGCTCCCTGAGTTCCCTCATCAGCCTCTCTATCTCACTTTTCAAAGCATTCTTTTCCTTCTCCAGACTCTCCTTGTCTGAGTCATACTGCCTGATCATGCCCTGTTTACTGTCACATTGATCTTTCCAGTAACTTAAATCCCTCTTCACCCTCTCATTCTCCTCCTGCAGCCGCTGCTTGTTGCGAAGCTCAGACTCTTGGGAGAGTTTAATGCGACTCAGTTCCTCCTCTAGTCTGCTGATGTGTTCTTTGTCTTTTTCGGCCAGCTTCAGTTTCAGCAGCAGACTTTCTTTCTCACTTACAACCTCGTTGTACTGGGACTGAATGGATTGCACCATGGCTTTTGTCTGCAGAGAAATGGAGAGAAAAAGCAGAAAATCATAAATAAATTTACAGTGTAGAAGAACAACTACAATACTGCATTTTAAATTACAGTATACAGTCACTGAATCAGTGAAGCAGAAGGTGAATTGAGGAAACTGCACACAAACTTGCTCTTCTAAACATTTCTAGCAGCAGTATACTAAAAAGAGGCGATTTATTTGGGTTCACATTTCAATTTGAAGCGTCAAAAGTGACAACTAGACTGCATTCATGTTAACACAGGTCAAAATACAAAAGGCAAGTCTGTGTGCATTCTGCATAATTTTCTTCAGAACAATGAGAAAACTAGAAAATGTCTCACCAGAATGGGAAGTAAAAGCGTATAAAAATTGGTGCTACAGTTGTCAAGCACAATATAGAGTAGAATTAATATCCTCTAGCTTCCCTTTCCAGTAGACAAAAATCTATACTGACACTACTTTGTTTACAGAAAAAGACCAGCAGAACAAATAGAATGAATACTATGCACATTCTGCAGATTTTCAAAATAACCTGATACATAAAATCAATTGACTTGTTCCAAATTGTTTCAAGTGTATCAGTGCAATTTCAAAAGTTTGCAAAATGTGACTTGAAGACCAATGGTAAGCTACAACAATATCATAAACAATAATCAGACAGTGTTAGACCACAGGGTCCACTACCGCTAACGTCACTGATGCTGTTGATCATTCTAAACCAAAGAAGTAATGCAAAGAAAATAGCAAGCATGCTGCACAACTTTGCACAGTATAGACAGGAAGGGGCAGCGGGCTGAGGAGGTCGAGAGGCTGAGAGACATAGCTTGCAAGTGATTGACATGCAGGTTTATTCAAACACATACAGACGTATGTGCTCAAATCGAAGCGGGGTGCATCTAGAGAGGATCTAGAGAGGTTTCCAGAATGCAAGCAAAGGTTCAGCTAAGACAGCGACTGCTACATGAATTTTCCAAGTGAGGATTTGGAGGTGATTTGAAAAGACGAGAGCAGTCCAGGACCATGTACCTCGGAGGCCTGCTTGTATATTTTCTCAGTCTCCATCTTGAGTTTTTCCCTCTCAGAGGAGAGCTCTGACACCAGATCGTGGTACTCTTTAACGCTGTGTTCGCTGGACTGCAGCTGCAGCTCCAGTGCAGTAATCTGCGACGAGAGCTCATCATCACGTCCTTGTTTAGATCTCAAGAGTTCCTGTTTATCGAGCCGCGCTGCCCTTAGTTCCTCCTCCAGCCTCAGCCGCTCTTTGGTTTGAGTTTCTGTCATCTCCTTCAGCCTTTGAAGCTCAGTAGAGTTCTCGTTCAGTGCCTTACTCTTGTCCTCAATGGTTTTGAAAAGACCTTCATTCCTGAGGTTCGCCTCCTTGACTCGGACCTGCTCCTGGAGTAGTTGCTGCTGAAGGGCTTTCAGCTCCATGCTCAGCTGTGTCACACGCTCTGCAGAAGTATTGTTTTGCCTCAAGCTTCTCTCTAGCTCCTCCTGCAACCTAAGACGTTCTTCTTCGCCTCTCTTTTCTGATTTGCTGGTTTGCTCTTGGCTTTGGCGCAGTGCGGTGACGGTGCTGGTGTACTCCGTCAAGGTTATAGTTGTCTTTTCCAGCTCTGCTTCCACCTGTCGTCGTCTGGCAGCTTCCTCTTGGTTAGATTTCCTCAGATTCTCCACCTGGCTCTCCAGAGCATCTCTTACAGACTGGAGTTCCTTAATGCGTGCCTGTACACTGTTCATGTTTTGCTCTATTCTGGATCGCTCTCTGCTCTCTCTCTGCAGATCCATGCGCGTCTTTTCAAGCTCGTCCTCGCACTCCCTCAGCTGGGTCGCAACAACGGCAGAATTAGTCAGCTTCACTTGCAGCTGGCCCAGAGACTGTTCCAGCACACTGTTCCCTTCTTCTGTGGTTACTCTCCGGCGGGTCTCCTCCTCTAGACTGTGTGTGACGTACACCAGCTGATCGCTCTTCTCCTGCAGGCTCTTCATGGCCCCAGCCAGCTCTTCTCTATATTGGTTGTTTTCTTCCTCTCTCTGCCTCTTCAGCATCTCCATCTGACTTTCCAGTTCTCTCCTCCTGCGCCCCTCCTCTATGACCACAGCCCGCTGACTTTGAGCTTCCTCCTCTGCCCTCTTCTTCTGCTCCTCAGTCTGGGCGATGGCGATCCTGAGCCTCCTGAGCTCCTCTTCCAGATTCCTCCTCTCCGTCTCCATCCTGTCACACTGCAGCCGGAGCTCAGTCGTATCCTCATCCCTCTGGGCGGCCAGCCGCTGTACGTCTGTACGACTGGCATGGATCTGGGACTCGTAGCTGAGCTTTATGTTATTTATTTCCACACTGCACTGGCTCCTTACCTTTGATAACTCGTTCTGTAGATCCTTGATCTTTGCCGCTTCCTCAGCCAGCTTCCGCCGCAGCTGTTCAATCTCCTGCTCCTTATTTGACACAGTCTTCTCAACGTCCACCTTGGCCCAGCTTATTGTCTCCAGCTCTGTCTGCCTCTTCCTCAGCACGGATTCATACTCCTGCTGCTGCTGAGTATAGCGCTCTTCCGCCAGCTTCCTCTTCCTCTTTTCTTCATCCAGCGAGTATTTGAGGCGTTCCACCTGATCTTTGAGGTCTGCCAGCTGGCTCTGAGTGCTGTCCAGACTGTCCTTGGTGGCACTGCACTGCATCACCGTATTTTGCTTCACCTCCTCTATCGACAGGAGCTGGTCCTGGGACTGGGTCAGCTCCAGCCGGTAACGAGCAACAGCATCTTCCAGTGATCTGTTCTTGGAGTCGCGATCTTGGATGTCCTCCCTCAGCAAGCGAAGTTGTTCTTCTAACAGTTCGATCTTGGTGTTACGTATCTGGAAGCAAAATAGAGAGAGAAGTCAGATTTTGTTTAGGCTTTCACGGTTTGTTTGTTTTTTGGCCACTTGGGGGCAGCAGCTGCTCTTGGCAAGTGACAATATTTGCTGATTATCACCCTTTAAAACCAAATTGATATGGTGTTGTTAGCGTCTCGTTTTAGCTCCTTTTAGCTCAGTTTTGGTCTCCACCAACTTCTAAATGCTCCAGTTCAAGAGTTGGTGTTTTATTAACTTAAAAACTTAACTTTATCTAACTATACCAGGGTCAATATCATAGACGAGATTCACCCAAACCTTTAGTTTGTTCCCGGTCCCTGCACAGGTTGCTGGAAAAATTCAAAACAAACATTCAGCACAGAAGACGAGTACCTTGAGCTCCTCCATGTTTTTGAGCAACTCTCCCAGGTATTTGTAGTAGTCACCGGACAAGGTGAACAGCTCCATGTAGCGAGTCTGCAGCTGTACAGCCTGAGACAAAGACAGATTACAGCCTCCTGTCATTTCACTCAACTTAAAGACTGTAACGTTTCACATAATATGAGATCACGACGTGCTAACGCTCGGTGAGGTATTTCAATGAGAGGCAGCTTTTTATTTGTTTTCTTTTATAACCTCCTGGTGCAGATCCATTGACGGGGAACTCAGCATCGTCCTCTTGATGGGGACGTTGAGCAAAGTTTCCAAACCAGAGGTGTAGGAGGCAACATCTGTTTCATAGTCCTGTAATAAATAAAAAATAAAAGCAGGAGAATTAGTCTGTGAAATGTATATTTTTTATACATATATATATATAATACTTACCTTGATAGTGTTCACACAGGCCTCATTGTCTTTCAGCACGCTCTCTACCGTCTCCCTCCTCGCCTTGATTTCTGCGTTCAGAGCCTTGAAAATAAAACAACAGAATAACAAACATGTCAGGTGTCTGAGGTGATAACGGACCCTCAACACGGTAAACAAGATCAATGATAACGGCGCAGGATTGAGCAGGAGACCTTCTGGCTGTTGATGTGGTCTTTCAGGACTTGGACGCTGTCTATCTTGGTGGCCTGCAGGGCGTCTTGTTTTTTCCGCGTGACGTCAATCCAGTCAATGAGCATGGTGCTGGTTTGCTTGTAGTGCTGCAGCTGAGGCAGATACGACTGCAGGTCCTGGAGTCTGGGCAAGAAAAGGCAAGAAATTCATTTAAATGGAAACTGTAACTCCAAGAGAGTTTCACACCAAACACCAAAAAACACTTCCCCCATGATAAAATGAAAGTAATGCTTCACATGTATTTATTTTACATTATATAAAATAAGAAAATGTCCTAATTATCAGTTATTTCACTAATCTATTCAGCATCAGCTGTATCAAGGCCTTGTTTCATCAGATTTGCAGCATTTGATCATTTCCTCTGGATTTTCTCAGGATCTGGTTTTAAGTGGCACTTGCACGGTACTTTACAAAATTGCACAATAATCCGCGTTGACATGGAGCGAGTGATTAAAAGGCTGATCACAAAGCAGACACCCTTCATGGATTCTGATTTATACCCGCCTCCAGTTGAGAAACTTGATGAATGTTGTCGTGTTATCGCCAGTTTTTCTGCAATATCAATTCTAAAATACTTCAGTTTCATCTTCAAAATATTCTATTGTCCGAAACAAGTAGACTTTGGCCCTCAAATAATACAGTACATACATGTTTGCAAAATGCACAAATGCACAAAACACTATAAATTATTTGTATGTTGTACTTTTTGTGCCGCTCTTGTGTCTTCTGACTGTTATAGTGTCTATTTCTTTAGCTAGCAAGAATTAGTTTTTTGTTTGTAGTCTGAAAAGCACTGACCAATTACATTTGAGCAGGACTGGTTGAGTAAACGTCCAAATGAAAGCAAAAGAAGCTAAGTACCGTGACATATCCCCTCAGCAACCAAGCTTAAACATTTGCCACTGCCTCCAAAGTCCAAGTCATCAAGTTATAGCTGATTATCACGAGACACAGACGTCCTTTTGTCCTTGGTGCAAAGTGAATATAAAAGAGATACACACCTGATGTCAATCTGTCCCAGGACTCGTCTCCAGCGGTCTGACAGCAGGCCCACCTGCTCGGTGTATCTTGACAGTATCATGTCACACCTGTGGAAGGCTTCGCCCACCTGGCTGTTCCAGTGGTAGGCCTTGCCCAGCTCTGCCTCCATAGAGTCCAGGATGTCTCTCTTCTGGTTCAACTCTGATTTAATGTGCTACACATCAACGACACACAGGGAACGCCCGTCACAAGTGGCAGCAGAAAGCAACTCTATAGTGCAGCTCCTAGTACATATGTACGGCACAGCTAAATCTGGCCTTCTCACACCAGCTGTCCTAATTCAACCTGATGCACGGCCACTGAGCCATGTACTAACATGCACTGGTATTCAGACCCAGCTGCAGCTTGTCGGACATGCAGCACAAACAACTAGAATAGAGGTTAGTTTTCACAACAGGTTCTCTGCAGTAATCGCCTACAGTCCTAAATGAGAAGCGATATCCCGTCGGAGATGGAAATAATTACACATTCATGCGATATATTAGAATACCTGCAGGGTCGATATATATTCCTCGACTTCACTGGGAGACAGAGACGTGGTCTCTTTCTCTGTCAGCCTCGCCTCATGAACTTTCACAATGTCCTCAGCTTGTGCAACGCTCTCCAGCATGTCCCTCAGGGCCTGCAGCCTGATAAAGATAAAGGGATTGATTAGAGGTTAAGGTCAGAGACAAACATAAGATGGAATACTTTAGGGCTGTTGTTAATGAGGAGTAGTTTTAGGTAGAACTGTGTGGCAGAACACACTTTTAACATCTTCCAATTTGAATAAATTTGCCGGAAAAGAACATTTTGATCTGTCTTAGCCACAATATTTAGACTTTGCAGCTTGTTCAGCTTGTGATTGATTGATTGCACAGATTTAAATCCTAAATTAAGTGTTTTGTCAAGTCTTTTCCAATCAAGCCTCATAAATGTTGTCTAAAGTGTAAGGTGTCCCCCAGGGCTCAGTGTTGGGTCCCCTGTTTTTTGTTTTATAATGATGATACCACCTCAGACGTCACCAGATTCTCTCATTAAATAATGCCGTCTGCAGGTTAAAGATGGCCTTAATGGACCCTGCTTCTCAAATAAATAAGGAAATATACAAAACAATGTATTACCTACTGCGTATTACTGAGATATTCTCTGATGCTACTTGTGGATGTTTTGATATTTATTATTCTTAGTCAAATTCAAAGCTAACAATGACTGTAATTTATTAAGTGTAACCTATGCTACCTCACAGATCTATGAAAAATACATGTTCACATGACAGTTTCTTTACTCTGAGAAATGTTTTTAAGGACATTTTTGAAGTATGAAGCAGGTAATTTAGTCTTTGCTAGGAAGATCTTTATCTTTATGTCAGTGAGTTTGTGTTTTTGTACCGCTGTATGAATGCTGACGAGCTGCTCTCCAGACTTCCCAGTCTCTGGTCGATCACATTGATCTCGCTGCGGAGGAACTGAGCCTTGTCTGAATCGGTCATGCCTTCCAGCTCCTTCAAAATACGCTCCCTCAAACGCAGGTACTCGTCGTGCATCAAGTCGACGTCATGCTGCACCGCCTGGAGGAAACAAAACCAGTTAGTGTAAAGAACACTAACAGGGCCGTGTTTTCATGCTACGCGCTTGTGTTTTTTTTGCGTTCACCTCTAACTCAGTGATCTTGAGGCCGCAGTCTCGCACCCCATCGTTTCCGATGCAGATATGAACGTGCTGGATCAGCGTGCCCTCGGCGGCTTCCAGCCTCAGTCTGAGCGCGTGCAGCTCTGTTAAGGTATGAGACGAGGAGGACACCTTCTTCTTCACCTGCTCCGTCTTGGTCACTTTCACTACTTCCTTCTTGGACACCTGCTCTTTAGATACCACCTCTTTCTTTACTTCCGCTTTCCTTTCCGCCTGCCTTTTAACCTCCACACTCTGTCTTTCTTCTTCTGCTGCGGCTTGTTGAAGCTGCTGATGCTGCTGATTCTGCTGATTCTGCTGCTGCTGCTGATGCTGCTGATGCTGCTGCTGCTGAATTATAAACACCTGCTGCTGGTGCTGCTGCTGCTGCTGCGCAACTGCAGAGAAACAGAAACAGTGGCGTGAACAAAGTAAAGAGAGGAAGTAGGAGATGTTTCTACTTTAGATTTACAGGTGACAGTTACTACATATACTGACCGTAAACGGGCAGCTGCACCACCAGCTGGTCGTAGTGGGCCTGGGCTCCAGTATACTGGGTCTCAATGCTCCTCTTGTCATCATCAACAAACATCTGGGAGCCGTGGCTGATCTGTTTGAACTCCTCGTAGTGACTCTGCAGGTCCTTGATGATTTGACGGTACTCCTCAGGACGCATCTTAGCCAGCTACGAGACACATACAAACAAATGTCAGAACCAGTAACACGAGAACATAAGTGAAGGTTAGATAAGTGCACATCTTTGTGAATAGTGTGATGATCTGAGCTGCTTCTTTAGAATCAGGTGGCCATGTTTTATTGGTAAGTATTTATCTTTATGCCAATCACCCGTACTAATCGGTTTAATCTGCCTCTTGGCTTTAAAGCATCATATTATTTTACCTCAACTTGTGCATTATTATCTAACCTGAGCTGTGTTACCTTGATATTACTGTACAATACAATACAATACAATACATTCTACATCAATATTAAATTGATTAGAAAGTCCCTGATTTGCCTTTTAAACTGAATTAAAGGAATCAGTTTACAGTTTAGCATATGCATTTTCTTGCAGCTGCGGTCAACACTGTCGTCTCACAGCGAGAAGGGTCTGGGTTTGAACCTGGTGGTCAGCTGTAGCGTTTGCATGCCTTGTGTCAGATCTTATCAAATAACATCTGGAATAGGCTCCAGCCCCAGTGCTACCTTCTACCTTCTACAGGATAAGCAGTAGCAGATAGTGGATGGATGGATGCACGAGTAAAGAGCTGACAATCACTAATACCCAGAGATGGGAAGTACAAATACTTTGTTACTACTTCTTTAGTAGATTTTTCAGGTATCTGTGCTTTACTTGAGTATTTCAAATTTTTGACGACTTTTTACTTGTACTCCCTACATTTGTAAACAAATTTCTACTCCTTAAATTGGAAAAACTGTTTTGTTTTGATCGTATATAGCTAACGCTAGCTAGCTCTCAGTTTAAAAAACACCAACCAGATGCTCTGGTCAGTTTAGTTTCGATTATCCAGTACAATTATCCATGGATGTATTGTTTCATTAATGACAAAATCATTTACTTGAGTACAGAAGCTAAATCAGTACTTTTACTTTTACCAGAGCATTTTTTTACACACGTATCCGTAGTTTTACGTAAGTACAGAATGTGAATACTTTTGTCTAATACTTCACCATATTGGTTTGTGACTGACGCCTTCAGGTCATATTTATTCTGTAGATATTCTCGTCTGACTTTCGGCAAGAAAAGGAACCGCCATTTATTACAATATAAATTGCTGCTTTTGGGCAGCACAGTGCCGTGGTGGTTAGCATTGATGCCCATAGCAAGAAGGTTCTGGGTTTGAACTCATGGGCTGACCAGTGTGTCTGCGTGGGTTCTCTCCAGGTTCTCCAGCTTCCTCCCACCGTCCAAACACATGCTGGTTATGGTTCATTGGTGATTCTAAATTGGACGTAGGTGTGAGTGTCTCAGTGGAAGCCGGGATTACGCTCCAGAGGACGACCAGTTACAGAAGATGAATAATGAATGCCTGGTTTTGGTCTTGTGAACATTCTTCTTCAACAGCAGCAGCTTTTTACGGAAAATTAACAACTAAGTTTCATTTTCTGCTCTTTTCTGCGACCGTTCACATGCTGCACGAGCCTTATCCACGCCTTACCATGGAGATGGTGAGCGACCTGATGTGCCTGATATCCAGGAGACAGTACTGCCAGGCGATGAGGCTCCTAATGTTGATGTAGAGCTGATTCAAGACCGTCATGATGGACTCGTAGTACTGCTCGGTCCTTTGAACAAAACAGAGATTAAATTCAAACATCTGCTCACAGTGAAAGAAGAAACACCATTAAGTGTTTGTGTTTCTTACTTGCTGGCGAGGCTGATGCTGAGCGGGTTAGGAGGGGGTATGATCAGGCACACAGAGGGCACCAACATGTCCAGTCCACCCGGGCCGGTCACGTGCCACTTACTCCGCTGACTGTTGTCCTTGAGGATGGCTTCATTGTCCTTACAGATCACCTTCTGTGCAGCGCAGCGGAGAAATGTATGTTATTACCAAACGAGTCGGGATCAACGGGAGACTGCAGAGTGATTCACATTTAAATAAACAAAGTGTCGGACTGTGATTCGACCTGGTCTTGTTTGAAGTCACACAGAGCCTTGACGATGACGCCGGTGGCGCTCTTGTCTTCGGGGTATCTGGGTTTCAGTCTCACGATGCTCTTTGACTTGTTGACCAGGTGCTTCACCTGCCGTTTGTGGTCTTTGATCCTTTCCCTGTCCCTCTGAGGATAAAAAAGTTCCACAGATTTTAAAAACATGTATCTTTTCCAGTATAACTGTCTCTTAGTAAAGGAACACAGTCGTGCTGAATGAGCGCCTAAAAAAATCCTTGTGCAAACTTTATCTTGGTGACTAAGATGTGACATTTTGCAGCTGCGGTTCTGAGCTTATTCTAAATATAAAAGTGTAATAATAACCAGTTATGTAAAGAAATATATAACCCAGAAATGGCAAGAGATAACAGATGTGACGTCTAATCTAGCTTTCATACCTCCAGGGCCTTGAGTAGATCCAGCAGGTCCTCCAGAGGAGACTCCTTGTTGCAGACGAACGTCTTACGGACCATCTCATGTTCTTTTTGCAGAGCGCTGTGCGTCTCGTTGGCTTCCTTAAAGAACTATTTAAAAAAAAAAACACATTTACACTTTAAGACAGAAAAGGTTGATGAGGTATTTGGCAAAACACCTGAAATTAAACCACCTCTGCTAAAACAGCAGAGCTCAGACTTTGTTATTGATTTCACATGTTTTTTTTAAGTTATATAAGATTTCTGACGCTGTTCTTGGTCGTCTAAGTTGAGCTCGGTGGTTCCTGTCTTCCTGCAGACTTTAACTAGAGACACATCCAGTCACATCCAGTCTCTTATTTGTTTAATGTCCTTCTAGACACAAACTGGGGAACTGCAGTCATTGGCGACAAAGTAAATGTGGGTGTCATCTGCGTAACTGTGACGTTTCATGTCATACAGAAGAAGATTTCAGCCTCTTGTATTTATTTTGCACTTTTCTACCTATTAGCATTCAAAGCACTTGCATCCCGTTGCATCAACCCACAGCAACACCATGACAAGACAAGACAAAGCGGTTCCTTTCCTGGAGATGCCACTCAGCATCAAAGGCAGCACTGTAGCTGTAATCTTGAATAAATCCATTTTCTTTCATTATATATAATATTAACCTGTTAAACAGCAGAGCTATTTATTGGTTAGTGAGGCTGCTGTTCAGACAACAGAATAATGAATCATCAGAGAGATGAGAGGTGTCAGGATCCGTCTTCCGCTCAGCGTGACGTGACAGTTAATGATTAATAACGGCGTATGAGAAGAAGCTTTGAGTGTCTGCTGGGAATCCACGGCCGGATTAGTCGCATTCAGGATAAAAAGGACCAGGATTTGAAGAAGAAACAAGCATAGTGACTACAGGGATGTGTAACTCAACCAGTAAACCAGAAAGGTGACTTAGTTTGTTAGCAAATGACTCACAAACATGTGTTTAGAGTTACACAGAGGAGAGAGAGACATTTAATCCATCACCGACAGAACCACAGCTCTGCCTCTGTCTGCTCCTGAAAATCATCGTCACCAGTCTCAGTATTTAGTTTCATCCTGTTTGTGATGAAACGAAATACTGAGCAGCATCAGCAGTTACAAGGAGACGGTCTACAAGGAGGTCCTGGAGCGTTTGTCAGCGGGTTTATTCAGTTCATAATAAATTATTTACTTTGTCGTTAACTGTTGATATGGATGCTAAATAAAAGCGTCTGATGAGATATAAGTATTTAGAATACATTATAATACCGATCAGCCACAACATTATGACCACTGACAGGAGAAGTAAATAACATTGAACATCTTCTGACGATTAAATGTTCTTCTGGGAAACTTCGTTCATTGGTGTGGATGTTACTTAGACATGTAGCACCCATCTAGACCAGACCAGACACCCCCACCCCATAGCAATGACACTCCTTGATGGCAGCAGCCATCCCCAGCAGGATGCAGCCACAAAAACACTTTAGGAAGAAGAACAGCACAAGGTGTTGACCTGGCCTCCAAACTGATCAAGTATCTGTGGGATGATCCACAGAGGACCCTCCACTAACACCACAGGACACCCTCAGAAGGCCCATGTCCACTCTCTGATGAGTCACCACAAGGGAGACCTGCAGAATATTAGGAAGGTGGATCCATGTACAGTTGGAGGAGCTTTAAGTTACCTGGCTGTAAACTGCGTTCTCCTTAAGATGAACATCGATGCATTTGGTAATTTGAAGAAGCCAGCTCCACTGAGTCTGCAGAGTGTCCCTGTAGGCCTGGAAAATAAAAAGCACAACGTTCTGTTCATACCTACACACTGTGAAATCCTGCACATAAACACCGCGTCTCTCATCTGTCCTCACCTCGATCTTGTCCGAGGCCGGGTGGTTGCTCTTCAGGAGGGTGTCCACTTTGGCTTTCAGTTTATTCAGGTCCTTCTCTTTCATCTCCAGGGAGCTCATCAGTTTCTGTTACGTAAGAAGAGGTTCAGTGTTGACGCAGAAAAACATCCGGAGGCATGAGGGAAGAAGCTCTGCGGCTTTCGCTCCGAGCGGCTGACTGACGGCAGCAGCCAAAATCTAATCTGTCACAGATGACTGCTCCCTGACGAGATGCAGATTAACTTCATAAAAGGCAATTAGCTCCACTTAGGCTCGCGGGATTGCCAAGAATGCTAATCAACAAGAATGAAGCTGTTAACATTCGAAATTAAAACAAGATTTTCTGTCAATTGAAGCCAAGTCCCAGGGACTGGGATGCTCCTTACTGACCGAGTAGCTCTCCTGCTTCTTGGGGATGTACTGGTCGATGTTCTTGTCTCCCCAGTCAAACACCAGCTCCTCTTCCTCCTTGTCGTTCACCCACATGATCTCTTTGGAGATTTCCTGAATGACCTGCAGGAGCTCTCGCAGCTGCTCGCTGCGACCGTACGACATTTGCTGACAGGGAAGAGGGGAGCGACTTTAGAAACAAGGCCAGGAAACACACGACGCGGCCAGTGACGAGCGTTAACGTTTCTGCTCACCTGCAGGCTGTCCCACTCCTGATCCAAAACGTGAATGTTTGCTCTGTCTGATTTCATGCGCTAAGGGACGAGAATGAAACGATCAGTAGAGCTTTATTTAGATTTAAAATACCTAAATTAAATTCATAAAATAATGTTTCAGTGCTCGATTGTGTGTTCTGTTATACTGAACCCACCAGGTCGTCTCTGGCTCGTTCCACCTCGACGCTCCTCTGGATGGAGTTGTGAAACTTCTGCTGGCTGAGGAGCTGCTGCTCGATGGCCTCAGGATCGTCGCCCCAGGGAGACGTCTCAATCAGGCGCTAAAATCAGAGAAAATCCCACAGCAGAAATGAGTCGCGGTGCAGCCGAAACCTTCCGAACAAGCTGAAGAGAAGCGTCGCCAGCAGGTGGTGGAAAAGCAACAAGTTCTTCGGAGGATTCATGAGCCACTTTAGGTCAAACATCTCAGGAATTAACCAGGAAAAAGAAAAGATTTATCCACAGAGAACAAAACTCAACTGTTAATGCAGCGCCTGAAACAACATTCAACAGAGGAATGCTTTCATCTCTGAGCTCGGTCAATGCGGTATCTTCACAGGATTCTGCTTTAATGACTTTAATGATCTGTCAGCGAGCAATGACACAGTTTTTTAATGATGTATATGACTTCTGTAAGGCTTTAAAAGTCGTCGTACAAGTCTGTCTTTCTATAACGCAGCCGCATCGTCGTGATATCTGAGGCTAAAATTCTTATGTCAAACCATAGTCTGTATATAAATATGGACAACACGCCCCCATTTCCTTGCAATGGCCAGACTATTTTCCAGGGGATACAGGCGGCACCATCGTGTGAGCCAGAGTGTGCACAGTACGGTTGGAGCGTGAAACCATGCTTGACACAAAATTATTTGATGAGTATTTTAGTGTTTTAGTTCGACCAAAGTCCCATCCGCTAACATGCAGGAGGTGGAGTATGTCCTATACCGCAGCCAGCCACCAGGGGGAGCTCTACTTGCTTTGGCTTTTGAGGACCAGCTCCACCCTCCATGTTTATACTGTCTAAGCCTCAAACACTTGGAACCAAGGAACAAATGTTGACAAAATTTAAAGCCTTTTTTTTGACGAGCAAAGATTGTGAAAATCACGATTTGTTTTTAAACGTGTGACCTAACAGGAAACTCCCTCAGGAGCTTTAACCATGATCAAGATTTTCCCCTTTCTTTGAATGCAGCTTCAACATCTGCAGACACCTTTTTTTCCCCCATGTTTAATGCCTCTTTGTTCAGTATGTAATTAAAGTCGCACCCTTTCTTATCCTCTTAAAAAAGGGTTTGTTCTACCATAAACACGATGTAATATGCAAGACAGCGATGCCCGAGGTAAGGCGAGTGGTTGCTGGCAGCACGCAGACGACAATTTAATGTACGTGCATCAGCTTCATGATGACATTACTTGGCAGAGAAGTCAATTCTGCAGCGTTGGCTGCTCCGAGAGTCGGGCGAGGCAGCGAGGGCTTTCACAGCTTTCACAGCTACTTGAATTTGCACCCTTCGTGTTTTGACCGACTTCATGAAGTTTTTTTGGTTTTGCAACAATTCCCTGCATCGTGCAATTCTTGTGTCAACCGCAGACGTTTCAGTTCCAGGAAACGTTCCAGAGATTTGGTCAATGAATCAGACGTCACCATGTAAACATACCACTCTTTGACTAGACTTTCTCACTGCAGGCTGCTGTCTCAACTTTCTGATGAACACCTTTCTCTGCGTGCATGTTCCTCTGTCATAGATTTTATCCTGTAGCTTCAAAGTAATTCACTGATTGTACATTTAACTAAAAGGTAGTTACGGTTAGGTGGAGACCGGAGCTCCACCAAATGTCTTTAATCCTAGTAGAAACACTGCTATAGGTTCGGGTTAGGCTTGTAGCTGAGTGTGTGTCTGTACTTGCCTTCTGCTGCGCAATCCACGCCAAAGCATCATGGAAGCTCCTTCCAGGTTCCTCCCAACCTCCGGAGCTCCCCCTGGTGCTCTTCCTCCTCTGCATGGTGCCGCTGATGGCCATGTGGACACCCTTCAGCTGGTCTCTGTACATCTCTAAGCTACAGATTGAGATGAGACGTTAAATTATTATTATTTTAATAGAAAAAAAGGATTAGAAATGATGAGGAATCCTTTCGTACCTTCTGATTACGTTCTCACTGGGCTGTCCCAGTTGTCTCAGGTCGACTGCACAGCTCTTCAGCCTGTCGATGGATTCTTTAGCCAGCATCATGTACTGCTCGGCTTCGGCAGGTGAACTGCCCTGTAAGACATGAACGCAACACTGAGAGGCGTCCAGGAAACGAGCTACACATTTAGATATCCTGCGTGTAAACTATGAAAAAGCACAGGTTCATTCGTACATTTTTAAAACCTGTGCACCGGTGATTAAAAGTTATTTCTGTGGCATTTTTTTGTCTTTATTTTATGGGTCGTAGAGAAGACGACTTAAAGAAAAGGGCGCAGGCGTATTCTCGGTTCAAAACTTGCAAATAACACGATGCAGCACATCCAGAAGAAATCCCAAAAAACCTTCGGTATAAGAAGATAATTTCACAACTTTGGAACAACTGGATGAAATGGCTGTGATATATTTCACAAATGTTACAGCACAGGGGTAGCACAGATGTGAGGAGGGGCCATAGCTGGTGATACACGTCAACAGGCCAGTAAATCGTTCAAACTGTTTTCTGATGAGCTTCGCAGGAAAAACAAATCATTCGCGAGAAAGTTGCTCAACACTAATGCGAGGAGGAGCGGGCTAAAAGTTCACCAGCTCCGACTCTGTAAAGTGAGTCGACGGTTGAAATATCGCTGCAGGGGGGTTCGGATGCACCACAGACCGACAAACTTTCATTACCTGCCTGGTTTCTATTACCACGGCCTGCGATTAAAACCACACGACATTTCATTCATTCTTCTGGCGTCTCTGCCAGCGGAGGACAAGCAGCAACACTATACCAACAGATTTATATCCGCACTACTGCGAGAAAAAATAGTCCAACAGGTTCTAAGCCAAAGAAAACCATGACTCACAGACTGAATGCAGGCTTCAGCTTTCCTCAGGTACTCGTTGCACTGGCTCTGCAGGATGGCGGCCTTCTGGTTGATGCTGGTGATGTTGGAGGCACTGCAGGGGGCAGCAAAGCAAACAAAGATGATTTCTACTTTCACCCTTCAACAAAATATCACCATTCGCACCAGCGGTTCCCATGTTTTCCATGTAGGCCTTTAACGGTGTCCTGACCTCTTCTGATGTGTGGTATGGGTCAGTGAGATCCATCACAGGCTGAATTTTATTCCTCGTTTGCGTGTATTTACTATCCAGAAGGTTTGTGGCTTAAGTTTAGAAGCTCTAGGTTTACATGTCTTGTCCTTTGTATGAGATGCAGCCATGCACACGTTTCTGGCAGCACTGCAGTTTCCAAGAACGTTAACAATAGTTGCACATATTTATAAACGTGTTTCCTGCAAAGACTTATGCAGGAACTGATGCTAATATTGCAAATTGGCTTCAATGGAGTGACCTTATTAGTGTGGACAGGGACGTCTTTAAAACTGTTTTTATTTTTATGTCTTCACATTTAAAATGCATGCACTGCACTCTGGATCTGCTCTACATTAATTTGTGGTATTTTGCACGTTACTGGATCATGAAACAACACACGCTTCTGCATTATAACTATTTCATTTTTAAATATTTGCAAAGTAAAAGAGTTCTCATAAGGAGCTGCCACGCAGGTAATGATTTTAATATTTTACAGTCAATAAAAGACATATTTGATGATGTTATTATTTGCATATATAAAGAAGATATTCATATCAAGTCAATAAAAACCTTCTTATCCTGCAACGTTTTGTTCATTTTCATTTTTTCAAAATAATCTCATGGCTCACAGACTACACTATACTCTCAGCGCAGTCTGAGTGTGTGTCGGTCATGTTGTGACTGTGTCCCTGCTCGTTTTCCAAAGCACCACAGCGAACACATTTCCTCTGCGTGTGATGGTGTGAAAGGCCTGAAGCTGACACGCATGTCTCTGGAATAAAGAGTGAGTGTTTAGGCTGCAGCGGAGGGAACTCTACAGCTCAGTGTGAGACTATAAATCTGTCCAGGGTGGGAAGCTGCAGCGCAAAGAAGAAGCTGACTTGTAATTAAAACAAAAAAAAAAGTATTCAAAACACATGAGCTGTAAGTCATCATCACTGAGAGACACATAACAGCACAGCTTTGTTTCATTAACCATGAGTGAGATCAATGCTGCATTTTAAGGGTCAGGCAATGTGGTAACTCCTTCAGTAAACAAGTTATAAGTGCACGCCAGCTTGTTTGCTTGTTAAGTTGTGAAGCAGCTGTAGCTTTATTTGAATTCGTTTAGAGATCAGAGAGAACCACAATAGCAGCATTAAACACTGCTACAGAACAGGCAAACAGGTGTAAAGGTCAGGTTAGTCCAAAGATCACAGCTGTGGAGTCTGAAGGACTCCTTGGAATAATAATCCCTGCAAAACACCATTTATTTGCTTGGTAAATGAAGCCTCAGCAGGATGTGCAGAGCTGAAATGGACACCGGGATAAAACAAGCTGTGATGATTAATATTTAATGGAAAACTGCTCTTTAGACTGGCATGAATGCTCTTTGCAAAGAGTACAGAGAAACTGCGCAACAGGTCTTTGCAGTGCGTGCAACAAAGTGCGTAAAAAGCGGCAAAAGTAAATTAAAAACTCATAGAATCCAAATTTAGAATGAATTCATACCCCATTCTCACTGTGCCGCCTCCCATTCCGCTCATGGTGCCGCCTCCCATTCCGCTCCTCATGCCGCCTCCCATTCCGCCTATCGTTCCGCTCCCCATGCCGCTCATCATTCCGCCCCCCATTGTATTGGACCTCGAAAAACTGTAGGTTTTGTATCCGTCCGTCAACCCATCGAACCCATTACCGCCTCCGTGCAGGGTGTCGCTCCGTGCGTAATTGTAGTTCCCTCCGCCGACCAGGTCGCCTTTGGAGCCGGCCCGGTGGCCCATGTTCAGCGACTGGTGTGACCCGTACATGATCGGAGCAGGAAAGCTCAGCCGCAGAAGCTCTAGAGAGGAAGCCCAGCGGAGAGCTGCAGCAGACGGGCAATGTCTCTCTCTGTCTCCTTCCACCTGTCCACTCCGGTCTCCCCAGCGCGCACTGCTAGCAGAGCGCAGAGGACGTTCGTTTTTTGGAAGCTGGTGACCACACCTCCCTGACTCCTCTCTGCCCAACCTCTGAAGCCAAAAAAAACTTTTTATCTCAGACTCCGCCTGCCACTCCCCTCCAAACTCAGCTGGAGGCATCGGTGTGTGTGTGTGTGTGTACATGCTAGTTTAGTTCCGTCTTTCCGGGGTCTCACTTGACTTTCAGACTTGTGGGGACATTTTTCGGAGAGCTGGGAACAAGTGAGGACAGTCTTGTAAAGTGAGGACATGGTTGCATAAAGGATTGAATTTGCATATGGATAGTATGCATATTGTTTAAATACTGAGGCCACTGAAGTAAAGATAGATAATAGATTTGTATTTTTATAGAATTAAAAAAGAAAAGAAACGTTACAATAAAAACACTAAAAGGGACAAAGAAAGGACATTTGGGAAACAGATATTTCCATCGGTTTACATTTATGCAGTGATGGTTAACACAAACAATATTCATTTTATACAAAGTATAGTTTCTCTAAAAGTGTTAAAAATGCAGAACAAGTGTTTACATAATTTTAAAAAAGACAAACAAATCCACATCCACCTGATCCAGTGACGCAACAAGTGCATCTCACTGTTATTCTCCTCTGGCCTTTTACTTCACACACGCTTCTCATTCACAGTCTTTCCGCGTCTTCCACTCAGAGTAAACTTACACCAGCTCTGCTTCTGCACACGCCTGCAGCTAATGGGTGGGACGCACAGGAAAAACAAGCTTGACTGCTACTCACGAGTGAAAGCAACTTAGAAATTTTAATTACCACTCTCTGAGATGCTCGAATCACCTAATTTGACTCATGCTTAAAAGAGCCTACAAGTTCTGGCGCGATTGGGACATGTCCCATTATTTCTTAAATATTAGCAGTCTTTAGCCAGCCAATGTAAATGTTTGCTAACTTTGAGAAAGCCTTGATGATTGTCATCAATATCACAGATTTGCATTTTAATATTTTACCATTAATCTTATTAAATTATTCCCAATAGCCTATTATCATGTCATGTCTTGTCTGTCTCTCAGCTGCGGTGCTTGTGCCAGTGTAACTTTGCATTAGATCTTTTATCCAATCATATTTCATCCATCACACGTCACCAGAGTCAAAGAAATCTGCCTGGACCTTCACAGTTAAAACTGCAGTTCCTTTGACCATGCACATTTCAAATTCGTATTTTTAGGCCTTCTCAAGCAAATCGTCCCCCGTTAACTATTGATTTGGTTGCAGATCTTCTTTGAAAGCCATTCTGAAGGAAAAGCTGGATATTGTGAGAAGAGGATGCCCAATCCTAGAGCTAGCTAGCCTGACCCAGCCAGGGGAAAAAGTGTGTCTGCAACTTTCAGGTCAGCAACTATGGCCCCGTCACATTTTTTGGTCTAAACGCAGATGTTCTACATCGTTTTGGCCGATCATCCACACGAATCCTGTAAACGCATTGCCTTAAAACAAACTTTTCTGAAACTTGGTCCCAGGGTGAAAAAATTTGCAAATGCAGCTCTTGAGTTTTCGTATGGACGGGGAAAAACGTGTGTGTGCGTTTCGATGATATCACCGCCACACCCCTTGAGCAGCTCCACCTCCATCTCGCTATATGAGATACCTGTCTACAATGCAACGTCCTGTTTTATTGTGTATGATGTTGATGGTTTTTATAGCAGTGGTGTAGAAACAATCGTATTAAGAGGTGTTTTGAATGAGGTCTAAGTGGAAAATGCACAGCCCAACACCGGATATAACTGATGTTTTCTCAGTCATATTTTGATGCACTATTTTTCTCTGAGTGAAGGCCGTGCGACCTTCCCGCAAAGATTAAAATGTGCTGGCGCAGATTCAGCCGCTCCCCTCCAAACTCAGCTGGAGGCAAAGGTGTGTATGTGAGTGAGTGTACGTGCTGTTATGAGGACTCATTTGACTTTCAGACATGCAAGGACATTGTTGGATATCTAGGTACCTGAAGTAGGGGCATTTATCAACTTGACGACATTTTGAAAAAGACAGGATAAGAGATGTTGGAAAGTGAAGGGCATTTGTGGAAGCCTTTAAAATTCAAAACACTCTGACAACAAAGACACTATGTTTGAAATTTGTCAAGCTGTCAACTATGAAACCACCATAAACTTCCGTGTCGTGCACAGAAGCACACTCCAAACTAAAGTTCAGTTGCCTTTGAGTCTTGTCTTCTGCTTTGCATTTATTCTGAATAAAATAACAGTGACTTGTTTGGTGGTAGCAGGATGACTCTGGGAATTGCAATGTCGGTTAAAACAAACATTTTAAATGCATAATTTGTGTGTGGTTGATTCCAGTGCATGCTGCCTCGGCCACACCACCAATTCGTTCACTTTGATCCAAATGGAAATACCTCAAGCGATGGATGACTTGCTCTGAAATGTGTCCAGACATTTTGAATCTGCAAAACTAAAGACATGCACTCCAGCCCGTACTTTGCAAATTTCAAAAATGCTCTTGAAGCTAAACTTATTTAACCAAGATCACAACAACTTCTCTTTTGAGGGAGTCCTGGTCAGCACAACAAACAAAGAGAAGAAGAAGAAGAAGAAGAAGAAGAGAACAAGACAAACAGGAAAAACTGACTTCACAAATGGAAAACCATCCACATGGATTTACTCTTGGTACTTTTGCGTCAAGACTGATCATGTCTCATACTTTACAAGCATTCTTTGGTGCAGAAGCGGCACATATACTGTAGGTCACATCCTTATGTTTAAAAAACAATGACAAGCTAAAAGCAGAGTTTTCTTGAAGATGTTTCATAACTCATACAAGTGGCTTCTTAAATTCTATTAATCTTCAGTCATTTAAAACAGAAGCTTGTACTTGGATAAGCGGTGAAACATCATTTTCTTTGCTTATACCCTGGCCTGGATGACTGAGAATCTTCACAGACATGTCACATCCTTATTACTCTGACACAACAGAGTCTAGCGCATCAATACTGATGAAAACAGTAGCGCATGCAGCTCATGGACAGTCTCCCTTCGCCACTCTGTCACCCGATAAACTCTGCATCCACTGAGGAATGTAGCGTGTGCGTGTTTGTAACCGTGCGGGACTGTGAGTTATGAGCGTAAGCATGCAAGAGGGAGAAGAGGGAACGGGCAGATTATGGCGTGTTTGTTTGCACTTTTGATTTATTGCAAACAGTTGTTTTCCATTAGCTCGTGTCTAATTGCAGACTTGGGCACCGCAAGAGTTTTCGGGAAGCGGAGATGAACGGCAGCAGCTCTTTTGACTCTTGAAGCGTCCCAATGTTTCTATGAGTTATTCGTACAGGTAATAAAGTGCTCTGACATTATTTTCTCAGGGAAAAAGAAAAAGAAGTCACACCTTCCCATCATGCTATCCCCTCAGGCAAACGACACTGAGGAACACGCCCTTGCCTGTGCATAAACTGACACAGATACATAGTTTGTTTGTTTTTTCCCGCCAAGACAGCATTCCAGCGCTTAATGTCTGGTTCTTGAAGCCAAAGTTCTTGCAGCTCCAGAAGCTCCTGGTGTCACATATAATGATAAAGCATCTGCATGAGCACGTTTTCTATGCCTCTGGCAAAATAATGCATTTACACAAAAGGAAAAATAGAAGGAAGAACAGAGGCAGCACGATAATTAATGAATCACTGAGGTGTACACATTTGTTGTCCGCGTGTGAGTCTTTTTTTGTCCTGCCTTTGAGGATGAATCAATTCAAGGTGTGTGAGGCGTTGTCTTGGCATTCCCACCCACCCACCCTCTGCTCCTTTTCATTCCTGATTTTTCAGAGACAGGACGAGGCTTGCACTTTTTAATGGGTTTCTAAGGTTGCCAGAATTTAAGAACCATTTGATCTGACATTCAATAAATTCAGTTAAGGCGCTTCTTCTGAGAAAGCTACTCATGCTGCCAGTTATGACTTTTTTATTTTTCTATCGTTTAGGATGACTCCAGCATCCTTGTCTCACTCCCTGATCTGGCCCTGAATCCTGCAGCAAAGCATGCACTCAAAGAAAGGCGAGACCGTCTTATACGTGTGGTTGCATCTCTTTTACAGTAACGTGCAATGCAAATGGGAGCACCTGTAATCACAAATCCAAATGGGATCATTTCCTGAGATGCAGTCGTGCAATTAATAGCTTTAGACATATTAAATGCATGGCTTAGTCTCACTGCCTTTGAGAGAGTCATTTCCAGGAGCTTTCATAAACCTACAACCTGTTCAGCACCATACAATAGACAAAATTAGAGACCAGCTGGCACAGGCCAAACAAGTGGCAAAGTTGTGAATTTGCAAGTAGTGCATGGAAAGCTACACAATACTTTTGCACTGACGTAATCTTAACTAGAATTTACAAACTTTGCTGAGAGTGATGGGAACAGAGATATGGTTTTAACCTCTTAGATGTGTTTCACTCTCTGTTTTCGCCATTTACCAAAAACTTTCCTTCACAAAAGTGGAGACAGGAGTCGACGGCACAAACTATTTAATTAACATCTTGACCGAGATAGCAGCCGTTATCCACTTTCAGTAACTTTTAACCGGATCAAATTATCCTGAGACCAGAATTCCTGCAGGGATCAGCTTGTGCAGCCCTGTGCGTTCCTCCCACGTCACCAAAGTTATCCTGCAAAGATCTGCGGATTCATTTTGCTCTCCGTCCACCTTCTGGTGCACGCACAAAGCCTCGAGGGGTTTGCATTTTCAAGTTTAATATAGAGGGAGAGATAAGAAACAATAAAGATTGCACTATTAAAAAGTGGCTTAAAACACAAGCCACTTCATTTGGCTTTACTGGGGTCCGTTGAGGTCAGTCTCAGAGCTTTGTGCATGTCTGACACAAAAAAACAAAGAAAATATCAAATAAAATAATTCTCTGAGGCTATAATAATGTTTTCATTATTTCATTATCCTCCTTGAGCCGTTGCAAACTTTCAGATTAGAACTGATACATACAACGCCTTGTGAACACCTCACACCTGAGGGAAACTTAGGGGCAAACTCGCATTCCACACCCAGAATCACACGCATGATTGGCTGGATCCAAGGGTCCTACTCAAACACAGAGTCCTGACTTCACAGCGTGTACAGACAGCTTGTCTCTCTCCTCCCTGACACCCGTAAGAGGAGGAGCGCTAATTGTTTTGCTTTGTTTTCATCACCGTCTGAGGGGCTGTCTCATCTTGTCATGTTCTTGGCACCTGGGGCTCTGCGTGTCGTCAACGGTGACTCTGAGTGTGCGAGCCAGGGGAAAATTTTTCAGCCATTAGGACGGAGGATTAAATACGGTGATGAGTAATGTGATAATTGCCAGCGTTCGGGGTGTGCCCGCTCAAACTCTTGCGTTGTCCTCAATGCTCAGAGATACTAGTGAAAACACCAAACACAGCTTTAATTTATAGCTCTAACTTCTTCACTCCATCCGACCAGTACGCGCTGGGATCACTTCAGGTGTGTATAATTATTTGTGCTTAGTTAACGTGACAGACTTGGTTGTTGCAGTTCTCACAGTAGATGTGTCAAGTATCTGTTAATCTGCATGAAGTTTACACGCTAAACAAAGAATAAAAATAGGAGCCGGTCACGCATTCATACGCAGGGCGTGGCCGGGCGGTGTTTTAACTGTTCTATGCCCTGGAGGTTTATGACGCGCTGAAGCTAACACCTGCACAGGTACTGCACATACAGATGGTGCAGAGGGGGTACATTTCAAGATTCAGTCTCATTCAGAATAAAAGGGAACAAAACAATAAGTACTGAGGTCCAGTCACAGCGCAGCGACCGAGATACAGATCAAGGAAGCAGGAAGATATACGTATAATAAATGTAACGACGAATAATTTAAATCTAAAAGAAAGCAAGGATGAAAACAACTGTGCAGTTTGAAATATGAATGAGTATAATAAATATGCATATAAATATTCAAGTATGGCGTTGCACGTTAAAAAGAGTCCTCTACATGGCAGAGTTTCAGTCTGACAGCTTCTGGAAATGTGAAACGTGAATAAAAAGCTGCATCTTATTTCATTTACACAAGAGTCGATTAAATATTCTGCATAAGATGATCCTTGGAAATGAGGAAGTCAGTGATTCAGAGGTCAAACAAGATGCAGACACGATGTCTCTCATGTCTGCGCCCTAAATATGAAGCTATAGCCAGCTGAAGTCTTAGCTTAGCTTAGCTTAGCTTAGCTTAGCTTAGCTTGATGCTTTATTTTTGCATCCCAAGTGTCCAGTGGCTTCATCCCAATAAAAAAATCAAATAACATGGGTTTCATGTTTAAAACAAATTATTTCTGGGGGGTTCCAAACCTTATTTACCATTTGTTCCAAACCTTATTTAACAATAGAGCAATAATCCACTGAATCTACCGTAAAATCAGTAGAATGAATATAACATTGTTTAAATCTATTTAGCTGCAGCTTCCAGCAAATGTAGACGACAGAATAAACACGTATAACGAGGCTATAATAATGATTATTCTTCATCCATCCATACAATCAGGGGGGGACAGGGAGCCGCCACTTTGTGCAGTGCCCCGGAAAGTATTACACAACCCGTGACCCTTCGGCCTCAAGCTGCTTCTCTAACCACTACGCCACAGCTCCCCCTTAACTGAACTCAAGGGTGGGTCTGTGGGCTAGTGGTTGGAAAAGGAACTTCATAACCATGGGGTCACGTGTTTGCCTCTCTCCATGGCTGAGGCTCCAAACTGGTGCATGCTGGCCGAGGAGAAGTTCATCTTTTCAGTCTGTACTTTTCAATCCACTGCTGAAAGTTTACTGGAACTGAATCCAAAAATAAAATCTGGTTGTTGAGAAGCTTGCATCAGTTAGGCTTAAATAACTTGTTGAAAGATAATCACCCATGCAGTAATTACTACCTACCAATCTGATTAGTTAAATCCAGGTGGTGTCTTTCTTTTTATTTTTTTTATTTTAGCCAGGCAGTGTATTTGCACACACTTGCATGCTTTGATACCGACTCTGGGGTAGAGGTTTGGGAGGAGCTGGTTACATAGCAACCATGAACCAAAAGACACACTGACACACACACTGACACACACACATACGCACACACATAAAGGGAAGCGTCTGGAGTTTTTTTTCTCAAGGCTTTGACAGCGGTAAATTTTTAATAAGCCGTGCTGAGCCGAGGAAACGAAACCAAACAGGGAGCTCTTATTCTTGCGTTTACACCTGTGCAGGTGTGTGTCACTGAGTGTGTGTGTTTGTGTGTGTGTGAGAGGGAGGGAGAGAGCTAAAGAGAGGATAAGACAAAGAGCAGACTCATTCGCTGCCTGTGGGAGTTTGCATTAAAGGTGAAAGAGGTGACTGTGCAGTGAAACTGAGAGGAGCTCTGCGCTCAGGCTCAACATGATCCAACGAGTCTGTTTTCAGGTTTTACATGATAGTGGCGCTTAAAAATACACATGAGGACATGAAATGATTTAAACCTACAGGAGCTGTTGTGCAATATGAACGTGTTTCCAGTGCGTGTCCTTCAGTCAGGACCTTATAGCAGAGAGGTAGCAGGCTGCTGCTCACCGATCCTGTGTCAGTGGTGTACCTGTGCAGCGGCGTGACATGGATATGCCTCCTGGGGGTATGGACACAGAGACGGTTGGAAGGTTTGAGGGGGGGTGAATGAGAGGGAGGGGCCGACGGAGAGGTGCCACATGACACCTGAACCAATCTGGGTCACATGGAGAGGAGTGATGCAGCTCCACCGCCTCGAAATACAGAGGAATACTCTCACGGGCAGAAAGGGTCTGTGATGGTGGGCTGTGATTCTATGCTTCCAAAAGCTTTGAGGTTGTTTACTTGTTTATTTCACAAGTAAAAACCAAAAAAATGAAAAGGAAAATGGAGAAAGAAGACATCTAAAGGTCATGAATGATTCCTCTGAGGCGGCTGTGTAAATCATTCCAGTGTTTATTGGGATATTTTACTGACATTACCGTTAATAAATTAAACTTGTTTATCACATTTTGGTCTCATCCAATTTAGTTATTATTACTTTTTTTTAATTTGTGTGGATCACATTCTGTTCAAGGCCTCAAAAATTCCTGAGCCATCTCTGGTATGTGCCGTAATACGGGTGTGGTTGAACGACCGAAACAGCAGACACTCACAATCTCACCAGCTTCTTCCCAGCCTCCTCCTCCTCCTCCTCCTCCTCCTCCTCCTCCTCCTCCTCCTTAATCTTTAACTCTTAATAAGTCTCTGAGGAGGAAGAAGGAGCTGAGAGAGATGAGCGCACTCTACTTGTCACCTCTCCGCCAAACCGTGAGCCGCACCCTGAGCCCTGAGCCCTGAGCCACCAGCCTCGCGTCGTTCTGGAGCGAACAGCACAGCCATCAGGTTCACGCGGTGCCCGGGCTCCCGGCTCCCAGACGTACACGCTCGCCTTCTCGCATCACTCCAGGCTGCGGGCTTCCACGGCGCTCAGGGAAAACCTGTCACTCATTTCCATCTCAAGGTCACTCACACTCAAGAGTCCTGTGGGAGCAGCAGTCCACACACGCGTCTGCAGCCGTTTGGAGACACCTCAATTCATCGCATGTGAAAATCCAGAGGTGTGAACAGCAGTTTATTTTCTGTCTTGTTATTATTATTTATTTATTGATTGATTGTCTTATTAAGAGTCAATCTAAAAGCAAGGACGCCTTGTTTGGTCGTCTTGCGCCCCCTCGCGGCTCACATGAAGCGCACCATCCAAAAAAAAAAACAAATAAAAAAAAAAAACCCTGACATCCTCCCCATTGTCTCCTCACACCAGATACTAATACTGCCTATTTATATGACGCTTATGAAAAAGATCATGTGACGCAAAACTGCCTCCGTGGGATGCTCGGCAGAACGCATCGGCGCAAACCACACCTTCAGAAAACCAGGAGCAGAAGGAGATGCACCTGATCTCTTCACCACAAATCATCTGGAATCGGTGGGAAACATGAATGGTTGAGTAACGCGCTTTATATTCAGCCGAGAGGGCAGAGGCTGCACAAAGGGGATCATTGTTGCCTGCAGATGCCCGTCAGTGGTGCAGTCGCTCTTTGAAGGTTCTCCAATCGCAGCGCATAGCGCGACCAAGAGAGGGCGGGGTTTGGTGTGTACCCCCCTCCCCTCCCCTTCATCCCTGCTCCAAGCCCCGCTTTGGCACCGCGTCCCATTGACTAGACGGCGACAAACCGAGCACCATATTTCATGGCGTCTCTGAACTCGGCAGCCTCAGAACGGACCCGGTGCGCCTGAGAGCTCGGGGCTTTTGGAGCAGAGCAGCTGGAGGATGCGCACCTGCAGGAGGTCACAGTTTGGACAGGTATGAGACCTGTGGCGCTCGTGGATGAAGGACCAGCGGATGTTTATTAGGATCTGGATGTAGCTCCCCCTTCCATTCAACCACCAGGCCTGGCACACTGGAGCCCCACATGGATGGATCCCGCTGTAGGAGCTGTACTCATGGAATACAAAGCCCGTGCTGGTGAGCATGCCCTCCTGTCCGCGTCCACTCCTCCTCTCCGGGAGCCTCTCCACAGCCTCCTCCTCCTGACACAGCCTCTCCACTCGGACATCCCCTGGTCGCCCCGCGTCCCCTGGCCATGAGGGCGACTGCTCGGTGATTCGGTGCATCTGTACGCCCCTCTTTTTTTGTCGGTTTCGGGCTTTTGTTGGCTACACACCGGATTTATCTGCACTGTGTGCTTCCTTTGTGTCAAAGGGCTTAACGCAGAGTGCGCAGAGGGCAACAGAGCGGGGGTTTTGTTTCACCCGCTGTTGCGCACAGCTGCTCTCTTTGTGGCCGGGTCGTGATGGCAGGCGGCCGGTCGGAGGCGCAGGACCACCCGCCTGAGAACGGCTTCACCCCGCTAGAGCACCCAGCGCCCCGGCTGCTGCCGCACATCGACCGCTACGTTCTGCCGTCTCTGGGGGGCTTCGGGAAACACCAGAAGCAGCTCGTGGTCCTGACCTGGATACCGGCATTGTTCATCGGCTTTAGCCAGTTTTCGGATTATTTCCTCCTGGCGCAGCCCAATGGCACGTGCGTGCAACCCCTGGGCAACGACAGTAACTGGACCGTGGAATCCCCCCCGGTGTCCGTCACCGGCGGCGTGCCCGCGCTGCAACTCAACGGCACCGGGGAGGGGATGGGGATCGGCGACGGCAGCGGTATGCTGTGCGCCTGCAAGGAGTGGAGGCTGGAGCTGCAGACGGGACTTAGTCAGAATGTGGTTACCAAGGTAACGAGTGAGCACCAGAAAGATCCACACTGTGTTCACCATCATCTCCATCACCACCACCATCATCATCCTCATCCTCACCGCCATGCCGAGCCTTCATCATTACAACCAGTGTCTGACACAAGAACACACACAGCTGATTGACAAGTTACCCACTGACCTCAACAGAAGAGGGCTCTGTGTGTGTGTGTGTGTGTGTGTGTCTGTGTGTGTGTGTGTGTGTGTGTGTGTGTGTGTGTGTGTGTCTGGGGTGGGAGGGGGGTTTGTTTTTATTGAGCTGGGGCCATTTTTTTCATGAAATGCTAACATTATGGGGCCATTTTTCTGAGCTCCACAAGTTAAGGGTTAGGCATTAAGTGGAAATGTTTAGGGTCAGGGGCTAAGGAGTAAATTATATAAATCATCGACTGGGGCCATGCTGCATCATGTGTGTTCAGGGGCTTACAGTTTAACAATCATTAGTCTATTTAAAGTGCCTCTTATGTGCTGAAATATGACAAATAAATGTCAAAACACCCCATTAACGCAGGGCTGGATTAACACCGGTCACGCTCTTCCATCATTTTAAACACCTCATTGTGTGGAAGGCCAACACTATTTTTATATCTGCCTGAAAAAGGCTCAGTGTCTGCGTGGAAACTCCAGGAACTGCGTGTCACTGAACCACGGCACCGGTGTTTGCCGACATCATAAACAGCCTTCGCACTTCTTTATAAGCTAATCTCCTCAGGACGGTCTTTGTGTCGCAATGTTTACATCTTGATTGTCTCAGGTGTTTGCACACAGTGCATAATGAACACATTAGCATACTGAGCAGCAGAACCAGGGCCCAGGTAGTTATGCAAGCACAGAAAATTACATAAAGAGAGGGAGCTGGAAGGGCTAGTACAGGAAAAATGATCCAGCTGTATTTGTGATACACCGATCAGCCACAACATTATGACTGCTCACAGGAGATGGAAATAACATTTAAACCATCTTGCTCCAGTTCAGTGTTCTGCTGGGAAACTTCTGGACCTGGCTTCATTCATTGGTGTGGATGTTACTTAGACATGTAGCACCCACCTAGACCAGACCAGGCACCCCCACCCTATAGCAATGACACTCCTTGATGGCAGCAGCCATCCCCAGCAGGATGCAGCCACAAAAACACTTTAGGAAGAAGAACAGCACAAGGTGTTGACCTGGCCTCCACATTCACTAGATCCCAAACTGATCAAGTATCTGTGGGATGATCCACAGAGGCCCCTCCCCTCAGAAGGCCATGTCCATTCTCTGATAAGTCACAACTATTTTGGAGGCACAAGGGAGACCTGCACAATACTAGGAAGTTTTAATGTTCTGGCTGATCGTTGTTTTGCTCTACTCAAGAGTCAATAAACCGTGATGTTGAGTTATGGCCGAGCTCTGGCATGAACAATAATCTGTTTTCTCCGATAACGCTAATAGCTCATGCATAATAAACTCATACCGACCGAGTTCCTCCACAGCACCAGTGGCCATTCCACAACCAGACTCGTCAGGCGTAATCAGTAATCGCCTCCTTCCACTCTCTCTCTCTCTCTCTCTCTGCTCGCTGCTGTTCTCCGCGGGGAGTTCTGTAAATTACTGTTAAACACCAACGCCGTTTTCACACGCGGCTGACTCGGCTCGCCGGGCTCCGGGAGACACTTTCAGGGCCGTGCACAAACACGGCGCGAGCACAGGGCGTGCTTCCACATGTGTCCTTGGCTGGGTTTCAGATGCTGAGAGCTGCAGCGGTGCGCGCACTGACCCATGAGGCCGAGAGGAAAAAGCGGAACACTATTGATTTCTGTTATTATAGACACGAGGCCCACATTCCCACACATGCTGCCATTTTCGTTCACACATGCACATACTTTTCTGACTTTTATCATTTTGAATATTAAAAAAAAAACATTTGCGCACTCATCAGACTCTGTGAATTATCAGCTCAGTGAGTCAGAGAGTTTGACAGACCAGGGAAGCCCACGTTTCTTTTTGTTTCTGTGCAGCCTTTCATATCAAAAGTGTGATCAGCTCCTCCTCACTTTTGTCTTGCTGTGGGTGTTGCTCTCTGAGAAAGTTGACTAACGCTCTCTGTGTCTCTGTTTCAGTGGAACCTGGTGTGCGACTCGGCCTGGAAGGTCCACATCGCCAAGTTCTCTTTGCTTGTGGGCTCCATATTTGGATACCTAGTGATGGGCGTCATGGCTGACTGGTACGCGCCCTCCTCCTGTCACACAGCTCATATCTTAATTCTGCAGGTTTAGAGAGAATCTTTACACCTTATGATTGCATCGTACTCACCGAACGAGCTGCGGAGATCTTGGGAACGAGGCCACATTCCTGCAAAGAAACACAAGTGGTCAGATACTGACTTGGTGCTTTGTACTGCAGCTTGCACAGGATTATTTGTTATGATTAGTTTCAGTTTTACCTCCAAAATGAAGTTGCACCATGTTTAAAACCTTCCCCATTAGATGTTCGACGCCTTTGTGTTTCCAGATCCCTTCAGTTTACTTATATAACCAATGGAAAAGGCGCTAAATCAAGCGTATTTACTCAGCACACATAGTTTTGGGTTTCTAGGTTTTGAGATATTTGTTTTAGACTCTTATAATTTGAGCTGGTGAATGAATTACATGTGAAAAATTACATTTGAATAAGGATTCACTGTTAAGCCAGCAGCTCTTTGTGCTAATGTGCTAATTAGCTTTGAAAATACAGCAGAGGCTGAATCAGTTTTGCAGATATTTGATCGTAATCTAAAGTACTGGACAAATTAAACTTTGACCTAATGGAAGCACAAGATGAAATGTCATGTTAATCCTTTCAACTAGACGATCAATATTTTATTAGATATCAGCCTTGGTGACGCAGAGCTTAGACGCGCTGGTTCCAGTAGATTAAAAGTCAAGGAGTCAACAAAGGCTCCAGGATTTTATCCTCTCGGGGCAACAAATGGACGCACCAAAGTTCAGCGTAATCCATCTGACATTTGCTGAGATATTTCAGTCCAGACTAGACTGACCAGATGTCCAATAGCTCCGTAAACAGATGTATTTCATGAACCTGTCTGTTCCTCCGTAGAGTAATCCATTTATTGACAACAGTCAGAGTAGGGACGCTTTCTTCAGAGCACTAGCTGCTCCAAGGAAAAGTGTTCGAATGAATTCTATAGCGGAGGAACTATAAACGTTAGAAAGCGTCTTTTATTGTCTTCTGAATCCATTGTGGCCACGGCTGCCACCACCTGAGCGGCATCGTGGGAAAAAACGTCCCGGCATTGTGTTTTGGGATCAGTAACCATGGAAACAGTGCAAAGAGACACGCGGGCCACAGAGGCCTCGGCTCTGACCTGACCCACTGACCTACTGACCCCCCTCCTCCCTCAGACCAGGAAGTCCTCAAAGGGGACACAATGAGCTGCATGATCTCTTTCACCCTGACTACATCAGAATTTATTTATTATTTTATAAAAGACATTCCTTCATCCTTCTCTCTCTCTCTCTTTCTCTCTCCGTTTCTAAGGTTTGGTCGACACCCGGTGTTGATTCTCTCGGTGCTTTTCATGCTGGTGTTTGGTCTGAGTGTTGCCTTCTCTGTAAATGTCACCATGTTCAGCACCTTGCGCTTCTTTGAGGGTTTCTGCTTGGCGGGCCTCGCTCTCTCCCTCTACGTGCTCAGTAAGTACAAGCTTTCACCTCCTCGTGCTCGTCTGCTTTCTGCTTCTCCTTGCACCTCCTCGTTCCTGCTCTGGCTTTTCTTGCATTGCAGCATAGAAATCCTGGAGGGAAACATTTTAAGATGAAAGTGGGATCACGTATAATATTTGACTTTATATCGTTTTATTTCATCCAATTATTAATTTTTTTGGTTTTTGGTTTTCATGTTTCAGTATATTTGTTAATCTTCTTATCCCTGTGAACATATTGGTTGTTGTTCTGCATGACAGGTGGGTCTTACATGTTCTAGACGTCACACATAACATCTAAAAGGCTGGAAAGATGAAATATGTTTTAGTCGACGTACAAGTACAACACTAAATGTTCTTACTTTGTTATAAAACCTCTGGATCAGATGCTCAGTGCAAAGAGAAACAGCAGCTAACGTGGCTGTGACGTCTGTGTGTTTTCGCTTTGCAGACGCTGTGATTAAATATTTAAAGCGCTTTTATTTTTTTAAGGCTCGGTTTATTGGCTGTGAGATCTTTTAGTTTGCAGGAGAAAGAAAGAAAGTAGACTCTAAAAATAAATAAATGTTTTGGCTCAATGGGAAAAAAATCAACACGACCGTTTCCCTGTCCCCACAACAGAGTACACTGATTTAGGAGAATCACCTCCCTCCTTTCACCCTCAGCCGCTGAGATTCTGTTTCTATATCCAGCAGCTCATAGCCTTTTGCTATTGATCACGGTAGCGATAAAAATGAAGATAAATAAACACCATTTTAGCCTAAACATTTTGACTGTATTGCATTGGCAATGGACGCTGCTTCTTGTGCATTTTCTTCATATTCTGGTTTGAGCTGTGTTTTAGTGGCGTTACTGTCCTTTGTTTCACTATTTGTTTGCAAACCTTGCATGTTGTAAATTGCTGCTAGGATCGAGCTCCTCTATGCCCGGCGTATCTGCTTCACCTTCCACCATTGCCAATTTGTCAGTATTCCACACGTGTTGGGCTGAGAGTGTGTCGCATACATATATACGTCATCAATGGGAATTTATCGTTTTTATCGTGGGATGACATATTCTCACCGTGGGGGAATGTTTTTGACGATATATCGTAAACGATGAAATATCGCACATCCCTACTTCCAATTGAAATGACGCTGTGATTTTTATCCATGTAGTTCAGGCTACATGTTCCCTAGTCCTTACTGCATGTACACTGAGACTTGGGGTCCTAAAATTCTAATAGTTAAGTCGTCAGGTCAATTTTGTCAAGTTACTACAACCTGAGTTGAGTTTGAGCCTGGCGTGCACCTCCTCGGAAATCTAACTATGCGCCACAGTCCGCTTGGTAGTAGCGTGTTTTCTCCTTCAGTATTTCCAGCTGCTTCTCGATTTCTACAGTCTTTCATTGTTTTGGATCAATAAAGATGGAACACATGGAGGAAAGGTTAAATGAGGAGGTTTGGAGATACAAACATTTATAGGACTTGACTTTGTGGAGAAATTTTGGCAAAGGTTTCAGTTACTATTGCTGAAAGTGAAGCAGGAAGTAGAAACAAAACTGAACCCGACTAGCATTTCGCGTGGTGTTTTTACAGAGCGAAACAGTACTGAGTGTGAAAGTATAAACAGCTCATCTCTTTCCCTCAGAGGTATAAATTGAGCTTAAAGTTTTATCTAAATAAATAATTGGGGTCGTAACAGTGCATTTCATTAAGTGGCTGTAACAGTTGCTATATTTCCTACGTGTCCCTTTAAGGCCTCTGTAGAAGAAAGCGTCCCCTGCCAGTTTGGTCAAACCGAGACCAAACCGGCTGCTTCATTTTTCCAGAGAATGTCCTCTCCCTCCTCTGCTTTCTCCACTGCCCCCTCTCCTTGCTGCTCTCACCCTCTGCCGGCCTCTTCTCGCTTTCAGGCCACGGCGGGATTAGTCATACATTATGCGTGAAGCGAGGGCAGACTTTGAGCTCGGCCGGCGGGGCCCGGGCTTTGTCCCTCTCGGCGGGGGTCCCCGATAAATCTCCGCTGAAACTGATTGTGAAAACAAACAAACAAAATGGACGCCTCCGAGCCGTCTGCTGCAGAGGCTCTCGTTATTTGGACTTAATCTGTGATGTACACAAAAGGCGAGCAAAGCATAAATATTCTGTGAATGTGAGAGTGGGCTGCAAAAGAGCTACGGTGGGATGGGATATTCAGATTAACGGTAGCGAGTATTGCTAAGAAGCTGGCCTGAAAAAAATATGCAAACATCCAATAATTAAAATGATAAAATGACTTGATTCAGACTTTTAAAAGCTCTCAGTGTTAGTCTTTTTAACTGTGCCGGTCGCTAACGCCTCAGTGTCTTTAATGGACTCTGTAGCCTCAGGTGCTGCAAAGGGGGACGACACAAATTTACATCTTTGTGAATAATTTATAACTACAATAATATATAATATATACAGTAATTTAAACATATAACTCAGCAGCGTATACATTAAATCTGCATATGCATCACTTGACTCAAAGAATCGATGTGCTGCTTTTTTTGTTTTTATTCATTTGAGGAGAATATCTATCTGTGTTCTTTGCGAGAAATTATTTCCTTAAATGTGAACTTCAGGCCTGCAGAAAGCAGATGTTTTATTAGTAGTACATACAGTATGCTGTACGTAAATCAACTTAAAGGGGAACTACTGGTTTTTACAACCTGGACCTTATTTCTGGCATAAAACGCGATCGTTTACTCACCCATATAAGTTCTGTGTAATCTGCAGTCGTTCAGGAGATAATTAAATCTGTGTATATCCTTATAGTGGGAGTGGCACCGAAACGCAGCCTCTAAATAACGCGTTCATTTCACCAATATTTTGAGATCTTAAGCTAGTGCTATTCCCCGTTAAGTCTGGAGTTACCTGTTATCATCATCCGGGGTCTGCAGGTTGATCTACAGTCTTCTGACCTGGATGATGTCATCTCTGAGCGCCGCACACACCCGCTACAGTCGGCTTATTTACCTGTAATTTGCTACTGCTATGGTTCGTCCACAACCTCAGAATAGATTCAGCCATGTTGCAAAAAAATAGCAGAAGAAAATTACAGGTAGACAAGCTGACCGTCACAGATGTGCGTGGCGCTTAAAGATGACATCATCCAGGATCTGTAGGTCAATCTACAGACCCCGGATGATGATAACATAGCACTAGTATACGATAACATAAAATATTTGCAAAATGAATGAGTTTCATGGCAGATAATGCTTTATTTAGAGGCTGTGTTTATATGGATAAACGCAGATCTATACATCTCCCAAACCACTACAAATTACACAAACGTTATATGTAAAAAACAGTAGATCCCCTTTAATGGAGGTCAGGTTGGAAAAAAATAAGGTTTTCTTAGTAATTAGGGAGAAAACCAAAGGCATGTTTGAGTTCATCTTGTTCTGGTCATGTTTTTGCGTCGTACATTCCCTCTCCTCTCTCAGTTCGCTCATTCGTGTCATTTCCCCCCTGTTCTTGTTCCTGTTCTTGTTCTCAGTCTTGTCGCAAAAACCTAACGATCGGGTAAGTCACTGCGAGCGTGAGTGTGTTTGCAGCTTTTTGCGAGACAACAGATTGTCTGCACGCACTTTGAAGTGAGACGCACCAAAAAAAAAAAGGTGTCGTGTGAGATGTAGCTGCAGACTAGGAGAAGAGCGGTCGACTCGCTGCCACAGACCGACTCTCTTTGAAGTGAACTCACGCTATGACGGCAGATAACAGGCACTGCCGTATCATTAACAGGAAAAATATAATCACTAAAAGAATCATGAAGACATCCTCAAAGAATGAACACACACTGCACTGACACATGAGATGAAATCACACCTTCCTTTTCTGACTTTTTCATTATTACAAACACATGCAGAGTGGGCAGTGAATATGAGCTCATCTTCTTTTCCTGTCACCGTCTCTGCAGGACAGAAACTTTGCAGTCGATCTGTAACTCAGAGGATTTGATTTTAAATTAAAATAATAAGGACTGGTGACCCTGAAGCACACAGCGTCTCGTCCAATGTCAGCTGGGACGGGCTCCAGCCCCCCTCCCTGCAACCCTCTCAGGATAAGCGGTAATAGAGAATAAATTAACGATTGAATGACCGGGAGGTGGCCCGTCCTCATCCATAGCGAGTGACCCGTACTGTAGCGCCTTTATGACCGGGACATTGATTCTGGAGGCACATGTGGCCTCGTTCAAAGCCAGATTTATGCTCCTGCGTTAGATGTACGCCGCAGTCTGACGTGCAGCTTCCACCAGAAGTGTAATCACACGATGCACGGCGTCTACTAAACGGCGTCTACTCAGATATCTTCTCTCTTTTCTGCGTTGCATTGATTTCAGTAAATTAACCGTTGTTCCGTTTTCTGAGCCTTTATCAGCTGCAGCTACTCCGAGATGTCAGCATTGATTATCCAAAAACTTTTAAGAAAAGCAACAGGGCTAGCTTCTTCAGTTCTAAGGGACTAGCAGGAAGTTTGAGGAAACTCTTTGGATATAGTCCATCAGAAACTTGCTGGACTTGTTTCTGTTAACGTCCAGAAACCGTTGACTACCGTTTCAAAAGGCTTAATCACAGAACAAGTATAAATGCTTACGCTGGTGAAGCCCGCTACGGCGTTAGCTCCGCATAGATCTCTTTCAGGAGTGTAAACCGAGCTATTAGAGGCCAAATGTGTAAGTAATGACAAGTGATTTAAATGAGCTTTTCATTTTAAAGGGAACTCCTGGTTTATTGCGACACGGTGGTTAAAGGCGTTGGACTCACACTTAACGCTAATGAAAGGATGTTTTTTTTGGTTTTGTTTTTACAAGCCTAGACTAACATCTGAGTACTTGCTCTACCGGAGTTGGCACGGCGTTGGCTCCTGAGGTCAGGCGTGCTCAGACAAGAAACAGAAGCAGTCGTACAATGAGACGGGCCGTAAATCTGTCGAGATTTGATCTTAAAATCCAAGGCGAAAAAAAATAAGTGTTTCTGCTGAAAACATCCACCGACCTCCTGGTTTCACTGCAATAAATCAAACACGTTTTAATTTGTGGGACGGTTTGTGTTGTTGTGTTTGTATTTCACCTTCAAACAGAGCTAATGTTTGTGTTCTTTGATCTCAGCGGTTACGATATTATCATTAGCTGATGTTAAACATGTTATATAAGAAGTGGATTTGTAGCTTAAGACATCGCTCCGCAGCGTTTCGTTCCTGCATCTTCTCACTGGTTTCAGGTTTTAATTTCTCCGTCTTCAGCAGGTGAGACCAGGATTGAGGACACGTGACTCGGCTCAGCCGCTCAAACTGCTCCTCTTTGATCGTGAAATGAACTGATTGGTCGCCTTGTCTGACTGTTAAGTATCATTATCTTGCCGCAGCGTGCCAAAATAAGAGAACGGAGAATAAAAGGACCAGATGTTTGCACCCATTATGGATGTAAACAGCCCCCAAATTAAGGCTGAAAGGCTGCATTTTAATCCAAAAAGTGGAGTTTCATTTCACGAGCTGCAGGACAGAGCCGTCGTCTCTCTGTCCTTCTTTACATTTGTGGACAGGACACGGCACACGGGCCCATACAGACGCACATAAATGTCTGACTGCTGAGTGTAAAGATGCAGCTGAAGGAGGGAGATTGCATAGAGACTGAAGCATGCATACTGCGTGTTATGGATGATTGTACCGTATGTATGTGTACGTGCTGTGTTTGCACTGCTCCATCTGTATCACCCCTCAGAGATACCCGTTTAATGTTCCCCTCCTTTCACCCTCAGCCGCTGAAAACGCATGCAGAGATTCTGTTTCTATATCCAGCAGCTCTCTAGCCTTTTTGCATTTTCCATCTATGCTTCCCTCATATGTCCTTAGCCCCGTTCATCCCCTCCGTCTCCTCCTCCTCCTCCTCCTCACACCACCATTTATTACTACCAGCGCTCCCTCATTTTCTTGAGGCTCATTTGAAATCTCTCATAGTTCGCTTATCTTTCTGCAGCACACAGCTCATAATAAACTCCACCGGAGCTGCCAGAAGAAGCTTTAGTTTGCTCTGCTACTGTAAATGTGCGCGTGCGTTTTGTGTACATATGTGGCTGTTGCACCATTTCCTTTATTTGTTTGTAATGCGGCACTCACCTCTGGGTCGTCCTCTGGGAGGTGTCGGGATAGAGCGTCCTTCTCCGAGTCCTTCTTCCTTGTTTTTTTGGTCCATTTGAGGACAGAATAAGACACGTGATCCCACACTCACCGATCAGGCATAACATTATGACCACTGACAGGAGAAGTGAAAACATTCAGTGTTCTGCTGGGAAACTTGTGGACCTGGCTTCATTCATTGGTGTGGATGTTACTTAGACATGTAGCACCCACCTAGACCAGACCAGGCACCCCCACCCCATAGCAATGACACTCCTTGATGGCAGCAGCCATCCCCAGCAGGATGCAGCCACAAAAACACTTTAGGAAGAAGAACAGCACAAGGTGTTGACCTGGCCTCCACATTCACTAGATCCCAAACTGATCAAGTATCTGTGGGATGATCCACAGAGGCCCCTCCAACTAACAATATTCTGTTGCCAGAAGGCCCATGTCCCAACTATCCTTAGAAAGGGAGAAACATTTACCAAGCTGGAGATCAATGCAAGATATGCATGAGAACGCCCAAAGTGCTGAATCCTCAGTGAGCGATACATCCTTTTAATTTGATGTTTGGACTTCCTTTAATTTTTTCTGGCTCAGTCCCGCTTCTCTCGAAGGACAAAGTCTGGCCACAGCTGTTTGCAGCGAAAGCATGGTGCACTATCTGTCAACAAAGTGGAGAATTTAGCAGCTACGAGAGCCAGCTAGTTCCCGAAGGAGCTTAAACACAATCCCCAAAATGTGTTTGTTGGACGTGAGAATAACTGTTGCTCATGAGCATGCTTAAAAAATATCCGGATTCTGTTTTGCTGCTGTGAAGTGGCCGAAAATCGTGACTCTACACCTGAACGTCAGCCTCAGGTTTGATTTGGTAAAAGCAAACCAATCTTGACCAAATTTGAGGCCCCTTTTTAAGGTAATATCCATCTTACTCGCCATTCCCTCGCCGTTACTTGAAAGTCTTGCCCTTGGGGTCTGGATTTGAGATTTCATCTTGACTAGAAAATGTCTGGTTTCCAACAAACTGCAGGAGGAAAGTGGATTATTCTTTCATTTGGGTCAACATTTGAATTCTTTGTAGACGGTGTGAATCCCTGCGGCCCTGCTAGAGCATCTCTAGAAAAGCGACTGAATTTTCAGGGGATTAGTTTTTGGGAGATTTTCCGCGAAGAGGGTATTTGTATGATGGACCCAAAAGGAAACAGGCTGCAGCTGCTTTTACAGCAGCGAAACAAGGTTAATGTCTCTTCCCCTTCCTCTCCGTGCCTCTGTCTCCTCTGAGACCTGAAGGTAATGACAAAGACAAGCAGTATATACTGTACGAGAGGGTGTGGGTGTGCTGTTACGAGCCGAGGCGGATGGCATCTGCTGACTCAGTGTAAATGGTGCCGTCATGCGGTGCCCTTGTCGAGCCTTCCAACCGTTTCTCGTCCCTCCCCTCGAATAAAGTCATCCCCTAACGCTGTAGCAGGTCTTTTTTATTTATTTATCAGATGTGTTTAGTGTAGAAAAATGACATAAATATGCTAATCACAAGTTTCCAGAGCTCGTAGGGAAGTTGTCGTATTACTTGCTTCGTTAAAATTCGTGTTTTTAAGATATTAATTGAACAGATTTCTATATTTCTTTTTGCTTAAGCTTCAGGAAAAACAACAAAAATGGTCTGTTGGCTTGAAATTCACTTAAACAGTTAACGAAACATTTGCCAGTTAAGTTTTTAGATGATCAACTAATCTTTTCAGTTCAAATCTAAGCATTTTGTAAAGTTGCATGCTTCCCAGGAAATGCGCTGGTGAACACACCTTTGGATTTTTCCCCAACGCCGCTGTAGGATTGAGATTTGTGGCTCTGAGTGAAATGTTTTGGCCTCCGTCTGATGGGCCGCCGTGAAATGTATTTTTTGGCCCCTTTTTTATGCCTTTATTGTGATAGTGCCAGCGAACAGAGACGGGATATCCTGAGGTGAGGCGAAGGGTGCAGGCTGGAATAGAGCATGCACTACAGCAGAGAGGACAGGAACGTCTAGCTAGCTTTGCGCATAAATGTGCAAAACCATTGGCGTGCACCCACGGCTTACCTGGGGGACGGGGGCACCTGAAATACCGTAGAATCTTGCACACAAATTAAAAAAGTTAAACTCCGATCCCTTCCTTTTCTTTTACGAACATAACTCTCCTTTCATCTGCAGCTGCACTTTGTGTTTAATGCTAATTAATATATGCTAGATATGCTAAAAGCCTGTTACAACAACATTAGCACTTAGCTTAAAGTGCCACTCACAGAGCTGCAACTTTAGCTGCAGACTGAATTGATTAATTAATGGCTAATGAAAGTTTCTGGCAGTTAGTTTTCTATAGATTACATCATTGATTAATCAGCCACTTCAACGTGTCTCCCTTTTTCCCAAATCCAAATGTCATGCATGTCTCTTCCTATAGCTGGCTGCACATTTACACTGTACATCTCCATTATACAGCCAAACACAGCCTGTGCTTCTCACTCACGCTGTTGGAAAGCCAATTGTCCCTCCACTGATGCCCCAGGCAAGGTTAGCATGGGAGCAGCAGACAATAGGCAGTGTGTGTTTGTGTGTGTGTGTGTGTGGGGTGCTGTCATCCATTTGTCATCAAACATCAGTTTGACTCTTAGATCAGCTGCTTTTTGTTGCCTCCTCCTTTGTTTTTTGTCTCCTTTTCTTCCATTAAAGCCTGAGACCCCTGATGTAAAGTCAGAGGAGCTGCTCGGTGAAAGAAGGAGGGGTAAGGTAGGGAGGGAGGGTGGTAGAGGTGGGGGATGGTGGTTTCACAGAGGGTGAGAGAGCCACTTCAGCCTTGATAGGCTAAAGAAGGGAGGAAAGAGGAGGACGGGGGGGATCAGCGCACAGGGGGGCAGTGAGATAATCAGCACAAGGAGAACCATTCTCCTACTCAGCTGGAACAAAAGGTCCTTGCCAGCATGTGTGTGTTTGTTGTGTATCTGTGCGTCGTGGTGTGTCTGTGTGTGTGTGTGTATATTGATGTCCCAGTAGAGTCAGCGGGATCAGACACCTCCCCAGAGAGCTCGGGAGTGGGTTTTTTTTATGTGTTGTGAGGTTGCTTTAGGGATACACTGCCTTTGCCAAGGTACAGTTGATTTCTCCAGTCTGTGTGTCTGGCTCTGTCTGATCCTGGCCTATTAACTGCTCTGGTGTAACAGTCCCGCAGGGTGACAGCAGTGGAAAGTAACTGAGTACATGCAAAAAAGTACTTTATGCAACTCCAAATGTATAAAAAGTTTTATATTAATACTTCACAGCACAGAATAACGTCTCCTCTACTCGCAGATTCTGATTTAAAATGAAGGTTTATCACAAAAAACATGTCACAAAGTAGAAAACCGCTTAAAGTTGCAGTAATCAATTCCTGGCCACTAAGGGGCAGCAGGACAAGCCAATAAAAACACAAGTTTGTATTGGCTAATTTGTTAGCGCTCAGATGTTGGCTGACACATTTGGCAATTTGGTTTGTGGTCTGTTATCAGCTTCAAGTCCAACATGGTTGTGTTCAGTTTAGCAGCTTGAAATTTGATGTATAATGTAAAGATTGTGTTGCGTATGAAGTATGAATTACATTTTAGGCAATAAAATGTGCAGCTTTAAAGTGTAAATCTGTCATAATCTTTCAGTGCCAAGACAGGTTTTGTATTTTAGATACTAAAAAACATGAAAGTCTGAGATGTAAATTCAGTAATACACAGGATACGATGTTACAATCCCTTGTGCCAAAATCCCAGTCAAAACACATTTAGAGGCCCTGTTCGACTTAGAGGACCCTACCAAATCTACAGTCATGTGATATGACAATTACGCTATGATCTACATAAACTAAGTAAAAGCTGCTGGAACCTGACCTGAACAACAGCAGTATGCAGCATGTCATTGGGGTTTTCAAGTGGGCACCTCCTTTCACCGATGTTTCGTTGAGTTAGGCCCACGACACCTCGAGAAGGCTAACTGGCTATCTTTGTAAAACTGTGACTTAAACATCCATCAAAGTTTTTCTTGGGTCATCTTAGGTCCGTGCTTGACGGGACAAGTTTCCTTTTGGGAATTGTTCTCATTGAGTAAGCTCTGTGTCACCTTTGGTAAGAAAAACACTAGAAAATCAAAGAAGCACCTGCACATACTACCACACGTCATCTGTGTCCAGACCAAAAAGTCGAACACACCACAAAGACTAAAGCCGTGAACCAACCGGCTGATGCATAAGTTGTGCGTAAAAGGAAATAACACTTCCTGGAAACAGGACGACCTACTATTGACCTCTCCTGAATCATGCTGATCAACCGCTCTACAGTTTATTCATTCTAGATGATCAGGAAGTGGTGAAGTCATTTGTGTATTTGAACGCTGACATGAGATAAATGTGTAAAACGATAAAAGCCTTATCTGGGTGTCCTTTGAACTTTGCTGTTTTTTTTCCGTTTCTCCTCTTGTGCGCTGGTTCTGTAACCTCTCTGAATGACTCATTGTGCATTTTCTATCTCCCTTTCAAAATGCTAAATCATTTGAAAAGCTGGTGCCAAGGACCCACTAGAAAAACTACGACCTAATTCTGAAAAAAACTAGCTGGGGTCGGCTCTTAATGTCAATATTTTAGATTGTAGTATGGTCCATTTCACTTAAAGGACCAATGTGGTGGATCTAGTGACATCTACTGGTGAGGTTGAAGTTTGCAGCCAATTAACTATCCCCCACACCAGCATTGGGCAGAGTCCTGCAGTACACGATCAATACAATACAGTGACTGATTGATGGACAGTCGGTCTGAGACCTCCCCAAACGCGCGAGCTGCTGCAAAAAATACTCTAGCAAGCCTTCCAGTTTATCGACCAAAGAATGGGTGTAAAAACGAGTGGGAGTGCTGGATATATAAGCCGAAAACTCACCACCCACCGTTATAAACGTGCAAGAGAAACTATAGCGGCTCATCTTAAAGGATTGTATGTGCACCGTAGGAACATAACGGCCAGCTCACTCTAAAGACGAGAAAGGCTTTGAATTTAGAGGTGATAATTCAATCATGAAAGCGTAATTATGAACATTAGGCTCCATTTCTGCCTGTCCTTTAGCTTTAACCGCCTTCAATACTGCCTCCGTCACCAGGAGAGAGTCACAGCGTCTTCCTGGCTGAGGAGAAAGAAGCTGACAGGCAGGTTAAGGATTACGGGTCAGTGTAATTTCCTTCATCTGTTCTGCTAGCAGCGGGGCAGAGGAGAAAGGAGAGGTCGAGTTTTCCGGTAATACCTCTCCTCAGCCTTGTTCTCCCACTGAATCATTTTCCTTTTCTTTCTTTTTATCTCAAAAAATCTTCCTTTCATCTTTCCTCTCCTTCCCTCCTCCTTTCTCATTAGGCTTCTCTTCTTGCTCGTCTTTATTATCATTCCTCCGGTGAGTTCTCTGATGAATGGAGGGACTTTTTCTATCCTTCGGAGGGAAAAGTAATTTGTATTCTGCTCCTAGTCTTCCTACTCCCTCCCTCCCTGCCTCCCTGCCTCCCCCGTTCCTCCCCCTCTTTCTCTCCTTCTGCACAATAAGAAGTGACAGCACAGGTTAGCGAGGATCCCTCCTGCCTCGCTTCCTCACCCACCCACAATGGTCACCTTCAAAAAGACCTTGCCATATGGGCCAGGCCATCTGGACTGTACCATGTTGCAGGCAGCAAGGGAGGGGGGGGGGGCTGGGAGGAAATTAAGGGACGGTAACAGCAAAAGGCTCAGGGAACAGCTGAACCCGCTCCGAAGCTGCATCAAGAGTTCATCAAGCGGCTCGGTGTTAAACTAGCGCGCTCTCTGGGGAGAGATCAGTAACAGGAGCCGTCGGTAATTCAGAGAGGAAATTCAACACTTGCCTCGGCATTAAACGAACACATACATCACGCTCCTCCGAGGCCATTAAGGCTTAATATTTAGTTTATGGTGGTAATTGCATCCGAACACATGCAGCTCGTGTATATTTTACTCCTGCTCCGATAAACAGGAATCCGTATTTTCCCCTGAAACTAAACCTTCCTCTCTCTTTGTGTCTCTTTATTTTTAGGGATCGAGCTTTGTTTGCCAGGCTGGCGTTTCTCCATGACCATGGTGGCCAGTTTTCTGATGGTGGGCGGGCAGCTACTGATGCCAGGGGTGGCCGTTCTGTGCCGCTACTGGCCGAACCGGGATGACTGGCAGGTCCTGCAGATCGTCATAATCAGTCCTTTCGTTCTGATGCTGCCCTACGTCTGGTGAGTCCCGCCCTCTGAGGAAATCCACAGCGGGAGGGTGTGGGGCAGATTCTTCTCGCTTGCACTGAGCCAGGCGACGGCTTGTACAGTACACACAGCTCTACACAGTACGAAGCACACTCTGCTTCGACTAACAAACAATACTCTCTTTCTTCTGTTGTTTTTCTCCTCTCTTGCTCCTGCAAAATATTCTTCTCCTCCTTCCCTGTCCACTTCCTTCCTATCCCGCCCCACACTTCTCAATCTGCAGGATTTTTCCCGAATCGCTGCGCTGGTTGCTGGCCACCCAGCACTACAGGCGGTCCAAAGCCATGATGCTGTGCATCGCCAGGAAGAATCAGGTTGACATGACAACCGAGCCCAGCGGAGTTCTCACAGGTGAGGGCGAAATTCACAGCGCGGAAGCTCCATAAATCCATTCTGCTACGAATCCCGCACTTTCTGTTCTGCTTTACCCGCTTCATTATGCGAATTATTTCTTTTAAATCATCGCCGGTATGCTGCAGCTGCTCCGTGCTGTGTGATGAAATGAACACGCAACAGAAACACAAAGACGCCGGCACGAGAAAGAGCGGCCAAGTTTTCAAGCATCACTTCACAGGCCGATCATATGACGAAACGCAGCCGCAATCAAAGACGCTCACCTTCAGGTTGCTTCCCACTGGAAGATCAGTGACGCCAGACTTCTGATAGGACTGAGAGAACAGTTATTTCCACTATGAGTTAGCACCAGTTATCAGTTAAATCTGTCAGATACTTTGATGAGTTCACATTTCATACTAACACGTCAGAAAAAGTGTGACGCTCTGAATCACTTAAAGCAGCATTTATGCAGTTAATTCTTACCATTGAACACACCAGCAAATGTTTGACATATTTGGCGTTTTTAAGACATCTGTAATTTTCTGTACTTGCGTCACCTCTCTCAGTATATTTCTCCCTCCTGCGTTGGTGTCTGATTCATTGCCTGCCTCTCTCATCGGCCACGCAGACAGATAGATGATGAGAGCGGGACAGGTGATGTCCTGTATCTATCTAAAGGCCCTGCAGCACATTAGCTTCCCCGCGATAAGGGTCCCTTAGCGTCCGGCCTCTCATTACCTTCTCAAAGGAAAGGTCTCAAGGTGTACGTTTCATGTTTCCTACCAGAGCTGGAGCAGGAGCTGCACAAGAAACCCCAGAGGACCTGCATTGTCAAGATGATGAGCACCAGGAACCTGTGGAAAAACATTGTGGTGCTGTGTGTCAACTCGTAAGTGTGTGGCGTTTGTGGCTGGGCTTGTACAGTTCCTTTGCTAATCAAAGCCAACATCCGTTGTGTTGGGAGCATGAATTACACATGAGCTCGTCCCCAGAGACGGAGACATGCATGCCTCGTGGCGGACGCATGTCTCAGGTACGAGACCTCCCTCGCCGCTTCCTGATCGTCCCTCTTTGTCTTGTCGGTGCAGCCTGACAGGTTACGGGATTCACCACTGCTTCGCCCGCAGCATGTTGGAACCCGAAGCCCAGCCCACCGCTTTGTGCCACGCGGACTACTACACCATGGCCGGCATCGCCCTGGCAACCTGCCTGGCGCTTTGCCCGGCCGTGGGGCTCATGGGTCGGCGTGGAGGGCTGCTCACCTTTATGATCATAACAGCCCTGGCGTCACTCCTGCAGCTGGGTTTGCTTAACCGTGAGTATTCAATGGAAAGAGACCGTTAGAGAAGTCTTGCTGCTTGTAGCTATTCGTTAGACTTCCACCTAAAATCTTTGTGGCATCCAAAGATACCATTTAGAGTAATGTGCGCTGCCACCAGGGGTATACGTAGGTGGACATGTTCCATTGATGCACACACTACTATTTGGACGCAACAAGAGAAGCTTCCTAAAGACCGGGCTTTGTAACGCTACTGATTTAAATTCAAATTCACAAGGTCCTGATTTGAAATTTGTGGTATTTCCATGAATATTTTACCTCCAGGTTTCACATCTTTTGGCTTTTGTGCAGCTCTACTCTGCTGTCACACGTCTCATACTACTGTGGTGCAGTGGTTAGGGAAGAAGCTTTGGGACTGAAAGACCACTGGTTCCCATCCCCTTGTGTCCATGGCTCAGGGACCTTGAGCTACTCGCAAATTGCTCCCTCGAGTTTACATACTACGGAGTCAATGAATGGGTCAAATACAGGGAAAGAATTTACTCATGCAGCATCGATACTGTATAAATTATTTATTAGACCTGACTGTGATTACAGGTTTGTAAATCTTGTCGTGTTTTAGATTCCCCTCACACGTGGGAAACCAGTCCACGGCAAGCTATCAAGGAAATGGCCTCTTCATAAATCTGACAGAGAAGCAAGAATCTAGCTTTGAAGGCGCAATCCTCAACAATTTAATTTTGATAAATGTCTTAAGTCACTATCTGGAGACGGGACAGTATTTGGATCTCTGGGTGAAAGGGAAGTTCAAACGCACGCCTGTAGTTAACACCATCTACCATAGGTGTCGCCAAAGAGAAAAAAACTGAGATCTTGAGCTTCTTTAAGTATTAAACAGAAAAGGAACCACACAGAAGATTTATTGTTATTATGACATAATATTTAAGGTTTTTTAAACTGTAACTGTTATAAAACGTTTGCATAATAAGTTATTAATAGTAATAACCTTATAATTTGACCTCATAAAGCTGCCTTCTATAATGTTTTCACCCTGGAAGTAAACTATGTTCAATGCAAGAAGAAAACTAGAGCTGACAAACTTTTGCTCGTTTGTAGTTTTGAAGCTGTGAGCGATGAAACTCTCTGGATGGTGGATTTCCTTTTTATCTCATTACTTGTGCGCCGTGCACTTCTGTTAATTGACGTGTTGAGGAGACTTTGAAGCGTCGCAGACTTCCTATTTGCTTTAGAAATGCTTTGAAATCAGAAAAAAAATCAGTTCGGAGAGTTCAGGCAAAGCGTCTTGGACACACTGCAGAACTCCATGCACACCTTGCATGTCGTCCCCGTCTCATTAAAACAGCGCAGACTGCGGTTCGACCCTCCGTCTAATAGGATCCTCCCCTCATTCTCTTCTTTTGACCTACATCTGCAGTATGTAGTCATTATTTCAGGCTTCAGTGGTTAGCTGCTCTGAGCTCTCCTTTTTTTATTTTAATTGTTTTGAGTCAGCACTGTGCTGTCCTTTGTGCTTACTAATGACATGTTCCACTCTCTTCTGTCCTCCAATGCTCACTAATGGAATCCAGTGATTGGGAAGTACAGCCTACGCCATGACACAGGTACGTCTGCAGCTCGGGTACAGAACAGATGGTAAACTGTTCTGCTGATCTGAGCATAAGGCTGTGAGATACTGTATTTTAACGGTGACGACGTTATTTGTGTCCTTACCTCCTCTCGCTCGTCTCTGCACAGTTCTGCGGGACACCCTGAACAGGAAATTCTCGGTGGCCTTCTCCATCATCGGCATGTTCTCGTCTCACGCCGTCAGCACACTCAGCATCTTCTTTTGTGCTGAAATCACTCCTACAGTCATCAGGTGAGCCTGCACGGTCAGAAACACAAATCAGCAGCTTAACGTCAGAGCACAAGATGTGTTCGAAATTCCCCCACTTACAAGAGGTCCTCAAAAACTAATCGAAAACTAAACAATATAAATATTATTTCTTATAAAACACATGTGAGTAGTGATTTCTGCCTGCTTTGTGTCCTACGTTTATGTCACACACCAGTTTAGTGCAGAAGAAGTGTTACAACGCTCATAAACATTGATGTATTATCATTAGTACACTGACTAATGGAGGCAAAAGAGGGCCACGCTTAAATGAGGAGTCAGAGGTGCACTTTAAATACTTATTGCCATTTAAGTTAACTGGCATCGCACCCAGAAGAAAATCAATCAGACATTTACTGAAACAAGCAATCAGGATTCAGCACAGAAACTGCAAATCTAAGTATCCTAAATGTGTGATCAAAGTACATTAGCTGAACTAATAAACTTGTAACCACAAACATTCAACAGAAGTGAAAATAATAGAAATTTCAGATGCACCGATGTGAATCCTTGGGTCAATACTGACACCAATTGCTAACAGAGAATTCTTTTTTAAATGTATGAACGTTTGAACTTTTGTTCTCGTGCTGCTCATTGGCTCCATCTTGTGGTTTAGTTGAGCGTTAAGGCGTCAAACTAACTGGTTCTCTTACAAATTGCTCTGAAAGCAGAACGGGTGAAAGACCTGACGCTGGAAAGCAGGTTGAGACGAGATGGTTTACACTTTTAGTTTCTCCTCGAAGCATTTTCACACTGCTGACTTGGCGTGAACACAAAAATGGTGGAAGTCAATGAGGGCAGAAGCTAAGAGGTTCAAATGTTTGCAAACTTGACCAGCTGCTGTGTGGATCCTGATCCCTGGTTTCATGAAACATATTTGGATGCACCGTTAAATACTGAAGTTACATGAGAATACCTGGTAATTGATCCGCTCTGGTTCCTCTCTCTTTGCAGGGGTGGAGGCCTGGGCCTGGTCCTGGCCAGCGCCGGCTTCGGGATGCTCACCGCGCCCATCATGGAGCTCCACAACCAGAAGGGCTACTTCCTGCACCACGTGATCTTCGCCTGCTGCACCCTGCTGTGCATCATCTGCCTGCTGCTGCTGCCGGAGCCGCGGGGTCAGCCCCTACCGGAGAGCCTGGCCGACGGCGAGACCTTCACCCGCCAGACCCTGCTCCACCCGGGGGAGCAGCACCTCCTCCTCGTGAAGAGCGACAGGGACTACTCCCGCGTCCACGACACGCCGCTGCACCTCTCAGCCACCGGCAGCGCTACGGTGGCGGCGGCCACCGCTCTGGCAGCGGTGCCGGCCTCTTACGCCCTTGCAACCGGCGGGGAGGTGATTGGAAATCGTGCCATAGCCAACGGGGTGTGAGCATCATAGCAATAGTTGTAATTAGTTTTCTCCAGCATTAACCTGACTGAACGTTCAGTGAACTAACCTTTAAGGGATATGAATTGTTCGGATGAACCAGATGAACTCTTGTTTTGGTGAGGTTTGATGATGATGATAGTAAATATGTGTATTTTGTAGTGACTATGATTCTTTCAGGAGTTGCCAAAAAAAAAAAAAAAAAATCTGTACTGGAGTTTACCTGAAGTCAGTGTGTGTTAAATAATATGAACGTCTTCGGTGGTGTTGGTGATCGTCTCGACGCGGCCGTCTGCTCTGTATTTTAAGAATAAAACGAGGAGACGAGCGAAAGAGACAAAACAGCAGATTAACTTTTGAGTAACGTGTGCTCCGTGAGGTTTCTGTTCGTAGCTTGGACTCGCTGAAACCGGATTTCACTGCATCTTATAATTCTTTACGAGTTTTTTTGCACTAAATGTCAGAGACACAATCAAAGTGTTTGTGATTTTCAGCCAACACATTGGAGATCCAGGGATTGGCTTAAACCACTACCACTCTTTTTTGCATGAAAGGGCACAAATGGTTTTACACGTTTTTCTTCTTTCTTCTAGAAGTCCAATGTGGCACTTTATCCTCGGAGCTGAGGTCAGTGTAGACGCTGATTTTTTCGTTTTTTTCGTGTTTTCTAAGGAAGCGTTACTGCTGTCGCGGGCGCATGATGGTTGTCGGACGTTAACGAGCAGCCGGAGACCTGAGCAGACCGACCGTGTGTGTGTAGCATATAGAGACCCCCCCCCCCCCTCACCGCGCGTAATGCTAAAACAAAACCGAGAGCTGAACGGACACCGACGTCTTATGACGCATCTCGGCATTTTAAATGGCTTTATCGTTGATGGCTCTGTTCTTTTAACAAAACAGAGGAGACAAAATGTAATTAAAGAAAACCAGTATTTATTTTGTCATGCTGCCAAGGGCAAATTTCTTTTCTTTTTTTTTGTGGTTTGAAAATACCTCCTTCATTAGCAAATATCTCCAACTCTCTCTCTCTCTCCTTGTTCTCTATACTGTGGTAATGTTGTAATCCTGCTCCTAGGATGTGTGACCTTAGCCAGACAGCACAATACTTTACAGTTCTTTTGAAATAAACGTTTGTGACGACTAGATTAGAGCAGTACGGCCTGCGTGGACCAGGCCTAGTTGTGATCAGTGTGCATTAATAGGATGTAAGTATCCCTTAGGACTGCATAAACCTGTAAGGTATGAACACATGTGCCATTCATTCATTCATTCGTTCGTTCGTTCGTTCATCCACGAAGTACGGACCTTACTTTTATAGACTTTGAAGCACACCACCAGATACACCAAGCATCCATCTCTGTGCGAACAGAGCAGAACCCAGCAGATCCAGACCTCCTCCATTTTTAAAAAATCACATTTAGGACGTATTTTGAACACCCCTGTACGGTTTGCTAGTTTGTATGTTTTCAACACATTGAGGAAAAAAAAAAACAAAGAGAGAAAAAAAAATCTCAACCACTAATGCCGTTTTCTAAGTGTTATTTTTTTAATATGATGCATTTGTACAAAAAGCCATAGGTCTACATGTTTTGATAATAAACCACTTAATTTATTATGTCAATAAAAGAACACTAGATGTGACTATGCTGTTGGTTTGGGTTATTGCGTTGTATGATTACGCTGAAGGGCAGGAGGAAGGACGAGCCCCGGCAGACACGTCCTAAAACGGTGACACGTTGTTTAAAAGTGTTCAGGGTGAAGCTCCAGCTCCTTTTTGATCCTGTTCTCCACCAAGAGGCTGAGACTGGACTCCGTCATTGGGAGACTGTAACTCACAAATACCTGCTTTTTGGTCTTCTTTGCTGCAGAGCAAACAGAAACACACATTTATTTTACTCATAGTTTGGTAAAAACACACAATAATGGTTTGCTGCGGTTATTTGCAATAAATGTGTGCAACGCCAACAGCCCGACAGCTTTCCAGGCAGTTCATTGGTTCATTCAGACTCCACACTGGCCAGTCGTCGTACAGGGGCCTTTGTGAAAAGGGGCCCTTTCTACTGTGTGATTTTTGTTTTGAATGGGAGGTGGTGGTCCATCAGTGAGTTGTGGTAACCTCTATACAACTTCTATGCGTAGTTAAACGCTTGGTCTAGGGCAGGAGTGTCAAACATATGGCTCGCGGGCCAAAACCGGCATGAATTTCCAAAGTGCAAAATACACAAATTACATAGAAGATTACAGGTGTTTGCGACAGTTTATTAAGTATATGGGACGTCCTATGTCCCAACACTTGTGGCGTTAATGGTATGAATAGGTGTCAATTAGCCAGTTAGCGATGTTCATATTAACCCGTCAGGTTTCCAGGTGGGTGGAACTAAGAGGAAAGAGACAGAGCGAGTTATTTAGAGGTTTTTATACTATAATTTTACTGGTCTGGCCCAGTTGAGATCAACTGTGTGGCCCCTGAACTAAAATTAGTTCATTTAATTTGGTCTCATATTCCCCACAGTATTTAGAAAGCTTTGGACTCTGAAAAGGCTGACTCCACCTCCACCTCGTACAAATATTCCAGTGTACCTGTACTTTCTTGTAGCTGTGCAAATGGCAATAAAGTCTATTCTATTCCATGTGGTCTACTATTGTTCTCCTTGCTTCCACAAGCGAATGTGAACGACACGTAGAAACCAAGAGACTTGAAACTTCCACGAAACCAACAATTCATCACGATCAGCGTCACTACCACTTTTATCTCTGTCAGACTTATGTTTTAAGGTAACACGATGCAGACCGCTCTCTAGCCACTCTAACCATTACCAGATCAAACACGTTTATTGAAAGCGTCACTCTGCTCCTGTTTCAGGTCTCAAGATTGTTCTTTCATTATGAAACTTTGCCACACAACATCAATCTGAGCCAAAGCTGCGTAATATCAACAAAAAAATGGACAAAACTGCAGCTTAAAGTAACTTTTCAATCACTTTTTATAGCTATACGAGACATAAATGGGATGTACATTACCTAATCTCTGTGCCAAGGAATTTGGAGCAGTGTTGGATGGGTCCCCCATGACTAATGTAGATAATGGCATTGAATCCTGGAGACAAAAAAAAGCATAATAACAGCCATTAGCATCCCTCAGAATAAAAAATAAGCCTTTATTGATCCCCGAGAATAGTAAATAGATGCAGTAAAGTCTGCATCTATTACCAGAACAAAACATGATAAATACCAGAGCAAAGAACCAATAAATAAATTAAAATGAAACCCTCTCGTCGTGCACTGATTCTCTGTACTCACGTATCTGCTGCTCATGGACACCGCCAGGTTGGACAGAACCGGAGTCGAACCGACCCACAGGAAGAAGCCGCCGCTCAGCTTCATGACGTGAAAGTGGACGAGCTGCTCCAGAATCTTCTCCGAGAAATTGTGCACCGAGATGGCGTCAAACTCGGCTCCGTTGGGCACTTGGTTCATTTTGTTTCCTTTCTGGTGGCGAACATTCAAAACTCGTGCGGCTACTAGCTGTAAACAGTCACGGCTACTTCCGGGTTGAAGAGAAATGGCAGGTCAAGGCAATCGATCGTCGATGTTAGGAGCGCAGCACCCAGCACAATCGATCTTGACTACGTTTCACATTAGAACTTCATTACAACTTTATAATTTGGCACGTTTTATGAAAGATGTTAATAAATATTTACCTAATAAATTAGTAATTTGGAGAATTTTATTTTGTCGGAAAGTTTCTTGGTATATTACTCTTACTTTGGATGAATACTTTTATGAACATTTGTATATTTTACATACACTTTGTGTATGGTTTATATATACTTTCATATTTTACACATTATACCTCACTTTTATTTTATTTTTGACCCTTTTGCTGACTAATAATTCTTCCTGTCTCTGTGTAATGTCACTCCTATCTATCTATCTATCTATCTATCTCTATCTATCCATCTATCCCCATGAATTCCCCCAAACGTGGGAATCTGAATTGCATCATTTTCGGTGGCGGGTGACTGCATCCTCAAATCTTATGAAATCTGAGGTTTCATTTTTGTTATACTGCCGTTAGAAATGCTGGTCACTTTCCTCGCTTTCTAACGAGGCGTCCAGTCTGCAGTTAGGTTAATGAATTGTTGCTGATCTTTGCTCCAGATCATCCAGCACAAGAGGTGTCGTTAGTTGAAAGTGGCGCGGTAACTTCAGTTCAGGACAACAGCTGTTTTCCATTTATTTTTATTTAACGTCAAGGTCAAGTTTGAGATTTCCCCACTTTCTTCACACAAATCTGATTTAAAAACTGTAATTATAATAATATATCATTAATGTAGTGTATATATTCTGTTGTTTTAAGCTGTGATTTTGTCTTGATGTCAACAATTTCAATTAACAGTCGTCCTAACTCTCCACATCAAACTGATCCGATCAGTCGTTCGACTCTTCCAGAAAGTCTTCCACCAGTTTGTTGAACTCATCGGCATATCTGAGATGGAGATTGTGTTTTCCCTCTGGCATTAGATGTAATCTAGATTTTAGAACAGAAGTTTTATTTTAGCTCATGTCCAGCAGTGATATTAAAAACTTGAAGGTTGTTGTCTTCTCACCGTGAACCTTTGATGTGTTTGAGGAGGTACTGAGGGTGGAAGCTGGGCACCATGGGGTCTTTCTCTCCGTGGATGATGAGGGTTGGACACTTGATGAGAGGCAGAAGCTCCATACAGATACTCCCTGACCAGAGGACATTAAAGGTTAACCAGTGTCCAGCTTGACCTGTGAGTCTACCTCAGCATGGCGTCCTCACCTTCAGGTCTGTGAGCAAACTGAGCAATTCCATCCACCCAGGCCTCCCACGTTTTAGCAAAGACTTGTGCACCGTACACCTCCTCCATGGGCTGCCTCATCCGTGGACTCCACCTGGAGACGTCACGGACCGCTGTGTTCCACAAAAGAAACAACACACAGATAAGAGAGAATGCATAAAGTTTAGAATCAGCAGCTTTGCAAGAAATAGTAAAAAATCAGAGTACCGTCGTAAAGCTTGAGGTCATGCTGGGAAACAAACGCGTTCGAGCCCCACACAACCATCTTGTTGATTGTGTCGGGGTTCCTCGCTGCTGCAATCAGAGCCGTGATTCCTCCGTCGCTCCAGCCCAGCAGGGAAAAGCTCCCAAAGCCCAGAGCCTGGCGACGAAAACGAGAAATAAAAGAAATAAATGAGGCCTGGCATTAAATATGAGATGGTTAACTGCCTGATTCTGTGAAAGAATGGTGGAGTATATAAGGAACATGCAGAGGAAAATGCATATTTTCAAAAGGCCCCCCACGCCCTCAGAAGGACCATGTCCATTCTCTGATGAGTCACCACAAGGGAGACCTGCACAATATTAGGTCATAATGATATGCCTGATCAATGTATACATTAAAATAAGGCCGTATAAAAATAAAATGACACGACTGGACTCTTCTCAGTAAACTGTGCAGCTCCAATCAGCAGACCTTCATCAGATCCACTGCATCCTTAGCGTCCCTCTCAAAGAAGTCAGAGGGGAAGTCTCTATCTGGGGGACGGGACTGTCCATAACCTCTGGGATCCCAGCCAACTATGGTGAAGCGTTCTTTATCCAGAGATTTAAGCTGGGGACCAAAGTCTGTCCTCGTGCTCCCTGAGGTGGAAAAGACAAAAATGTTTTCTGGTGTTTATCAAAGGACAAGTTGATTTTGTTGCATAAAAGACACGGACACCGTACCCAGAGCACCGGGAAACAACAGCACGGCGTGTTTCCCTCTGCCGGTCTGCTCGTAGTACAGATCCACCCCGTTAACAGGCTGCCTGCCTGAGGTCACTGAAGAGCTGAAGGGAGACGCACAGGTAGACTCAGATCAGAATCCTTTAAAATCTTAGATGGATTGTTTGTAGAAAAAAAAATTGATTTCTGGTGCGACTTCTGCAACCAATGCACATGGAGGAGGAAAAGAAGGAAGATCAAGACTCCAGCAGCACTTTAATAAACTAAATAAACTAAATCTTGTCCTTTTTATTCTCTGCAGAGTTTCCCCTGCATGTCATTGACTAAATGCAGCCACACAGACAGTGGTCACACAGAAAAACAACTCAGTCTTGTGGATTTCTGCAGGTGTTTGACAAATTTACGTATGTGTATATTTAAATATTATGAAACGAGCCTGGGGTGGCATGCCGTTTGTGACGCAGGTGATATTACGCCATCTAGTGGACAGATGCCAAACACGCCTCGAGAAAAGCTGCAGGAACACGCAGCTGAAAGCAACGAGCAGGCATTTCCTGCCGCGTCTCTGCATCTCTGAGGTTATTTATTACTTCTAGAGTCGTGCATGTGAACATTTCAGAGACATCTCAATAGAAACAGTTTACCAGTAAAGCTGATTCGCTGTCACTATTCTCCTAAAGTCTCCTCTGCACGCAAAGAGACGTCTTCCGAGTAGAAACAAAGCCATTGCTCTGAGGCGCAGACACAGAGCAGTCCTCGTCTGCAGAGTTTGTTGAGGTGGTTAAAGATTGCTCAAAGTGTGAGTCTGACTGAAGTTCACGCAGCCCCTGCACTGCAACTTTGTTTTGAGGGGAATCCAGGAAGCTGGAATCAGGCTGCCTCTGATCCACGTCGCTGCAATTTAAAGAGAAAGTACCAGAAAAAAAATAATGCACTCACCTGAAACAGCTCCATAAAGCAAAGACAGTGAGGCAGCATGCAGGAAAGAGAGATATACATTAAAAGGAACGCAGCCATCATTAATTCACGCTGTGCTTTTTCAATAAAAACAAACAAACAACAAAAACTAAAAACTAAATAATGATTCAGTTTAAATTGTTTTTCAAGCAGCTGTCTTCTAGATGGATAGATGGATAGATAGATAGATAGATAGATAGATAGATAGATAGATAGATAGATAGATAGATAGATAGATAGATAGATAGATAGATAGATAGATAGATAGATAGATAGATAGATAGATAGATAGATAGATAGATAGATAGATAGATAGATAGATAGATAGGTAGATAGATAGATAGATAGATAGATAGATAGATAGATAGATAGATAGATAGATAGATAGATAGATAGATAGATAGATAGATAGATAGATGAATGATTATTGCATCATCCTCAGACCTATTTGTGGTTCAGAAGTCTTTTGGCCTGGGGTGTGAACCTGTTACAGAGCCTGGCTGTTCTGCACCTCCTGCCAGAGGTACCACAGGAACCCAGCTAAATATTGATTTCCATTTAATCCTTTAATACTTTTTAAATGTATTTTCTTCCTTTTGTCATAAACTGGGCTTACATTTTAAATGGAAGATGACTTGACTCGTCGTCACTGTAGGTGTTTGTTTGTGACTCTTTACGGCCGTACAGTGAGAACAAGACATAAAGAAATAAAATACACATAAAAGTACCATGAAAGTGAAGTAGGAGCAATATTGTTAATGGACCTGAGGTAGCAGTGGCAGGTCGTAGAGCAAAAAGAAAAAAGATGGCTTCACTGGTTCAATACTGACTGATAAAAAAAAATAATTGCACGTTATGTAAGTCTGCAGAGAGATGCTTCTTTCCCTCGTGTGCAGGTGGGTTAGCGTACGCAGAGTCCAGGTCTGTGTGTGACACTTCCCAGCATGCTCTCTGCTGCGTAGCTGACAGACCACACCGTGGCACAGGATGTAGTTCAGCAGCAGCCGAGAGGGAAGTCTGGCCTCTCTGAGTTTCCTGGGGAAGAAAAAACTAAAAGAGCCTCTGTTTGGGTTTCTGCACCACGTGAGATTGGGTGAGAGGGTCCAGGGTGGGTGAGGGTGAGGTTTCTCCGCCTCTTGTGTGAAGCGGTGGTGTGTGGTCGTCCCGTACCTCAGCAGCTACAAGCTTCTGGGTTTAAACCATTGTGTGTGGAGATCGCCTGCGTGGGTTTTCTGGCTTCTCCCCGCAGTCCAAACTCATGCGTGTTGGTGTTCAGGTGGTCGTTTGCGTCTGTGCATCAGACCCAGGTTTACCAAAGTCCAGCCGGGGTAAACTCAGCCTAATGCTCTACTAGAGGATAAGCAGTCCCTGACATCTTTTATCTGTCATTTATCCAATCAAGTCACGACTATGGTCTTTATTAACCACTAAGTTAGTGTGTGGAGTAAAGTTTGTGTGCGTCTACTACCAAGATTGCAACTCAGAAACAAAAACACTAATGCATGGCTTCCAGAGGATGTGAAATAAACTCTAAACCAGGATGTAGTAGATGTCAGAGCTTTTTTTCTGAAGCAACGTGAAGTTAAACGTTGTCTCGTGTGCTGCAGGAAAAAAAAAATCATGAAAGGAGGATCATCAGATGTTATTTAAATTCGTCCTCAAGAGAATATTTTAGCAGATTTTACTCCATTTGATGTTTTCAAATTATTAGATTATAATAGAATTTATTGTTATTGCAGACAACATGGTGGAAGAGAGCAGTGAGATTTTCAGCTCTGCAAGATGCTAAACAAAGAATATATATAATCTAAATCTACATCAGAATGTAATGTAATATAAATATGCCTAGAGAATATACAGTTATATGTACAGTATTGTGTAAATTGGCCTCCAGTATAGATCTAGGTTGATCTGCACGGCAAGAAGGAGCTGCTGCTGCTGCTGCTGGTCGTTCCTCACCTGCTTATCCATCATCCAGTCAAGCCTGAAGCACAACTTGAGGACTTTCAGCAAGTTCTGCACAACTTTCTAGTACAACTCTTAACGTGCTGCGATGTTTCATGGGCCAGACTACTCAGTTTCTTTGCTGAACTCTGGATTTTGTTCATTAAGTTCATGAGCACCTGAGTCCTGGATGTCTTTTCCCTTAAGAGTTGTCTTCAGCATGACCCTGCTGACACCTCTCGCTTCTCAGGTGTGAACATTATCCGAGTAAATATAATATGTTTCAGGTTTTGAAATGTAGTTTCACTGGAAAAGTCGAATAAGTCGTGAATACGGTCGAGGCCCTGAATCAACTCTTCGATTGAGCTGCGCCGCAGGAAGCCAGTGATGATCTGCTGGGTGGAACGGGTGAACTTTAATCAAACTTCCTCCTGAATTACTTTCTCTTTCTTCTGCTTCTTCTTCTTCTAAAAAAAAAACCCAAAACAATTTAACCATACAGCGCAGCCCCCACCCACTCCTCACACATACACCCACCTACACGCTCGGCAGCGCCGCTCCGCTCGAGGTGTTTTATTTATTTATTTCATTTTTTTTTTTTTTTCTTGTCAACCATTTCAAAAAAAAAAAAGGCCCTGCCTCGTATTGATGTGTCATGCGCCTGTTTATCAATGGGTTCTTCTCCCCGGGCCCGATGAGCTGTTCAGCCTCAGGTTTCTTTGAGGCAGGCGGGCAGGTTTTGGTAAACGCCCCCACCCTCCTGTGTCAGCGTCTGTACCACACACTGTACCACACACAGGAACAACGAGACAAAGCCCGGGGCTAAAAATACCTCGATCACCTCGCAGAGCAGCGCCGTGCCGTGCTGAAGATGAGGCCAGGTTTACGGGAAACGCAGTGACTGAAGAAGGCTGGAGTGGACGTCCTCTGAGAATCAAATAAAGATAAACGAGCGAGATGTGAATGATTTGCTGCTTTTCCTTCATGTATATTCCAGCAAACTGAATATTTGGGGACTTTTTTAGCCACACTAGATCTTTACATTTACAACATTTAGCTCAGTGCCTTCAAGAGCAGACACAGGAGCACACTTCTGGATAAACTAAATGAGGGAACTGATAGTTTTGAGATGATTTACTGCAGGTATTTTAGGCCACATTCAGCAGGGCTCCTTGTACGGCGTCTATAGCGACCGCCGCCGGAGCTGTTCTCCTCTGGCCCTCGACCATCTTTGTCTTGCCGGTATGTGCCCATCCTCGGGTCCCATGACCCACTCCAGGTCTAAATATACCCTCCCCTCCACCCCGGGCAGGGTGTTCCACGGCTAAGGTCACATTACGTCATGTCATCCACCCGCCAGCACGGCCAGTGCGACTCAATGAAGTAACCCTCGGGGTATGAGCTGGGGACGTGTCGAAGGCTTTATGAGCTCCTCGGGTCAAACGAAGGAGTCGTCAGGGGTTGGTTTGATGCTTGAGAGGGAGAGATGCTGAAGTCCGAGTCGCCCTGAAGCAGAAAAAAAATAATTAAATTTGTCTTAAAGTTGGCGTCCTGACTTTGTGGCAGACATGGGTAATGGAATAAACAAGGTGCAGGATCACAGAGCAGCGAGGATTTAACTCTTTGTCTCAGTCACAGCTTCAGCCTCTTTTTAATTCTCTCGGTTCTGAACTTTTTTTTTTTTTTTTTAGGTTCTGCCTGATCTGTATCTGGGGAACATCAAAGGTAAGCTGGCGTGATTCTTGTCATGTGAGTAAAGAATTGATTTATTTTCAGGATAATGTAGTAGAGCGTGTTTCAGTTCCTCATACGGCGGGGGGCATGTGGTGAGATGCTACACTGAGCTCAGTTTCTATAGAGTGAGGAGGCCGCTGTAAAAGACTTTAATTTGATGATTTGATGCGAAAAGCAGCGTTTGCAGAGTTTTTTTTTAACCTGAGTGTGTGTGCATGCGTGTGTGTGTGTGTGTGTGTGTGTGGGGAAACATTTATTTTTGAGGGCGGCTGTGTGTACTGGTGTGGGAGGGGATGTCCCACGGCGCGGGGGTGTCCCCGCTCTGAACTGCATTCCACATGTTTCCACAAAGCGGCAAACGCAGTCACTAGGCTGCTTAGAGGAAAAAAAATAAAAATTTCTGCACACACAGAATCCTGTTTACACAGGAAATGATATATATATATATATAAAAAATATATGGAAGACTTTTTGTAAACATGACGCATTCAGGGAACCGGTGCTGAATAGGAAATGTGAGTCCTTTCATGTCAAGCAGGCCTTTGATGTGACTTTTCTGCTGGTGACTTGGCACATTTAAAGACATCCTGCTGAGCCGTTCGTCTGTGCAGTGAAGCTTTTAAAGATGGTGCAAAATAAATCCCTGCCACAGAATCTACACGTAGACATCTCTGGATCTCTGCTGCTCTCTTTTCTGCCTCTACCTCGGGACTCAAGCAGAAAGAAACGAGCTGCTCAAGGTTTCTTCCTGTTAAGAGGGAGGTTTTTTTTTCCTCCTTCACCGTCGCCCTGCGTCTCGCTGTTGAGGTTTCTGGGTTCCGCAAAGCGCCTCGAGACAAATAGTCGCTGATGCTATCTGAATAAAACTGAATTCAGCTGAATTTACTAATCAAACAGAGTCATTTATTATTGGAGCTTCCTCCTCAGCCTTGAATCATCTTGTGGGAGAATATTAATCATCATTTTTCTCATTAACAAACCCCAGATAATATGATTTAAAAAGATTTCTGCATCAGCGTTTAATATTTCTGTTCAAATCTAAATATTTAGGATGTAAATTTTGATTTAAACGTTAAAAAAAGAAAAGAAAACTTGAATTGATTTAGTTCCTGCTGCGCTGCCAAAAGATCTTGTTACGGTCACAATGATCCATGCGTCATCAGGCACAAGGACACTTCAGGATCAGCTGCCCCTTCACTTAGTTAGCCAAAAGTTTAATGTGTTAAATGTGGAAAGGAAAGGAAAAATATATAATTTTAAATTAAGTTTAGTCTTATATCTTCAGCCTTAGTCTCACCAGCTAGCCTTCATATGATGCAGCTCATTGGTTTAGCTCCTGGATCATATTATATATCTGCTCTTATCCTTTTTCTCTCAATTTGTATTTATTTTTTTAATTCTATTTTTATTTTATGTGTGTGGTTTGATATATATATTTTTTTTACACTTTCTTACATTTAAGTTCTGTGGGTTTCTGCACAAGAGAGCAAAAGTTACCGGAGTCAAATTCCTTCAAAGTGCAAACATACTTAACCAATGAAGCTGATATTTATCATCTTCTTCTATTTATTTCTTATTTTCACTGAAATTCTACATTTCTAATGAAAAAAAAATCTGATTCCACTTGATTTAACTCAGAGTTAGTGTCTTAATTTCATATTTATGTCAGCGTCCTGGTCTGTCCTTAGCAGAGAGGCGACTTTAGAGTCCTGACGCCCCGTAAAAAATATTAATTTCACGACGCACTCGAGCGCTTTTGGCATTTTATTATCTTGAGGTTGCTAGAGGACACTGGCTCAAGGTTTTATTCACTATTTAAACCAACATTTCTTTACTCTACTCTGTAATGTGTCATTGTCTTACTGTTTATTTGAACTCCTGTGACGTTAAATCTGATGGCTGGGATTCATCTGGCTGGCAGGAGGCCTCTAGCTGCAGACTCACCTCGCGGTACCGTCAGCATCCTGCAAACTTGCAAAGCATGAGAAAAAGTGCTCAAGGCACATCTGTCCAAGGTAGAAAACATTTGGCTTCCTTTTAAAGAACAAAATTTGATTAAAACAATTACTGTTTCTTGCTTTTGGGCCAAGCTGTTGCACTCTTTTAGAAACACTGGTTTTCCGGTTTTTCTTTCAGTTCAAAACAAGAGCAAAACTTTGAAGCCATAAAGCCACATATGCCTGGGACACATAAGTGGAGGGGGATGGGGGGCGGCAGGGGAGGTTGTTGTTGGGTAGAAAAGGCTTAATTTAGGCCGCAGCTTGCAGCACGTGGTGCATGTTGGATTTCTCGATTTTCTTTGCGATCCGCAGATGCACGAGACAGGGAGCTGCTGGCGAAGCACAACATCACCCACGTCCTGTCCATCCACGACACAGCTGCACCCATCCTGGAGGTGAGGCTTTGCATCGGCCCGCACGACCCCGTGACCCCCCGAAACGCACCCGGCCTTAGAGAACACGGCCTCTCCTCTGAGCGCGTCGATGTCGTTTCCCCCCTCTCAGCGTCTCTGCTGATTTATACTCATTCTGAAAGTGTGAAATGTTGGCATGGAGCTCAGATGTGCACCGATGTCTTTTCCTAGCGTCGTGTCTTTATGGCTTCTAACAGCTTTATCAGTTTATCTGCGAATGAATAACAATCAAAACACAAATATAGTGAAAAATTTATAGAGCAAAAACTAGAACTAGATGTTTGGAAAGTCCTTAAATGATGCACTGAATGTTAAAATAAGGATTTATCAATAATTACCTGCAGCTCCAGATTCTAGAACTGCATTATCTAGAATCTGCATCTGCACAGTCTCTTTCTATTTCCCTCATAATCTATTTGTTATATTTCAGTTTTTAAAGTATTAATAAGAAGAAAAACTGTCAATATTCTCCAAGTTTATGCCAGATTTTGCTGAAAAGTCAGATGTTTCTTATTTTCAACAGTGCGTCGGTCACAAGAGCTGGAATCCACCGGGTTTCATCGAGCGCTCGCTCACGGCGGTCGTGCACGGTCCCGGTGAACGTTATGAAAACCTGCTCGGTGCAGCTGTGACTTTTCACATGAGATGCTTTTAGCTCGAGGTCCAGAAAGTCTTGAAAGTGGAACTGCAATTTAAAAAAAAAGGTGTTTCTGACAGTGCCACATTTAGAAGTGAGTGGCGGGAAAGGAGAGAAATCTGCCCTCGCTGATTTGTGTTTGGTGAGGGGATGTACTGGTGACATTTGCTAATGTCGTTATCTGTTTTTAGGACACGCGTCTGATAAATAAAGATGAATTTTGTGGTTTTTCTCCCCGTCACGCCTAAAGATTCATACGCTGCAGATTTTAGCCGTTGGATTTGCGCCCCGTCGGAGGCCTTTTGCCCTCTTCGGACTCGTTTTAGAGAATCTTGAATCTTCTGTGTCCGCTTTCACAACTTTCATCTTTTCTTGCTGAAAGCGAGCACAAGGCGTTCTTGTACACTTTCTCCATCCATGCTAGCATGTTTCATTGAACAGTGAAGAGAAACAGCAACTTGTATTACGGTATCACTACCCAAACTGGTCAACCACCAAAACTTTTAAAAAGGTTTTGGGCTTGAAATTAAGCCTGGGAGGGAGGCCCACGCACGCTTTCTGAACTCTTAATCCTGAGGCACACAGACTTTGATTTGAGGATCATTCTGTCTGGTTTATAGGTGTGACTCTGACTTTTTTTTTCTGAGTTCTGTTGCGTAATGATGACTCAGGTCTGCTGTAGACCCACTGGCCAGATGGGATGGTTGTTATTTGCATACCTAACAGTCAAACTGCTGACTGATTGATTTCTTGGAAGAACACACGATGGTTCCTGAGAGAGGAAGGTAGAATTTGCAACCACTAAGTCTCTTTGGTCGGATGTGATATTTGCTGTAAAGTACGTGACTCTAATTAACATACTGCACAGTAAACCACAAGGACAGCAAGGTCTGAGCGCCTAATTATTATAATATTTTTTTTCTCCAAGTGATCAGAATCGGTGTGCATCAAGTTCACAAACAGCATCACTGAGTCCTGATGAGTTTTAATCTCGATGGTGCAAAGATAGAAGAGGACTCTTAACTCTTCAACATTTCTCTGACATAAACCCGACGTCTCGTTCCATATAAACCATTTTATTTGCGTTAATAAATGCGTCTTGGGCTCGTTTCTCTCTCTCTCTCTCTCTGAGTGCGTGTGATCTGACCTGTCTCGAGCACTTCCAGAGCTCGGTCTGTCCCAGAGGGCTCTGGGGGTTTTGCAGCGGTGCAGTCATACTAGGACGGGGTGGTTTCTGTCCACTGCATGTACCATCAGCTGCCAGGTGCACAACGCACACACACACACACACACACACACACACACACACACACACATACATATATATATATATGAACACCGTTATGTAACGACCTGCCACCGCGGCAGGGTCAGAGGTTTCGGGGGCCCTGTCAGAAGCGAAAAACAGGAAGTGTGCTCAAACAAATGACCCCGGTCGAACGGTTAAGCTCTCTCCATATTCAAATAAAAAACATCAATTTGATGCGTTTTTATAAATCTAAACGCCTCCCTCCCTCCCCTGCAGGACCTAACGTACCTCTGCATATCGGCAGCTGACCACTCAAAGCAAAACCTGTGAGTACTGCTGGAAGTATTAATCGTTATTAATCTCCATCAATGAAATACAAATAAAGAACTTAATCTTTATAATAAATGTAAAACAGTTCCAGTTAGAATCTAATTACAAAGTTCAGTTCATCGACTTGATTTTTGTGTAAAATTTTACATCTTATAAACAACTTTTTTTACTTTTAATTGTTTTTTAGCTACAGTTATAGTTTGCAAGCCAAATAAAACCTACTTTATGCCCTTCAATGATATAAAATCGATATAATTTCAAGGGATGTGAGTCTCATCTACATGACATTTTAATTTAAAGAGTTTAATACGATCATTTCTGCAGGATTCAGTACTTCAGAGACAGCATCATGTTCATCCACGAGTCCCGTCTGAAAGGAGAAGGCTGCCTCGTTCACTGGTGAGCTTTTTATTTATTTATTTAAACGTGTGAATTAATTTGCATATTTTTATTTATTTATTTATTTTCATCCGGAGCGGAAATAAGACTTGGTTGAATAGGGGAAGCTTTGCTTTAGGGCTTTCTGCTTCTGCATTTTTTGCAGTTTTTTTGCACGAAAATCGAATATTTTTTTCAAGTTTTACTGTAAATTTTCAAAAGATTTAAGTTATATTTCAGTCACGAATCATTTCAGGTGTGTGATATGACAGTACAGCGTGCTTACTATTACTTTACTTTTTAATATTTGCCCCGCAGCGATCACTGACTGGAGGTCCTAAGATTTCAGTTACCCAATTCTCATTTTCAACCACATCACTGTCACCAAACAGAAGCAGTCTGCCGAGCATTTTGGTTAAAGCTTTCATCATTAATCTCATCACCTTTCATCTGTTCTCATATCAAACACGCAAAATCAGGCATTTAACCACAGCTTTAGGAAACAGGGGGTTTCACTTCTTTTTACGCTAAAGCAGAGATTCTGAATATGAGCAGATTACTACCAGTAGCTGCTGGCTGAGGAGGTCTGCTGTGCTCTCAGTGTGGCAGGCGTGTCCCGCAGCGTGACTCTGGTGGTGGCCTACATCATGACGGTGACGGGCCGCGGCTGGGTGGAGGCCCTGGCCGCGGTGAGGTCGGCGCGGCCCTGCGCAGGGCCCAACCTGGGCTTCCTGAGGCAGCTGGAGGAGTTCGAGAACACGGACCTGACGGAGGTGAGTCATTTCAGCTGACTCCCGTTTGACACGGTGTGTTCGCGGAGGTGAATTGTGTAGGTTCGTCTCCGGGTGGAGGAGTTGATGCATGAATGATCAAAATGCAAAAAGGCATTTGATCGTCGTTACGATGTTTGGATGACGTATCCAAACTTCATGTTTAAACCAGAAAACCTACACAAGCTGCATATCCACCAAAAAATGTTCATGGTGGACTTCGTGCAGACTAGAGCCGACTAAGAGCATGAACGTTGGAGATTTGCTCCGACTGAGCTGCAGCCATTAAACACCAACATAATGTCGTCCTGCTTAACTTTTATCTCATCCACACGTCTTTAAATCTTTGTAATCGTGTGTCATTGTGCACCATCCTGCTACCAAAGCCTCTCCGCAGGCGGACGGACGGACAAAAACCATTTTTGTGGTTGGTCCTGCTACATTCATCGGTAATATGGCTCTTCGGGGACTTCAGTAAAAACCTAATTAATTCCCCAGGGATAGCAGCAGGTGGGGCAATTTTGGTGTATTGGCCCCACTTTGCAAATCATCTCTTCCCTCCTCTCTCTTTTTCTGTCTGGCCTCGTAAAGCTTTTGGATTATCAAATAAATCAAACTGAATTTAATTTAATCAAGTCGTTTTGGAAAGGAGCGGCCGATCTAGTGCTACGTCTGAGTTATATGAACAGATTCAATATGATGCATCCCGTGCATGTGTGCAGAGATCCAGCAGGAAGTCAGACGTCTCAGCCAGAATAAGCCTCCTCAGTGTGGGTCTTCAGTAAACTGGGCTGTTGAATCTTAGCGGCACGGGACCCAGGACACCGTGTACAGCCGTATGCAGTGCCGCTTCAAATGTTCTCGATCTGAATTTTCAACATTTTTGAATAAAAATGACTCAAATCGTGAGTTTTCACAAGTCCTGAAAGTAGACGAAGAGGACTCTCAGTGAGAAGTGTGTGAACCCTTGTTTTCAGTCTCTGCTGGGACCCCCCGAGCAGCAATAACAACAACAACAAAAGGTTTTCAGTCCGTGCCGGTCCCCCCTTTACAGCAGCAACAGAACCACTTGAGTTCTGAGATGTTGGTGGGTTTCCTCACATCAACTGCTGCTTCAGGTCCAACAACAACATTTCTCTTGGATTAAGGTCAGGACTTTGACTTGGCCGTTCCTAAACATTCATCTGGTTCTTCTTTAACCACTTGTGTTCTTGGTTCTCATTGTCTCGTTGCATGACCCAGTTTCTCTTCACGTTTAGATCATTTTTCTTTTAGCGTTCACTGGTAGAATTCACAATTCATTGGTCCATCAATGAGGACAAACCTGGTGCAGGTTGGTTCTGGCACAGATGCAGCAAACTACGCCCAAACGAGGACATTTCATGGACGGGATGAGGTTGTTCAAGTGTTCGTTCTGAACAGAGCGACACTAGCGTCCGTAATGAACAGGTTCATGCTGTATCATCCAGATCTGATGCAATCCTACATCGTGCATCCTACACATGTGTGCTCAAAGGTTTTAATGTTTGTCTTTTTACTTGTCCACACACTTGAAAGCAAGAAATTTAGTTCTGTGAGGATTAAAGAAGTTTCTTTACACATCGTTTCAGCTTCCTCATAAACTTTGCCTGCTCTCAGATTCTGTTTCACTCTGATGAGCATTGTGTTTGAATTAATCTACTTACTACAGGTGTTAGTAAAAATATATATATATATAGCCAGCTTTGGCTCAAAGGAAGACTTTCCTTCTTTAACTCGTCTTCTTCTTCTCTTTCCCAGTATCGCGCCTGGTGGAAGGAGCGTTACGGGAAGAACCCGTTCAACGACGATGAAGAGGTTCAGACTCTTTTAGCTCAGAAATCTAACAGCAACCGCGGCGACGCCTTAACAACCAGCATCACCCCTGCACTGGCCACCAGCCGCACCTGAAACCACGTCCCGTGAAAAGCCTCGAGCAGCCGAGGGCTGTGGGCCTCTGCCGGACCGCGACACCTTACGCCGCCAGCGTTCTGTCTTTCAACGCGGATCCAGGAACGGGAGCGCGTTCTGTGTCGACACGATCGACCGAATCTTTGCAGAATGTCTAAGCGGCCATGTGACGAGAGGGGGGGGGGGGGGGGGATTTTGTGCCGGTGTCGTCAGTTCCCTCGGTCATGTCATGTCCTTGCCTCTAACTGTCAAAACAACATGCAAGGGCAGCCAAGCACGACACCAAGGAAATATGTACATACAGTCCACACTGTGAGCCCACATTTAGTGGCGTACACTCCCCCTGTCAGTTATGTTATGCTGTGTCTTGTACTTGAAATATGACTAGGAGTTTCTATAGACGGCGTGGAAGCTGGAGGATCCTTCCAGTAAAACAACGGCAAAAGCTGTTTAGTATTCATTGCACTATTGTTCCCAGGTTGAAGCTGCACATTTGGTTCTGCTTGTTTTATTTAAAATGTGCACTACTTCAGCTTTCGTGTCGGGAATAAATGAATTTACACGTATGAGTTTGGATTTTTTTTTTAATTTACCATCCACTAATTAATTTAATTTAACCAGTGAATGTTTTTAGATGTTTTTAGAGCAGTGGTTGTTAAATATGAAGGGATTATTAGCAGAAATGGTGGAAAAAAAATACATTTTTGTAAATAGATTTAATTCTCTGCTGTAATGTTTGATTTTATTCTTGCTCATTTGAGTTTTTTTCTTCCTAATATTCAAAATAAATCTGTCTTTTTTTTCTCCTACTCAAGTAAAAGTAGCAACACCACGGTTTAAAAAGGCACTAAATGCATTTAACTAAAAAATAAAAGCAGACTTGATCATTTTCACCTGTTGCTGATATATTAAGAATTACTTCTACTCTGACTGATTCATTCTTGTGGTGTAAAGCCGGGTAGTTTACTCCAGGAGTTTCCAGCCTCAGGGTCAAGGTCCCCCTTTCAAAGGCTCACAAAGACAAGTGTGAGCGGTCACGGCACACGAGACAGACAGAATCATTTTCCCTCTTACAGATATGTGAATGAAACCATGTGATGGGCGCAGAGGGGGAAACGGCGTCTCGTTAGAAATGACCAATACTCAAAAAGCATAAGTAGAGTGATCAGTGAACGCAGAGGCAGGTGCAGAGGAGTGTGCCACTCACATGTGCTTCAACTTTAACTGAGCCACATTTATCAGAGGACGAGTTTATCTTGAATTATTTGACATGAAATCATAAAACAAGCCGATAAAAAGTATTAAAACTCAGACTTTACAACTTTTATTGGCTTATTTTATGCTCCTGTTTAAAATAATTCAAGATAAACTGTTTGTCTGATAAATGTGGCTCAAATAAAAGCTCAAAATGTGAATTTGTGGGTTGACATACTTGAAGAATAAACAGATGTAAGAGTGGCGCTTGTGCACCTGTCACTGCTTTTGATGGTTTAACTCTATTTTTGTACTTCTCTACTGTGTAGTTTGAGTATTTCAGTTTGAAGCTGAACACATCATTTATTTTATATCACCTGTAATATGTGACTGATTTAATAGAATCTAACATTACATGACATTTTGCTGCATAATTCTTTCACTTTGGATTTTCCTGCAGCTTTCATATGAGGGTCTGAATTGAGTAAATGACCTGGACCTGTTTCCTCCACCTGATTCAGTTTGAAACAGCTCCACTTGTACTTTTATACAATTATTTTCTAAATACAATAGCCAATGACTTGGCACACACTCCCACACCCTTTCGTCTCGTGTTTCTCAGAGATTAGATGACACACAGTTTATAATAATCTCCCCTGCCTGCTGCTGTTACTGTCTCAGATATTATCACGGCTCTTCTTTATAATCTTCCAAAAGGGAACAAAGTTGTTGTGTCTTTTTTTTTTTCTTTTGTTGTTTTTTTTTTGTTCTTTCTCTCTGCAGCAGGACCACTCTTAGAGTTATTTTTCGTAAGGCTTTATCATTTCAAAGAATTGTTTTCGTCTCCGTCCTATGATTTTCCACGTGTGCGGGTGTGTGACACTTCTGACTGACGCCGGCAGGGTTTCCCCTGGTGTCTTACTGGAGATGGGCCGCTGTGTGCGCGCTGATAAGCTTCGCAGGAGAGAGGCGGTAGCAGCAGCAGCAGCAGCGGCGGCGGCGAAGGAAGCGGCAGCGGCAGGTGCGTCCTCCTCAGCATCCCGGCTCTGTGTCTCCGCCCTCCTTGAGCTCGCTATAGGCTGGGAGGATTTAAGCGCGCCCGCCGGTATGATGAGGGCTTTCTGACACTGACAGATTTCAAAACTTGACGGGTTTCGAGTTTCACAGGTAAGTTAACTTCAGGGCGCATGTTTAAGCCTCGTTTGTCTGCGTGGGAGACCAGTGGGTTAAACCTTTAGTGGGGTTTTACTTTTTGGACAGCTATATCATTCTACTAGCACTTTTCACGCCGCACAGATATCAGCGTGTGGTCTTACATTACAGGACCTATAACGGCGGAGTTGCTGCGTGCGTCTTGTTGGTCAGAGATGAACCCCGAGGTGGATTACGGAGGCTCCGGGAGCAGCGGCAACGGAAAGCTGCGCCAGTGGCTGATCGAGCAGGTGGACTGCGGCAAATACCCCGGCCTGGTCTGGGAGAACGACGAGAAGAGCATCTTCAGGATACCGTGGAAACACGCCGGGAAACAGGACTACAACCGGGATGAGGATGCCGCGCTTTTCAAGGTAAGAGAACCCAGCGTGGAGCCAGAGAAGAGGAATTTTCAGAATAAGAGCTGATGCGTAAAAGTGGTGCCACGAAAAAAAAAAACCGTATGATTGATTTATAATCATTTTATGTAGCCCATCACTTCACAAACAATTATTAAATGAATGAGGCTTATAGTTCATTATTATTTTAACTATCTGTGACTATTTTACGTGTTTTAATGGTTCTTAAACTCAATCTTTTTGCGCTATTTTTCTGTAAAATTCGCTGGAGTCGCAGCTAACTTATTTTCAGTTAATCTGTGGAATATCTGGTCATTAATAATTTGAAATCTGACTATAAAATGAAAAATTAAATTCTTTGGAAATTCCGGAAACGCTTCCAAAAGTCAGAATTAGAGTTTAGTTCACTGTCATACAGGAACAAAATAAAACATCTAAAGATCTGACAGCACAGAATCTGCAAATATCTTCCTCTTCATCCGTAAAAAAATGTCCAAATGAATTAATCTGACTAATTATCAGCGCACATGTCCACGCACCGAGTAAGCCATTAAACGCACGCCTGCTCAGACGCAGCTGAGCGAGGTCAGACTGCCTGATCCTCTCCGGCGGCTTTAGCCTGAGGTTTCACCCGGCGTCCTCTCTGCAGGCATGGGCTCTCTTCAAGGGCAAGTTTCGGGAGGGGATCGACAAGCCGGACCCGCCGACCTGGAAGACGCGCCTCCGCTGCGCCCTCAACAAGAGCAACGACTTCGAGGAGCTGGTGGAGAGGAGCCAGCTGGACATCTCGGACCCGTACAAAGTTTACCGCATCATCCCCGAGGGCGCCAAGAAAAGTCAGTCCCCCCTCATCACTAAAACTCCTCATGTGAAACGTTGACATTTGACTCACACATTTATGGTTACCCAGGCTGTGGGAACTTTTTTTTTTTTTTGAAATGCATATTTAAGATAGTGATGACTATTTGTCTTTGATATGGTAAAAACATTGTTTTATCAGACACTGGAAATTCTCTGAGTGCTGCTTCGTGTGACTGTTAAAGGTCACTGAGCTGTGATAAACCTTGAGGAGGAGTCAAGCTGGGTCAGGCTGCATCGCTTCATGTTTTAAACTGACGTCTAAACTAACTGTCTTTGCTCCCTGTCATGTTTAGGACCCAGGCAGGAGGACAGTCCTCTGAGTCCAGGACTGAGCTACCAGATGCATCCCACTTACACTGGCATGCAGAGTCAGGTGATTTTCATACACGCATGGAAATGAAATGAGAGGGGGCGGGGCTTACGAGTGATCCGAGAGAGAGAGAGAGAGAGAGAGAGAGAGAGAGAGAGAGCGAGCGAGAGAGAGAGAGGGAGAGTTTGGATGTGCAAAGGGTCACATTGTGCATGCATGGATGAGCTTACAAACAGTAGATGCAAAGTGAAGGATGCAGGGTTATGACATGCATCAAGTGGGACTGACTTTAAATGGGAATAACTGATATTTAAAAATAAAATAATAATTAATTGCAGATATTTAGCATTTCAATAAAGTTTTCTACTTTTACGACTATGAACTTTTTGCAGCCATGCATGCTGAGCTTGATCAGGATTTAACCTTGCATCTTCATTTTTTTATAATTTTATTTTGATCTTGTTGCATATTTTAAAAAAATCAGCCCAGGTTTATTCTTCCAGAAACGTGTTTGATCTGCATGCTGGTACGTCTTCAAGACAGCCAGCTAATGTTACCCACGCTAAGCTAACGGTTTGTGTCTCTGTCTACAGATGCCACAGTACATGCAGAGTCCAGAGTGCAACTGGAGGGATTACTGCCCGGAGCAGCCCTCTCTGCCCGAGCTGGCCTTCACTCAGTGCCCCTGTCCCCCCCGCAGCCTGTCGTGGCAGGGCCCGTCCATGGAGAACGGTACGCCGCTAACTAGCCGTGCTTTAGTAAAAAAGAAAACAGCAGCAGTAACCGACAGGTGACTGCACTCTTGACTTATCGCGTGCTTGTGCTGAGCTCTCTCGTGTGTCTGCCCTCTGCGTGTGCAGGGTACCAGCTCAGAGCCTCCATTTACTCGTACGGTCCGACTGACAGCCAGCCGCCGCCGCCTTTCACGCTGGACGCCAGCATCAGATCAGCGGAGCCGTTCACAGGTACGCTTCTTAAAGTTAAAAAGAGTCTGGCTGCACGCACACAAGTCCAGTCAGTGCAAACCTGCAGGGAGGGACTCTGAAAATGCCTTGAGGGGGGGTTACACTCCCCGCTCGGACAAAAACTGTGAAGGAAAAGTAAAATTTAGCAGCTAAAGAGCCAAACATTTTACTCAGGAGTCACTGGAATAAATGTTGCTGAGAGTTTGCTGAATGTTTGCTGCACGCTATGTATCAGTCTCCTAGTTTAGATTACTAACTTCCCTATTAGTGGCCTGAAATCAGTTGGCACAGCTTTAGTCGAACTCGGAGGCACATTGCAAAGCCCCCAGTGGAGCCTCTTTAGCTCCAGATTAGGCCTCATTTCATGATGCTGCAGGTTTTTACTTCTTGCCCGATATATTTCATAGCCATCGACAACGGCGATGATGGTGCAGGCTCTAAAGCTTGACGTCTGACACAAACCTGGCCCCACGGATCCTGTTCCGTCAAAAGCAAAGGGTTCCAGTATGAACAGGGAGACTGTAGCAGCTCTACTTCCCCTCTGGTCACAGCTCTGTGTCGGACAATAAAATAATTTGTCACATGGAGGAGGTTTCTGATTCCATTCCCAGCGTACTCCATCGGTCGAGTTATAAATAGAGTAATAAGGAAAGACTTGGCTGCTGGTTAACTTGGAAATGTGGAAGTGAAAACAGCAACAACAGTGGTGACAACTGAAATGATAAGTTTGATATTTCAGTTTCTAGTCGAGTTAAAGCTCAGTTTAGCTCCTGTCAGTCTGATTTATTCCTATGACCTCTACAAAAATCACTCTCAGATGTTTTAAGACGAGTGTTTGTGACCCTCTACCTGTGTCTTCCCCCCAGACTTCCGTCTCCACGTGTCCGTGTTCGTGCGGGGCGCTCTGGTGAGGGAGGTGACCACGTCCAGTCCAGAGGGCTGCCACATTGCGCCGTGCTCCCCGGAGAAGCACTACGTGTCGCCCGGAGGCCCCGAGGTGGTGCCGGTGCCCATGGACACCTTCTCGGCCCTGAGGAGGGCGGACGAGGGCTCCCCGACTCCGCCATCCACCCTGGAGAGGGGCGTGCTGCTGTGGATGGGCACGGACGGACTCTACGCTCAGAGGCTGTGCCACAGCAGGGTGTACTGGCAGGGAGGCCTGTCGCCGTACGGGGACAAACCCAACAAGCTGGAAAAGGACGTGTCCTGTAAACTGCTCCACACGCAGGACTACCTCACCGGTGAGACAACGGGCTCCTTGACACTTTAACTGATTGATTTTAGCTTCCAAAACAGAGATAACGCACGTTTTAAGAGTTCACATGAGTCAGTTCTGATGCACTAAGGTCCACACTACTGTGTTTGTTTTCAACTTGTTGCAAAGCAGCACTTTGGGCTGCACTTTGGCCTGTGACTCAAACACAAGCAGCCAAACTGGATCCAAATGTAATCGTCTTTATTTTGCATTGAAATCTGAGGAACGATCTGCCCATGATCAAAATATAATAAAGCAACAAAATCTAGCCAGACGCCCCTTAAATTAAAGTATACTTCCTGCTGAGGTGTCAGGCACATGACCTACACAAACACATCATCCCCACCCACACACTCCTAGTGCCCCAGCTGTGACAAACTCTTGACAGCTAATTGTATTTGCATACACGACATGACCAGGACTTTCCATTCTGTTTTCCCTCAAATGTCATTTCAAGTGAACTTCTGCTGAAATCCTTTTTCAAGTTCTGGTGTTTTTCGCTGTTGGCACACCTCAGACCTCATAATCAAATCGTTCTGTCTCCCGAATATTCAGAGATCCAGAACTACGGTCGGCCGCCGTCTCACTTCAAGGTCCTGCTGAGTTTCGGAGACGAGTGCCTGGACCCGCAGAGGCAAAGACGGACCCTCACTGTCCAGGTGACTGCTGCTCTCACGTTTAATGAATTCATTTTAGTCCTCCCACGTGCATTCACATCGTCATTTTGGCCAAAGTTCCACGAAAACCTAATATGTACTGGTAAAGTCTGCGGTCAGACTAGTTCCACTTAAATTCTCAAAATCAAAACTAAGATATGAAAGGCTGGAAGTGAAGCGTCGAAACTTTAAACTGTAGTTTGAAAAGCGAGAAATAGGATTTGAAAGTTAAAGCCCAAGATTTGAAAGTCTGTTGGAACTTCTTCACAGTCATAATGTTTCAAAACTAAATTTAGTTTCTAGATCTGTCTCGCTGACATTCGGCACGGGCCTGGCTCCAGAGCTCCAGAAAGTCTGCACGCATCTTTGACTTCTGCAAAACAAATAAAATAACACGCTCGAGAATTCAAAATTCAAATGGGCTCTGTTGAAGCTTCGGGATTTCTGACACGGTTTCAGGTTGGGAAGATGCAAACCGAAGCTAACCGCGCAGCCTGAAGCTCAACCACACCACGCGTCATCTGGTTAATTTCTGAAAACAGATATTGCCACGAGCTCTTCCAGGGTTGGGGTTAGCTGGAAAACAACAAACCAGCTCAACATCCAGTCCCCTGCCACCGCTGTCGCCTTTAAATTGAGCAGAACTCACAATGTGGTTGTTTTGAAGAAGCCCTGTTGGAAATTTAAGATAAGAGAAGAATTTTCAACGTACGTAAAAGGTCTGAATTTAACGTAGATGCTTCCCAAATTGAGAAAGACTCATTACGTGACCAAATTTGAGATTGTTTAGGTCGAATCTTTCTTTTCCAGATGTCAAATTTTTACCCCTTTACGTCCTGCTTGTGCCGTGTCAAGCCTTAGCCACTGCTTCAAGTGTAAAATAAAGTCTGATCGAAGGCTTTCGCCGACTGCTTAGGTCTCACCCTCCTCTTCTTCCACGTCGCAGGTGGAGCCCCTGTTTGCCAGGCAGCTCTTGTACTACGCCCAGCCGACGGGCGGCCACTACTTCCGCAGCTACGAGCACCCGGGGGTCGCGGACCACATTAACGCCTCGGAGGAATACCAGAGGGCCATCACGCATCACCATAGCAGCAGCCTGCAGGAGTGAACCGCGCGGCTCCAAGAGACTGTTGAAAACTTTAGCCGCAGCAAGGGACGAAGGCCCCGAGACAAGAGGAGACAAGAGGACGCAGCGGGACGGAGTCACACATAAAATAATGGACTTTTAGCATGGTTGAATGTGTGTGTGTGTGTGTGCGAGGCTGCAGTGTTTTGTTTAGGCTACTGTACGTTTAGGGCATAAAACAATATTTTTAAAATACTTACTATGCAAACAGAACTGACAGCTGAGGTGATTGTACTGTACAAAACTGACGGGCGACTCTTAGTGCCTTGATTAAATAGCTCCATGTTTAGAGGGATGCGTTCTTTTGTAAGTTTTTTTTTTTAGCAGAGACTTGGAGAAGGAGATAAGTTGTTAAGTTAGCTTAGCATAGCTTAGCGTAACGACTGGAGGCGGCGATTGTGTCAGGCTAGCTGCACCTAGTGTGGTGCAGCAGCGCTGCATTTGGTTTCCACCGTGTAGCAACAAAAACAGGTTTGCATCAATAATCGTGCAAATCCGAGCCATTTTGGTGCAGACAAATGCAACGGCTACGTCACTGTTACTCTCCTGTTCATCAATGCATAAAGCCTGCCTAGTGATATGACTGGCCATGCATATGTGCAGGAGCATCAGCAGATCCCAACGGAGAGACTCTAGATTTCATTTAAGGCTGAGCTGCGCCTACACATGTGCAGCTCTCGTGCTAGCATGCCGTATCTCACTCAGCCAGGCCAAACTCTGAAGTGTAAACATAACAATTCACTTTTTTTTTTTTTTTTTTCTCAGCTTGGACGAGTAACTTCCTGGAGTCACATGTGGTTGCCTTGCAACTGCACCCGAGTCAAAAATAGCACGGCCTCTGTTAAAGAGCCAAACTTTTAACACTTCAGCTCAAAAACTGGATTTTAATGAATGGATTCTAGCATGCTAGCTCTTCCCCCATCTCCTCCCAGTCTTTTTGCAAGGCAAAGCTAAGCTAAGCTAACTATTTACTGTACAAGCATGAACGTGGTATCTTGTCTTATTATCTACAAGAGACGGAAGCGTGTTTCTAAAAATGCCAACCCACAACCTTAAGAATTTTTTATTTTTTTTAAACTTGTACATACTTTTTTTTTCGTTGCTAGGAGACACTATCAACACCATTTAGTAAATTATGAATGAAGTCTCGTGACTGGCTGTGTGTGTGTGTGAGAGAAACTCAGGGCGCTGATTTTTAGATAAGCTTGAAGTTTGTATTAAATCGTTTTTTGTACGAAAAATCAGAAAGAGGATATATTTTAAATTTCAAACGTAACATCTGAGAAAAGATATGAAGCATTTTCGTTGAAAAAACGTTTTTTTTTCTTTTATATATATATAAATATATGTGTGTGTATATGTGTATATATATATATAAATAAACTGTAAGACTGACAGGCTGTGTTCATGAGTGTGTGAGCTGCGCGGGGTAACGTCAGTACTGCATGTCTGAACAGGAAGTGTGGTTGAGATGCAGGATGAGAGGCTGGTTAATCAAACACTACATTATCAAAAACAATGTGATGACATCAGGAGGGGAGGAGAGAGAGAGAGAGAGAGAGAGGAAGAGGTTGGCCACGCTTTCCGCACTGCGCTGGGGAGAAAGCCTTCCTGGCTTCTACTCACAGATTAGAGTCTGTTTCCACTTCCATGGAAAACAATCACAAAAACAAAAAAAAAACCACAAAAATATTTTTGACGCGGCCGCAGAATAATTTAGAAGACGAGGGAGAAGATGTCATCGGTTGGTTTTGAAAAACAGTTCAGAGAGCTTACTTTGAACGCCCTTTCAGCAGGAAGAGGCTTTTAGGGTTTAATTAAAACTTCCACGAGCACAAGGTGACGACGTCAGTGTGATTGTAACAAAAAAAAATACAAAGGTATTAAAAAGTGTTGCACGCCAGGACCAGTTAGATGAATACGCATCTCAAATTGTCCACGAATCCCATAAAAAGGACGTCGACGTGACTTTACGTGAGGTTCCATTAACAGACTGAAGATCTGAAGTCGTCCGGGTCAAAAAACAAACTAAAACACAGGTCACTCATGATTTTTCAGCAGGAAGACGGTTTACAAGGTTCAAGTGAGGCTTCCCAGAGCCCAAGGTGACATCTTCATATAGTTTATATAGTCAAAGTGTTGCACAACAGGACCGGTTAGATGAATGATGGCGCAAAAGATGGTATCCTAAATAAATTCCATGGAAACGTCAACTCACGTTACTACAAATGTATAAATATTATCTGTGTTAGCTGCGTCCGACAAAAACCATGAGGGAGCCATGTTGCTGCCAAGCGTAACTGTACTCACATACGCTGATCTGGCATAACATTATGACCTTTAACTGAAATCTCCCTTTCAGCAGTTTAGTGAACTGATCTAAATGAGAAGGTTCTCCTCGTTGTTTCTTCTGTTCCGTTTCCATCTGTCATCATTTAGAATTGTTCGCACCTCTGTATGCATCTAACACAGCCATAATATTATGACCACCTTCTTGAAATTGTGTTGGGTCTTGGGGTTTGAGGGTGTCCTGTTGTTAGTGGGGGGGTCTTTGAGGGGAGGGGCCTCTGTGGATCATCCCACAGATACTTGATCAGTTTGGGATCTAGTGAATGTGGAGGCCAGGTCAACACCTTGTGCTGTTCTTCTTCCTAAAGTGTTTTTGTGGCTGCATCCTGCTGGGGATGGCTGCTGCCATCAAGGAGTGTCATTGCTATGGGGTGGGGGTGCCTGGTCTGGTCTAGGTGGGTGCTACATGTCTAAGTAACATCCACACCAATGAATGAAGCCAGGTCCAGAAGTTTCCCAGCAGAACAAGGAACTGTCACAAGATGGTTTAGATGTTATTTACGTCATAATGTTTTGGCTGATCGGTCTATATGTCAATATGTTTACGTTTCTTAGTAATCGCTGCAACTTTTGAGTTTCACGTCTTTACGAAGCATATCACAGACGGTATTTTTTTAAAATGTGATGTCGTGGAGCAAAGTTCGGATTAGAATTAATACGTAATGAATAAAAGTCAAAAACTCCAACATAAACCAGTCTCAGTGAGCTCTGATGCAGATCTAGATGAAGACGTGAACACAGTGTCTCCTTGCTGGAGGTGTAAGCCCTCAGAGTTTACACCTGGAAAGTAAGAACCGCACCGTGTTGAAGAGAAAAGATGGTATAATATTCAGAAACAGGTCAATACCACACGATAACAGGAACAAATGGAAATGCCACAGTGTGGTACACACGTCTTACTAATCTCGGGAGTTTTTCTGGGTCCAGCTGCACAACATCTGTGAAGCAGAACCAGGTGAAGCACCTTCCTCTCCATGATCAAGGTGAGCACAAACATATCTCTGATGCGTCAGGTTTCTCCAACCTTTCAAATACCCACTCACAGAGAGAGAGGAGAGCGCCCATCAAAGCCTGGTTTGTTTTTTTCTCTCAGCGCAGGGCTCGTCACGTTATCTCCTGAATGGAACAGACGACATGCGATTGAAAATAAAATCAGAAGAAGAACAAGAAGAAGAAAAAAAAAACTCCCCCTTCTCACCTCTGTTACTGTAAACAGAGCGCCGGTGGAGAGCGGATAAGGGCTTTGAACTTTTTTTGTGAATGAATCCGTGGGAGGACAGAGCTAAGATTAGCACACAGAGAATCAAAACAACTCTTGCCTGCTCGCCGTGGCTTTCCCCTACATGTAGATGGGAAACCAAGTCAGAAAAAGATTAATAAGGTGTCTGTGAAGAGAGACAATAACAGCAAACCGTAGCTGAATGATTACTGAAATCACTACAGGTGTGGCCTGTGCATTCACTAGATTAAACTTAATGGGTCAACTCCCACTGCAGGAAAACAGCACGTTCACGTTGTCCTCCTTTAACCCCTCACGTCCTGTCAAACTTTCTCACGTTTCCGTCTCCTCTGCCTGAACGACTGCAGGCCTACCACAACAGTCCCTACACCCACCACCACGTAATCACGCTTTCTGTTGTCACCGTCATCCTCTGGATTCCAACTGCTCTGTTTTGCTGCCCTAACGGTCCACACCTCAGTCCCCACCCTGCATACGCCCCGGGCCTCAAACGCTGCAGAGATGCAGACATGCCAGACGGTATGAGTGAACTGGTGAGCTGGAGCTCCAGAGATGAATCGCTGAGCCGTCCGGTGTGTGCCACGCTGCGCGCAGAGGCCAACTGTCTGCAAGTGTGTGCACGTTAATGCAAAACCGTCGCGCGTGAATCTCCAGTGAGGGTTTATTTAACAGCCCAAACAGCTGCACTGAATGTTATGGTGATGAGTTTGCATCTTTGACCCTTACGCAGAAACATTTTGCTCAACTTGTAAGTAACTGTGACACAAAACAAGACAAACACAAATTATGTAGTTAAAAGTGGAGATATTTAGCACCAAAACGGCTAATATGCAAAACCTGCATATTATCAAAACTGTGCATTTTTACTTCACAATCTGCAATATTTAGTTAAATGCGGTGAAGTGTGGGAGAGTAAAGCTGGGCCACAGGTTAATGCATGACGAATGAAAGAAGATTTGTTGAGGATAAGAGTTAAAAATGAAAAACAAGACTAAACTCAATATCTGGATGTGGACGCGTGAGAAGAAGTGACGATAAAACGGAACAAAATACAAGAATTACGGCTTTAAAAGTACAATGGGGACAAAAAAAAAAAAAAGGGATTCATGGAATCACAGCAGACTGTATTAGAATAAAAGAAGCGGTGTAATAAAGCTGCAACTATAAGAAATCACATTATCAGGGAGAAAAGTCTCAGTTCGGTGGCTTGAAACAGCAGAGACGTGGCTTTAGTGAACTGAAGTAACACTCCTTGGTCCATCCAAGGATTAATAAATAATAATAATTAAAAAAAACAGCAAAAGATATTTGAATCCAGATGTGAGAACTTAAAGTCTCCAGCAGATGTTCAGCCTGTGTGAATTGAGATTTAGCATCTGACTTAAGGCTGAATAAACCAACTGAAGCATTTTAATTAAGACGCATCAACAGTTCTCCTTTTTTTAGCAGATATTTAAAGCGCTTGTCACCAGAAAACACAACGCAATAAAACAACAATACGATTTATGGCTTTAAAAGTACAACTAGAGAGCTGATAAGCATCTCTTTGACAGGAACAGAAAGACATTGAGGTGACCGTCTGTGGTGAATATAAATGATAAGACGATAATGTGGTAAGAGCCAAATAATCAAAGTAAGGGAATCACAGCGAGGAGAAATCTGGTTAGCCTCAAGGAGAACTGTCTTGGTTTAGAGATTAGTTCATAAAAGACGAGAAAAGATGGATCTCTCATTAACCAGCCGCTCAGCAAATATGGAGACAAGATGTGAAAACTGTAAGATATAGAAGCCATCATCATAAACTAACGGAAAATATTACAACCACAGCTACGAGAGGTAAAAGTAACGCAGGGAAACATGAGGGAAACAACAACACCCCGGTCACATTGTCTTGAGGCCAGGACAAAGGTGTCCACCTACAGACACTTATTTAGCCAAAGAAGACAGACGGTGTTAAAGAGGAGTGAAGGAAGACGTCTGCGTCAAGCTGGAAAGCCCCCTGTATGAACAGAGGAGGTGGACGGTGATATAATTTGACATCGATCTACAATACGGTCTGAATATTTACCCCCCTCCCTCCCCTCCCCTCCTCCCCCCCACCATTTTCATACATGGTTAAAGTCATGTGACTTCCAATAAATATGACTCTAACTCACTTTGTCATTTTTAGAACTGAAGAAGCTGCTTCAAGAAATCCTACAAGTCCAGAAACATTATAAATGTATTAAACTACACAGATCAAAGTGACTTTTACTGCGTAGTCAGCCACAACATTAAGACCACCAACAGGAGAAGTGAATAACATTTAAACCATCTTGTGACAGTAATTTAAACTTCAGAGTAATACTGTTCAAAACTGCCCTCGCATGGCATCACTGAAGCATTTACTGTAGTTTAAAGTCGTGGATTTAATTTCTAGCGGCAGCCAATGGATCAGCCACAACATTATGACCACCGACAGGAGAAGCAAATGACAATTTTTGACAGTTCAGTGTTCTGCTGGGAAACTTCTTGACCTGGCTTCATTCATTGGTGTGGATGTTACTTAGACATGTAGCACCCACCTAGACCAGACCAGGCACCCCCACCCCATAGCAATGACACTCCTTGATGGCAGCAGCCATCCCCAGCAGGATGCAGCCACAAAAACACTTTAGGAAGAAGAACAGCACAAGGTGTTGACCTGGCCTCCACATTCACTAGATCCCAAACTGATCAAGCATGAAGGTGGTCATAATGTTATGCCTGATGGCTGTATACGCCTGTGTTAGACGTGCCACACAGAGGTGAGAACAATCATAAATGACAACAGATGGAAACAAGGGGAGTCAGTTAGTTCAGGTTAGCTCACTAAACCGCTGAAAGGTGGATTTCGGTTAAATGTCATTCAAGGTGAGGCCGTGAGTCAAGAACTGACTCATTCATTTTGGGGAGGACTATAAAAAATCTACATCCAGATCTACATCCAGATGTGAGTATTGTAAATCCTCTCTGAGTTCACACCTCGTAATATGGTGACAATTAAGAACACTGAACGAGATCTTGCAGATCTAACCGAAGAATCAAGCAACTGACATGATGAGTGGTCCAGGCGACTAAATGAGAACACAACACCCTCACAGTGACTTGGATTAGTTTATTGGGCAATGAAGATGGCAGCTTTTATTTATTTTTTTTTGTATTTCATCCAATTCTCTCACATTGGCTTGACTGGAACTGCTGATCCAGAACTTTCTGGAGCTAGCCACGCTGCCTTTTGGCTACGTGAGAGTCCATGCATCATTAGCATAACCAACACAACTGGGACTGTCCTGCACAGTAACAATGAAATCAACTCATTTAGTGTCTTCAAGATTAGATGAACAGACATTCGTGCTGGATCTGGTAAAGCAGAAATTGAAAGCGACACTGAAAAAGTGATGAGTAAACAATAAAGTGATAACTGAAAAGATACCACTGAAGCTCATTAGCTGATAAGAGGCGTGAAGAGGCGGTGGAGTGGCAGAGGGCGTGGGGGGTTTATCTCTTGACGGGCTGGACGGACGACGGCTGGAAGCAGGTGAGCTGGAGCTGCATGCTGCTCTTGAACTTGTTCAGCAGCTCCTCCAGCAACCTGGAGATACCAGCGGGTCAAAATAAACCTCCATGGCACAAATTTAATCGGTAGCATGAGTCAGAAAGAGTGAAGCAGACTCACTTCTTATCGGCTCCGCTGTGTAGCTGAGGCAGGGCGTCCAGAGCCAGTTTGAAGCTGGCGCTGGAAATGATATATTTATATTTATATGTATGAAAAACACACACGTTTATTAGCACAGGCAGAGAATACAGTTCAGGATGAGTTTATGTGTGTATCCTGGTCTGAACGCTGACCTAACCACATGAACACACACACATGGACACACACACCCCGCAGTGCGTGCACACAACAGAACCAGATTACTTTCACTTCCTTTCCATAACCCACCAACTAACATAAATAGGGATCGTAGTGAGGGATGTGCGACTGCTAAGATTTATGTCTGTGACACTGGCTGCCATAAATCACAGGCCGGGTTCCTGCCTGTGCCACCATGAGAACACGCTGCGTGCGTGCGTGCGTGCTTACTTACTTGCTGTCAGAGTTTAGGTACGCGGCCACGGCGTCCCTCAGAGCACAGAGTTCAAGTCGAGCCTGAGAGTGTGGGAGGGTGGCGGTGGTGGTGGTAGCGGTGGAGAGGGGGACGGGTTTACACACACAAAGAAAAAAAAGACGACAGTTCAGATGAAATTAAGGGGTTATCATCTCCAACTGACAGCGGTTGGTAGCTTGCGATGAATTCTGGCATTATCAGAAATGACAGGTGAATCCCCCTCTCCCGTCCACAAGTTAGGAGCCTTTATGAGTCAGGGTCCTACTATGAGTGGGAGCCGTCTCTATGACTGCGTGTCGGCGCGTGTACCTGCAGGGCTCCGTTTTTGCTGAAGGAGGACACGCACTGCATGAGGCGGCACATCTCGTCCGCAACCGACTCCACGATTTTGGACAGAACCCGAGGTACCAGGTCCTTGGAGACGGTGAAGACCTGACGGAGAAAAGATGGAAAAAAAAAAAAAGATTAGATGAAAGATGCCAAACAGACGGGCATTACGAGTGTTTGAGGTGTGTGGGCAGTTTGTACCTCAGCGTGAACTGTGATTATGTTGACCAGAGCTTCCTTCAGGTAGTTCCTCACACCTGTAGGGGGGAAAAATAAATAAAAATAAAGGTTTATATGTAAACCAACACAGAATATATCGCCTTGTGAAGTTTAAATTTGCGTCTGAAATGAAAAAGGCAGCTTTTGATGAGAGTTTAGAGATGATTACAGGCAGGTTGAGCTGGCAGGTGGTGCAGTGGTTAGCACTTTCACCTACTGCAAGAATGTTCTGGTTTCAAACCTGCTGACTGGAGTCTGTCCAGGCTGCTCCCCGCCCATCAACCACTGACAGTTGGGATAGGCTCTAGTCTCTCTGCGCTCGCTCTAACTGTCATTTTATTTATTGCGCTGCATCGTATTTAATGGTAATCTTGACATCTGACTCCTCCGCAAACCGAATTAGTTCATCTTTGAGTAAAAAACAAGAAGCTACAAGTAATCTGGAGCGGGAAACAAACGATGCAACGTCATGTGTTCTTCATCGAGACGCATGTACGAAATCTTTCTGCTGGCTCTGTGTTTTCTCCTCTCTTCTACTCTCCCTCGTTTTTAAATTAACTGGGTTCCACTCAAGGTTTTTTCTTGCTTGCATCAGTCGGCGCTTGCTCAGTGGACTTCAGGCTCTTGAGACAGTTTTGATTGCAGCATGAAGTAAACTGGCATGTATACGCTGATAGAAACATACGAGAAGCATAATGCAGAGAGAATAAATAATCAAGATATAAGGGATTTATGCGCAGAGAGCCGAGTCTGTTTAAGGACCAGTTTTATAGTCGATCATTCAGGGTTTACAGCCTAACTTCTGCATTTCAAGCCACTTGATGATCTTCCATACGTCTTGAGAGAAATATTTTGCAGGAAGTATCATTTTTGATAGCGATACCAAAATCTAACGGGCTGTGTCTGCACCGGTGCAGAAAAATAGGAAATAATGATGAATTTAAGAGGCTGTTCCTTGAGACCTTCAGTTTGAATCATTTCTGTACGGAAACAAATTCATCATCGCAGCCTTATCATACACTTGACATTAGTAGAAGCAGACAAAACAAAAAGCTGCACCTAATGAGCTGAAAGTGTGACTGTGCATTCCTTTTGATTAACTTCTGAGTTAACGTGCTGCCAGCGAGTTTAAAATATAAGCAACAGTGAAACAGTCAAAGGCAGCAACAGAAAGAAAGTACTGAAACCGGATTTTTAATGCCTTGCAGCACCACGCACACCAGCATGAGTCCCACACAAACGGTGCAGCAAGTGAAAGTATCATATCCTAGAACTGTGGTTTAGTGTCCAGAATGTTCCTCTTTCACATGCAGCAAGCAACACACAAACTCACAGAGGCAGCGCACCAGAGCAGGGCTCAGCCTCTCCTTCAACACCGCCGTGTGACGCGGCGCGACGTGCTCACGGCCACCTGAAAATCCACTCTGAGCTCTCACACAGTGTCTGACATGTTGCCTCACATCCTGTGCTAAGGTAAACCACACAATCGCATTTAAGTTTCACCTGTGTTTGGGGTGCATCTGCTTTAACTAAGCTCGTGTACACTCATGCACACCCACAGCAGCATGACACAAAGGGCACGGGAGCTACAGGGGGGACTCTGAGAGCTGAGCTTGGTGGGGTTTACTGTCAGCAATCAAAGAGCTGTACTTTACACATGACACATGTGAACCACAACCATACAGATCAGATCAGAGATGCCGTGTTCTCATCGTGCAAGGCTGTTTGGGGCTAATCTGAGATGTTACCCGGGTCAGTTAGTGGTTGCTGTGGGTGATTCCCCTCACAGCCGCAGGCACGAATCCCAGGTTTTTATCAGCATACGCAGCATACTAGTGGGTGTGAGCATCTATGGTGGCTCTCTCTTGTGTAGTACCTGTGGGTGTTTGGCAGTCTCTCCAGTCAAAATATCCAGCGTAGATGCCGGGCTCCAGAGAGCCAGCGATGGGGTCGGCTCGTCTCTCGATGTAGGAGTCGAAGAGTTTTCTGTCCAGCTCCCGCACGGCGTCCACGCTCACCTGGAAGGTCGAGGACAGATCGTAAAAATCTTTCTGAAGCGGGCTGTGGGTTTACCACAAATCTACCCATCATTAGATGAGAGTGACATCTAAAACCGTGCAGCTGACAAGACTAAAAAATGAAATAAAACAAAAACACGATGGAAATGTCTTTAGTTTTAATCTTTCTTTTGGTCAGTTTGGTCTTATTTGACCAAGAACTGGTGCATCATAGTCCAGACCGGGACGTCAACATGTTTTTATCAGAAGCTTCCAATGCTTTGCTGGAGAACCCTTCACTGGGGGAGTCCAGGTTCATCTAAACAAGTCCCTACAATTCCAGGTATCGTTGAGTGTGGCTTTCAGGTGTGCAAAAACCACAGATATTCCTAATAACAACCTCAAATCAAAAGGAAGCTACCTGAATGAAATGTTTTCAAGGGAACTCAACAAGTTCCACTGGCCTTTGTTTTCCAGACATTCTCAAATTGTTGTATTTTCATTGTAAATCTTGACAAATGATTACTTTAAAAACAAATCTGCATTAAGCATCAGACGCGAGAGGTGGTGAGGTGAGAGGAGCTGGTCTTTGGTGAAGCTGCATGGAGTAATTTCCCATGAATAAACTTGGATTTCATAAATGTACTTAACATTTGTGGGCATTCACCACCTGAAGGATATGCATGTGAGAAGTTGACATGTGGCCAGTTCCTTAGTAAGATGTTCATTCAATGTCCAGTTGTCTTGAGTCATGTCCTGCCTCTTGCACACTCTGCACAGCTGACACGACTTGAATAAATGCGTCTCACTCGAGCTGATTCAAACCAATTGGAACTGATAGCAATTCATTAATTAAATCCTCTGATAGTTTCTTTTTTTTTATTTAAATGTGACGTTTCCTGCATCCTATCGTTAGCCATCTCGCTGCAGCGTCGCAAGACTGTTTGTGCATGACAAATCTCAACGGAAGCTTCTCAGCAGAAAGAGGAATCCGCCTCCTCAGAGGAGTGTGAGGGAGATCCAAAACATGACAGAAGCTCCAGCCATGAGAGCGCCATCTGAAGACACATGCAAGATGTCAAAATATTGTTTACTTTTAGCTTCATTTAGCGTGGAACGCGTCCGGCCAGTTACGCCGACACATCAGCTTTTAGCTCGATGCAGCTTCCTCTCAATATATGATACTGAATAATCATCAAGCTTCAGGGAGGGGCCTCTGTGGATCATCCCACTGATACTTGATCAGTTTGGGATCTAGTGAATTTGGAGGCCAGGTCAACACCTTGTGCTGTTCTTCTTCCTAAAGTGTTTTTGTGGCTGCATCCTGCTGGGGATGGCTACTGCCATCAAGGAGTGTCATTGCTATGGGGTGGGGGTGCCTGGTCTGGTCTAGGTGGGTGCTACATGTCTAAGTAACAACAACAAAAATTGTTATTTACTTCTCCTGTCGGTGGTCATAATGTTGTGGCTGATCTGTTGGCTGCTTTAAACTGCTTTAGTGATGCCATGCGAGGACAGATTTGAATAGTATTACTCTAAAGTTTAAATTAGTATTGTCTAACAGTTTGGGATGCATGATGGGGGAATTCTTATTTTCTCATAACTATTTTGCATTTTAACAAGATTTCCAGATTAGAGTCTAGACAAACGGTCACCCATTTTTTTTTTATTTTTTTTTTTTACTATTAACGAGACATGACAAGAATTCTAAACTGATCTTTCAAAGAAAATTCATCTCAAGTTTTTACTGGAAAGCCAACCGAAGGCTTCTCTGCTTTGTGATTCAGCCATTAGTCATTGTGTGCAGCTGTGTGAGTGTGCAAGAGAGAGAGAGAGAGAGAGCAGTGAAAATGTGGAACTGAACTTCCAAGACCATGACCTTTACTTTATGTTAAAGAAAAGAGTCATCTCTGTGCTCAGAAGAGAGCATCGCTGATCAGCTTTGTTGTTAATGACGCCGCGACACACTTCTCATCAACGGCATGAGCAATCGGCCGTGTGCTCGTTCCTTCGTCTGCAGCATGTGTTCGCTTTGACGCGATACTGACCCGCGTGATCTTCTCCGTCCCCGTGAGGCCGTGCTTCTCGAAGCGGTCGGCCAGGTTGAGGAAGGTGCGCCTCTCCAGGTACTGGCAGTTGCTGAGGATGATGAGAAGACGCTGCTCCTACAAACACACATCTCATCTTTCAATCTCATGTTTGCACTTTTATTTTTATGCTTATGAGCACTTTCACTGACATGCACTCTCCCTTAACCTCCTCCTGACCTTTACATTAAGACTTTATACAGTCAACTTGATCCACTATTATGTGCTTTCTACAATATCAGTTTTAACATCTTTCTTATTTCAGCTCCCAGAGGGTCTAAAACTCAAACTCATCCTCACAAACAAACACACAGAAACTTATAAACACACAAGGCGCTGACAGAAGTGACGACAGAATGGTTAGTCTATATTTTCACAACCACAGATGTCGTCACTGGCTGCATTTTGTTTTTTTTTCCACACTAACCAAGACCTGCAGACATGAGACTTCAGTGGACTGAAGACATCTGCTTTGTAAGTGCAAGTAACTGCGATCCTATCCTAGTTTGCATGTGGCGGTTTGTTGCTTTCCAGCTCAGCAAACACGATAGTTTAGAGGATAGTGGCGCCTGTCTGGTCATCTGCTCGAGGCGCGCTCTCGCTGCTTCACTCCCCTTCTTCATATATTCGGGCTGGGGAAACCCCATCTGCACCTTGCTCCATTTCCCTTTACCAGAAGCACCCTACGCCCCGATCTTCTTCTTCCTCCTCCTCCTCGTCCTCCCCTGTGCTTAACCCCCTTCAATAACATCTCAAACAAGTTACAGGAAATGAGGACGTATCTGCTTCTTGTCCACAACCAGGAAACAGCCTGATAACATTTCGTGGTTCGAGTGAGCGCTTGTGTCTAGTTGTGATGAGCCCACGCTCCGGTGACGCTGGCAGCCGCCGCATGTGAAGATTTCAGCTGCGTGAACCCCGGTTTAGAAGAATAATAACATTTAAGCGTGCTTACAGGTGTCGGGCTGAAGCCTTCTTGAACGCCAGAGAAGCGATCGGGGGAGGAGAGCTCCACTGAAATGTTACTGAGAACAAAAGAGAGGTTTTAAAAATGTCATGTACATGAGTCAAAGACATGAATCAAAGAGATAGAGAGGTTAAAATGCTTACTGAGATGTGTCAATGTCTCCATCTGTCTTAGTGCTCAGCTGCTCCAGACAATTTATGAAAACCTATGATGAACACATGACACACCAACAGAATCACCTTATTTACACTAATCATACATTTTAATGTAACCGACAGTCAGATATCAGTTCACCGCATGTGATATAAACAGAGAAAAAAAAACGGATGCAAGATGAGGCATGCACTCAAATGCCAAAACATTAGGTACACCAGTGAAAATGGATTCATGCTAATGAAGCATCAACAAATCATCCTTCATGACTGCTCCGATGTTCAGTTTATGTCAAACCAGCGTCCGATTCGACTGGATGGTCATTTGTGGATGGATGTAGGTCAAAAAGATTAAAATAGGGTGGCCAGAATAATAGGAACACATGTGGTACAACACAATACGATTCTATAATATTGAAAAAAAGACCGTCGCGAAGTTTCAGTCGTTGTTGAAAGTGAAGCAGGAAGTGGAAACAAAAATTAAAGACATAAAAGACACAGCGCTGACTAGTGTTTGGGCGGTGAGTCCGGCGTAGGTCTATGTCCCGCAGTACTCTAAAAGAGCCTTAAGATTTAGTGCAGGATAATAGTGTACCTAATAAACTGGCAAGTGAGTGTACGATCAAACGTCATTTTAACATTAATAGCTAAATTGGGGGAAACTGTGCATTGGCTGTGTGCTGAATATGTTTTTTGATGCGTCATAACTACAGTTTCATTAACAAATAAATAAACGATTATATATTAAATTAGATTTAAAACATGCACAATAAAACCAGATTTGTCATTGAGGCTGTGGGCTTGGAGATCTTACCTTCATGATGCTCACACTGAGCTCTGCAGCCTGGTCCTGGACCTGGTCCAACTGTAACACCTGGAGAAAAGACAATGAACACACATGATAGCACAGTCCTACTGTCATATTCACGTTCATCCACATGAGAGCTTTGTGTGCTTATAATGATACGATTCATTTCTACTTGGATTAAAGTTAATTGTTGAAGTCGGGGTTTGACATCAGTGCCTTAAAAAGATACCAAACTGGAGTCTAACGGCATTCATTAGTTCCTAGTACGACTACTGAGAGTGCCGTCCAAACTTTTCTCACGTTGCATTCACTCTCAGAAGCTAATGCAGCAAATCACACTTCTTCCAGTTCCCATTTGGTTTCTCATGCCCCTTTCACACATGTAGCACAGTCCAGACATTTTCTAGACATCACATGGAGGAGCTGTACGTGAGAACGCAAATGTCTGGAGCGGATGTTAGACAGACTTTGTCGTGCCAGCTCTGGGAACGTGGCGGCACTGTAGATGTACCTAAATGTACCTGCAGTTTTTTTTTATGCTCGTCTGTGTACAGTAAAGCTTCCCACTCTTTTGTTAAACGTTGCGGCCCTCGAGTTAGCTCCTAACACATGTAATAGCAATATAAACTCAAAAACAGTCCTTTTCCACCTCTTGCATAATATACTCAGGCACAATCCACTGTCTACATGAAATGAAGTATGTCCTGAAGGTGAGAATTTGTACAAAATGTACAATTTGTACAACCTAGAGGCTGACAGTTAATTGAGGAGCCTAAAATCATGATAACTGATTTTAAAGTGGACACTTCTGCAAGTAGCTGCTGCAAGGACACTGATGTTAGCTCTATTATAGGAATAAACTCTTAGACTTAGTCTTAAAAAACTCTTAAAAACTAAACTTTATTCATCCACACGGGAAACTGCTTACATTGAGTTCTCCCGGTTTGATTTCCAGGGGCTCTTTGAGTGACTGCAGCATCTGGATCATGCACTGTTCAAACTGTGAAGGCTGCAAAAACAACAGAGATTAGGACAAAAGACTTCCTACGATTTATATTCAAGATATACACACTTTATCAGCCATAACATTACGACCACTGACAGGGGAAGTACCTGGACCTGACATTCATTGGTGTGGATGTTACTTAGACATGTAGCACCCACCTAGACCCGGCCAGGCAGCCCCACCCACCCATCCCATAGCAATGCAGCCTGATACGGGACACCCTCAGAAGGCCCATGTCCATTCTCTGATGAGTCACCAAAAGGGAAACCAGCATAATACTAGGAAGGTGTTCATAATGTTATGCCTGATCGGTGAATACTGAGAATGATCAGCTAGATTAATGCAGCGCAAACAGAAACAAATGGACAAAGACAAAGCTTTATGCCTGAACACTGCCAGCTAATATGTGACCAGTGATTATTCACAACGCGAGACTGATTTTATTTCTGTGTCAATCTCTTGCGAAACTTTTTTTTTTTGGACTGTGTCATTATTCATTGTAAAACATCACAGTAATACATCCTCACCAAGCTGGTGATCCCCTCATTATCTACAACCCAGTCTTCCTTCTCAGCAAGCCTCTTGACATCTAAGGGTGAGAAAAAAAAGCACACAAATGAATTGAAAGAGCAATTATCTGAAACGGCTCCACGGTTTTCTTACACTCAGACGGCAGAGGTGTCATCATCTTCATGCAGCGTCATTACAAATGACAATATAAACAGAATTTCTAGGGGGAAAACCACATGATATACAATCAAGTTCTCTCTGCCCAGACCACAATTTGATGTGTGCGTGTGTGTGTGTGTGTGTGTCAGGTTAAGCGAAAACCAGTCACTCTTCTCAAAATGACCATACCTAACCACAAGTGAAACTGAGCATGTCTGGTTTTGGTCTCATAACACTTTCTCCATTACTGCCCTGGAAGTTGTATGAGCTATAAGTGACAGTTGAGGACACTGACCACCACAGACTCACTGAGGGAATGCAGTAATAAACACAAATATGTCTTTACCGTCAGTCTTGGGTTTATCAGAAACTATTTTTTCTTCTTCTTATTTTAGTGTAAGAATTTCCTGTGTAACATTTAATAGCGCTGAGGTATTTGCCGCATATATTACATAAGGTCTAAGATTGAGCAGAAGAGATAAGCGGCAGATAATGTGATGCATTCAGGGCCGTGGGCAGCGCTGGTTTGAATCCCCGGGGAAGAGAGGTTTTGATTCTCAGGGCTTTTCTGTGTGGAGTTTGCATGTTCTCCCCGTGTTTGTGTGGGTTTTCTACGGGAACTCGGGTTTCCTCCCATCATCAAATCAGGCGCCAGGTCAGGTTAGCCAACAGCGGCGGCGCATGGTGACAGCGGCTCAGGACTAACCCGCCATCTGACTACGTAATTTTGTTGTATAAGGACAAATAAAGCACTTTACGACGGCTAGTGTTTAATAGAAATGTCCCAATTGTCTTCCTTGTCTTCTCCTAGAGCTGGTCTCCTGTGTCTTCCTAAAGTCTGTCCTTGTCTTCTTGTCTTCTCCTAGAGCTGGTCTCCTGTGTCTTCCTAAAGTCCGTCCTTGTGTTCCTTGTCTTCTCCTAGAGTTGGTCTCCTGTGTCTTCCTAAAGTCTCTCCTTGTCTTCTTGTCTTCTCCTAGAGTTGGTCTCCTGTGTCTTCCTAAAGTCTGTCCTTGTCTTCTCCTAGAGTTGGTCTCCTGTGTCTTCCTAAAGTCTGTCCTTGTCTCTTGTCTTCTCCTAGAGTTGGTCTCCTGTGTCCTGTCTCCTCCAGAAATGTTCTGCTCATCCAACGCTGCCATAAACTCCCTAACCCTGTTTCTCCTTGACGCTGAAACTTTTCTTTCCTTTTACACACAGCGTTCAGTGTTTGTTGTTGTTGTTGTTTCAGGGCTGCCTTTGTCTGCGTGGACTCCATGGAAGTCTTTTTTTTTTTTTGGTGGTAGTACTGAATGACCATCTCTTACTAGCACTTTGCCAAACATCCACATTGCATAATTTATGAATCTCTATCTGGCTGACGAAAGTCCTTCCACACAGCCTATTTAGTCACGTGATTGTGATTCTTCTTCTTCTCTTTTTGTTTTGTTTTTGCAGCTTTGATGCTAGCCAATGAAGAGGAAGACGATGTTCTAATGCTACAGGGACGTGGTTTTGGTTTATGGCAGATCTAGAATAAATAACTACAAAACACTGGGCTGGTCGGCATAGTGGTGAGGTGGTTAGCACTGATGCCTCACAGCGGGATGGTCCCGGGTTTGAATCTCTGTGTAGCCTGCATGGGTTCTCTCCAGGTTCTCCAGCTTCCTCCCACCGTCTAAAGACATGCCGGTTAGGTTCATAGGTGATTCTAAATTGGACGTAGGTGTGAGTGTGAATGGTTGTCTGTCTTTCTGTGTTAGCCCTGTGATAGACTGGAGACCTCCAGCAGAACCTGCGACCCTTAACAGGACTAAGCGGGTACAGAAGGATGAAAACACTGGCCTCGGCTAAAGTCCGATGAGCATGTCCTCCAACAGATTTGTAGTTTGGTACTTCGACAGCACAAATAATTAGCATGCATCATTCGAAATTCCATTGCTTCATTTTTAGCACCTCCTCAGAAATAGTAAGTAGTGTGAAACTGGGCTACAGCTCTGTGATAATTAAACATGCTTATACATATATATATATATATAAATGTGTATAAGCATACAGTTTATAGACATTAAGAAAAAGAATATCTGTTGATCTTCTCACCTTAAAGTTGTGTGGTTTTGTGCCGTGTTATTTTTACTTAGAGGAACTCTTGCACACACTCACTAGCTCATTTGCATTTTGTTCCCATTTTTTAAACATATCAAAAGTCTCAATTCCACTGGAACTTGAAATCTCGGTTTAAAATCTTTTCAAAGCCTGTTTTTGGATGACAATCAGCGCATCGCCCGGGTTTGCACTCTGACTGCTGCCACTCACCGTCTGTTGTGTGCAGCAGAGTCACCATGAGGCAGTGAACTCTCAAGTCCAGCAGCAGATCCTGGATCACGTGCAGCAAATCATTAGGGATCTCCAGAGCAGACTGAGCCTCGTGACAAGCCCTGAGTGAGAGAGGCAACGGGTGTCGTGAAATCTCCAAATCCCTGCAAGCAATCCTCAACCAGCCACAAATGCACACATTCAACGAGACACATATCCAAAGATTCAAAGTACCTGACGATGTGTATGATCTGCGTGAGCCAGGCTCCAGTCAGATCCGTCTTGTCCTCCCAGCCTCCGTAAAGATTCAGCTCTCCTTGTGGCAGGGTGGCGGGGAGGAGAGCCCCCCGAATAAGCTTCACAAGTCGATTGGTCAACTCCTCGATCATTTTCTGCAAAACACGCGTTTATTTTTATCAGCAACATTTGTGAGTAAAGATCTTAAAAACAGCACTTTTATTGTAAAATAAGAGAGAGAGTGTGTCGTACTTTGAAGTCATTCTGTCTCTGTCTGGCGTTCTTCTTGGATTTTTCCACCTGTCCAGATTTCTCTCCAGTCTGCAGGAAAAAAGAAGAGCGAAAAAAGAAAGTCATCATCACAGATCACGGTGTTTTTGGTTTAAAATTAAGCGAATAAGAAATCACTCTGATCTTAAAGTTTATTTTCTTAAACATGTCTTCTCTCGGTTTGCATCCACCAGTTATTGTGCCCATTAGAAGCACAGAGATCTAAATATTGTATTTATACTTTTAGTTTTGGAGCACCGTCAACACAGTGCTCTGACGATGCCTTGATGTTGTGCTGTATTTGGAAACCCTACAAAATATATAAATCTATAACGCACACCTGCAGAAGATGATAAGATTAATTAACTTTGTAGATGAAATAGTCTCAACTTTGAGGTTGTGTAATCGAGGCGACGACAACTGGGAGCAACTGATGGAGTTCATCGACATATGACGGTTCCCCAAGCGCAGGCCCGGTTCTACGAGGGTGCATAAGCATGCATTGCACCCTCAGTTTATGTGTTTGCATGCTCTGTTGAAAAGAGGGGGGGGAAGCGCGCACGCGTCAATGCACTCAGCGCACGCGCATCAATGCACTCAGCGCACGCGCGTCACTGCACTAGCAAAACGCTGCTCTCTGCAAAGTACAACATACAATAAACAATGGATATTCGGAAGTGGTTCAAGCAGAACAGACAGACAGAGACTGCTGCTGCAGCTTCGTCCGGCTGCTCACTCCTGCCCGAGCCGCTGCCGCCACCGTCCCCCCTCCCTTCACCCCATGAGCAGGTGCCCGGCCCACCCGACGACCTAGGTATGGAGGAACCACTTCAAGTGCATTTACATAAATATCCAGCATCATTTTTTGGAGGGGTGAAGCGCTCCTTTTGCAGCTCATGGTTTGTTAACAGAGAATGGCTAGAATATTCCTGCAAAAATGATGCGGTATTTAATGGACATCACAGGTTATATTTATTTTTGTTATTTATTTTTCTATGTTTCATTTTCAGGCTAAGAAATATTGTCTGATGGGCGAGGTAGCCAAGACTAAATGTAGCATTTTTGTTGTTCTGCTACAATATTGCTGCAATAAAGCATTTGAAAGACACTTTAAACATCCTTGTTTTGCTAGTGTCATTGCGCTTGAAATGATGGGACAATGCATAATTTAGTGTTGTATAACATGCCAGGCATGTGCACCCCCTCTGATCTGAGATGCACCCCTAGTCATCATTTTCTAGAACCGGCCCTGCCCAAGCGTTTAACTAAAGGAAAAAACTACAAATTTGGTGCCGTTGTTGTCTGTGTTTTCTTACAGATTATAAATCTGTGACGGCATGAAGAGCTGGCTCCATCCGTACTAAGGGTTGTACCGACTAGTCGACTAATCACTGCAGCAAACTAGCAGCTGTTCATCAAGTGTGGAAATACTTCACCACAGATGAAGCCCGCACTACCATCAGTGGTGGACAATAACGAAGTAAATGTAGTTGAGTACTTTACTTAAGAACAGTTTTTGAGTATTATTTTTGGGGATACTTTTACTTTCACTCAAATACATTTGAAGGATAAATATTACTACTTATATTAATACTTTTTACTCCACTACATTTCTGTTGATGCTCTCGTTACTCGCTACTTTTGAGCTTACGTCATATTATTATTATAATTATTTTCACTGATTCACTGCATTATGCCATACAACCTGTACAATGCAGGAAGAAACTGGACACCTGGAGAAACACCTGGAGAAACCATGTGAGATTTTTGCCACAAAAACTGATTCGTTTCAGTTTAAATGTTTGTTGTGCTCAACGCAAACAAATTATATCACAAACTACAAGAACTCGTCTTCCAACCTGAAAAAGCACGTCGCGGTATCTAAAGTAGCTACTGATGTTAGCTAGCTTAATGTTTGTTAAACTGCTGATGAACATTTTAAACGTATTTGTATAAAGAGAGAAAGAGAGAGGCTGTGTGGATTGTAGAGTGGATGTATAATGACAATAAAGTCCTTTACTGTATTTCCTGAGATACTTTTAAATACTTAAGTATTTTTTTAAGCAAATACTTTAGTACTTTACTTAAGTAATATTTAGACTAAGCTACTTTCACTTGTATTGGAGTAATATTTTACAGGAGTATCTGTACTTTTACTCATGTAGTGAAGGTGTCTACTCTATCCACCTCTGACTACCGTGACAAGCAGAAGGAAGTTATGAAAGTTATGAACTACTGCATAACACACATCCACTAACGGCAGCAGAGGAACAGCCCAGATCCTCTCACCAGCAGTCAGGTAACAACTTCACCAAACAGAAGGAGGCTGCACATCAACGATGTGTTGGTGAATTTCACTGTTTAAAGTTATTAGACGTTTAGCTGCAGTACACAGAAAAGGCTTAGGAGATATACCGCTCCCAGTTATACTATATTATCTTAGAACACGCTCTGAAGTCTTATAAAAAGCTATAGGTGGTGCTGATTTATACAGGCTACAGATATCTGCAGTGCACGTTATTGATAAGCACATTTGTTTATGTGCATTTCTCGTTGCTGTGATTGTAGAGGTATTTTTTTTTGGTTGTTTTTTTGCTAAGCGCTTATTACAAGCGTCAGGCTGATGGTGTTTATGGCGTTGCCACGGCTACGGCCAGCAGTAGCATTGTTGCAAAGCATTACTAAGTCGACTTTAAAAAAATAAAATCCTAAATCGTTCAAACCCTAATCTATACGTGCAATGTTTTTTATTTAAAGAGAAACACTTTAAATGTTTCTTGCGTGAGAGAGAGAGACTTTATCGCTAAGACTGATATCAAACTGTTCAAAAAGTGGTTAGATAGCAAAAAAAAAAGAAAAAATAATCCTGATTTCAGTCAAACTGATTCTTTAAGCATGTTGTGAAGCTGAACACAGTATTTTGTTTCAAGGCTATTGTCTGTGAAGATTCTTAGTCATCCAGGTCATGGAATATGCAAAAACACTCAATGGCAACTAAACTTAGAGTTTTCTTGAAGATGTTTCACCCACATCTGGGGGTGGTGCACACCTGAAACTCACACGACTACAGTTTATTTATAACAGCAATTAGAGGAATTAGTTTTGATCCTGTTGTTCTTCTAATGAGTGGTATTCTCACATGTTACTGGCTTTCAGACTTTTAAGTTTTAACGGGGGCGAAACTTTGTGGGGAACACATGTAGTTTTATATCTGTGCTCAGTTTCATTCTAAAGCTTTGCTGCTTTATTACCTCACTGAAAAGACTTCCATTGACGTAAGAGATCCAAAGCTTCCAGAAGTTGGGCAGCTGACCGATCACCACGTCCGAGAGCTTCTCCACAAACTGCACCTGCTGCGGAGTCTCGTAGCGCCAGGCTGGAACGCAACACGCACGTGCAGTGAATTCACAAAAACCCCTCAACTTTCAGTACGTAACGGTTCATCATAATGATTTAATAATTCAACGAAACAGAAATCTGTTGATTCCTGGCACGCAACGCATGACTTGTTTGTTTGTTTGTTGTCATTTACCGTAGCACCTGATGCAAGGAGATTCCCCTGAGCGCTATAAAAAAAGAGGTGTCTCACACACACACACACACAAACAAACAAATGCGTACTCATAGTCTAGCCACACAGGGAAGTCACCCCCTCAGCATGAAGTGTGTGGGTGATGAGTTTGAACTCACTGCTGGGTCGCGGCGTACGGAGACTGCCCCCTCTTTTCAGGGATGCGGTGTGGCCGAGTCTGCCGAGGGCCGACGGGCGGGTATCCCCCTCCAGGTCGAGAGCTCCGACACCCACTGATCGGCACGACGCAAGCAGGGAGGAAAGGAAGGGTGGTGGGGGTGGGATAAGAAATGAAAAAGAAACACATACTTCAGATATCAAATAATCAAATAAGCCATTTTCAGAATTCCACATTCCTGAATAAGCTCAGCGGGCTTTCACACCAAACAATCCTCTCTCGGCCCTCTCCCACTTTCTTTATTTGTGTTCTGATCCGTCTCTGCCCCGGCCAACAGCTGAGAGAATGTCCCGTTGTTTCCAGGGTGAGGAAACAGAGCAAGCGGGCTTTGTGAGCGCCGGGGTGAAGTGGGTTTACAGACCGAGCCGAGTCTGATCCCAAAGCGGCAGAACTCCACTAGATGGCAACAGGGAGCTATGCAGAGTCAATGAATGAGAAAGTCCTGCAACCACACACACACTCCTACAGTATCTCATAAGCGAGATAACTTAAGCGTGATAACTGTAGGATATTAGAGGGATGGGTGAAAGTTGACAAACAGGAATGAAAGTGAAACACTGCAGCACTGTGAGGGGATCAAAAATTGCTACAATGAAAATGAAACTTTTAAGTTTTCGTGCAACGCTGCATAACGCCTACATCAGTTTGTCTAAACGAAGGGAGACGGATGGCCACATTTCCAAAACATGTGTCTGACACACACAGAGAACTGCGCAAGTGAGTCACCGGCCCGAATGCAGCGTGTAAGCAAGTATTGAGAAATCCCCAAGCAGAGGAGCAAATGCGGTTGAGAGGGCCGCGCGCGCAGCAAACCCATCCAGCCCAGAAAATGTAAGGAAATTCTCAATTGAGTCAGAGTGTCTGTAAACACACGGCGCTTTCTCGCGGCGCACACGCACGCACCATATGGAGCGGCGGAGGGTCCGTCTCGGTTATGTTTTCCTGTCTTTTTTTTTTTTTTTTTTTAACAGGGATGAGAGCTGCTGTTGATCCAGGTGTCGGCCGAACCCCCAGCGTCCGCAGAATGCACAAGCCAATGTGTGCGGGGCCGCCTTGAACGTTCAAAGTATGCGTCAGGCTAAAAGTTTCAAGGTTAAAATGTTGGAACTGCTGCTCGTTTATGTGTGTGTGTTTAAGACACGGAGACAATGTGTGTCACCGATGCACACTTCCTCATCAGGTCTGAGGCTTCTCCTCAGGTTGGATGAGTTCCTGTTCCCCAACAGGTCGCTGACCTTGACCACACACACACACACACACACACACACACACACACGGCTGCTTTCTGTCTTAAAGTACAAACGCACAAACCCTATCAATTCCTGTTTGATCGCAGCACAGTTCCCACGCTACAGAATACAAAATCCACAGTTGTATTTATAAATTTACAGCCATATTTTATGCTTCTCGCAAGTCAATGAGAAAACCTTCTGCTGCACAGGCCTGGTGTTATATTTCAAAGTTAACAGCTGAGCTGATTTAAAGTTAAAGCCAAAAGTTGGGATGAAGTAAAAACAAGTTGCAGAGGGTGAAACTGCAGCAGCTTGTGGAGTGCACGTTGTATTCTGTGTCACCTTTAATTTTTAATTCAGCTGGATATTTTTCAGAATTAACAAATAATAAAAAACAGATCTCTCTCTTTCTGCAGCATAATACTGGTATTACATTTTGAAGTTAACAGCTGAGAAGGTCTTGCTCTTGCGATCTAATGTAAAAGTTGAGGTTGAAGTAAAATTAAGCAGCAGAAGGTTAAACTACAACTGTCTGCACTGCATGTTGTAGTTCCAATTTGCATTTTTTTTTTTTTTCTGGTGTTTCTTAATTGTTAATTCAACTGGATGTTTTTCAAAATGAACAAATTATAACTTGCAGCCTAAAGTAAAGGCAAAAGTTAAGATGAGGTAAAACTGAGGTTTACCCTGTTGTATTTCCAGTTTGCCAATTTTTTTCTGTTTGATATTTTTTAGAATTAACAAATAACAAAGAAGGTTTCTGTATTTCTCCGAGAAGAAAACTAAAACATGCAAATAAATAAAAGAAAATACCACGCCGCGGTCACACATGTGCAAGCACCTATCTGACTAACATCTTAATTGAAAGGCAATTATTAAGTTTCTCCTGGAGTGGTATTGACTAAGCCTAAAATCACAACCGCATGTCTCACGCTCAGATATCTGAGCACTGAAATCTCTCTAACTGTTCACTGACAAAACCTATTTTTCTACACTGGGGGAAAGAAAAAAAAAATCCTGCTAATTGTATTGACGTTGGCAGAAGAAGCGCTGTTCAGGAAATAAGAGTTCTGCCGTTTATAATTGAATCGGGCAGAGTCAGATTGCAACACCAGGGCACGATGGGACTGTTTAGACATACGGAAGCAACTTGCGCTGCTATGCTTCCTCCCTGGAAAACTCCGGCTTCGGGCTTTTGTTCCAACAAAGATGGATGGTTCTGTTTCACGGTTAAGGCAATTTATAGGGTAATTAACGGAATCATAACGACACCAGAACGGCCTCTGGCCTCATATTCCTGACTAGGAAACACGCAAGACAGAGAAAATGACACCAGTTACTGGAGATATGGTTGATCCATCACAGACGAACCAAGCCTGCCCAGTGTGACGCTGACAATAGCAAAAAAAAAAGGCGGCTTATGAACACATGAAGGCGTGATTTGAGGAGGAAGAAGAGGCCGCCAGCGGAGTGGATAGCTGTGAGGTACCAGTAAGGGGGTTATACAAGAGGAGGGGGTGAAGGGGGAGGCAGGGGGAGGAAGAGTGGGGTCGGGGGAATGCAGTGGATGTGGTTTTTGCGATGATGGCTGCTCGGGCGCTGCCAGGGTGGAGCCATGTTTCAGGAGGCACAGGTTTCGCACTTGGGCCAGAGGTGAGCGGCGGAGAGCGGGGTTGGTAAATGGTAACCAGGTGTGTGTGTGTGTGTGTGTGTGTGTGTGTGTGTGTGTGTGTGTGTGTGTGTGTGTGTGTGTGTGTGTGAGGGGAAGAGGTGGAGGGCGCGACAACGGCAGGGACAGGAGACAGCTGTGGGAAGGGGAGAGTAGAAATGACTGAAAAACAGGAAGATAGCGCGTCTCTGTATGAACGCGAGCGCGATGCTGTCTGTGTGCGTCCGGACCAGGACGGTTGCTGCGATGCCAATTTGTTTAAAGTGGAGGGTTTTACGCCCCTTCTTCTGTTAAATTCAAATCTGTTTGTTTGCATTGTGTGTTAGCAGGACCCAAATTAAGCCTCCACAACCATCAGTACGCTGAGAGATCGGATGATTTTCACATGGAGGCCTTAATCAGTATTGGAGGACGAATCACGTGACGACCACTGCCTGAAAAAGACTTCATCATTAAATATAAACAGCTGAATGACTTCCATATACACACAAACAAATGCATCACAAACACTGATCTATCAGGTTTAATATACAACGCAAAGTCTTCAAGATCTGTCACTTATCTTTTGTGCCATTTGTGCACAAAAAAATAAAAAATTTCTTGGACAAACACGGCACCTGGTTGTTTAATTGTTGTTAATTTGTCGTCACGTTGGTTTTTAATGGCGACGCCACACCGGGAAACTACGACGGACCGGCAGGAGGCAGAGAGGGTCCCAAAGATGAAGTGAAAGTGGATGTAAACGGGTTTCATGAATCCTTTATGAAAAAGGATGAGGATTAAACAAGAGGGTGACGTCACACTGGTTTGTTTTAATTTCCCTCGCGAGGAACGTCGTGGTTGCTGTCTTCTCAGAAGCAGAGTTGCGACGCGGTGTTTTTCATGTCAGTGCTGAAGGAGTCTTGGTAAATGAGTCAGGGACAAAAGAGACTGAAACTGTTGCTCTTCCAAAACTTTAACCTGACAAGTTTGGTTGGATATACTTTAAAGGGATTTAACCAAAGTCAATTAATCAGTGAGTCTGATCTGTGAGATGAAGTCATATTTGTCTTTTTGGAAGGAAGTGACAAACATGTGTCCTAGCTACGAGGATGTCTTATGCCAAGTGTTTACTCATGTGAAATGATTCAGATAAAGCTAGAGCTGACTCTCTCTGATGAACCTTAGAACCACATACTGAGTCTTACTGAGTTGTATTTAAGTAAATAAAGCTTCTTTGCAAACTGCAGTGGAATGCATGTATGTGAAAACGGGTCCATCCCTGACATGATAATCAAGATGACACTTAAATGTGGAGAGGCAGGGAGCAAACTAACACCCCCGATCCATCAAGCCCGAGCCCCGGAAACCACTGTTACCCTTAGCATTAGACATGTTTATGTTCCAGCTGTGCTATGTGAGGCAGCCACCCACTCACAATGTATTTGTGTGGGTGCCTTTGTGTAAGTATTCGTGTGTGGGTGTGGGTGTGTGTGTGTGTGCGTGCGGGCGTGTATTCGTCGTAGTGCGGTCGGCGAATCGCTGCTCTCCCCGAGTGGACGGTTTCACATCCACATTTTTCTGCCGGCTGATTTAACAGAGGAACGGCTTAATTGGGGTTAATTGTTCCAATCCATCTGTGAAGCTGTGTGCGAGCACGAGAGAGAGAGAGAGGGAGAGTTTGTGTGCGCAGCAACATGTCAAGCCCTGAAACCAGAATCCAAAGCCAATGCTCCCTCACTTTCATCTTATTCATACATTCATGAAAAAATAAACACGCAGGCCTCAAGCAGAACAGGGAGGGGAGGGCGGTGACGGAGCGGGGAATGCAGGCAGAGGGCTGGTATGACGGGGAGGCAGCTGGCTTTCTCTTCTTTCAGCTACCTCCAGGCTCACATGACATCCACCAGCCGCCTGATTGGAAATGCTAAATAGGGGCTTTTACACTTCGCTCGCCCCGTGTGTAAAAACCAGTCAGCTCAGACATGTGTTCGGCTGTTAGTCACCTCTCTGGCCGCTGGTGAACTCATCTCTGCAGTTTTGCATCAGCTGCAGGATCCACTTGTGCTGGGCGTAGATGCACTGCCACGCCGGGTCGCCCGGAGCATGCAGATCAGACAGATACCTGCACAGATGCAAACGAAGACATGGTGATGGTTTTAAGATGAAAGGAAAAGGAGCACGCACTCCTTCTTCTGAGTAGCACTAGTAGGTAATGCTTCCTTTGAGATAAGAGTGAGAGCATTTGGGTGAGATACAGAACAAAAGAACATAAAAAAGTCTTTACAATCATGACAAAAAAGGTTTCATTTTAAGTCCTGTAGTTTCCCTCCTCAACTATAACGTCTAATCTGTAGAGGATGGATTAATCAACTCAGTGACTCAAACGTAAATCATGAAGGGCTTTCCATTCTCTATTAGAGATGCAACCATGTAACAACCACGTACAAATGGCTGTGGTCAAATTAAGGCACAACCTTCTGAGGCATTTGGCGTAAACTTTAAAAAAAAGTCTGACTGTAGCGCCCCTAGTGGGAGCTGTAAAGACGACCAGGTGTCAGATCATACTCTACAGCAGCCAAGACTTTACTGTATAATCAGCAGATTTTACCTTTAGACACATGCATCACATCAAAGCAATAAGAAACTGACAATAAGCAGGATATCAGACATATATGTATGTTTGAGGTCATTTAGAAGCATCGATCAGGCATAACATTATGACCAGCTTCCTAATATTGTATAGGTCTCCCTTGTGGTGACTCATCAGAGGATGGACATGGGCCTTTGAGGGGAGGGGCCTCTGTGGGATGATAGATACTTGATCAGTTTGGGATCTAGTGAATGTGGAGGCCAGGTCAACACCTTGAGATGTTCTTCATGTTTTTGTGTGTGTTTCCATCAAGGAGTGTCATTGCTATGGGGTGGGGGTGCCTGGTCTGGTCTAGGTGGGTGCTACATGTCTAAGTAACATCCACACCAATGAATGAAGCCAGGTCCAGAAGTTTCCCAGCAGAACACTGAACTGGAGCAAGATGCTTTAGATGTTATTTACTTCTCCTGTCGGCGGTCATAATGTTGTGGCTGATTGGTGTGTAGACTACCCAATAGAAAACATAGCTTTTTAACTAATTATAGAACATTCAAAGTATAAACTGTATGTTGGTTGAATGTTTCAATCAATATATAACATAAAGGATAATTTTTTTATATATATATATATAAAGTTTGTTTAAATAAGAAAGTATTGAATTTCTACAAGACAATATTGATAATTATATTAAAGCAAGATGGCCAAGCGTCAGCCACACATGTTCTTAATGTCCTCTGCGTAAATGAATGCGTGTATGGGACCATAATCCATCTCACAGGAGTTTATTTCCTGGACATTCCTCTGTGAACTTTGGATCTTGATCGTGATTCACTCCCTGAGCTGCGGCCTGGCCTCGTCCGATGCCGTCCTATGAACTCGCCGCTCGTTTGTTTCCCGTGAGGTGGCATTTTTCAAAAGCTCGAGCACGACTGACACCAATAAAATTAGCACACGTAGACATGCACACAGGTCCCACCGTCCAAGAGTAAACAGGAGCTGAGTGGGCGTTCAGAGCTGTGCCTAATGCACCGGGATGAAAGATGTTGCCGTGTGGTTGAGAGCTGGTCTCTGTGATCCTGACAGGTTGGTCTTTACAATAATAAATCGGGGGAGACCACAAGTATGAACGGACAGATGGATGAAGGGGGGGAAAGGGAGGTGGGGGAGGGAAGTTGGGGCAGCGAGAAAAATAGAAGCAGAAACGAGAGAAGCAGAAAACAGAAAGATGAGTGGATCGGTGAAGAGGGGAACGTGAGAGGCAAGAAGAAGAAGAAAAAAAAGGAGGTCGGAGTTCTGGTAAACGATGATACACACAGACATCAAAGAAACCAAGGGGAGTGCAATGACGCAATCAAAGAGATTTGTCAAGATTTTATATAGGATGTTTACAGTCTGGACGAAAAAGTCTAGGTTATGTGACGCATAAAGACGAAAAAATTAGAAACGTAGACCAAATGAAATCTGATATATGAAGATGACAATTTGACAAAAGAAGGTGAATAGAGACAGGTGATATAAAACAGTAAACGACAGGTTAGGAAACTGTAAAGAGACCTGATGTATCGTTTCTGGTCGTGCAGCGTTGACGGCGTCTGCAGCAGTTTCTCCAGCAGGAGACTCCTCAGAGCGCTGATCCTCGTCTCGACCTCGGCGTACACTGAAGCAGAGCACAGTGAAGAAAGCAAATAAGCAACAGTGATCAAAATCTCAATCAGATTCATTTATTTTTTTGATCAGGATCGATATAATATCTTTACCTTTTTTGAAAACAGGGACCTCGGTATTTCCAAACAGAGATTTAGCTTTCTCATAATCATTGATCACCACGTCATAATCTCCCTGGAAAGAAGGAAAAACAAAAGTTCAGGTAACTTTTTTTTTTTTAACTCATCAATCATGACACATGTTGTGTATTCAAGCCTCTCTAGCTCCACCCTCTGGTTGACAGTCATCCACGCCGTGCCTTAAAACAAATATACTGCACAGAGTGGGGACAGACGGAGCAGAAGGAGCGCTAATGAAAAAGAGCTGAAACTTTTACAAAGCGCTGGATCCCACAGGCCTGTGGGGAGAGGAATGGGACGACTAGAAGCCCCAAAAACGTGAAAGAAATACGGTTATTTAGACGCTTAAGGCATAAAACTGAACAGAGCAGAAAGACTAACACAAAGATTAGATTTAATTAAACTTATAAATGTACATGAGTAAGTTTGGGATCCTGCAAAACTGACGTGAATCCTAAATACCCAGAGAAGGATCAGCAGTGGCCTTATTCATTTGCTCTGTATGGCTGCAGTGCATTTGGGTTATATTCAGATCTACGTATTTATATATTTATGTTCCGCATGTCTTGTAATTTTGGTTCCTATTAGGGGAGGGACAGTCCTGAGGTTCCACGTCTCACCATGGCTGGTTTCATGGCTGCTCTGCTTGATTTTGAAAAATTAAGAAGGAATATTTGGCCGGTTAAATACACATTTTTACACAAGTATGTCCTGTTATACATGGCAATTTGAAGGATTAGGGCTACTTAAAGTCAGGATTTAGCCAACAGTCTGACACATAAAAACCAGAAGTGATGGTGTGAGTACCTGTAGAAAAGATTTTTATTAAAAGCTCTGCTAGTAACAGCTTGGGACAGGATCTTTGGCTGCGTGTGGAAGCGTAAATACCGGCGTTTTTGTGCAGAAGTACCTTCTGGATGTTGCGTTCAATGTTGAGTGGCAGGTTGAAGAGAAACTTGAAACGCTGCAGGACGTTGAGTGCATTGCGTGTGGAGTCAGCCTTGTCTTTCCGCCCCAGGACCTCCTGGAAGAGAGTATCTGCGGTATCGCTCGCTCCTACGGAGTGAGAAAGAGCGAGTGAAAGAGGCGGGTAGAAAATGAGAAACTGGGATACTATATAAATAAATGCTGATTCCACATTTCCCTCTTATTGCCCGCTCTCTGGCTTTCTTCCTGCCCGGGATGTTATTTGACACAGGGAGAGGAGCTGCTAAGGAGAAAGTGGCTGCTATCTCTTAAGTCAGGCTGCCTCGGTGGAACCTCTGAACGACTAGCTGGCTTCTTCGTGGGTGGCCTGGGATGTGCTTTGAAACAGAAAAAAAACTCAAGTTCCTCTAATCATAACAAAAACCCCACCCCCAAAACAAAATCCCCGAAGGAAAAACAGCGCGAGGACGGACGGGGGAATATTTCACTTTTTTTTTTTTTTACCCACGCTGATCCGAGTTGTCGTTAAAGCTGGCATTTCGCAAGGGACGCTTGTGATTGGCTAACCGGCGCTGCGTGTTTGATGCGTGGGTGAACGGTGGCCTGGGCTCGCCGGGCCCTCAAGTCTGGGGTTGGTGGGGATGAAAGCTATGTCTGGCTGGGAGGTTTATTTACTCTAGACTCTGGGAGAAGGACCGGCTTATTGACCCTCCATTAGAACAGTCCCATTATCATGTATGACAAGAAAGTCAAGCACACAGGTTCTTGCAGAGGAAAGCACTCGCTAACGAGAGGACGGCGTGCAAAGGTGAACGTAGAAAGTGGAGAAGTGTTTGTGGACAGCGTGGACTCTTTATCACTTTTAGCTCATCTATAAATTGCTCGTTGTTTGTTCGACATGCATCTGCATTCATATACAGTATTTTAGGCTTAATCTCATAAATATTTAACATTTAATCAAGAGGATTTAATTTCTCTCTGGAGATGGAACCGTAAAGACAAAGTGCTTACTGTTGAGGATGTTTTCTAGTCGCTGGGTCATTGATCCCTCCACCTTCTCTGTGCCATCAGATTCCAGCCTCTGGTGGATAGCTGCAATAAAAAAAAACCACAATTAAATCTCACAAAATAAATCTAAATCATAGATAGAAGTGGTAAGAAATTGGAAAATATTATACGTAGATATTAAGTTTCCTGCAGTGTAGGGTAACGAATTCCCAAATACGGGAACATTTTCAATTTCAGGAACTGAAGGTAAAACAATAAACAGGCCCCCGTCCCTAATGGTAGATGAGAGATAACCACACTGGTTCTCCACCCACAGATGCTGCTATTGAACCCAGCCCCTCTTTGCGCCTGTTCCCACGCAGGAACCAGGACGCGACCTTAACCGCGGTGGCGACTGTAGCGGATCAATTCAGCCTAACCAAAGCCATTAACAGCGCAGTCTGGTGGTCCTGGGACATTTGAAGCCCTTTGACCCGGAGGTAATGTGAATCTAAAATGTTTCAATTGTCTGAAAAATAACATTTGGGAGAGCAGAGCCGGAGGTCTAGATGCCAAAAATGATTAGGGGGAGGCGGCTCTCTGGTGGCTTGTATTCATCACTTAGCGTGAAGAGCTTTACGCGGGAGAGGGGATTTCAAATGAGGGAACGAGGGGAGAAAACAGACAGGAGAAAAAAAAAAGAGGGAGAGCGAGCGGTGGAGCTACACCAGTGAATAAATAAATGGTGTGCAGTAGTGGGCAGCTGGGCGCTGAGAGCTGCAGTGTGGGTTTATTGACAGAGTGGAAGAGAGGTGGAGAGGGTTTAGAAGACCTTCTCATGCATACTTGTGAAGCGGCTCAAATATGCAACGAGCAGAAATCTGAAGAATGAAGTGAACGCAGAAAAAGGTAACAAAAAAAAAATGATAGCGATCCTCTCAATTTCCTCTACGTCTTCCTCCTTCTCCCACAGTTGTCCTGCCACGCGGTGCCGGCCGTGAGCGGAGCCCGTCAGCAGAGGGAGCGGGAGGCAAAGCGAAGGGAGGGAGGGAGGGAAGTTCTGCAAATAAATATGCGGGTCCATTTTGACAGACAGAAGCCTCAAGGCAGAGACCGAGGTATTCCTAAAACACACTGTTCAAACATGCCACGGCCTAATCAGCGCGGACGTCACTAACCGTCACTCCTGACCAGCAGAAAGTGCGGCCAGATGCAGGTTAGGACACAAGCACGCAGACGTGGGAGTGAAGTGAACACAATGGAAGACGCACACACTGCAGGTCTGCTTCATGTCTCCACGCCCGCCCGCCCGCCCGCCACCCCCCTCCCCTCCCCTGCCCTGCTGCCAGCTGTGTGTCCTCCGAGCCTGTCACACACTGAAGGGGCCGATGACGTCACAGTTAACCTAAACATCAGGTCAGGGTCCGGATAACACACGTAGCCAAGACCTGAGGAAGAGCTGCAGCTCCCCGCTTCACTTCCTGGAACCGCTGAGGGACGAAAAAAAAAAGAATAAGAATAAAAATACAGTGTCCCTGGTTTCTAAAGCTGGAGATGTTTTGACTCCTGCTGGGGGCTGGGGACTCGGGGAATAGGCCCTGGGAATCTTGCATTTTTTGGAACACGGTAGCCGTTCCGTTTCCTGCATCACTGGGAGACTTCCTCTTCACACAACAATGAAAAAGCTAAAATCTCAACATTTTTTGCAGCAGCGGCGGCCCTCGAGCTTCTGACGCGCTGTCAGTCAGTCAGTCAATCGGCCAGAGCGTCTCCGCCTCGGGAAGCGCGGCCCGATTTGTCACTAAGGCTCCACGACCAAACAGCCACCGCGGCCAAAACCTTCCATCTCTTTCAGCAGCCTGTGCTGGTTCTCATGGAGGGGTTACGGAACCAGTTCAACTATAAAAATACTCCTTTTTAAGACATATTTCGTAATCGAATATATTCCTGCAAACATTCCTTGACCATAAATGCACCGTAAAATAGAGCTGATGCAAGTATGGAAATTCAGAAATTCACATTTAAAAATGCTTGAAAACTTAAGTGTTTGACTAAATATGATATTATGACTTCTTTAAAGTTTCTGTTTGACCTCTCTAACTTTCAACTTCTCAGTAACGTGGCCACAGAGAAAGCTAAAAGGTGCTTAGGAACCTTTAACATACAGTAGGACTAATACTACAATACTTCAGTTCAGTGCTTCAGGTGCTATACTTAATCCACACAGGCTGAGATGAAACCCTACTTAACTAAAACTTTAAAAAATACATGCAGCAGCACATCAAACATTGTCTTCAGTTATATTTTATCCATAAAACTCACATGTGCTGCAGTTTAGAAAGTGATCGTTTAACTTTTCCTCCTTTCTTTTTGTCTTTTCGCTTAAATTTAAGCAGCTTCATTTGTTTCTTGACTAAAAAGTCATTATTTAAATAACGCTCACCTTTACCAAAGTTAAAAACATAATGTGTGGAAATATTTTTACATATGATAACATGGGAGGTCTGTTAATGAATTCATCTGCCACAATTAAAAGACTCGCTGTCTCCAGCTCTTCCTCTATCATTTAAGGGACATCCGCATCTGATCAACACTTTAAAAAACCTCGAGACTGCAATCCTTGTTTACACAGCCAGCCTGGAAATGGAAATTTGTGGTTTTCAGACTCAAAAGTATGTTAAGACTTCTTAAGGAGGATGGTTAGGTAGACTGCAGGGCAACGAAGGAGCAATTAGTGGGGACATGGGGAGAGGCAGAAACAATAACAGATATTCAAGTCAGGCTCCTGCTGCTAGCTCTGAACGCTTTCTATCCGACTCATTTCTTTTCCCAGGATTTGGCCTCTCATCCCGGTTTCCACCTTCCACCGGCAGCAGTGCACTTGCATTAAAAAATAACTCCAGACCTCTATTAAAGTCATCAATAAAAAAAAAAAAAAAAAAAAATCTCACACGCAAGCAGAATTGAAAATAAACAAGAGTGGAGACGAGAATGTTGTGCCGGTGACTGAGAGAGCTGGAAACAACTTCTAACGCGGCGCATAAGCACCCCGCTAATTTTCTCGCTTCTAAATTCTTACAGCTGCTTCTCAGGTGAGGTTCATTTGGACCGACTCGGAACAACAGAGACCTGCCAAACACTGCGCCGAGACAAAGAAAGGATTCACAGTTTGCTCGGACAGCTGTGCTAACTGGGCCTGGCAGCGAAGTACTGCAGAGCTGTCTCGAGTTGGCCGCCTCGCTTGCAGCGTGCCGGCTGGTATGTCGGTTTGGCTGGCCACACCTAGCGTACAAAATATCTCCACTTGAGCTATCCATTCTGGGCCACAAATTAATTTCTTTTTATGATTGAGAGCCAACTCTTGGCCCAGAAAGCATGCCGTAGGGCGGTAATGAGTCATGGTGAGAAGACAGGAGTCAGGAAGTTCAGAAATTAACTTTTAAGTCATGCTGCTGGACTAAATATGAGACTTTTGGAAGCGGGGTTGTGCGAGGTTTGAGGAACAGACATTTGTGAATTCATAACTCTTGTGTGTTTCTCCTGAGCTAAAACGAGTGCACCTTCCTTTAAGATACTGCTGCCTTACTACACCAAAGGTTATGTTAAGTTACCATGTAAGAAACAAACCTATGCAGATTGAAGTAAATAGTAGAAACTGTGTATAAAATGTCCCAGTAAAACGGACTGGAAAATGCTAACAGATAAAGAAATCATCACGGCCTCGTCAGAGTTATTCTTCCCAAATGAAGTGAGAGATAGATAATATGCCACAAATAGCATTTTTTTCTAGCCACATGATAATGTAAGAACAATATTTACTCTCCATTTAGTCTCCACGTGCTTGCTGAGTTAAATATCTGGTCCATTTGCAGCTAAATGTTCCACGATGTTCAGTAGCAAGTTGCTACCGGTGTCTGTTTTACAGTTTAGTGACGGACAAAGGTCGAGCTGGTATATTGAAGAAGACACTAAATGTTTCACTTATGCAACATCTTTGGCTTAAGGGATGAAAACTAATTCAAAATACACCTATCAGCCACAACATTATGACCTAGGCACCCCCACCCCATAGCAATGACACTCCTTGATGGCAGCAGCCATCCCCAGCAGGATGCAGCCACAAAAACACTTTAGGAAGAAGAACAGCACAAGGTGTTGACCTGGCCTCCACATTCACTAGATCCCAAACTGATCAAGTATCTGTGGGATGATCCACAGAGGCCCCTCCCCTCAAAGGCCCCCCATTAACAACAGTTTGCAGCTAGACGTCATAGGACGTCCATTCTCTGAAGAGTCACCACAAAGGAGACCTACACGATATTAGGAAGGTGGTCATAATATTAAGCCTGATTGGAGTATATGTTTACGGAAATTTGAAAATAGGGCAAAACTAATCAGCTGTGAAAGAAATCAACCATTTCTTAAATTAAGAAGGGTCACTTGCTTTTGGTGATATTGTGCAAAATTGGTTCATATCTGCACCCGACTAAAAAAAAAACAAAAAAAACAAACAAACAGGGGTTTTAGAGAAAGACGTAGAGAAATAGTAGGTCAAAAAATAAACCCATTTTATATTCGGGCCGAGATAAATCTAAGTAGTCACTCAGGTCATAAAGCATCCGTGCTGCATGTCCCCTTGGGTCACTTGAGTCTATCCATGGTGTGCTGCTTCCTCCGTCCCTGGAGACTGTACATTTCCCATTGGGGCAGTGGGCACACAGTAGGCACGCTCAGTCGGAACGTGAGAATGACTGCGCATTGTTCCCATTGGTCATATTGGGCCTGTTATCAGCGGTTATCAGTCCTAATACTCTGGCTCGCATTGTGTTTTGCCTGCTCCGTTTATTTAGATTCAGCCGCTAACAATGAAAACATTGCCTCTCTTCCAACCGGGACACAAACACACGGAAAGCAATAATAATACTGATGGAGGCAAAAAAAAGTGCACGTATAAATAGTAAGGGGAAGTAACTGAGCGGCCATGGCGGGAGCAGAGAGTAAACAGACAAAAGTATGAATGATGTAGCGAACAATTGATTTGAGGTACCTGGCAGAGCGACAGCAGCCAGCCTCTGCTACCTTGAAATCTTTCTGGTGAGTGAAGGTCACGGAGTGTGTGTGTGCGCTGTACGCGTTTTTTAGAGTCGAGTGAGCCTGCGTGTGACAGGTGAGAGCTGATCTCATTTTGATGACGGTGAATTCTCCATGTTGTGGTTGGCTGCCGCGCCTGTGGCCCAAAGTGGATGGTTTTCGCGCGGCGTCCAAATGAGCCTCTTTAATCAACCCGCTGCTGAACCACACGGCGGGGGGAAAAAAGAAAAAAAAAAAATCTCACACTCGCACACTGTCCAAAAATCAAGAGCTATTTTTCTGAGCAAGAGACGAAGAGCGGTTGTTTGAAAGTTTGGCGTATTAATCGGTGGAGATCGTTTGGTGCCGTTCCACCGCACGCAGAAACGTGTTAATGCCTCTCACCTGACAGAGCATCCTGAGCCTCGAAGAACGTACTGAGGCCTCCTTTCACATACGCCAGGCTGCCCTCATTCTTCTTAGTGGCCTGCTTCTTTAGATTACTGGCTGCAATCTTCAGCTGCTCAAAACTGTGAAAAGAAAATGACACTGCCGTTTCATTAAAGCTGCAATTAATGGGCACTTTTTAAAATAAACTGAGAAATTACACTTTCAGTAACACATCTTGTTCGACCCACAGGCAAAGAATACATGGATGTAATCTGCAGTTTTGCGCTTGCACGTATTCTTGTGTGGACAGTGAAAAAACGGGACACACATCTGCGGGCACTGTGAGTACGTGTGTCTATGTGTCAGTCTCCTGAGTGAGGTTTCCTCCGCAGGAAGAAACAGTCGCCCGGTCAGGTCCAAACAGAGGCCCCTGGTCGTGCTGGATCCTGGGGTCTGGGTTACTGGAAGGCTAAGCAGGGGTGGGTCGACGGGCGGGAGGGGGAGGAAGCCAGGAGAGTCCAAAATAACTCTCCTCTGCCCTGACATGACAGTCGTTTGGGTCAAACGGGCTGTCTTGTCTGCGCACCTCCCTGTTCTGTGAAGAACCAACTGACCATGTGGACGTTTAGCCAAGAAAACATAAACTAAAAATAAAAGCCATGAAAGCAAGCATAACATTTTTTTTTTCCTCCCTCTCTCTTCTTCCTGACACATTTTCTTTTGGATTTAGTAAATGTCGCCACCCCTGTTTTTACTGGCCGTAACTAACCGCTGCTTTAATTAATGCTTTCAGCTATATTCTTGGTTTACTGTCAGCTAAATCATGAAGCGCATTCAAAAGCAACAAATGTTGACCCAAGTGCTGCACAGAGTAGTCTGAGCATGACAAAAATATATAAAACATTAAACCACTTACTTACTTACTCACTTAACTGAGTAATCGTGAGATGTCAGAGTGAGACACACAGCAAATAAGTGCAGTTTACTATTGTGAAGGTGTGGAGACTAAAAGAAGGTGAAATTATTCACAGTTCAGAAGCTGGAAGCAGAGAATATTTATTGCATTCGCTGACTAACTGGCATCTGCTTTAAAGCTCAGTGGCCTTTGACGTGGGAGTGAATGGTAATGCAAGAATTTACCTGCCAAATATCACACTTGCTAAAAAGGTAAGTTACTGACAGACAGCAAACACTTCCCAGGAAACCAACAGCCTTTTTTAGCATTAATTCTAGTTGGAGCTTAGCCGTCTCTTCACTGTAAGCGTCTGTCTCTGGTGCTTCTCCCGCTGAGGAAGAAAATAGAACTAGTTCCAGTAAGAGGACAGATATTTAACTGTCATTTTAGCTTCCTCTCTACCGCCTGAGACACGACGAGAGATGGTAGCATACAAAACGCTCACAGAGAATGACCTACCTGGAGCCGGCGTGGTTCTCAATTAAGTACCAGGTGGCTGAGAAGTTCTCGCTGGTGAAGTCCCCGCTCATTCCTGGAAACGTCAGCTCCACGTCTTTCTGTGGAATTTTGCCCCTGAAAAGAGGTAGACGCAAGAAAAGATGAAGAACTCTGAGGTGTTAAAACGCACAGATGTAGCGTATATAAACAACATACATCCAAAAATTAGTATAAACTGCGAGTACACAGGGGTAGGAGAAAGAATTGTGCGATGTTTTCCAGCAGGGGGCAGTGTGCAGCCAGGAAGTTCAGAGGCTGGGAGAGCCTGGCGTGGGAAGTGCAGTGTGTGACGCCTGGGTGCCCCTGGAGGACCCAGTACTCATTAGGGAAGCTTGATCTCTACTAATGACCTGTGGCCTACACAAACCAAACCCCCACCACCACCACCACCACCCACTCTGCAGTTACACACACACACACACACACACACAGAAAAACCCAACACACAAACAGTATCTAAGTCTGTGAAACAGCAAATCCATGTACGAGAGCACACTTGGTGACGTAGGCGCATGCAGAAAACCAGAGGGGATCTAGCAGGAGAAGTAAACCACACGTATGACGGACACATATGTTAAATATTTAATTAGTTTAGATGTGAAACTGCTCGTGTCATGAATTAACAGCATGTACTAGATTAAGAAACGTATTGAACTGATGCCAAGATGCAACACATGACACAACAACTGGTGAGCCACTGCTTTTAAGGATGCTAAAGTAAGATGATTGTAGAAGAATGTTTAATGATGCATCCATCCTTAGAGGGTTGCAGGGTGGATGGAGCCTAGTTCAGCTGTCACTGGGTGAGAGGCTGCACCAGAAAGGTCCCAAATTTATCGATTCACGCTCACGTGCACATTTATAGCCAATTCAGAATCACCGATTAACCTGAGAAGCATGTTTTGGGAGAAGCATCCCACTCAGGGGTGGGGAAAACACGGAAACTCCGCCCAAAAAGGCCCTAGCCGTCCTGAAACCATGACTTTCTCACTGTGAGGTGCACACTGCTAACCACAGAATGGCTGCGCTGACACGTGCTCCATGATTACTAGAGTCATTTTCAGTAATATTGTGTTAGTGAAGGTAAATAAGAAAAAGCTGTGTATTTAAAGCTTCACGGCACTATGGAGCTGGCGTTATTACACATCCAGCATCAGGTGTTTTGCTATATCATGAGTTACATCATGTGCCATGGACACGTTATATTTAGTGGGTGTTCCTAATTAGTAATTAATCTGCCTGTACTTGTTAAACACTAATCACTGAGCCAAGTAGTACATTATAAACAGCTGGTGGAAACAGCTACAGCTTCCAGTGGCATCACTACACAAAAATGTACACAGCAGACAACAGGCTGATGCTTTTTAACCAATAAAACATCTCCTGCTTACGACTGCCTTCACGCAGCAGATCGACTCCAACTGGCGGCGCGCGGACTGACACGCGTGTCCGCACTCTACCGCCAAGGAGAGCTGTGTAGGCGTCGCTCCGATAACGCTGGATGTTTAATGCATCCCTGGGAGCGGGTGAATGGTACGGCCTGTTTACGGGGGTCTCGTCTCTGGCCACGAGCGGTCACTTGCCCCCGGCCCCTCTAAACCAAACAAACACCGAGGCAGAAATGCCAGAACCTGACAACACAAACTATACATTACAACGTCTACACTCCCAGCCAGGCACGTGGGAGGCAGCACCGCGCTGCCTGCTCCGAGGCCGCGTCCATGTGTGTGGGTCTGCTGCTTCAGTTCTTTCCAAACCTCCTTCTGTCGCCGTCCTCTGCTTTATACACAATTATTCTGTTTCCACTCCCTGTGTGGAGCGGTTAGAGGCTGCTCAGCCATTGCTGTGTTGGCATAATATTTCAAACGCCGGCATATGGGGAGAGTTTGTTTCTGTTTAGGGTTGTAAACCATGACTCAATGACTAGAGAACTTGTGTTTATGGTGGTGTGATTGTGCTGAGCGATTCTCGTGTGTGCGCTCGTATGTCGTGCTCAGAGCGTACTTGTCTGTGTCGATGCCCAGCGGATTGCTGGGACGCAGGGAGAGGGGGGATATTCCTTTGTTGCGGTCGGTCCTCAAGTCGTAGTAGTTCATCTCATCCACCCACACCGCAGACTGGTCCAGGATACCTGCGGGACAGGGCAGGGCAGGGCAGGGCAGGACAGGAGAGGAGAGGCGAGACGCTGTCACTGAGCGCTGTAACACACTCCAGATGTGCTCACACACACACATACAGTCTTTTAAACACATTCTGGACACTGAAAAACATATTTCATACTCATGCAGTCACGTACAAACCTTTACTTTTGGTTCGTTTAATATCTTAACTATGTTTCTCTGTATTTTAAATATACCATTTCAAATTCCTTCAACTATACGGCCAAGAAATGTAAAGCAGCTCAACGCTTTACGTAGGAAAACAAAGTGCAAGTTCAGAGAAATAAAAGCGCAATCCTCCATAAACGTGTTGCAAATTCAGGAGTTGTATGCAGAAACAGATTTCCAGGGAGGACATTAAAAACAAGTTTTAGTATATTAGTAAAAGGCCAACTGTAATATTGTAAACACGCATCAGAATGTTTCAAGTAAAATAAACAGCGCTGGCTCATTTTAGCAGCATCGCTGATGTGTGGTCGGCTGCAGCGGATCACACGTGTGTGCGTGCGTTTCATCAGTTTTCAGTCAGAATGTTTAAAGTGAAATAAACATTGTTAGCTCATTTTAGCAACATCGCTGATGTGCGGCCGAAATCAGCAAATCACACTTGCCCAGGTGGTTTTATTCTCAGTTTTTTTTTTTTTTGTGAATCCAGCTCATGTGTCATCAAATTGATACACTTGTTTTTTCTGGAGTTGCTTATGTTTTGTCTCGTTAAACGCATTTTTTCCAAAGACATCTCATTGAGGTTTCTCTTGTTTTTATCCTGCTAAGGTTTTCTTTTTTTCTTTTCTTTTATCGCACATGAATCAAGCACTGTACGGATGATGTAGCCCTCTGGGAAAAATGTGTAATCTCAATATAAATAATTTGAATTTGCATTTTCAGGCAAAATTATTAAAAGAAAGTAACACAGTACCATAATGTGAATAATAATTACAAGCAGCCTTACTGGCCCGGTTAGCACATAGCGAATGTGTTGATGTGACGTCCTCTGAGCCTTACCAATCCTCTCCGGCCTGAGCAGTTTGAAGGAGACCGTGGAGGTGCCGAGACCTCCAGACTTGGTGGTGACGATGATCTCTCCCTTGTCATCTTTGGCAGGGCCCACGCGGCACACTATTTTGCTGGCCGACATCCATTCGGCTGTCAGCAGGCAGTTATGGCCGCAGATCGACAGACCTGAGACGGAAAAGGGAGAGGGAGAAGGTGAAAGGGGTGAATGATAGAGACGCACGGTGACAGAGCAAATAAACAACCTGCAGCACGGACACACACACACACACACACACAAAGACGGACAAGCTACAACAAGACAACACTGACGTCTCTCAGCAGGTTTAGTCAAACTGTCACCGGGGGTCAGAGTTCAAGTTGGGGTCACGGTGGGCGTGGGTGGCCTTGATCCTCCTTCCTCTCACTCAGCTCCTTTAAGCTAATGTGTGACACTTGAGTGCTAAGTGGCTCATTAACTGGCACAATGTGCACTCTGCCTCTACATCTGTCAGCCTCTTTTTAAATCCTCTTGAACACTATTTGGGCACTGGAAGACAGACGCGGGGATTCATTTGACATTTCCAGCTGAGGGGGTTCAGAAAGTTTCGCGTGTGTGTGTAATCAAACATTATAAGAGCTTGCAAGAGCTGATCAACAAATAGCCCATAAAAGCGTGAATAATATGCCCATTAGAGCCCCATTTCCTGCCTCTGTTCTCAGCTGGCCACTTTGTTTGAACACATAAGCACTCGCACACATTTGTGCACATCTGAATGTCTAATTCCAGGCCCCAGGGACATTCATGGTCAGAAATAGACCGGTATCACTGGCCAGAGCGCGGCTTGCCAAGTGTGTGAGTCCTCTGGACTGGCCCCCTCTTTCCATCCCTCCACTGGAATCACAGAAGTAGGGTACAGGAGGGACTGGCGGCTGTGAAGGAAAAATATCGGCGCCGAAAAATGTGTGACGCTCAAAACAAATGACAAGATGGAGGAAGTGCACCTGTAACCTGTTCAGTTATTATTATTGTTTTAAAATGGCATTAACTGCAACTCTATTTTCACATAAGAGCATTTAAAAAAAATATCTTAAGTTTCTAATTTTCACAAACCAGTTAAAAGGGTAAAAAATAAATATTTAAAAAGGATTTATTTAAAACTGAATTAAATAAAATGTCAATTATTGAGTTACTGGGTTTGGATTTTTCTATTCTACTATACAATAAATATTTTTTAATTAATTTGAGCATTAAATCATATATATATATACAGATATAAAAATATATATAAAAAAGTTTATAAAGATAAATCTATCTATATATATAAATAATCTATATTTATAAAATAATACATATATAAATATATATATAAAAAAATTATAAAGATAAATCTATCTTTATACATATATAAAAATATATATATATATATAAAATAATTTCCCCACGGGGATGAATAAAGTCCTATCTTATCTTATCTTATAATACATATATAAAAAAGATAAATCACCATCATTTTTGTAAAATCCATTTTAAAAATTGTATAATGTTACATACCGCATGTACTATAACATATATTTAGATACTTTTAATAGTAACAGTAATTATTACATGCAGAATAAATTACTGGATGATTAAAAACTTATTTTCTATTAAAATGAATACGCGTGCATAACTGGGGCTTGGGTTTTACTCATCTTCCAGAGAGGAAAAATAAAGCGTTCTGTCCACTTACGTATCATACAAACAAAGACAAACTTAACAACAGAAAAAAGCTGCTGCTATGGCCCGCTGATGGATACGTTCATAAAATAATCAGCGTCGTTGTCTCAGCGTCCCACCACGGCGTGACACAAGAAAGGAAAATCATCACCTGAGAACAATTGTTCAGGGCAACACAAACGGCCGCTAATTCCATACACGTACATGTGTTGACATCTTGCATACTCCTACCTGCGCTCTGATCTAAAAACACATCTAAACAGTGTAGATTTATCTTGACAAATTCATTTATACACCTACGCTAATGCATATTTTAGCAGGAGAGAGGAGGAAAAAAAATAAGGATAACGAGACGAGGATAAATGTGGATGTCAGTCCCGATGAAAATCAAGTGTTGTGTAACAGAAATGTATGTTAAGAAATTAAACAAACGTAGAAACAATCTGACTAAGACAGAGCTGCGTGTGTGTGTGTGGTTGGGCTGTGTGGTTATAAATGTATTACCAATGAGGTCAGCTGGGCCGGTGCCCAGGTTTTCTCCACGGATGGTGACTTTGGTCCAGGCTGCGCCCTCTTTGGGCGAGATGCCCGTGACCAGCGGGGGCTGACGGGCACGAGACATGGTGGCCCGAGACGTAAAACACCGGTCCTGATCAGCGCCTGCACGTGAGAAGAGACAGAGCGGCACACAAAACAGAAACCGGTCAGAAACAGAACTGTGCAAAATCAATTTATTAGCCGACTGACGGAGCGTTTGATGTTTGGACAATCCGTAAATTAAAGTTAAAACACAGTTTAAGTCACAATACTCTTTTTTTTTTTTGTCTTTTTTCATACTTTTACTATTTATTTTGATTTGATTTAGTTTATCCGGCACATAAACAATTTAAAAACATCAGTTAATCTTTTATTTAAAAGCAATAAAAAATATTTGTTAGCTAAATCTCCAGAAGGTTAAATTACCACTAAGAATAATAACTTCTGTACGAACGGACAAAGTCAAACACACTCAAGCAACCGTCTGAAAATCAAGTTATAATATTCTTTATGTCAGCGTGAGGGTCCAATATGATCTTGATAAATACGTAATAGATGCTGCAAATAGTTTCGTTATTAATTGATAAGAAGCTTTTACTGAAGCCACATGCAGTCAGATATCTAGATTAAAACTTAAAAGTGACTGTGAAGACTAAAATATGAGCAGCATTGGTCTGGCAGCTCCAGTTAATTTCCCACCCTGTAGGTCTCCAAACAATGTATGCATTGCAGCAGTTATCTCTCAGATAATAGGAAAAATAGAGAGGGGAGCCAAGAATGAAGGAGCAGACAGAGAGCAGGGAGGAAAGGAAGAATGTAAACCTCACAGCGCAGGATAAATAAACCTGGCCTCCGCAATCATTCCACATAAGCCCACACAATACTGTACAGATTACGGTACCAAAGAAGGAGCACCCATGCAAATCAGTTCATGTCGGGGCTGTGTAAAGGAAGAGAGGGAAAGATTCCAAATGAAAAAATGAAAGGATGTATTTCAGCAGCCCAGATGTTTGCTAATAAATTACTGCCAGGTCTGAGGAGAGAAAAAGAAAAGAGAGCAAAAAAAAAAAAGGGCTGACCAATCTACACTCTCCAAAGCAGCTTGAGAAAAGCTTCCGCCCTTTTGCGCCGCAGCCAAAACACGTTCTGCACAAACAATGCGGAGGTTCACACGGACCGGACATTAGGCAAGTTCACGGTGGTCACCCTTCGCACAGTAATATGGCCACTAATTGGGTGTAGGTGTACAACTGAGACGCAGTAAGACTCCGAAGAGCCAACGGCAGCTCTAATATCAGAGGAAATAAAAAGTGACAGAGCTCAACGCTGATTAGTCTACCAGTTAAAGGCTCTGCCTGGAACACCCTGCAGAAGCAAGTGCCTCTATCAAGAGCCATGGAGCCACGTTTGGAGCTGCAGCTTGAGCTACTTTTAACTACAAATAACATATTGTTTTATTATTATATTGTCACAGTAAAAAGACTAGAAATAGCGTAAAAATGCTGCATTTGAAAGGAGTTTTTGCTTGATAATTGACTTCTAGACCAGCAGCATTGCTTGATTTGCATAAGAAGCTAATATTAAATGCAATTTCAAAATATTAAGTCTTTAAAAGTTAACTCTTTAAGTTAATTTAACCCCTTTTCACCTCTTTAAAAGACATATTCTTATTTTATTTGAAGCATTTTCCTTATTTTTTTGTCAGTTTTAAAGACAAAGCAAATTGATTTTATTGAATAATTAAAGAAAGAAAGAAAAAAAACAGGCAATAAACTAATAATAAAAATGATGAATATATGCTATCCTACTATTAGAGATGGGCGATGTGGACTAAAAAATGTATCCCGACAATTTCTGACATTTACTCAGTAACGATAAAAATGACAAATAGTAATAAACACCATTTTAGCCTGATCCTTTTGACGGTTTATTTTTTGTTTGTTTTTTTACCTGCTTCTTGCACATTTTCTTCATATTCTGGTTTGAGCTGTGTTTTAGTGGCGTTACTGTCCTTTGTTTCACTATTTGTTTGCAAACCTTGCATGTTGTAAATTGCTGCTCCGCATCAGACTTTTAAAACCAAACCAGTTGAAGATAATGTAGGTGGAGCCTCGTTTAGGAACGAGCTCCTCTCTGCCGGCGTATCTGCTCCACCTTCCACCATTGTCAGTTTGTCAATATTCCAAACGTGTTGGGCTGAGAGTGTGTCGCACACATATACGTCATCAATGGGAATTTATCGTTTTTATCCGTGGGGAATGTTTTTGACAATATATCGTAAACGATAAAATATCGCACGTCCCTACCTACTACACACTTAAACCTGATTTCACCCTAGTTAATTACACTGTGACGCCCTGTGCCCCCTCTCATTAGACATCTCCAGTTTTAATAATCGTCCTGACAATCATCTCAGCATACTGAGCATGGGGACTGTTAAATTAGATGCAGCTGTAGCATAGCATACACACTTAGATTTCATTGTGGGACGTTTCAACCGTTTCACCTGGAAAATAAACACCTCAGCAAACAACTGGGCAGCCCTACAACCAATCAGACTATTTTATTGTGAACAAATTCAAGTCCACGGCTCTCACATGACGTCCAGGACTAGGCCGCTGTTTCTCTTCCGTCCAAAAAATATTGATTTACCCTGCAGATCTTTGCCTGCTCATAATAATCCATCAACAGAGCAACTCCAGAACCAACTACCCACTACAAACAAAGTTGTAGGAGAGGAAGGCTGGGCTACTTCTTTCCTAACCATTGAAATCTGTCATTTAACAGGTTGGGAACGTCTCTGGAACAATCCATTTCCTACATCACTGTCGATATATTTTCTGTCAATCAATTTCAACTGACTAAACAGCTGACAGATGAATCGTTTCAGTTGCACTAGTCGCTGAATATTTGACTTGTGGTGCATGAAAAGCAAAACACTGGAACGTAAAAGGAGGCGGCGGTGGAACAGCAGCACATATATTGACCCAGAAACCTCCAAGAGTAGGAACCTTTCTGGGAAACGTTCCGGGACAGGCGGCCCCCCTCCACCCCCTGTCCCAACACCCGCCCTCCTACCCAATCACCCTGACATCTCAGTGTTAACGAGAAACCTCCAACGGGATTTACCTCATGTTGCTGCGCTGCTGCCCTTTGCTTGTCAGAGGAAATGGAGGGGCTATGGGTTTGACATGAAGAAGATAAGAGGTTAACAGGCCTAAAACAAGAGCTGGGTATATCCTTCATCAATCCCACATGTTTGGAGTGGGAGTGGCGAGGGGCAGAGGACGGGGCTCTTTATTTTGTATAATTCAGATTCTGCTTCCAGGAGTGTTTCTATCCTATCCCTGGTAATCTTGGAAATGCACGTGCACAAACACACGGCTAGCCTGCCTGCCTACACACACACACACACACACATGCATGCATACACACACGCTGGGCAGAATGACAGCTCAGCTAGGTTGCGTGCGAGGGGCCCGAGCTGGTGTTGTGTGGTCTGTGTGTATGCGAACTGTGGAAGGATCTGCAAAGAGGTCTGGGGCAGTGCGTGTGTGCGTATGTGTTGTGTGCGTGCGTGTGTGTGCGTGTGTGGTCTGGGTGTGTGGTCTCTGGCGCGGGCCTGGGGAGAGCCTGCTGACGGCTGGGATGAGAAAAGAGCCGCTGTGTTTACTTTACTCTGGGGGCTGTGCATGGACACGGGAACACTGCCCAGACCCCTCTCTATATAACTCCAGCGCGCACGCATGCACGCGCACACGCGCGCACGCATGCACGCACAGATGCACCAGACACGAAAGGGAACTTTTTGTTGCACGTTTCGTGTCATGCACCATCTCAAATACCCTGCAAACAAGGTAAAACAAGGTAATAGAAACTAGGACTCCACGCAGGCCAGGGCTTAACTGTGAATTCGTTTTTTCCTTTAAGTACCACGAAGAGGGAAACAAAAGAAGAGGTTTCTGAATCTCCAACTGGAAACTTATGAGGTAGGCAGCATTTTCCGCAAGAGGGATAAAGGTATTAACCTCTAGGGGGCATTAGAAGATCCCTAAAGATTACTCTCCACTTTCTTCCAGCATGTGTCAAGCCGTGTAGTTCTGAGCAGGCTAAATTTAATCAATGACAGCACAGAACCAGATTTATCCTCTTTTCTCTTGCTCGATTCTCCTCCAACCATGATGCTATTAGCCCCCCGACCGCAACCCGTCTCTCTGGTGAAAGGGCTAAAAAGGCAGGTTTGTTTTCCTTGGAGGCGGACTAACAAACAGCAGGGTTGGCTCTAATCTGTGCGGTAGCTGTGGAACTCTTGAGGCTTGGGATACTCTAACAAGTGACCATACTTCCTTGGCTCGATGCTGGGATATGCAGACACAATGTGCAGACTTTTAATTAAAGCTCCAAACAAATCTTGTTGTCACATGAAACCATTTCATTTTGACATACCTCGGTACAAAAAAAAAGCTGTCTTAGTGGTCGAGCTTAGATGGCAGCAGTGTGACTATTTTTTTATAGAAATGAATGACAATTAAAGGACGCATGGGAAAAAATGACTTGACGGTGACATGCAGACTCTGGAAAGACGATGGCAGCACGTGTCAGATGAGGTGTCATTTAAAAATAAGATTATAAATCAAAAAAATGACCTTTTCTACAAAAAATATGACTTTTAATGTCGATGCTTTGCATTTTGAGCACATGCATCAAATCAGTTTCTACCGTTATAAGGTAGGATTGAATGTTTTTCACTGGTTGCATGGTGCAATCAGTTGTACTGATCAGGCTTTGCTGCCTCTAGTCGATCGATAGGATGAACAGTGCCAATTCCTCCAGGTGTCCTCACTACCAGGCCAGCGGACAGTCTTGCCTGGGCCCGGGACGAAATAATCTTTTATATAACAATCTTTAAGGCTTCTATTTCCTTCTTCTCTTTTTATCTTTTCTTTCCTTTTCTGAGAAGCCGACATTTTGAGCGTACAGAACTTCCAATCAAACGGCAACATCAAAATTTTGATCAGTGGCCAAACCATTTTTGTGTTGGGGTTCTTGACCACTATTTCAAGGACAATTAGGAAAAAAACCAAATAAAAAGCTTTTATGTAACTCAAATATTACATTTTTTTTTCCAAAAATAGGCGTTTTTAATTATTCCATCATTTAATGAAGGCCCAGTTCTAGGCCCGGGACTGCAGACCTGTTTGTCCCCCCTATCGGCGGGCGTGCTCACTACCATGAATGTGTGCGTATGAACAGATGGGCTAAATGTCCGTGTACTTTCTTCTATGACATATAAAACAATATATATAGAGAAAGACTTGCTTTATTGTATATAGTTGCAGTAATACCTCAAAAAATAAAATAAAAAAGCACTAAAACCTATTTAATTAGAATAATAAATTTAGTTTATGTATTGCTAATCTTCTTCTGCAAGGTTTTTAACTCAATTCAGTATAAAAAAGCCACAATTCCACTGATTTCTGGAAATGATTTACTAGAGGAATTATGTTAATTCATATAGTGGACAGACAGACTTATCAACAAGTGATATACAACAGAAAAATCTTACATACTTCATGCTTTCAGAAGTGGATTTTCTGTTTGTGAATATATTTGGGTGTTGGACGCACTGATGCATTTCTTCTTTTGAGAACCTCAAATTAATTATTAATTGCAATGTCGATACTTCAAATCAAAGATTCCTTGCTGGAATATCTCCTCAGTCACTTCCCATTTCTTATCTATCTCCACTAAAAAGTGAAAAAAAATAACCTTAACATTCATCTAAATAGTGCAATAAATAGTACATTTCCTACCTCTACACTCTGACCTTTAGTTGCCGTTTTATTCTGACAACAAATCAGAGTCAAAACACTGGAAAATCAACAGACATGAGCGTTCATCTCTCCAGCAGATCAGCACACACGCTGCCACACGACTATCTCATGAATAAGGCGTTCATACCTTAGATCATACGCCGCTCTGCTGCTCAAAGGTGATTCACATATGGCAGTGATTGGCGTGCACGAGTGTGTGTGTGTGTGCAGTAGAGAGTGTGATGGGTTTAGTGGGCACAAAGGGACCCATTTAGACAGCTCATCACCCCTCAACCCCCTCCATCGTCCATCAGAGGATCTAACTCACTACGCTGGCGGCTCGGAACCACACACACACACACACACACACACACACACACACACACAGAGACCAACACCATTTCAGTCCGTGCTCCCCAACATTACACAAACACCAGATTCCATCAAAGATCCCCCCCTGACTCCTGTGAATGCACAGAGCCGGCCAAACATCACCCGGCTTGAGATGACTGGCCTGATCACACAGGCTGGGTGGAGCTTCAGACAATCCCCCTCAGTGTTCGCTCACACCCAGGCCACCACATGCCTCTAAGATGTGGAGAGGGCAGTGCAGCTGATAGCCAGAAATTGCCCCGTAATGTGTGTCGACTGTATCGCATTCCCAATAAATGGATCGTATTAACGTGGACTGCGCGGGGTCTGTTAGGGAGCAGAGCAGATGCTGCGACTCCGCTGACCGGTGACTGAGTTCTTCCACAGTGAGTCAGCATCTCCTCTGCGAGCAGCCAGTCCCAGTGCATCATGGAGACTCTTCCGTGACAGAGGACGGGGACACAGTGCTCAGGATACTGTGCCTCTGGCTCGCTATCCTACCATCGCGACGGCTGCCAACACGGCTTGTTATCTTTAGGGCTATCTGTTTGTTTGTTTGTCAGTCTCAAGTGCTTTACAGAGTTATGCCTCGTGAAGCGGAGTCCCCGATTTCCCATATAAAGAATCCTGCACCAATAAACAGAAAAATGAAGCATAGGCCCACAAACGCAGGAAAATGTTTTCACAGGATTAAGAAGCTGGAGACAGACGGCTCTGCCCAGTGACATGCCGAAATGGAGCAGCTTGAACCTTCAAACTGCCCTGAGCTGCTCAGCGCTAAAAGAAAAACAGCATGAGAAACATCCACATACATACGGATTGTAAACATCGCCGCCTACATTAGAGATTAAAACGTTTGGTTAGGATTTTAGATGATCATTAATGTAATTCTATTAGGGTGTCAAAATATTAAAATAATCCATGATTATCAAAATTAAAGCGTGTTAGCACAAATGAATCACATAAATATGTTTTTAATATCTTATATTTTTTAAGTATATTTAGTTCATAACTTAGTTCACGTCAACATTTATGCAAATAACTTGCAGCTGAGCTAGTTTCTTTATCCGCTGCTGCTCGTTTTTGGCTACACCGCATGTTACTGCCCCCTGCAGGGTAAAATCATTTTCTACAACAGCACTTCAGTTTCTGCTTGCTTTCCACGGCGTCACTTACTGCCTTGATTGCTTTCTAATTGTTCCAACTACGGTTTAAAATATTTACATTGTTGAGAGGAATTTGTGTTAACGCACTGACCGTCCTAATTCCTATATCAAGTACCGTATTTTCCGGACTATAAGTCGCTAACCAGCTAAAAAATGCATAATGACAAAGAAAAAAACATGTAAAAGTCGCTCTGGACTATAAGTCGCGTTTTGGGGGGACCAGAATACATTTCATCATGAAAGGCAATAACAATAGTTCTAACAATAGAATAGAGAACGGGCTGAATAGGTGTCTGGTATGTTAACGTGACATATTAACAGTTATTCAGATAACCATAGCAAAAACAACATAACATAACAAGTTTACCAAACTCTCGATCTCACTCCAAATCACTAAATCCATTTAATTCTTCATCCTCTGTGTCACTTCTAAGCAACTCCACGAACTTCGGAGGTAGACGGCGCGCTGCCGCTATTACACAGGAGTAAAAGGAGTAGCAGATACTGGTACACGAGCCTAGAGCTATATAGGTCGCACCTGAGTATAAGTCGCAGAGAAAAATACAGTAATGTGCTGTCTAAACTGTTTATTGGTCTACAACTTATCTGCTTATCTATTATTATGATTTGAATAAAAGTAAAAGTCTTCAAATTTCTCTAACTTCAAAACCACTAATTTAATATTTTGCAAAGTTGTTGTTTAGAAATAGTTTTTAGAAATGCTGCAGAATAAGTTTCCCACAACAGACTTAATATCAAAAAACAGGTTAAAGAAATAAAAGCAGAACAGTGATGACAATTATTTTACGCATGAAAATGTAATTTTGTTCATAAAATGAAAATGCTGAAGCTGCATCCAAGGAAAACTAAGCAAAACTACTGAAATAAAACAATAATTTGAGGTGATCTTTACACTCCTAACTGTCTTATGGTAGGATAAAACAGAATAAGCTGAGTAAATTAGCACTGAAGCAATCTCTGTGAGTAACGCTGTGTTCTTTATTTCCAGTCCTGCTGTATGTCCGTCTGTCTTTCCATGTCTGACTGGGTCACAGAAACCATAGTGTGAAGACCAGTGGCCCGACAAGCCTGTCAGCAGGAAGGAGGCTACCAGGTGGGGAAGACTGCAGAGAGCAGACAGGGGCAACAGAGCAGTGCCGCTTCACAAACAAGGCTTGGCCTGACCCCCGCCACTCGATTCACCCTGAGGTCTACGGAGCAGCGGCACTGAGGAAAAGCCTCAAAAAGAAAAAACACAACCCACCACATTCCACCAAAACAAACAAGCAGGGCCACCCAAATTTTTCAATTAGAGCCCCAGGAGGGGGACAGGAAATGGATCAACGCAGCCTTGCCCCTGCCACCACCCCGCCTCCCACCCCCTCTTCCCCCAGCTGAGTAGTGCTGACGTTGGGGAAGGGAAGAAGTGATACACTTCTCCTGGCTGTGGACTCGCCAGCATGGATGTCAACGCAAATGATGGACAACGTATTTCTAGGACATGGCGCCAGCTCGCCATCAGCTCGTCAATCAACTGCTCTGCTTCATTCTCTCATATAATCAATCACTTAAACGTGGTAGCATACTTTTACCTTTGGACACACCTATTTAAAGAAAGTATGTTTGCTAAAAGTACAAGAAAATGTATTATAGAGGCTGAGACACTGTTCAGACTAGTGAATAAATGTCTCTACTGGCAAAATATAGAGTGAGCTGCAACTATATGATGCCACAATACTTTCTTGTTAGTTTTTGAATAAGATAAATGTTTTACACAATTCAGCCCCTCACTTTATTTCATCCTGCTAAACCTAGGAAAAGTTATCATGGTTTTATTTTAAGCAAAAGTACCAAATGTTCCCTGCTTCCAGCTTCTCAAATGTGAAGACTTGTTGCCTTTTATGTCAAATCTGACAGCAGGCTGAATAAAAACAAGTAACCTGCAGACATATGCATATATATGCGTGCAAGTATACTTGCTTTATAGGGCTGGGTATCGCTACTCATATCACAAATCAATTTAATTCTAGTTCCCTAGGTCCAGATTTGGTTTGACTCAATTCAATATTGATTCACACTTTCAGGCCTGATGGTGCCCTCAGAGATGTAGCCTCTGTCATGTGTTGGATGTCCCTCACACGTGAACTAGTTTCATTGCACAGCCTCGTGAAACCGGTGATCTGAAAGAGTCTCGCAGCTAGATTCTGCGAATCCAACTGCTGCTGAAGAGGATGTAGGGAACGGCAAATATTTAAAGAATTGATCCAAGGACTTAATGACACTGGATGTTTCAAATGAAGTTCGATCTGAATTGGAAAAATCTATTTTTATAAACCCAGCCCTATGTGAAATTACAGAGGAAGCTGTTTTTCTAGTGCAACGTCATCTGCCACTAAGGAAGAAAGGAAATATGAACAGGTCAACACTCCAGCAACACTTTTAGTATATGGAACAATTTTAACAGACTGATGCGTTGGTGTCGCTGGTTCTTAAGAGTGTGGCTGGGGTCTGGACCTTGGCATGGTTTAATGTGACTTTTAAAATGAAAACTACTGGTCAAGAACATAAATAGCACGTTAATCAGAGAACTTAGCCGTACAGATGCACTGAGCTAAGAACTGCAACTATATTACAGAGTTTTACTACGGTCCCAAGCACATCTGAGATAAGCACATATTTTTGTGGCAGAACAGATCATATCATATCATTCTCACCTTAGGATAATTTAAATTAGCTTATAGAGTGTTCCTCTAAAATAATAACAAGACAATTCCCAAAGAAGAAGGACTGATATTCAGTTTTTAAAACAACCCAATGAAGAATTGATAGCAGTGATAAACAAATAACTTGGTTCAGTGCCGACACTCAATAGGCAATCAAGTTGTTTAATGGATTATTAAGGGGATTTGACATTAAATATAAACCAGTACTTTTTCTTCTAGAATCATTAATGGTTCTAGAGGAAAAAGTACTTCATAATGCATGACTATTTTAATTAAAATAGTCATGCATTATCAAGTTGTGGCATCTCATTTAAAATATCAAAAGGTTTATTGTCATCATCGTGTCTTCCAAACAACGTAACACTGATTTTCTGAGGGGTTTTTTTGTGTGTATCTGTGAGCATATTCCCATTTGTGTACATTAAATGTTTTCCAAGTATAATCAAGGTGCTAAGTCCAACTCAATTAATTTGGTTTTATCGGCAGTTTAATAGGCAAACAAGTTAAAAGACAGTTACTTAATCTAGTTTTGCTGGAATACTCTGCACAGTGTTTATAGACGTCAGGAGAAAACATGCCACAAGGCATTGAGTAACCACTGCAGACTGTCTGCATAAAACAAGACGATGTGTGCTGTTTGAAATGATCACAGTTACACAACTGAATTTCAGCTGAAGCAGTAGTTGGAGATGATGTGGAGGGGTGACAGATTTCTATGGAGGTGTTCTGATTTAGATTTGATGGATAGTACTGACAGAGAATGCCTTCCTTTGAACTAACTGTCAATAAAGAGGTATAGATAATCTCGTAGGGCAATTTGCTGATGAGCTAAATATACTTTTAATCATAAAATCATAAACATTTTCTCAGACAAGTAAGTAATGGAGGAAACATCTGTAATGACACCTTAGTAGGGCAAAATTATAAAAAAATTTAAGCAATTAATGTGGCATGACTATGCCGAATTTACCAGACGCAGTTCCCGACTTGTAAGAAGTCGTAAAATATGTTCTGCTGCGCAAACAACGAACAGCACATTTAAATTTACATATTTTTTAACGGGGCTTGGCTCAGCTGATCGTGTTATCAAATCGCACATTTACAACATTAAACCTTCTAACCAACTGTCTCTACTAACCCTGAATATGGCAGACATGCTAAACTCGACCGGTCCAATACACTAAACAACTCATTAGTGATGTTAGAGAAAGGGATCTCTGCTTTGTTGACAAATATAACGGCTAACGTTAGCTTAGCGTTTGCTAGCAATCCAATTCGATATGCCGGAAGCGTGAACAGAGGGTGTCAACTGCCTTCGTAATAACCGTACAAAGCGCCTAGTAGTCTTGTCTGACATGCAATTAGCACAACATGAGCAACACGGGCACGTTAGGAGAAAATATCTTAAAGAAAAAATGAACTTACAGTTGACAGCGGCTTGACTGCAGCGAGCGTTTCCTGTATCCTGCGACTACTTCCGGTCTTTCCGTTGTCAGCCACCTCCTTCAAAATAAAATAAAATAAAATAAAATAAAATCCACTTATTAATTTCATATAATGACTCGCGTTTGGAGCAAACATTTTAACTGAAAATGAGATTCAGAATCAGAATCACACTTACTGACAAGTGTGCTCACACATGCAAAGTCTTTGTCTTAGTCTAAGTAAGAAATAAGAACAATATAAACCATGCAATTGCCACATATATGTATCTATATATATATATATATATACATATACACACACACACATATATATTTATATGTAAAAGTTTTACTAACACAATGAAGTGCTTGTTATCTTTGTCCTTTCATTTAGACAGTATTACTAAATAATACTTAAAGATATTATGACAGTATCCAGATGCTGTGACAGTGAGTAACAGCTCTACATTCCATATTTGATGTCTTAAGTTGCCCCTTGAACCTCCATGACTTCTAATAAAATTCTGAAAACAAAACCGAGGTGACAACACTGTAACCTAGTTTGACTTTTTGCTCATTTGTTGACCGTTTCCCTAAAGGCTCTGATCAATTAATGTATTCTATCTGTGTGGTGCGAGCACAGCTAACGATCATTCTGATTTGTGCAGTTTTATATTTCGGGTTTAAGGGTGTAGATCTAAATGTCCACGATGCCAGCATGCTCCTCTCTGAAGTGTCGGTGTCCTTTGTGTGAGAATTTGAACGCCCAGTGGGAGCTTTGCTTCTTTCCTCGTCTCTCTTTTCACGGTGCATCACTGAGGTATTTCCACTTGTTCTGGGAAAGGCGCAGCATCATTAGAAATGCAACAGAGACCACCCAGGCACACATTAGAACACTGATACCATTACATTTATCTCACCAAATTGTGCAGGGCAGAAAGAATTTCTGTGATAAGGCAAAGCCCAGTCCCCGGGGAGACCACATTGTCCAATTAGAGAGGGCAATCTGATAATTGAGGGATCAAACTGTGACTTGGGAGTTTGCACAGATGCTGATGTAACACAGAGGCTGTTTGTCTATATAAACATCAACTTGCAGCAATGACGGTGGAAGATTTTGATCTCGGTCTCAGTGGCACGGCCTTGGCCAAATGAATGAGAACATCGGTGGCACATCACACAATCCACCTGGTGAATCTACAAGTCGGTCGGTCATTTGGCTCATTATGAAAAGCTGCAGATTTTGAGATGTACAGTACAACGGATGCAAGGAAAAGTGTTCTAAGAGGATATTCTGATATTTTATTAATACTTGCATAGATAAATAATTATACTTCACAGCAGAGAAATGCAAGAAGATCATAATATATAATTTTAATAATTTGATTTAAAGCTGTTTGATTAACATGGGATGTGACATTTAGATTTATTATTATTTATTCGTTTTTTAATATGTACAAAAAGCATTAAGCTCACTAACTGCAGCCTCACATTTGAGAGTGGTGCTGAATATCTCGTTTAACTCTGCAAATGCATTTCACATAATCTTAATTTCATATTTTAAACAGCCACACTCTCACTCAACAGAGAGCACGTGCTTGCATGTTTTTGAAATAACACAGGCCGTCTGAGCAGGTGTCCCAGGTGAGAGGGACGCTTTTGGTGTCTTCATCCTTGCAGTGACCCCCAGCCCCCCCTGTAATCTACATCCCGTAATGGCACATGCTGCGCTGGCACCATTGCTCATCCCTGAACCCTATTGTTCATTGTTTGTCTTCTCCAGTTTTTTCCCATGGGCCCCTGGCCAGTGAGAGGAAAAGGTCACTGTAAATATTGCGCTGAAATCCTCCCTCGCTCCCTCCCATAGAGCTCCTGAAGATGGAACAGGCGACCAGTGGGTGAGCACTTCCTTCCTGCGCAGGGCATTTCAAACTGTAAGACATCAAACAAGTGCGAATCCCTCAATGTCAAAGATCGCTGCAGTGAGATCATGTGCTCGGTGTTGACATTACAATAACCTGGGCAGGTCTCTGCTTTTAGTAAAGATCAGCAGATAGTGTGTAATATCTATACACGCGGTTCTATTTGCCATTAATCACCTTTGTATTTTTCTCTGCATATCCCACAGGTGTTTTCTAGTTCAGCCTGTAACTATTAAATGACTATATGTGAATCCAATCCCTCCCTGTAATATGCGTCTCGTAGCAAAAACACAAAAATGTATTCCAAGGGAAATTAAGTGAGACTTAGGAACCCCTGACCCATGTGTGGCTAATCACTAGCCCGTAGGACAACTGTTAATATAAGAAGAGGAGATTTTAAATAAACCGCTGATATTTGGGTTTGTTTTGATTCTGAGCGGGGCTCTATCTCCGCGCTGCTCCCCTTTCCCCGGAGGAGCCAAGTTCCCGGACTCGCATTTTGGGCACCGGAAATCCAGGCCTGTGCCAGGCTTAGCTTGGAAAAGCATCCAGATGAGCACAATGCAAGAGCGAGATTTAAAGGGAACAGAGGGCCTTTTCAGGAGGGAGTGCTGACACGTCGCTGGACGCAGTGGATGAGTAACGCAGCAGTTAGATGAATGCACGTCTGATGATGCAGCTTAAAGTGGCTAAAACGTGCAGGAAATGTTAGAAACTTATTGATGGTATTTCTGAAAAAAATGGGGACACATTTCCTCCCATGCATGTTTCTGCAAAGATGTTTTTATTATTGTCATTTTTCTGATTCACAAGCATAAAGAATGGGGAGGATTTTCTGCAGTTCACGGTGTAAGACCTTGTAGAAAAAAGGGGAGGGGAGTGAGAGGGTATAAAGGGGCATTTTCCCAAATATGTTCAGGCTTTTACCACCCAGGTTAACATAACATGTTCCTTGCCTTCTCATAACAACACTCCTTCGGCCCCCCAGGCCAGACAACAGGCTACTGTGTCTCAGGAGGCGCAGTCCACACCGGCTCTGAGTGCCGTGGAGAAACACTCTCTGGGAAAAGAAGCCTAGAGAGCAAAATGAAAAGGGACGCTGGAGACGCAAAGCACAGCCAGAGTGACCACGCTGCACAGACCGTCTTCTTAAAGTGTTACTGTCCGTCCTTCTGTCCCTTCCTTGAGCGGGACTTTGAGACGAAGCAGCTTTCACCCACGAACGAGATGAGACAGGAGAGCGTTCTGTGTGTTGCTTGTGTTCGTAAACAGGTGGACTTGGTTACAGCTGGGGGTTATTTGTGAGCTGGATGGGAGCGAATCGCAGTCAAGCAAGAGGAGGACATAATAAAATCATACACTGGCCTCGTCTCGCAGCTCTGTCCTCTGTTTTTTTTTAAACTTTATTGCAAAGAGATTTGTGTCATGTTTTGCTGCATTTGTGCTTAAATAAAATAACTTATGAGGGGAAAAAATGCTGATAGTATCACAAACAAATGTGTGAATGTTTTAAATAAAGTGCTGCCCCTTAAAAGCAGCTATATTATATAGTAATTGGAAATACAGGGGGCCTAATTGAAGATTCACGGATTAAACAGAAAATAAAATTAAACCTAACTTTCCAGTGTGTGAAAGGAAGAGAGGGTCTTAACTTGAATGAGTCCTCTAATGCCACACATTGGTTTTCTATCCCACGGATCCGCCTGCGAGGATTCAACACACTCGGTCGGCTTCGGCGAACATTAACTGGACTTATTGTGCAGCGCACTGGCTCACAAAGCTATGATTTAATAATATGTCTTCATTTCCGTTGCCTAAATCAATGAAAGTAAGGATCCAGGGCCTTTGGCAGGCAGCTTCACTGTGTCCTCAGGATTCAAGCAGCTCAAATATTACAAGGAAAAAAAAAAAAAGAGAAGAAGAAGTAGAACTGCTGCAGCCCAGAAGGGGGCGCTCGAGAATGAGATTTCCAAACGTGGCCTGCTGACTGTGTTTGCCAACAAGCAGAGCAAAAGATGTTGAGTGGATCAGAGGTGGACAAAGCTGAAAAAAAAAAAAAACTTTGTTAGAAGTTGTAATGACGGTGGGAAAATGTGACTTGTGGCTGCAGAGCCATCAGTCTCCCTGCACCGGAGGAGCCACCACGCATCCCACATCCATCTCTGCACTGTTAACAAACAGATTCGACACGGAACAAGGTTAAGGCCTGAACAAAGCCAGAATATTAATAATAACAATTAGCCTATTATCTGGAGGAAGATGTATTACTACAGATCTGAATTTATTAAAATAAAGAGTCTATTTTTATGGATTATTTAAATTATTTTATATAAATTAAAGCAAATGCATTAAATGTGTTTTTTGACTAAATAAAACTGTGTGATTGCTTTTTTTTCATTTATTTATTTTATCTAAGAATAATCTAAGCGACACAAAGTTATGTGTCAGCTCAACATACTTCTGGTAATCCAGTTTGATCAGAGGTGATATATCTTAAAGCAGAAACAGCACAGATCTGAGGGAGTGATGATGACTAAACGATGACTAAATAAAACTGCGTAAAAGATTTTTATTTATTTATTACTAAGAATTATTTTATGAGAAAAAAATGAATGGACACACACTGACAGCTTTCAGAATCACAATACTGTGCACGACAAAACGTTCCTTTGCAAACCCCTTAAAACAACAACAACATGTTTTTTAATTCTCTTCTCACGGCAATTTACTTCTACGGAGGAATGAAGTCTAGTCACAAGATGTAGATTACTGTAGGACAGATATTAAGAAAGTAAAATGCAAAAGTAATTCATGCACAAAAAAATATGTATGCATATAAAGAAAGGACTAGTGCAGGAGTGCTGTAAAAAGAATAATTAAAAGGGTCAAGGTTAAAGGTGAGCACATATCTTATAAATAAAATAATTATAAGATTTAAAATGGGACTCGTTACTGCAGACGATTACATTAATTAAAAGCTTTCAACGAGACGTGTCTCTTCTGATCTGAGAGTGGAACGTTCGTGGTTAACCTACGTTACCAGGGAGATAACAGGCCATAAAATCAGTTGATGTTTTAATTTTGGTTTCAGACTCCACGCGCTGTTGAACCAAGGTGTGCACGAAGAGATGAATATCTGCACGGCGCAGACACACACACACACTTCAAACACGGCCACAGCACAGAGAAAGTACAGTTACAGCAAAGAGGCAGAGGCAATAAATCAGTCAGCCGCCTTTCAGCCCCGCGACAAACAGATTTCTGACTTACTCTGGGCACAGCTATACAACTTTGAGAGTGTGTGTGTGTGTGTGTGTGTACACAGACGCAGTGTGTGTGTGTGTGGTGGAGTTGGAGCTGAGAGGCTGTTTGTGGTGAAAACAGTGAGAAAGAAGACACAGAGAGGAAGCTAAACACTGGCTGCACTTTGATGTGCAGTGCAGGGTAATGCTATTGTGAACGGGTTATTTAAGCAACACAAATACAAGCTATGTGTTCGCACAACATACGCCTGGTAATCCAGTTTGATCAGGGGGTGATATATGGTAAAATAAAGTATAAATAGCGCAGGTCGGAGAGGTTATGTCGTCGTGTTAATGCGGAGGCTATAAATTGTGCTATTAATGGATTGGAGGCGCTCGGAGATTTCCTGTGTTAAGTGGATGAGGTAGTGTGGCATACAGGAAGGGAAGTAGCATGTGTGTAGTCCAGCGGGAGGTGGTGTTGGGGGTATGAGGAGAACTATAGGACTGTGTATGTTGGAGAGGTGCAGAGCAGCAGAAGTGCAAATTGAGGTCAGTTTCAGCCGAGTAGCCTTTCGGCTTTGATCCTTCAGCTGAACTGGATGAAAGACATCCTGCTTCCCTCGCCAAGAAGAACCGGGAGGCGAGCGAGGAGGGGGGGGGCTTCAGCTTTCCACCTGATAAATACGGCCTCGCCGCAGCACAGACCGTTTCCTCTATTGCGAGGATAATCTCTTATGTTCATCTGTCTCGCCTCTCCCCTGCAGAACTCCTGGCCGCGTCCTCGCCCACGCCGCTCTGTAAATTATCCCCTCTCTTTTTCCTGCTAGTGTAAATCCTGATGGGCTTTATCAACGCGCCGTCTCGCTATCTCCTCTTCCCTGACTCCCTCTATTCTCTCGCTTTCCTTTGCAGTGCATTCAAAATCTGAACTTTGATCCTCCCACAACCTGTCAGGCGCTGGACCGGGAGCCCGGAGCGATCCGCCGCTTGTGTGTGTGGCTTCGTGTGTGTTTTCACATGTGCAGCCTGGCGCAAAAAAAGCATCCAGGTTCCCATCAGTCACTGCTGTGCGTGTTAGCAAAGAATAATCACTTAATGGGATTATGTTGTTTATACTTGACGCACTTGATGTCAATTATGTGTCTTTATGCCGCAGTGTGACTGTAGTTTTAATGTGGGTTGCACGGACCAGGGGCAACAACTTGGGTCTAATTTTTGTAGCTATGTTTTTTTCTCTTTACTAATTAGCTGCTGCTTGCAGAGCGGCACTGTGGTGTGGTGGTTAGCTCCAGGAGGCTTCTCCAGCTTCCTCCCACCACCCACAGACATGCTGATGACTCTAAAATGCTGTCTCTCTGTGTTAACCCTGTGATAGACTGGAGACCTGTCCAGGGTGCAGCCCGCCTCTCGCCCGATGACAGCTGGGACAGGCTCCATCCCCCCGACGACCCTCCAGTTGACAAGCGGCTACGGAAAATTAATAGATGAATGAGTTACTGCTTGCTGCTCCGAGTTAGCCAAACACACCTGGAAGAGGAAACAATGACGATGACTGAAACTCCTTCCACGCTTTGCAGACCAAGTTCAAGTCAGGTAACGTCGTCATGGACAAAGAGGAAGAAGGAGGAGTATGTGGTGGATGGAGGGACCCACAAAACATCAGCACACATATGTCCTCAGACTACCAGTAGTTCATATTTGTCCTCTGTGGAGGACATTTGTAAACATGAATGTCTTCCACCCACTACATACTACTGAATTACATCCGTTTGCTATCTCCTTAAGATATTTAGGGCTTTTCAATGACACCAAATGTGAAGAGGTGGGACTTTAGTACCTTTCTAATTACGGAAAATGTTGTCCATCAGTTATATGATATCTTAAAAATAACTCAGAAGTGTTCACTTTAAATTAATCCATCACTGCCTGAGCAATGATGGACGTCAGGCGACGTTAATGTAGACAAAGGGGAGGAGTGAGGAGGTCGGGGGTGGATGGATGGATCCATAAAGCGTCACATTTTATGCAGATATTTTGAATGACAGCAAAAGTGAACAACAATGAAGAGCCTTTTCCCCGACAGGATTTGATGCTGACTCAGCAGTCAGCCCCGCTGACTGATTGTCCAAGCAGCTTTTTATGCTGCATGGCTACTTTCTGTATCTCGTGTTGTCTAGTCGTGGAGGGGCAATGCTAGTTTCAGAGTTACTGACGACTTGAAATGAAGCCATTACAGCCTGAGCCAAGAAGGAAGTCTGGTGGTGTGCTGGCTGACGCTGTTAAGTGCATGAACTGGAACTACAGCAGCTATATAGAACGGATAAGGTGGTTGAAGCACTCTACATGATGATTACTAACGATGGGAAAGTCCGCCAACAAATCTAAAGGAAATCACTGGGTAATAACTGAGCAGCTGAGTCATAACTCAGTGATTTATCATCAAATTAACTGATGGAGATGAATCAAACTCTTTGTTTGATTCGTGACGCATCACCCGACTGACTAATTGCATTTCTTGACACATTGAACTTGAATGTAACCGAAACTGATGGTGTCCCTGGAGATTTCTTGCAAACAAATGCAAGGTTATATTTCCTGTAACTCACCAAGATGCATTTTGTATTTTAAAGTATGTGTTGTTGACATCTATCTCAGTCGCGATTATGTGCGTGCGTGCGCTTATACGTGTGCACCAAATCAAGTAAAATAACCCTGATTTGCAGGAACATTGCTCCACGATGCTACTAGATGTCCTCCTAGTTAAATTCAAAGATAAACCGCAGCCAAAAACCACAGAAAAAGATGCTAATTGTGTTTTCATTTCTCATTTTGACTTCTCTCTTTGTATTCAGGTTACTGCACTTCAAAGTACTTCTTCGCACTGGAAAGAAAAACATATGGAACATAAATGACAGGATGGAAGCATGAGTGCAAATACAATAGAACTCAAGAACAAAGAGGATTAATAGAGGAGCACTTTCCTGTGTTTGACACTGGACAAGCCGCTCCTTAAATGCTCTGCGCGTTTTTCATTTATTTGTTCTTGTCGCAGTGGCGTTTGCAAAGATGGAAAACAAGGAAAACAGACGCCTAGGAGGAAAGATCAGGCAGCGCGGGTGAATTTATCACAGGTAAAGCAAAATAATAGGCGCTGTAACGTTTTGGGACATTGGGGGAGATGTGCGTGCAAGCTTAGAGGTCGAATAGAGAGGTGGGAGGATGCAAATGACGTCTGTGAAATAAAACAGAGCTACAAACAAATCTTGAGAGATAATCTGCCCTGATGTTACATTAAGTGAGCCGATCTGGCTCCCATTCAGGCTGAATCCTTTCACAGTGTGTGTGGGAACAAAGAGCATCTTCACGTCAGCAAAGAGTGCGTCAGGAGCAGGGTCTTCCAGAAGAGGCTGCTCTCTGTAACTCTGTGAATACCATAACAGATGGTACAGTAGATTATCTGGTACGACAACAACGCGAGTAACGATGGCTCGCAGACTGTATGGGAACTCGCATGCGAGGAGAGCAATTTTGAAATAGCTTAGATCACAATGCATGATTAACGTTAGCGTAAACAATACAGCCATGACAAACAAAGCCAAAACTATGATTTACAGTTCTGAGCTGTTTCTTATTCAGAGCACATCCTTGACTGGCGGACAAGTTCGTGCCTCACGCCCAAACGCTAATATGCCCCGAGGCGAAACACACAAACACAACTAACAAAATGTCCGCCTTTTTCATTCAGCCGCCCTGCAGCTCAGATTGGCTGATGGAATCACAGACTTTATTGCATAATACGATAAGTCACAGCAGCTGGGAAACTCTCCGGCTCTCTAAACTAATCTCCCGTGATGACTTCTCTGCAGCCAGAAAAAACAAAAAACAAAAAAAAAACACCTCGATCAATGAAATGAGAAACAGGTTCGACGAATGGATTACTGCTCAGCTTTGTCTGAAATTAACAGCAACTAGCTTGTGGTTAATAAACGTTTGTGATGTTGTGTAGACAAGTTATTCGGTTGTTTATGAAGAAGGACACTGGAAAATTACCTCCCACAAGTTTAAATCTGCAATAAATGCATGATTTAATGTTCTAGCTGATGGACGGAACAACCACATTACGGTTCATGTGTTCTGTGTGTTTTAGAAGCTAATCCGCAGTAAATATAATTATCTGATCTTCAGAAGGCAGCCCATGGTTTTATCTCCCTTGACATCACAGGTCCAACAAACAAGACAAATATATAAATGACAGTACTAGTACAGTAAATAATGAAATTACTCTTTCAGTGTCGCATTAAAGGACCACTGTGCAGGGTTTAGTGACACCTACTGGTGGCGCTGCAGATTGCAGCCGCCAGAGGAAACACCTCTGTGGATAAATGTTATGTAACACAATACTGTTCATATTCTCAACTCAGTGTTTTAGTTTGTTTGCATTTGTACAACTACAACAACAGAGTTAGTCATCTAAAATGGAAACTTCTCGGCATGTGAACCATGCAAGACAGTAACGCTTGTAAATAAGTCATTTCACAGCAACATGCACGAGTGATAACAACTTCGATGAGCCGATTGGTTCCACTTCACCAAGCTTTTGTCAAGTCAGTTTAATAAATGTAATGATTCATTCATCTTCTGTAACTGCTTGTTCCCTGGAGGATCGTGGGGGCGCTGGAGACAATAGACAACCATTCACACTCACACTTATGCCAATAACCAGCATGTCTTTGGATGGTGGGAGGAACCTGGAGTACCTGGAGAGAACCCACACAGACACAGGGACATTTTTGGTGTCATTGAGGCCCTGACCACACGGAAACGCATTCTGGTGTAAACGCAGATGTTTTCCATCGTTTTGGCCGATCGCCCACATGAATTCTGTAAACACATTGCCCTAAAACGCACTTCTTTGAAACCCGGCCCCAGGGTGGAAAAATTCGAAAACGCAGCTCTTGCATTTTCGTGTGGACGGGGAAAATGGAGATTTTGGCAAACGATGATGTCATTACCACCATGGCCACACCCCTGGAGCAGCGTTCCACCTCTTATATCCCGCGAGACGTCTCATAACAACATCAACAACAATGGTGGACTACATGCTCGTGTTCCTGCTGGAGAAAATATTGAGCCTGTTATGGTTACTAGGGCTAAATATCATTTCTCCTTGAGTTTGGTTTCTTCCAAAGCCGATTTGTGAATTTCTGAAACTGAAACAGCGCCGCCTATAGGCCTGGAGTATGAAGTAGCGTTTTGAGTCGTGTTGAGATGGATCCCTGTGGACGCAGATATTCTTGAAACGATGCCAGGGAAAACAGAGGGAGAAAAGATCGTTTTGGTACGTGTGGACGGGGCCTGAGTGGACTGAGCTCCTCAAGAGATAAATAACGTAGCCGGGCTTCATCACTGATCAGAAAAACAGCTGGGATAGGCTCCAGCAGACCCCTGTGACCCCAACAGGACTAAACGGGTATAGAAGATGAATGAAAAAGTCGTGCATGCCGTCTCACTGTTAGAGGGTCACGGTTGACTGAGACTCTTTAGGCCGGAGCCATCATTGTGATTTTTCATATGACAGACAACCATTCAGACTCATTCATACTCACACCTAGAGCCAATTTAGAATCACACGCTATTAATTTGTGCCGAAAAGTTTGAACTGTGGATGTGGTGTTACAGTTTTCACTCATGTGCAGCAGCTGTCCACATTTTCTCAACGTTACCTCTCCTCCGATGAGCTGCCACGTTCGTTAACAGAGCCCAGCGAGCTCAAAGCATTGCCGAAAAAGGCAGAAAACTCCCAAATCCATCTCCCACTCCACATTTAATTACCTTCGTGCACACACCCCAGCTCCCCCGTGTGCAGCAGGAAATAGCATGTGACGCATCTGCGATGGTTAATCCATTTCATAAGCGCACAGAGTATCAGAGTATCATTATGAATTAACGATTTCCTCAGTGAACATCCATCACGGGTTTACAGCCAGCAGACGACACACAAACACACACGGCTACACGCACAGGCAAAACAGAAGCACCCACACAAACACCCACGCAAGCACCCACGCGCTGAGAAATTCTTAGATTTGTGTAAAGTGTAATTGTCTTGGATTTACACAAACACATGCACGGTGACGCATAAGCAGAGCCGTGTTGTGTATTTTCTCTTTGGGTTTTTTTTGTTCTTTTTCAAACTTTGTGCAGGAGCCCGGCGCACAGGGAGGTTTCTTAGATGTTTAACGCCTCATCCAACCTGTTTCAGCTCGTAATGAGGTGACAGTTGGATTGTTATCAGGGAGCCGAACAAAGGCAGGATTGAGACATGCCGACACCTCGGTGGGCTGCACGCTGACCTGGAATCAGCCCGGCTCACACGCCATCAACCATCAACTAGAAATCTACAACTACAACGTCCAAGCTGGGCCCCGGGATGAATTTGCAAAGTGCAAAAACTACACTGAAGACATTAACTGCAATAAAAGTAACTGATATTCGTAGGGTGGACATAACACAACACTGAGAGCTAGAACTACGCAGACGTTGCACTTCTTTTTCTTAAGAAATGTCCGTTTGTTCATTAAACGTAAACCTTCTTTGTGCTTCTTTGCACAAAAACAAAGGGAAACATTTGGAGTTGTCATTATTTATGTGTTAATACGCTACTGTGTCACTGGTTCGGCCCCTTTGAGATCAAACTGGGTTGTGTGTGGCGCCTAAAATGAGTTTCACACCCCTGATCTAAACAGCCCCCAAAGCAATCAGAGTTTAATTCGCCAGATAAAGTCATGAAACCAAAAACTGTCAGATAAATGTCTGGAGGCGATCCTCTGGTGTTCTTATCTCCGACATTATTGTTGTAGCGATAGAAACAAGATTAAATCAGCATTAAAGTATATGTTGGGACGACAGAGAAAACTTGACACTGTCTCATTAAGGTTTTGCCACAAAACACAGCTTCCTCCATGTACGGCGTTGTGTACAGTACACAGCGGGCGCATGAAGAACACCTCTGACGTGTTTGTTGCTGTTGATGTAATGATGGTAGCAATAACTGAAACTAAACATTTGCATTCGGCCTGTCCCCGGTGGTTTATGGTTACGGCAACCACTGAACATTTCTGTGTCATTTTTATTTTGTTTAGATCAACATTTTGATTATTTTCCATGCAGGGGATTTTTTTTGTTTTGGATAACCAAACTCACGCTGACAGCTCTCCTCAATATAAAGTCTCTTTTTTTAAGAGAATAAAATCCATACTGAAAAAAAACATAAATAAATGAATAAAATACAAATAAAAGTTTGTAGGATGTTTTTTTCTTTTCTTTTTGTATTATTCTCTCCGTTCAGTTGATTTTTATCCATAAAGCTAAATAACAATTTAAAATCTTCTTAAGACACTTTGCAGAAAGCCCCAGAGCAACGGGTGGTGGCAAGGCAAGACGTCCGGAGGAAACCGTTAGCAGAGTCCAGCTCGTATGGGGGGGAACACTTAAGGACACAACTCCCCTCCGGTAGACCATATGTATCAAACATACGGCCTGGGGGCCAAAACTGGTCCGCCAGAGGGTCCAATCTGGCCCGCAGGATGAATTTGCAAAGACGCAAACATTACATTAAAGACATTAACTGCAATTTTTCCAATAAAAGTAACTGCTATTTCAAGGGTTCACACATATTTGTGGATATACTGAGACAGAGAACTAAACACAAACTGCATTTCTTTTTCTTAATAGATGTACAGTTTAGGAAAACATTTAGAGATGTCGTTATTTAAAGGTTAATATGCTATCGTGTTATTGGTCCGGTCCCTTTGACATCAAACTGGGCTGTATGTGGCCCCTAAACTAAAGTTAGTTTGACACCCCTGCGGTAGACGGTTCAGAGCACTGAAGGCCAGTACCAACAAACTGAGAGATGGTTTATATGCAAGAGCCATAATCGCACTGAAACAATAAAGAAATAATAATGTGAACGTGCAATAATTCACACAATACTTCTCATAACAATGTGCAATACATCCATTCAGAAATTTGACATGTGCAAACTTGTGCAATCATTTCTCACAACAATGTGCAGCACAAATTTCATGTGCAAATGACAGATACAGTATTAGTGTTTTATATTTCTGTATATATATATATTTTTACATTTCCTTTACTTTTTTTTTCATTTATTTTTATTGCAGTACATCTACGCCACCTAAGGGGGACCTTAGGTCACCTAAATTTCATTGCACATGTACAATGACAATAAAGACATACTGTTCTATTTTATTCTATTCTAACTATCTGCTTAAGCCGGGCCACGTAGAGACAGAAAAAGAGAAGAGGAGGAACAAGATGAGACATACACCTGTCATAGATATGTGTGACTAAAGCCTACCTGCAGCATCTAAACATGATGCAAACAACAAGTACAAGACGAAGCTGATGCATGTCGCATGAGAGACTGATAATGACTAAAGTTAGGGCACAGGGGCATGAAACTGGCAGTGACAGTAGCAGTTCTGTTATGGGTGAGTTATCTGGTAAAATGTATGAATATGAGATGCATCATATGCAGGAGGGAGGCATGCATTCAGGTAGGAATGGATAACTATAGGCAGTGAAGACTGGACAGGGTAGTTTGTGTCCGGCTTTACGTCAAGCTACTGAGCATTCCTGTTTCATATTGTCTTCAAAAAATGAACACGAGCACAATCTGACCTGATATTTTCACCTGTTGCTTTGCTGAAAGTTTAAGTTGTTTAAAACACGAGCTGCAGTCTTAAGATCGAGGGATATAGTGTGTTTTGTTTGGCTCAATCTTCCAGGGCAGCTTCTAAAACCCCCTCCTCCAATTACACTCTTCACAAAAGAATAACCTGTAATCCAACAAATATACATTTCTGCCCTTCACAAACGCTCCTTGACCTCAGGCCATTAGAGAAGGTTCAATAAACAACAAGAACTTTCTCTGCAAAACTATTTCTGAGCCGTTTGTGGCCTAAAACCTTCAGTTATCTCTCTGCATGCATGGTTTGCTTTAATTTGTCACCTCATTGAGAACGTGCAGCCGGGTTTCACTTTCACACCAGCACTTCTTCCCTTGTTATTCTGCTTGATTTGAATACGCCGAGGCTCTAAGAATGGACACTTGTTGTTGGAAATCGCCCGTCGTACTTTACGCCCGATGGTAATCTGCAACAGATCAAAACGTTCCCGCAATTAGAGCACAAAACTAACAGCCTCCACTTTCCCATTTGATGCAGTAATGAACAACATTAATAAATATTGAGCAGATGTACAGATAATATTTAAAGCCGGTACTCAGGGAGTCCTTCAGTAATGTAAATCTGCTAAAACACTATTCTCTTTGCAGCGAGAAGCAGCAGCAGCAGCAGCGGCAGCAGTGGGACTGCAGCTAGAGTTTCACCAGAGAGGCTGTGTGGTCCTCCAGTCTTCTGCTATTAGTTTGTTTACAGAAGTTAAAGCTGGGAGCTGCTGAGTGCCCCGGGCCAGCATTCCAATACAGTGGCTCATACAAGCATGCACAGGCACACTCTGCAGCGCCGTTGTCTTTCACTACAATGCATTCGAAACCCGCAGCACCGCGCAGCACCGCGCAGCACCGCGCAGCACGCCCAAACTCCCGAAACGAGCGCTCTTCTTTTTCACTTTCTCTTCGGCAGCAGTCCATCCCTCTTCTTCCGTGCTCTGGCACAGTTCCTCTTCGGTTGAAAATCCTTTGTCCCCCACTCCCTAGACCTCACAGCCTTCACAGCTGTAGCACTTGTAAAGCGGCGTCGGGGTCAACGCGTCCCTCTGAAGGGCAGGTGATAGCAGTTGCAGGCTGAAATGAGCCGTTAAACGTGCATTTGAATGTAGAGGTGAGATGTCTCTGGCTGATAGCACGTGTCTGACATTAATAGTGGGCTTGTGTGGATTGTATACAAATGAGTAATAATTGACTCACTGCAGCCAACTGTCATGTAAAAGCTCGCCTCAGACTCCCGTCCATCTCTGTCACCATCGTACGAACTTATGGAAATCGCCACTGTGCACCCATAGGAACAAAGCACTAACACAACGGCGCTGCAGCAATTAGTCGGGGTCAAAGGTTATTTAAAGAATGCAGGTTGAATTGAAACAGACTGTGTCAACTGCTGCTGGAATTAAATGTCTATCACTTCACATGCCGATAAGAACGCCATTTTCATCCACCCGGGCTTTGTCTGACGATTTGAGAGGGGTAAACTTTTGAGCCACATATCAGCACAGGTGCTACACGTGTTGACTCAAGGCCTCAATTTTGAATGGTTACACACCTGACTTGGTAATGGACTCGCTATATCTTGTTTAAACAGTTCTGATGGTTGATAGGGAGGCTTGTTCACACCTAGAAACAAGAAACAACACAGCTCCGAAGCTTATCGCCTATTGTTCTCTCAAACTATAGTCACAAGTAAACTATTTTCTGCATTGTTACAAAAGATTGCTGCAAACTTGAGCAATCGAAGGAATAATCCTACAGAAAATACATGTGCAAATTCGCTATCTTGTGAAACGCAGCCGTGTTCAGGTTATTCTCGCTCAGGAGAAGCGATCCCTGGAATATCGTTTCACTTAAGTCGCTCCAAACCCGAGAGCTGTTGGCCACGTTGCATCAATATTTCAATCTCCAATCAACAGCCATAAAACTGTCATCTCTCTTGGGTTAATGAGAATGCTTAGTCATTCACACAAAGCACAGAATTGGACAGCGTGCAGACACACCCTGTGCTAATGGCCCCATGCGCCGTTGGCCACAGGTATTGCCGAATTCCCCCCGCTGGCTGGCGAAGGCCCAAGAACCTTAAACCCAGAAGATGACCTCAGTTTACAGCCGGAGCACGTCTTCACGGCGCAGTCACGCTATCCAGAAACACCGGGAGTGAAAGATTTCCTCTAATCCAACCAGCGGTTAGAGGAAATCAGTTTCAGGTGATTTTCAGATGAAGCAATTAGCGAAATGATTTAACGAGAGCTGTCGTGATGACACGCCGAGAGACGGTGAAGGAGCACGTCAAAGAACGCTTGAAAAATAAATGACTCTTAATTTTTATTGGCTTATAATGATCTTGTTACTGCGATGTGTTTGGGGAACAGAAGGTGAACATTAATCAGAAACGCTTTATGGTGTTTTCTAACTGATATGATGCTATATTGGATGCTAAGTACACCGCTCAGGTATTTAGTGTTAGTGTACTGACATTAGGAAAGAAATAAAGAGTAATGTGTGGAACTGTTGCATCATTTCCATATTTTTTTTTAACTTGTCTGGGACGAGAGAGCATGAAGCTGATGAGCTGCACAGAGAGTTTGTATTTATAGGCTGTAAAATGAATCATGCACAAGAAAGAAAGAAAAATAAATAAATATATAAGACACATTTCACTTGTGATTCTCCAAATTAGACAAAGTAACCCATAAGCAAATATGTAAATATTACACACTATTTGAATATATAATACAAAGCAAATGTTTACTTGGTTATTTTGTTGTGGTATTTGTGCATCTTAGAGAGATCACATTAATTAATGTCCTGGACCTGCCTGTTCCGTACTCCTCAGCCCGTAGGTATCGCCCCAAGGTCACGTAAATAAAAATAACTTTTCTAGATTAAAATCAAGTTTTACAAAAATAAAACCTCCACAGAGAAGGATGCATTTCAGCTGGGTGTCTACTTGCTTTAGCTATCAAAAGACAGGTTAACACACAAAAAAAACATTGAATCATATCTGTAATGTAAATGAAAAATATTTTGACGCTATAGCAAAAAGTGCCACAACCACAAAGACTTTTAAATCGTTTTCTTGACTATTTTATAGTGGTTTCTGTGCAGCTTACAGATTTTTGGCCCAAACATTCATTCATTCAGTCATCTTCTATACCTGTTTAGTCCTGTTAGGGGTCACAGGGGTCTGCTGGAGCCTATCCCAGCTGTCATCGGGCGAGAGGCAGGGGTCCACCCTGGACAGGTCGCCAGTCCATCACAGGGCCAACACAGAGACAAACAACCATTCACATGCACAACTACGGCCAATTTAGAATCACCAGTTAACCTAACCAGCATGTCTTTGGACGAACATTCACATGCACAACTCAATTCAAATGTATTTATATATCCTCAAAAACAACATAAATTGTCTCATGGCGCTTTACAAAACCCGACCTGAAACCTTGAAGGTGAAGGTGGCAAGGAAAGGAAAGAGAACAGCAGGAGAAATGAGATAAACCTGTCAAAATCTGTCATAGATACATATATCTAACTAAAACATAGATAGATAGATAGATAGATAGATAGATAGATAGATAGATAGATAGATAGATAGATAGATAGATAGGTTTGTATCTGTCACATGCACAGTTATACATAGTTATACATATGCACAGTGAAACCTGTACATTTCAGTCTACTCCTAACCTTCCCAGCCATGGCTGCTTGTCTTTCGCTCAGTTCACCGTCGACCCAGACTACACACCCATTTCATCATATAGCTGCTAAACCAGAAACACACCTTCACTCTACAAATGTACACAGACGAGAAGTGCAGTTAAGGACAGGGGGTGGCGTGCAGTTACGTAAACGAGCCAGGTGCTCATATATTATAGGGCTGCAGCTATATCTGCTTCTGCCTCATGCATGTCTGAAGGGTACATCATTTGAGTTTGAGGGTAAGAACTATATTTTTGGAAACAATAGACCGGAGCTCAAACGCCTCAAGTTGTGCAATTAATGGTCCAAAATAGAACAGATGAGTGACACCTACACATTACAGTACGCTGGTAATGTGAAGAGGATGAACATGATACCGCCTGAACACACCGATGACGCCTTAGCGATTCCCCGGGGAGCAGAATCTGAACTGAATAATGCTCATTTATATAAGTTCGGCATGTTAGTGATATGACAGCACGGATGACACCATCTCAGATGTGTTGTTTCTTGTGTAATGCGGATAATTTATGTAACCGTGTGCGCGGCAGGACACGTAACGGACACCTCGGAAGTCACTCAGAAGGTGGATTGTGTAACTGTCATGTTCCCGGGAGCTGCCTTTGTTTGCGACCACTCCTGAGAGGGTCTGTGTCTGTATGCCGTGTTACTGACTCATGCCCCCGAGGCCTGTGAAATAACCACTTCTATTTTAGCCACTTTCTTTGCAAATGCAACAGGCATCATGTAACAAAAAAAAGAAAAAAGAAAAAAGAAAAGGATGTTATGAGTTTGGATGCATGGGCTGTACTGTAAGAGGAAGCATAAGCTCATCTTTGCACGGTGATGAATTTGCCGTGCACATTGTTGTGGAAACTTAAGTCTTCAGCTTAAACATAGCCTCCTTTGCAGGTTCCCACAGAACTATACTTATCTAAAAGAGAACACAAAGGACATATGAGATTATAGAGGTAAATATCCATTACACACGTGCACATATAGATCTTTGCATGAATAGATCAGGTGTGCACATTTATTATTTTTATTTATAATATCTTGAAATTACAAGAAAGTGTCTGCATTTTAATTTTGCATAAGTCAGATTTCTGTAGCATTAACAAGATTATATATAAAGCATATTTTCGCACACAGAGCAAATTCATTGAACGCCACATGCATAAAGGCATTTAAACTATAATCTTAAATCCAATTTAACAATCTTAATTCAAGAAATCTTGTCAAGTGAAATTATCTGGCTGCATGGACAGATCATTTCACTTGTTCTAAGTTCCCTTTCCCTGAGATTTTGTGTTTTTATCTTGTTTTCCCCTTTTTTTGCTGTGTACTGTAAGATCAGCTGTTCAGATTAGCTTTAAATCCTAGTGTTTGAGGATTTGAAGGATGATCGACATCATCTTTACCAGCAGTGGTTCCGTCAGGGTCAGCGAAACCTTCTCTGCTGGCCTATCAAAGTCACAGACTTACATTTTAATCCATTAATCCATCCATTCCATTGATCTTATTAAATTATGTCTGGGCCTTCACGGTAAAAAACTGCAGGTGGCTGAAGCCTGAAACACAACGTAATGATTCGTATTCTTCGGCCTTCTCTGTGGACTACGGCAGCATCAGCACATTCACAGAGAAAGCCGCTCCGTTTAAGCCAAGCTAGCGTTTCATGTTGATTTGTTGTGAGCTGCACAACACGTTTTGATATCTACTAAATTTTTTAATCCACAATGTGGGAAGAAGGAGAGGCCATCGATTTGGTTTGAGAAAAGTCATTTTCACGGCGGATTTTGAAGGAAAAGCTGGACATTGTGAGGAAAGGCTGCGCAACTCTGCAGCTAGCTAGCCTGACCCAGCTAGGGAACTTTCAGGTCAGCAACTCTGAGTGCTACCCTCGGTTGACAGGCTCAGAGGAGAACTCTAAATTGTTTCTTAAGTTCTGGTGAGTAAAATGAATTATATTTACATCTTTATGTATATTTTTTATTTGATCAACGTTGATGCCTCTTTAGGATTTGACGTATGCGGCGCTGGTGCTCAGCTGCAGCGTAGAGGCGTATCCGTATGATGTCGATGTTTTCTATAGCAGTGGCGTCATAACGATCGTATTAAGAGGTATTTTAAATTTTATATTATATTAATTATTCATGCATGTCTTTAATGCAGAGGTCTTTAACAGGGGGTCTGTAGGGGTACAGCAGGGGGGGCTGCAAAAGTTTTTTATTAGTTGATTAGAGATTTTTTTTATATCCCCCTCCCCGTGCAATGATTTCCACAAATTTAAATGTCTTTAAATATACATCCCTGCTCCATCTCTCCTTCTGTCTGGGGGTCCTTGACCTGGAAGACTCCATGCTTTAATGTATAAAGTATCTCATTATGTGTTATGTATTTGTATTTAAAGTCCTGCTAGTCTGGTACTTGTTCACGTCAATACAGAAACTCTTAAACAAACTAGAACCTTGCAGATATATGTCCAGCCGCAGACTCCTGCATTAAATCATGTTAGTGGCTTAAGAACCGACCGATGAAGAGCAGAGACACCACCTTTGAGGAAAGATCTGTAAAAATAATCTTCAAGCTCCACAGAATCTCAAACACACAGACGCTGATTGTACATGTGACCGTGTTACATGTTCCAGACTGAGAGTGTGTGTGTGTGTGTGTGTGTGTGTGTGTGTGTGTGTGTGTGTGTGTGTGTGTGTGTGTGTGTGTGTGTGTTTTTGGTCTCTGGCTGGGTAACCGCAGGGCAGGTGAAGTAATGTACGTCAGTGAACCCACGCAGGATGGCGTGACTGGCAGAGCCAGCTGCTGCAGAGGTGTCGAAAAGCTCCCCGCTCATTTTTACTCCGTCCCTGCCCTGCAGCTTTTCTGCTGCTTTGTTTACCTCCCTGCCTCCATCACCAGAGACACGGGCAGAAACATTTACGACGCCGTTACATATCCGCTCTCCTCAAGCAGCTTTTAGTTGGAGATTTTTACCATCTTCCTCTCTGGTTGTTGCTCCTACCGCACAACACATCTGCTTGAAATGCGATGCTCTCCACGCTCCACTAGAGGCTTCTGTCAGTCTGATTTCCTTCCTCCCTGTCATCAGCTGATCTAAAATCAACATCCCCAAAACAGGAGATAAAAGCCTTTAGTGTAATCAGCCTGTTCCTTCACAGAAAGTACTTTGACTTAAAGCAACAAAATGAGACGCACTTTACTGGTTTATTTTCAAACAGAAATGATAAAAGTGTTGCTTGCCGGACTTGTGCAAGAGTCTTCAAGCAACACATGAAACAGAACAAGGCAAATACTCTAAAAGAGCTGCTTAAGTTGTTATTTCATGATGTGCTTTTTAATTTTGATGATAATAGCCGCCGTTTAGGACACACATACATACAGCTAAATAAAAATGACAGCAGATAAAAGCGAATAAATACGTTTTAAGCTGAGATTTGAAGGTGGTGACAGAGTCTGAGGTTTTTATGTGCCTTGTATGAGCGGCTGAAGGCTCTGGACCCCATGGGGATCTAGAGAGCAGGTGGGAGGATGATCTAGGAGTGCAGGCGGGAATGTTTATGAGGACGAGGTTAGAGAGGCACTGAGGGGCGAGGTTGTTTATGGCCTCGAAGGTGAGAAGTAGGATTTTATAGGTGACGTGGAATTTAACTGGAGCTGCTGCAGGACAGGTGTTCTGTGACTCATGGAGGGGGTTCTGGTTTTGAGCCAGTTCCAGTTTATGAATGGATTTGTCCGGTAAACCAAATAAGAGGGAGCTGCAGTAGTCCAGACGGGACAGGACCAGGCTTTGGACCAGAGTTACAGTACTGTTGGGTGAGAGGGATGGACATGTTGTGCAGGTGGAAATATGCTGAACGGTTGATATTGTTGATATGATATTGGAGAGTGTGGTCAAAGATAAAGCATTTTAGTTCAGGGGGCCACTTAAAGCCCAGTTTGATCTCAAGGGTGTCAGACCAGTGACGCAAAAGCGTATAAACCTATAAATAGTGTAGTTTCTGTTTAGTTCAAGGTCTCAATAACTGAGTTTACATGGTCTTTAGTATCCCGTTTTTGATCGGGTATCCGAAGTATCCCGTTTTTGTGCTTGTCCATGTAAACACCATATCCCGAATTCAGAAATCGGGATATGCCCATTTCCCGATTTCAAGAAACCCGGCTTTGCTACCTGGAGTACTCTGATAGAAGCCGGGATACTGGAGCATGTATACACCTTATCCCGATTTCTGACGGCTGCCCACTGTCTGCACAGGCCAAGTGAGACACTAGATATACAAACAACGAGAACTTCTCACTTTTGGAGCGATGCAGAGACTGAACTTTCCCTTAAACTAATGAAAGAACTAAACATACCGACGTGTTGAGATGGCAGACTATATCACGTATACAGGATATGAATAATCGGGTTTCTTGAGCCGGGATAAGCCTCAAAATCGGGATACTAAAGACCATGTAAACGCAGTCATTGATGTGTTATGACCACAACTCTTACTGAAACTGTGTGAACCTGTATAGCAGTTACTTTTATTGGAGAACATTTTTTTGCAAATTCTTCCCGCGGGCCAGATTAGGCTCTCTAGCGGGCCGCTTTTGGACCACGGGCCATATGTTTCACACCTGTACAATAAAAGATTCACAAAAATAAGCTTTTTATTATTGTGGCTGGAAGGATGGCAGGATGGTGCAAATCCAATCAACCTGAGCAATTAATTTAACCTATAAAAATATAGAATATTCTATATTACCCCTGCTATCCAGGGTGCACGACCCTCTAGAGGACAAGCAGTTACAGAAAATGAATGAATGAATATTGCAAATTGTTCTCAACTTGCATTTAAAGTCTATATTTTGCAAAGTAACCAGTTAATACAGGTGTAAAATAAATAAAAACCAGGCTGAATATGAAATTTGGATTGTTTAGTCATGTTGTAGTATTTTATTTTGGTTGCGTGATAATATTGCAAGTATTTGCCTTCTATACTTTAATTAAAACAGTTTTGAGTCAAACTAATGAGTCAGGACATTTTTTTAACTCGACTATTCATAATATTTCATCGTTGCCTCTCTGCTCTCTTGACCTCCACCTCCACGCAGTCGAGGCCTGAGGCTAAACCAACTGAGGGCTGGAACAACGTGTCTTCTTGTACCGTCTCTCTCCGTCTGTCAGTCTGAGCTTTTCACACTCCAGATGCCCTCAGACACACCTAATATCTCTACAGCGTGCAACACCCTCATACTGGAACAGCTCTCATGGTTCACCTGCGGGACAGGAGGAGAGCCGTGAACTCCTGGTCCCAGGTCGATCAGTCAAGGGGGGGGGGAGATCGGGATACCGAAAACCAACATGCACCTCCACTTAACCTGCAAGTGTTTGAGTGACTGGGCAAACAAAGGCTGGAGGTAACACCCACAGCTTACATGAAGTGTATCTGCAGTCATTACTCAGGCCTATCTGCTGCTGCTAGCACAACAGGGCTGACCGTAGCTGTTGTTACAGGGAGAACGTACAAGTGTTCACTCGTTGTATCACCGAATCCAGTCACGAAAGGATTGTTTGCGCAGATAAACATCCTTCTCAGTTGATATCTCGCTTTCAGCCGTCCAGAAAGCACCTGAACACATGCGGGCGAGCGCACGGCGCGCGCACAAATACCTGCTGCTTTTGAGAACGCATGACAAGCTACATGCCACTCAGAACCCCTGCCTCCTATTGTGAGAGGTGATAATGACGCGCGCGTGCAGAGTGTTGACGTCTGGCGCCGTCTTTGTGCTCCCCGTCGCTGAAGAACGGGCCCGCTGTAGATTAGCCGCCGTTACAGCGACCCTTCAGGCTAATCCGTGCACACATGCGCCACCGGGAATGTTCCACTCCCCAAAACACAGGCTTGGATTAAAGCCGGGAGTTATCAACATGTGCAGCATGGCGCACAAAGCGAGCGCTATTAACATAGAGAGCGACATGAGCTGCTCTCCTTTGTGAGAGGGCAGACGAACGCTGCCTCCGCCGCCGCTGCTGCATAAACAGAAGTCGTCTGTGAAGGAGCAGCGAGGAGGGAAACAGACAACAGCCGTGACACAGAGTGAAATTTGTTCTCTAACTCCAAACCTCTTACACTCTGCAGAGCCACATTAAAATGACAAAGGCTGGAAACTTTGCCCTCGGTAAAAACATCCTTTCATATTCAAAACACGATTCTCTCCGTTTCCCCACGGAGATCATTAAACTTTCATCCTTCTTATAGCGACTGTGAACATTTGTTGTTCCCCGACTGCTCTTGGATGCTTCTTGTTGACATAAAGTTCTTTTAAATGATCTAAATCTCATGTTCTTTTCTATTTATCTCCTCCTGGTGTGTCTGGAAATCAATAACATTTGGTTCATGCGTGTAACAGAATCATAAAATCATATTTTCTGGGTTTAATTCACAATGTTTAGTTTCTAGTTCTCTGCCTCCAAGCAAATAGAATCACAGACTTTGGTTTTCTCTTACCTTTGATAAATTATATTTACAGTAACTTATCTGGAAACAGCAGGTTCAGTGAGGTCGATTCACACAATGGATGCTCAGAGAAGAACCTAGTTGGGAGATGCAGCCTCGGTTCTCATTAACCAAAATTTGAAATAGTTTATGTTCATGCCATGCTGCTTTTGGCAGAACGTCCACCATCTGTCGACTGGTGGGGAAAAAAAAAAGAGTCCACAATCCCTAAGGCAGATGTTTAAGGTGCAGAAACACTAACGCTGGCATCTGCAGCTGATTGCTCGCTCGTTTGACAACGCCAAATTGCTAGAGGAGAAGAAGATGAACCGAGATGTTGCCACGTGGATTCCATCTTGGTTCATCTCTTCGAACACTTCTTGTTTTGGAGCAAACATGACCAGAGAGAATGGATTTATTCCAGTAACCAGAGAGAAATCAGCGAATCAAGAGTTTACATGATTAGTAGGAGATCGGATTATCCAAATGAGGCAGCACAGAGGCGCGGTGGTGTGGTGGTTAGCACTGATGCCTCACAGGAAGAAGGTTCTGGATTCGAATCCACTGGTTCCTTCTGTGTGGAGTTTGCATGTTCTCCCTGTGTCTGCGTGGGTTCTCTCCAGGTTCTCCAGCTTCCTCCCACCGCCACAGTCTGTGTTACCTGTCCAGGGTAGATTTTATTGTTACTGATTTTTATTTTTTATTGCTTTCGAACCAGCTGCATAAATTGTATTTCTCGTTTTTTTTCTTTACCGGACAACAACAATAAAACTTCTTATTCTTTTCCTTACACCTTCTCCTGAGCGGGTCATTCTGTTCTAATTGCCTCGGTTACATCAAGTCTTTTAATTCAAATTATTAGTGTCCACGTAAACGACTCTCAGTGAGCCAGATATAGAAATCGCAAGGTCATTATTCCTAAATGTGCGCCTATATTAAACCCACAGCCAGATGGTTATTATATGGGATTAAATGCATACTTCAGGACAAAATAAAATACAGATAAATGTAGATAAGCTAGAAGTATATGATGAAATAATGTCGGTGGCATAACAAGCAGCTTGTGTGCATTAGAAAGATTTAAAGAGCTGGAACAAGCTGAGCATTTTAATCACAAAGCTACTTAAGCTGATTTAATGACGTTCCAGTTCAAGACAGTATTCTGCTGTTTGGAGAGCACATAAAATATATTCCATCCCCAATCCTTTCCTCCAACCTCAGGCCTCACAGCAGCCTCCGTCCGCTCAGACCCGTCCGACTCTAGCCCGTCACAGGCAGCGTCAGGCCCAACATATGGAACGGTGCGACTACTCCAGCAATTAATCAGCCGCCCCGTGTTTGTGTTGAGCTCCCGGGGCTCAGGAAAGTTCCACAGCTTGGTGACTCATAAAGCTCTGGCTGCAGCTGGATGGTAACAATGTGTTTTCGTCTTGTGCTGAGGCGTTCGTTTTCTTTATCTAGCCAGGCATTGTGAAACCTGGGAGTATCCCAGCCTCATTAATCCACCTCCAAAACAACAGACCACTTGTGTTAGTCAACTATCTGACTGCAGCGTGGAGTTTCTGAATAGCACCCTGAGAGCTTGACAAGGGGCTTAAAGAAATACACGGGCTTTGATGTTATTCATGTCACAGATGAAAACTGACCAAAGGCCGTTCAGCTTGATGGGCTGTCATTGAATAGACGCTGAATGCTCTAGGAAAATATTAGACAATGGATCCTGATTTATGATTTTACCTTAAAAAAATAATATTTGTAAATGTAACAATGTGTTTTTTTGGTGCGTCATAAAGGAGGCTCCATCAAGAAGAACCTTGATGATAGCCAACAGAGTCTTAAACAAAATATATTAAAAGGAAGACTTTTATAGTTAAATGTATTTAAAAAATATTCAAATATTCATGCATTTGTATCCTCCAGGCTGGATTACTGTAATTCATTACTGTCTGGCTGTATTTCGCTATATATGGACAGATACTCCTGTCAAATATTACTCCAATACAAACTTTACTTTACTAAAGTATTTGCTTAAAAAAAAATACTTAAGTAAAAGTATTTAAAAAGTATCTCAGGAAATACTACACTCTCTCTACAAGCTCATACGAATACGTTTAAAATGTTCATCAGCAGTTTAACAAACATTAAGCTAGCTAACGTCAGTAGCTACTTTACGTACCGTGACGTGCTTTTTCATGTTGGAAGACGAGTTCTTGTAGGCCGTGATATTATTTGTTCACGGTAAGCAGCACAACAAACATTTAAACTGAAACGAATCAGTTTTTGTGACAAAAATCTCAAACATGGGTTTGAGATAAGGCCACGGGTGCTCGGTGGGAGTTTCTCCAGTTTCTTCCTGCATTGTATGGATTGTGTGGCATGATGTAGAGAATCAGCGAACCAGCAGAAACAGGTTATTTTCTCAGAATTTTGAACAAAATAAAATAAAATAAGTAATCAGTTGACGTAAGCTTAAAAATAGTGAGTAACGAGAGCATCAACAGGAATGTAGTGGAGTAAAAAGTACAATATTTGTCTTTCAAATGTAGTGGAATGAAAGTAAAAGTATCTCCTAAAAATAATACTCAAGTAAGTTTACTTCGTTACTGTCCACCACTGCATATAGCTCCAGTAGCTCTTTAAAAAGCCTCTGATTGATTCAAAATGACGCATCGAGGCAGAGAGATCGTATGACTCCTCTTTTAGCTTCTCTTCCCTGGTTTGCTTTACAATCAAGAATATAATTTAAAATCCTCCTCCGTACGTACAAGGCCCTTGTAGCTCCATCGTATCTTAAAACCCTCACTATGGCCATATCGTCCTAAAAGATCACTTTCATCTCGTTCTACTTTTTTAAATTCCTTTTTGATCAAGCTTATAGTTAGAGCTGCACTGAACCATTCCTTAGTTATGCTGCTATGATAATAATAATAATAGTAATAACTTTATTTATATAGCACCGTTCTACAAGGTGCTGTACAACGACAACAGAAATAAAACAGGTCAGATGCCTAGCAACAATCATAATAAAACCACCAAGAGAATTAAAATTAGAATTAAAATTTAAAAATCACCCACCCACAACAAAGTAATCATACAACAATGATAAAACAAAATTATAAAACAAAATTAAGAAAAGGCCAGTCGATAAAAGTGCATTTTAAGAAGAGATTTAAAAGAAGCCACTGAGTATAAAATATATACTATAAAAGTATGGACAACCTAACCTAGCTATAGGCCTAGGCTGCTGGGGGACGATGCACTGTCCACATGTCCTCTAATTCCTCCTCTATTACTAGTCATGCCGTCCTGTGCTGCTACTGTACAGCGTGTTAACTGCTGTGTGGGTCCCTTCATGTGAGCTTTATTTATTCAACAGCCCTTTGATTTATTCAAAGGGACTTTTTTTTTTTCCTTTGCCACCATCGCCTTCAATCTTGATCTGGGGGTTTCAGGCCGGATGTTGTAAAGCGTCTGAAACAATTCGTATTGTTATTAACGCTATATAAATAAAATTGAATTGAAGTGAGTACAGACAGGGCAGCCTGGGGGAAATTATAGCATTTGCTTATGTACACTGTGCTTATTATTTATCCCACAATGGTGTGGGATGAATTAAATTAAAGGATTATCTTAACTCAGAGAGACTACGAGAAATACATAACTTCCATCCTTTTATTGTTAATTTAAGTTTCCGTTTTTGTAGAAGACTTGGGAAACTATTCTAGTGTAAAACTAGAACTGAATCACTTGAGTATTCAAATGCACTGATCAGCTGGTTCAGGTGTAAAAATCAGCTTTGTCTGCTTTCGTATTTAAAGTTAACTGTTAGAGTTAACCTAATAACCTAGAGATGAAATTAATGTGAGTTTAAACAGGTTTAATGTCAGTTTACTTTACACTGAATCAAACTTTTTCAGACATGAAGTGATTCTGCCCTTTTTTCTGGGACATGTGCTGAGTCTTATTTGCGACAGGAGGAGCCGATAACCCGCCTCCCGTCTCTTTACCAAGTCAACACCAGGATCCAGCCAAGCCGAGGCCGCGTAAATCACACCCGCGAGGCGTTTGTCTTGCCGCTAATCTCCCAATACCGAGATCGTGAATGAATCCTGCAGCCTCCACCTGTTGCTGAAGATGCCTTGTTTACATTTCTCCGCGGCCTTGCACAATAACTTTATTCTCTCGGGGCCTTCACATCCTCTCTGGTGCGTTATCTCCCAAACAGATTAAACGCGAGTTATGCATTCACTAATAAATCACAGCGCCGTCTATCAGAGCGAGCTACACCTCATTAATAACGCACTGTTTGTGTTAGACCTGAGCCCCGCCCTGATTTATCCAAGCTTGTTTAAATTGCTTGAACTTAATCATTAGCTGACCTTTCAGCGTTACAAAACAGGGGAACACGGCGTGCGCACGTTAAGCCGTTATCATTACATAAACCGATCTGTGTTGTCAGTTATGATGTTTGCCCGCCAAACAAAAACCTAATCTGCATTTAAGAGTTGGGACAAAATAAAAAGTTTTACAACGGCTGTGAAAATAAAACGTGACAGATCAAAGGGGGAAAAATCGTGTAATTCCAGTTTCAAACCCGACCAGACTTCTTCTTTCTTCTTTTTTTTTTTTTGTGCATAACTGGAACTTTTGCTTGCACTCGCAGTTGTAAAGTAATATTTTCGATAAAGTGTGAACTTTGTCATGTGTGGCCACAAGCTAATTGATTTACAGACGGCCATTAAAGCAATTTATCATTCATAATCGCTAATGTCAAGACATTTTGTGACTGTAGTCTACGCAAAAATTATTTAAACATTGCATTGTGTGCTTATTTATATCAGTGGGACCATTTTTACTCGTCACTATATTCATGTTTTAGAGTTAAATTTAGCAGAAAATGGCAAAAAAAACGAATCAGTAATCCAATATCAGTTCATATTCTGCTGTATTTTACATTATTATGACACTAAACTTCCCTTCAAATCAATACTCGCGAAACTACAAGCTTATCAGCCCCAGTAGCCGTGTGTGCTCCAGGATTTATGGTGTCAATCCCCAGCCGCCCCGGCTCCCATTATAAATCGGTTAACAAGCTGCTCTCGGCCTTGTGAACGCCCTATCGCCGTCGACAAAGAAAACAGATGACCTGCAGGGTTCAGGCCAACACAGTGGCACCGCGCGCTCCGAGGGGAGGGATTGCTCAATGGGCCGACAGCGCCGGCCCGCGCTATCTGAAGCTGATGGATTTACAGCCGTGTAATCCGGGGACAGTTTGTGTTTGAGATTAGGCGATTAAACACGACGCTGCGGGGATCCGTGTTTGCTTTATAATTTTTTACAAGAGCTCGGATCCTCGTTTTGTATTGATCTCGTCAGCAGCGCAAACAGAAATGATGGTTAATGAGTGACCGAGGTGACATTCGCTCGAGAGGGATAAAGGATCCTGGTAACGGCTTCAGAGCACAAACGAAAGTTGATCACACGGTGTGATATGGAAGTTTATGTAATAGCCCACACCCTGGCCTTGATTGTTGGGCCATGTGAAGTGGGTCATGTCGTGAAGGTGTCCCACGCCCCCCCTTCCCGGGAGCTGTGACACCGAAATCAAAGTGGTGAGTGAGTTCAGTGTAAAGTCTGAAGAGTTCTTGAAAAACTTGATTCTGTAATGAGTTAATATTTTACTTACTTATGGGAGGGGCGCCAATACCAAGCTGTGTGAAGATTCTCAGTCATCCAGGTCATGGGATAGTCTATCTAAGCATTTAAAATAAACACTTATTCAATTTTAATTGTTTGGCCTCTCCTTCAGCAAGCTACGAGCCCCGGGCTTCTTTATCTTCCTGTCAGCCACTCTTACGTCAACCCCGGTGAAACTCGCAAGACTCACCAGTACAGGGTGAGATCTCAGTGACCGACACTGAAAGGAGGAAAACCTTCTCCAAGAAACTAAAGCAAATCCAGCTGCTTTCTTTTAAATACTTGGAAACACCGACACATCACCAGCCTTCAGTGGCTAAACGTCTCAACAGCTAGTCTGCCTCTGCCTGCCGTGGAAGTGTAACGTTCACAGCCACTATAGGGACTGCATTTAGCTAAATAAAGTGAAAAATTACTTTACACGTAGCAGTACAATCTTTAAATCAAAATTAACTGTTTTTAAAGGATGATTTGTTGTTTAGTGCAGGCCAGCTGACAGTCTTGCCTGGGCCTGGGACCAGATAATGTAGCACCGTCACCACCTTAAACATTTGTTAAGAAATTTTTTAAGGCCTCTGTTTTCTTCTTTTCTTTCCTTTTCTGAGCACCGGACAAGTGCTAACCGGACATTTAGAGCGTACTGAACTGAATCAAACGGCAACATCGAATTTTGATCAGTGGGGTCCTATTTCAAGGACAATTAGGAAGAAAACAAATAAAAAGCTTTTATCTAACTCAAATATTACGTATTTTGTCTATTTTAATTGTTTTTTATTATTATCTTTTTTAATTATTTCATAATTTAATGAGGGCCCAGTATAGCAGACCCATCGGCGGGCGTGGTTGAGTGCAGTACGGCTTTATTAGTGCTATTTTACTTATGTATTAGTATTTGTTTCTAATTACGGCACAGTGGTGTCGTGGTTTGCATCAAGAAGGTTCTGGGTTCGAATCCACTTTTCTGTGTGGAGTTTGCATGTTCTCCAGCTTCCTCCCACCCTTCCAAAGATTAATCGTTTGTTAATTTTGTTAATTACGTAAAATAAGGGGGTGAGTGTCTCTCTGTGTTAGCCCTGTGAGAGACTGGAGACCTCCTGTCCAGGTTTTACCCCCCGCCTCTCGCCTGATGACAGCTGGGATAGGCTCCAGGCTCGTGACCTTTCAGAGGACAAGCGGTTACAGAAAACGAGTGAATGAGTGATTTCTAGTACGATGGGCATGTTGGGTTTATTTGTTCATTTATCTTCTGTAACCACTTGTTCCTGTGAAGGGTCGCATGGTCTGCAGGGCCTGTCCAAGCTGTCATCGGGCGAGAGGCTGGACAGGTCTCCAGTCTATCTCAGGGCTAAAACAGAGAGACAGACAACCATTCACATGCACACTCTTTGGACGGTGGGAGGAACCTGGAGAACCTGGAGAGAAGAACATGCAAACTCCACGCAGAAAGGAACCAGTCGGCCGATGGATTAGAACCCAGAACCTTCTTCTTGCTATGAGGCATCAGTGCTAACCACCTCACCACTCTGCCCCCCATGTTGGTTTATTGTGAAGTGTAAATTGGTTTTCCACACCTACATTGTTGTCATCTGCACTTTTTTTAAAATAGTTGTCTTTTTTGTGGCTTTGTGGTGCAGACTGGAAGCAAATCTCAACTTTATTCTCTCAACCAGTTGAGCTAGAGGGGAAGCCCAAGCACTTTTGATCAAGTCTCGGATCAGATATGTCCGTGACCATATTCCATTTTGTCAGCTTGTTACCTGGCAGCTGCTGGGTGGGACTTAACATGAGGCTTCTGTGGTTTTATTTGAAGTTAGCATAGTGATGCATTCATACTCTCTTAAAAACACTTGAACACACGAAGAAAGAGCTACTGCAACTGAGAAAAGATATCCCTCCCTCCACACGTCTTCTCGTTCAGCCCCTGACAGCTGCAAGAGAGATATACGGATCACTGAAGAGCTAACTTCTTTCCAAACGCAGACCTGACGACCCCCCCACCCCACCCCAGAGAGAGAACACATTTCATTGCTTTTTTTGTGTGCGTCTCTTCTTTTTTCGTCTGGGACCTACAGTAATGAGCCACACAGCGCGGGACAATGTGCCAAATGGGTGGCCCGGGGCAAGGAACACCAAGAAACCATCAAGTTTGGTGGTTTGAGCGTGAGGACGGGGGGGGGGGGGAGCGATTGGTTTGGTTTACACTGAAATTAAGGCAGAGAAATGAGAAACTGCTGTTTACATTTTAGATGGACTGTTCTATGTATTTCCATCCACACCCAGGGAAAGGTTGAGTCGGGAGGGGGGGAAGGGGGAAGGGGGGGTTATGAAAAATGCATTTTGTCATTGAACGAGTGAAATGCGAAACAGAGGTTCACCTTGCTTTAGTTTACAATTCAAAATGCGTGCATTATAAATTTTTACGAGGGTAATTACGCCATGCAGTCATCAGGGCTGCTTAAAAAGAGAAAAGCTTTTAGAAGTCCCTAAAAGGTTGTCTCTAGTGTAACATAAATACATAACCTGCATACACACACATATGATTTATTCAAGTTTGCTGCACAAATCTGTGATTCCTCTTCCAAACGGAGCTTTTATCATTTAAGGAACAGTCGTGCTGTTTATATACGAGTCAGCTGTAAAGCATGAAAATCAAGTCTGCAGTCGTTTTGTTTTTGTGTTTTTTTGGTTGAATTTAACGTCATCTGGTGACCCCAATCCAAATCGTAGTTTAGGATCAGATCCATGGCTCCTGCAGCTAATAACAACGGCAAGTTGTATTTTATATTCACTGTAAGAAACCGTGCAAGCAAACATGATCTGTCAGTTTAAAGCAACTTCATTGAATTATTATTGTTGGGACAAACAACCGACCTGCAGCCACAGAAGAAAAGCAACCAACAATAATCTTAAGACAACATGAGAAAACATGCCCCATCTCGTAGTATACATCATCAGAAATAGGTCACACGCTAATGGACCGCCTTTAGCTTTGATTACAGCATGCATTCGCTGTGGCATTGTTTCTATGATCTTCTCCAACGTCACCAGATTCATCTCCATCCAGCGTTGCGTTCATTTTCCGCCAAGATCTTGTATTGATGATGGAGAGTCTGACCACTGCACAAAGCCTTCATTCTCAATGGGGTTAAGGTCTGGACTCTGTGGTGGAACAATCCATCTCATGCTCCCTGAACCACTCTTTGACAATCTGAGCCCCATGAATCCTGACATTGTCATCTTGGAATATGATCCATTGATGGAATAAGCTGCTCATTCAGTATATTCAGGTAGTCAGCTAATGAACCTAGACCCAGATCATAGCACTGCCCCATAGCACAGGCTTGTACAGTAGACACTAGGCATGATGGCTGCATCACTTCATCTGCCTCTCTTCTTACCCTGATGCCCCCATCACTCTGGAACAGGGGAAATCTGGACTCATCAGACCACATGACCTTCTTCCATTGCTCCAGAGTCCAATCTTTATGCTCCCTAGCAAACTGAAGCCTTTATTTCCAGTTAGCCTCACTGATTAGTGGTTTTCTTAAGGCTACACAGCTGTTCAGTCCCAATCCCTTGAGTTCCCTTCACATTGTACGTGTGGAAATGTTCTTACTTTCACTATTAAACATAGCCCTGAGTTCTACTGTTGGTTTCCTTCCTGGAAGATGATGCTTCTCCACTCTCCTTCCAGTTTCTAATAATGCCTTGGACAGTTCTTAACCCAGTTTTAGTAGTTTCTTTAATCTCCTTAGATGTTTTCTCTGATTGATGCCAACGATTTGACCCTTCTCAAACAGACGACCACAGGATGTGTCTTTAGACATGGTTGTTGAAGAAATGAGAAGCTACTCATTGCATCAGTTGGACTTAAATAACTTCTAGCTAGCTGAAAGATAATCACCCATTATTCAACAGGAGGCTCCTACTTATTTGATTAGTTAAATAGGTGGTCAACCAAGTCCCAGATGCTGCGATGAGGACAGATGTTGGCCTAACATCTAAAATATGCAATCTTCCTGCACTACCTTTGCAATCCACCAGGTTGATCTCGATTGGCATATTGGGCACGCCTGATCTAGAGAACATAGAGATCTGTGAGGTGTTTATTTTAAGCAGCCGGCTCATATTTAATGATCACCTTCAGCATATTCCGTCGTATATTTATACACACCACGTGAAACAAAGACATAAATGTCCTTTGTCCTCGTAGGTGTGACTCGGTGTCTGTGACAAAATGACCACAGGGTGTTGTGGGCTCTCGAACGAGTGCAGGGGCAGTGCTTCCTTTCTGGAAACTGGAAACCTCGTCATCTAATCACCAACAACAGAACGAGGACAAAGAGGAGTGACTGTGCTCATGTAATCGGCTGTTTTCTGATCATGTCGACGTGTTGGGGGAAAAACGTCCCCTGAGGATTTAACTGTCAGTCATGTGCTCAGCTACAGATGGAGGAGCATTAATTTACAATCTAATTTGTTCAAGTGTAGTGTATATTACTGGCGCAGTGATTAGATAATAGGCGGCTAATTTGCTCTTTGACCTGAGTTCTTTCACAGCGATAATAAACCGTGTACAATAAATCAAGACGGGATTGTAAATTACCTTCATCCGGTCTTTACAAATGCATTAATATGTGTAGGGTAAAATGGCTGCACGCGAGACGGGAAGCCATGCAGCGCGTTTAGCCGTCCAAGTAGCAGTGAGCGTGCACAAACATGCAACAGGAGCACATAAAAGATGCTAAAATAGAAAGCTGTGTGTCCTGGAAATAAATAGGTCGGCTCGTGGCATAATGCTGGGAAATAAGTTATCGTTCCATTCAGTCACTGCAGGTCCAATAAAAAAAAAATCATTGTGCCATTATATGTATGACATCTATTAAAAGTCTTTCATTTATAGCCACATTATTAGCAACAAATTCCATGAAAAGATCAGAGCCACCGCAGGTATTGGGTGTGTATCCAGAGCCTGATATGTCTCATTCTTCCATCCCATAAAGCTCCATTGTTGTCTAAAAATTATTAATAAAACTCAAAAAGTCAGCCACGCCATCAACAAGCAGGAACATGCCGTAATGGACACTGTGGGTTTGTTTTTCACTCCAGACTGTCCCGCCGCATCGGATATTCCCAGAGCTTCAAATGCAGATCAATCGACTTCTAAAACAGTAAAATAATAATTCAGGTATCGCTTCGTGTCTTTCTGTGAGTAAGTATTAAACAATAAAGAGCAGTTTCCAGTCGATCCAGAGACTGTGAGACGACTGTGAAGTAAAAAAAAAAGGCAGAAAAGGGCTTGTTTATTATGTTTTATTTGAGTTTTAAATCAGTATTTTTGGACAGAATAATGGATCTTTTCTGTCAGGTCTCCTCCCGCAGTGATGAGCACCTGCTGTCTACTCTAAAAACCAGCTCACCTTACGTTATAGGCGGCTCTATTTAATATACAACTTTACATGTTGGCACAATAAGCAGCTGTTTTATTTCTCAAACTACTGCTGTCGATGCATTACCAAGAAATGTATTTGACTGAGAAGTCATGGGGTTTTCCTTAGAAACAGTGACACCCAGGCATGCAGCGCTGCAGGTGTGCACACACACTCACGCACACACACATGCTCCTCGGATGACAGTGTCAAGCTCTGTCAAGGTGTTGAGTGTACGCCGATGGATGGCACGCAAGTTTATTTATATATATCATTTGTCTACCTCACTGTAATGTTTTTGTGTCGTACGTGGTTACATACGAGTACGTACGTGTGCAGTTATGTGTGTGTGTGTGTGTGTGTGTGTGTGTGCAAACCGAGGTATGCGTTGCCACCTCTAATTAACTCGGTGTAGATGTGAATGACTCAGCTGCAGTTGACAGCATAATCACCCTGTGGCTCACCTGTTTATACGCGCAAACACACACCGCTGCGCTGCTCACTCACGCACACACGCATGCACGCCGGACCGCTTACACAAAGTCGGAGGCTTGGCGAACCCTTTGTGAACCCCTGGGAGAGTTCTCACTGTGCATCAGGGTGAAACTCTGAGGGCTTCCGTGGCAAATAAAGGCAACTATAAAACGCAGGCAAGCCTTAACCCATCTCTAAATGCCAGCTGAGGCGCACACTTGCGTGGGCGAATGCGTGTGTTTGTGTGTTTGTCTGTCTGTCTGATGTAACCCAGCAGCTCAGGTGCAAACAGAGGGCAGCGTGCCGTTCAACCTGCATCCACAGGTAGGCAAGGAAATGAACGTTCGGGGAAAATAATCAGTGAACTAAAACATAAACAGACACAAACAAACACCTTGGTTTGGCAAGGCAGGAAATTCCTTTTAATATCCGTGCCCTTTTTTTTTAATTGATCTCACTCTGAGTGCATTAGCTCTTTTTAATTACTTTCCAAAAGGTGAGTTTAGGACTTTGGGTCCTACTTTCAGAAGCAGGAGCAAATAAAATGCACGTTAAAGTGAAGGTGATGTGTTTAAGTGTCAGAAACAGGTGTCGGTCGGTGCTTTATGTTCACATCGCGTGCTCATGCCACTGTAGGTTAGAGGTGAACTCAAAGCACCTTAACACCACCTAATGGATGTTTACAAAGGAACTCACAAGTTTGTGTAGCAGCTCTTGTGTACAATCGGTTTTGTTTACATTTCCAAATAACAAGATTTAAAAAAGAAAACTTGTTTCAGACCTGTCTGACCACTTACACTGCTGGTAACAAAGGAGACTCGGCTCCAGCATCTCTGCAAACAGGCTGTTAAAAGAGCTGCAGTCACATTCAAAAGAAAAAAACACTGGAAAAGCTGTAACGTTCAGCCATGGACTTAATCATCTGTCACGGAAAGTCGCTGTCGTGAAGTGGTTTCTTGGCTAAAAAGACGTGAAAAGTGACTTTAAAAGCCTTCGACTTGAGACTTGAGCTCCCATGAAGCCTCGATCTGCTTCTACACACACTGACAAGTATTTGAGATTGAACTCAATTTAGTTTTATAAGCTTAAAGTGATCCGTTTTTTGACTTCTTGTGAGTTTTGTCGGTGGTCAATGGTCATTTAACTTGTTTTGAGTTGAAAAAAGTGATGGGGAATGAGGAAACATAAGAGGCTGCTGCAATTTTTGCATTTTCTTAATTAGCACTGTTGCTATATAATGGTGATACCTTTGAAACAAGGCTCTACAAAAGAGGATTAAGCCACGGTATCATAACAATACACTGGCACCATGAGCTTAATGGATGTGTGGCTTTTTGAGCACGTTTTCCCTACCAGTGTCTGTTTTTGGAGGATCAAATTTCAATTTCCTTTTCTCTGAACGGCCCTAAATAAAATAAATGTTACGTTTCTGTCCAAACAAGATTTGAGCTGACTCTGTCTGAAGCTTACGTAAACTTTAAAACCTCGCATTAGTCGTCAAGATGAGCAATCTGAGTGGAAACAGAAACACATTTAGTTAAAATGATCTTGTGAGTTGAGCTCAGTTCAGTTCAGTTGACAAGATCAAATGAGTTTTCTTCAATGGATGATCATTAGTTATATCTTTTTCAGTTGAAACAGTTTACTCACATTTTTAAGGCAGCAGTTGAACGTTCATTTCTAAGTTTCGGTGACGTGAAATGTTTTACGGAAGTTCAGAAGTCTGTCTGTACTGAATCTGCCGCTTCTTTTAGACCGTGCAACAATCCGTTCAATCAAAAGTCAGGACTTATGTGACTATAAGTGGATTCGTGCATCTCTACGTCTGTGAGGACTGCTCAAATTAAACCGATGCGTGATTAAAAGTGACGGAACATCAACTCCGTGTCATCACAAGTCAAATTTGACCCAGGCTCCTCACGTCAGACTCCACGAACAACAACCATGGGTAGCAAAAACAGTTCATGGAAAAGTTCAAAAGTGCTTGTAGTTTCAGTGTGACACACACACACACACACACACACACACACACACACACACACACACACACACACACACACACACACAGCAACGCTGACACAACAACAGGCAGGTGAGACAGTCCTGGTTCATGACCTCCTCTGGCATGCTGCAACAATCCCAGCCTCATCATACTTTACTCTGCATCCTTGAGCCTGTCCTTTGAAAAACAACAAGTTATCATGTGCCGAGAAGCTCCCACCGGCTCTGCCAAGAAGCAGCAGTGAAAGAACGCGTGAATTAAAAAACAATGCAGGTGATGATCTTAAAGATCTTAAGGGTTGGAGATGTGACGGAGAAGGAACCGATTTTCTTGTCGAAATCTTCTGCTAATCCCATTAAAATAACATAAAAGCTCTTCATGTAATCTTTATAACAACACACTGGGAAAGATTTATCCAAAAGTTGGAAGGAAGAAGAAGGGAGAAAACACAACTTATCAAAAGAGACAAATCATGGTAACACTTTGCAGACAGATTGTTGATTTGTAAGATTTTTAAGAGGGTGATCTGACTTTATTTATTATTTTTGTTCTTGTCAATAAAACCAATGAAAGCTTGTGCTCTCACAAAGTGCATTTAGCAGAGAAAGAGTTTGGTTCAACATTAACAGCAAACATTTTAAGGTAAAATTTAAGCAATCAGTGGATTCACTTATGAGACAATAAAGAAGTTCTGCTAAATGCAAAATGGCTTAACTGTCCTTATGGCAGTTCAGTGTTCTGCTGGGAAACTTCTGGACCTGGCTTCATTCATTGGTGTGGATGTTACTTAGACATGTAGCACCCACCTAGACCAGACCAGGCACCCCCACCCCATAGCAATGACACTCCTTGATGGCAGCAGCCATCCCCAGCAGGATGCAGCCACAAAAACACTTTAGGAAGAAGAACAGCACAAGGTGTTGACCTGGCCTCCACATTCACTAGATCCCAAACTGATCAAGTATCTGTGGGATGATCCACAGAGGCCCCTCCCCTCAAAGGCCCCCCCAGTAACACCACAGGACACCCTCAGAAGGAACATGTCCATTCTCTGATGAGTCACAAGGGAGACCTGCACAATATTAGGTCATAATGTTATGCCTGCTCATGTCAGCTCACACTACTGGTGATAATGTGATGCAAAAACATGACGGGATGCAACGTAACAGACAACCAACCCATCAACCATTGTACGTGTTTATTTTTTATTTATTGTAACCGTCTCTGTGCACCCATCTGAACTTGACCTAGTTAAGAACACACGCTCATCAGGACTAAATTTGAACAATTAGTCAAGTCCATGACTAAAGTAGCCTCGACACAAACTCACGCCGGTAATGTGTAACCTGCTTTGCACAGGTGTGCTGTACAAACACCACAGTGGTTTTTAATCCTCCCACATGCTGTGACTGGGAGAGATACAGGGAGAGATTTCTGGAGATAAATGAACGGACAATCTACAGCGCGGGCGGTTATCGGGCACGATCAGATGGAAGCGATGTGTAATAGCCTCTAATGAATCGAACTAAATCAAATCAACCACGGGGCTCGTACGGATTGGCCCGCGCAACAATGAAACCTGTTTGCTTAAGTGTAAGTGTGGGAGGTGATAACTCCAGGGCTGCTGCCTTGGAAACAAAATAATTTCAACCCGTTGTGCAATGCCTCCACTTTGCATCGGGCTCTGTGATGACAAACCGAGGGATCGCCAATGCCAAAACCATCAAACGGTTTTATGACTAAAAGTGGGGCATGTGATTGAGGAGAGGACATGCGTATGCATACAGAAACTCTGCCATGTTGTACAAATACACCTGGAACACGCCTAGTATACATGGAAACTTGGCCCGACAACACAACCACAGTAAAGAGGTGTTTGCAAGCTGCTCGGATTCACTACACCCCGGTCAAGTCCGCTGACAATAACTGAACAGCAAAAACATGAACCCACAACGTTAGCCCGTTTGATGTTCCCCCGGCTCCCTTTTCTTTCTTTTTTTTTTAATCTTTCCGTGAATAGAGGGGAGTCTGAAAGGCAGAGTAGAGATGTTTAAGAACACGGTTTGCTGCGGTAAAAGCCGCGGATAACAATAAGCGTTTTACACTGAGCAGGAATCCGGAGAACTTGTGGAGAGAAACGCAGAGACAATACTTTGGCTGTGAAAGAGTGACGATCGCTCTAACATGCTAAATCTCTGCCTTTGTGCCCCGAGGCTTTGATCCCAAACTTCCAGTGAGCCTCTTGTCGAGTCTGTTTGCTCTTATTCAGATATATTAAGACCTTCCATTATGTGCCGACATCAGAAACAGCCTGTGGTATTTGCTCGAAGATTAGTTTACTTAAAAGGACCCAAAAAAAAAAAAAAAAAAGGTCCCGAAATCAGAGGAGAAAACCTTCCATTGACAGAGATGAGAGGTAATCTGTGCACGGTTGACTCATATCCAGGCTGTTTCGGTGTGTGTGCGTGTGTTTGGTTGTTTTTCTCAGTGGCTTCTGCTGTTAGATAAATGTGTATTGAAGCTTAAAAAAAAGAAAAGAAGGAGCATAAACTTATTCTTTCATACGCTGAGTTCATAACATTGTTTACTGAGACACACAGAGGAGGTGAGAGACTCTGAGCAGCTGACGTAGACAAGCTTTTGTGTGTGTTTGTCTACAGTGTGTGTGTGTGTGTACTTTTAAGGGCATGCATCTGAGGTATGATGTGTGCGCTCAAAAGCTGCCTACCGCTGATGCCGTTCATCCAGAACCCCCAGCCCCCCCTCCCACCCGAGGACACGGGCTATGCCGGCAGCGGCTCGGGCCAACGAGCATCGCCGGCCTTTAACCTTTCCCCTTGTCACATGACCGACCCGGGCCGTTGATTGACTACAGCCTGGGAGGTAGCCGAGGAGCCTGCGTGAGGTTCAGCAGTGTCAACAGATGACCTCATAAACACACTGTTCGCATTTGAAGGAGGGCGAAAACAGGAATTTGTAGCCGAGGGTAGAGCTCCGTTTCTGTGAAAGGTTTAGCTGCGTAACCTCGTAGCGTCAATATTTCTGGTATTAAATAGAAACTTAAAAGCAAAATAAGTCACTCACAGCAGCCAAATGAGACTAACTTAAGTATTTTAGTGTAGTTTATATTAAATCGACTGCAGGAACCTGGTTTCAGGTCAGCATTGCTGTATAGATGTCCACAGACGTTCCTTCAAATCTACTGAAGTTCAGAAGGTTGTCTGGTCTCCCACACTGTCACTTCAACCTGATAAGGTGTAGGATTTGATCGATACTACAGGAAATGCAGCCGCCTAGAAAGGTACAGCCAGGCTAAAGTCTTCCGCGCTATTAGCTCCAAAGATCTGGCGTGGTCTAAGATCTTTCTCCTCCGCTGCTTATCTCAACGCAACTGCGTAACCTAAAGGGAAGTGGTGAGCAGTCGGGGCCAGTAAAATCTTGGCCTACACTTTGAAAATCACTGATTTACATCTTAATATTTTCAAATAGCCTATTCTTTTCATTTTATGTCTTGTCTGCCTCTCAGCTACGATGCTTCCTGTTGCAGCTTTGCATTAGAGCTTTTATCCCATCATATTTCAGCCATCATGTGTTACCAGAGTCAAAGACGTCTGCCTAGGCCTTCACAATTAAAACTGCAGGTGGCTGAAGCTTGAAACACATCGTAATGACGCTGTTCCAGAGAGCTGCTCCGTTTAAGCCAATGGTTCCCAAACTTTTGCTGCTGGGACCCTCTTTGGTACATAAGAACATCTTCACGCCCGTCTAAAACCATCTCTTCGCTCCCATCCCATCCCGAGCCCACAAAAATATTCTCGTCATATCCCGAGCCCACAAAACAATCCTGTCCTGCAAAATTCCGAGAAGAAATCACTCCTGCTCCCTATGTTGTTCCCTAAAGTTGGGCGCACTCACCGCATTGCAACGTCATTTTTTAATTTAATCTCCGCCTCCGTCCTCCGTCCCGTTCCCGTTGATTATTTGCTTGATCCCGTCCCTATCACGTAAATTTGTGACCCTCTAATTTGACCTGACCCCCTGCTGGTTTATGCCTAGCTAGCGGTTCATGTTCATCTGTTGCTAGCTGCAACGCCTCCAAACGTCTTGTTAACGTTTTGATAGCTATTTCTTTTTTTAAACTCGCAATGACAGAAGGAGGAGAGGCTTTTCAATTTTGTTGCAGATCTACTTAGAAACCATTTTCACGGCGGACTTTCCAGGAAAGGGCCGCCCAACCATGAAGCTAGCTAGTTAGCCTGACCGCGCCGGGGAAACTTTCAGGTCAGCAACTATGAGTGCTACCCTCGGTTGACAGGCTCTAAATTGCTTCATAAGTTCTGATGAGTTAAATAAATTATAGTTACATCTGTCATATATATTTTTGTCATTTGATGCTTCTGCTGGATTTGAGGTATGTGGCGCCGGTGGCTGCAGTGAGAGAGACTTTATGAATTGTTCTAAGTGAGTTTCTTTCTTAATCTCTCTATATGAGATACCCATCTACGATGCAACGTCCTGTTTTATTGCATGTCTGTATGCCGTTGATGGTACAGCAGCAGCGTCATAACGATTGTTTTGAACGAGGTTGGAGGTCATTGAAGGCCTAAGTGGAAAATGCACGGCTCCCTACTGCTAAAGGGTTTTTATATTTTTTGGTATTTTTCAATTCTTTGTCCTATTCAGCAGCGCTCTAGGTATATTATTTAAAATACAGAGATGAAGATGCTCCCATCACCTGTTGTGCTACTTTTACTTTCACTTACTTCACAGTAAGCCAGGCCTCGATCGATTTGCAAAGAATGACACTGTCTCCCTTTTGAACATTTTCATTTGCTTAAGTTAAAATGAAAATATCCCAGCAGTCGTGATGGAGCACGTGACTCAAGCAGAGTTTGGCCACGCTGTAAGAAATGATGAAACCACAAAACTGCAAAAGCAGCAACTCTGTGTGACAGATCAACGACGTGAAGTGAAGAGAAATGCAAATAATGTCACTAAAGGTAGTTGATGAAGTTATCGTTCTTCTGCAACATGTGTAAATCCATGCAGCTCTCGTAAAACCTGCTGCAGTTTGCAGGACTTTAATAAACTCTGGAGAAGGACAGCTTCAAACAGCTGGAAACAACAAACCAAACCTCTGCCTCTATGTTTTGGTTTCATTTCACAGATGTCTGAATTGATAACGTGAGACTGTGGTGCAAAGAAACAAAAACTTAACATGCATAGATGGTGTGTTGTGACAAACTCTGACCCCTTGATCGTGTTTCCTTTTTTGCAAAACAGCCTTTTCTCCTGTCTCGATGTTTATAGACCTTTGTCCTCAGTGTAAAAAAGTGTCCATTTAATCTGTTTTATGCATGAACTTTGACTCTTCTCCTTATTAATTCATGCTGTGCGAGAGTGTGAGACCGAGACAGAAAGCATGCGACTCGCAGCTAAGGCGTGAGTAGTATGCAACCCTGCTTCTCAGCAGCAATGCGCTAACCAACGCGACAGATCCTTCAAGCAGCCATGACATAACCGCGCTGTGGCCTCTGTGCCCCATTGTTGCAGAAACGAGGGATTTCCAAACAACAGACGGTTTAACTTTCAAAGATGTCGCTGCTGAATGTACTCCAAGATTTCTGACATCAACGCACGCTTTTAGCAGGCTCTGACACACACAAAAACAAATTCCCAAAATAGACCGGGGCATGAGACATTTCTATGGAATGAAAATCTTTTCGAAAGCAGAGACAGCTGATGGGAATGTGCTGTGCGTGCTGAAAGTTCATTCCGACTCAACGTATCTGTGCATTTGAGCAGCTGATTGAGCAACGGAGGTGAAGGGGTGTGAGTGTTTGTGTCTAATGGACAGACACATACCACAGCCATACTCACCTGCGCCATTAACCCTCCCCTCCCCTCCCCTCCCATTCCATCGGAGAGCTCTGTGGAAGGAATGTGAGGCGATGAGCGACGTCTCAGGAGGTTTACGTCTCTCGGGGCCTGACAGACTCAGTAAATACAGCAGGAGGGTTGGAGGGTTCGGCTCTGCGGCTACATCTAAATAAAAGGCGGGTCCTGTAGATCCTGTTTAGTGTAAATTGGCATTCATCATCCACTATTAGACCTCGTATGTATGCTGTGCTCATTTACACAAACAAGTTATTAGTAGAGAGGTGTGGCTTTGGAAGAATTTAGTTTGCCGCAAATATGAATGTCACACATGCCTTCTGAGGGTGTCCTGTGGTGTCTGGCAACACGATGTTGTATGTGTTGTTGATCAGTTTGGAGGCCAGGTCAACACCTTGTGCTGTTCTTCATGTTTTTTTTTTTTTTAGTTGTTCCTTGTTGTGCTCCTGGCTGCTGCCATCAAGGAGTGTCATTGCTGTGGGAAGCCATTGTGGAAAAGTACTACAGCTAATGCTCCCTAGGCACAGCTCCTATTGACTCCCATTCAAAACCCATCAAATTTCTCTGCTAAATTTCCTTTCCCTGATGTGTGTCCTGGTCGTCTGATTGAAAATAAATCCATGGTTAGGGATTAGGAAGATATTAGGCCTCAGACAGAGGTATGTTTGTGGGTGGGGGGGCTTGGTTGACATGCTGGTCTGGACTGACCGACAAATCATTCTCAGGTTCTCAGTCAGATTCAGCCTTCGCTCCTCCCTCTCACCCCAATATGGGTCACTTCTGGCTCCAAATCACACAAATCAGTAGAAAGTTTGACGTCACAGAGGCTACGTCCAACTTTTACACACAGTCTGAAGGTGTTATTTGACCAAATGTGCATATATGATAATATATGAACCTCAAATCCCGACCAGTCCCTTGTCCCTTAGAACTAAAGAAGTCACTCGGATGAGCAGAAACCCTACAAGTCCAGTTGCTTTTCTTTGTTTTACGTCTTTGGATATCTGCCATGACCTGGATGACTGAGAACCTTCAGAGACAAGACAAAATTTTGACTAAAAGTGCGACACATCATCTGCATGAAGTGAAGAAAATGCCAAATATAGTCATGTTTTAGTAAAATGGATAAGTAATGAAGCTACCACCGTGTTAGGAGACACATTCTGGTGTGTGAAGCTGCAGGTATTTAACAAACTCAAATGAAAGACTCCTTCAAACGTTAAAGCAACTCTCTGGACCAGACACAGCAATGTTACGCTCTGTTCTCAGTTCGTAGTTCTTTAGTGTCATGTCCTGGTTTTTGTTTTGGAAAGACATAATCCAGATTAATTGTTAAAAACTCAGTATGTGGTAAATGTAACTCAAACATATGTGGTTTAGTTGACTAACAGCGTAATTGCCAGACAAATGACGTTAATTCTTTCTTGATCACCCCTAAGCCGTTACTCTCCAGCTCAGCGTTGACAGCAGTCGCTCTTTAAAGCAATCACAGCTGGCTTTACAGGTCAAACAGGCACCAAATCTTTTGTCATAATTACCCTGACGGTAAAACAGCTCTCAGACTGGCTGCTGACCTCTGACCTGAAGATGGCCCGTGATGACCGCTCACTAATGTGCTTATTTGCTCCTTAATGTCAAAACAGGAGAAAAAAAAAAAGACGGATAGGCTGGACAGGCACACACACAAAAACGCTTCACAAGAACAGCACAAGGTGTCCTCCTCCAAATTCACTAGATCCCAAACTGATCAAGTATCTGTGAGATGATCCACAGAGGCCCCTCCCCTCAGTCAAGTGCAGGTTATTCTTGTACTGAAGTTGGTCAGCTCTAAACTGACCAACTTCCTTCATCGTCCATGTGCTCTCTCTCGTTAATGGTGTCCTCCTCCTCCTCCTATGCTGACGATGTCCAGCTCTACGTATCCCTTAAACATCATCTTTGTGCATCAATAATATACTCTCCTCTTCTACGCTGATGACTGTCAGCTCTACATAAGCACATCTTCACATACATTCGCTCCAACCTGACCAGCTGACTTAGGCCGGGCATACACTGTGCGATATTTTAAATCTTCTGACTCAGCTCCATCTCAAACTGCACGACTAGATCGCTGAGTTCAAAAGTTCACAGCCTACGATTCATGTTCTCACACTATACGGCCTGATGCGACTTGACTGCTCACACTGTACATTCATAAACAACGTGTCGAACTTGTTTGCAAACCTTGCATGTTGTAGTTTGCTGCTCCGCGTCAGACTTTTTAACCCCTTCATGCCTAGTGTCGCGAATTAGCGACGTACTGTTTCCGTTCAGACTGCAGCTGAAATAACGCACGTAATACTACAATGACGGTTTGTGCACGTTCAAAAAATTCCCAGGAACCTTTTGCAAGCACTAGTTTCTCGCAGGACCCGGAGGAGTGGGCAAGTGTGTTGCGCACATATATAAGTAATCCATAGGAATTTATCGTTTTTATCGCGGAATGACATATTCTTAGCGTGGGGAATGTTTTTGACGATATATCGCACATGCCTAATGGCCACCCGATCCGAAACTGATCAAGTATCAGTGGGATGATCCACAGAGGACCCCACTAACACTAATATTTTGCTGACGCCCTCAGAAGGCCCAATTTCTGATGAGTCACAGCTGCTTTGGAGGCACAAGGAGAGACCTGCACAATATTAGAAGGAAGGTGGTCATAATGTTACGCCTGATCTGTGTATGAGAACTAATGGTGACTTCACGAGGCGAGTGGCAAAAGTTGCAGCTCGGTCAGTGTAGCCAGTGGTATGGTTTTTGAGCTGAGTCATGGATGGGGAACTTTGCAATAATGGGCATTGACTGTTTATAGGTGGAGGTGAAGCAAAACACTTAGTAGCGATGGCGGGTGCAGGTGGAGAAGGCTGTTAGCATCAGCTCCGTTGCTGTCTGTGTTGTGGGACCATCGTTTATGAGCCACTAGTGTCTGAATAAAAAAGGCAAAGCATTTCAAGTCCTGAATCTACTTCAAGTGTGTTTTTCAATTTTCTGGCGCATGTCCATGTCCCGTGTCAGGTGTGTCAACGAGGGCAAAGTGCACGGGGGAAGATAAGCGATCCGGTCCGAAGCAGAGCCCAGGACTCCATCCTGTGATGTAACAGCTAATGACAGTAAATGAGTTGAGTTCTCAGTGGCTCCCAGAGGAAAAGAGCAAGCGGGTCGCCCTAAGTGCCGTGTTGTTATTTCTGAAGTGAATGGAGTTTGTTATCACAGCTTGGCCCCCCGTCCTCCCCCCTCCCTCACTTTACAGAGCGACAGAGCAAAACCCCTGCTGCGTTTCTCATGCTAGACACCACATGTCGGCACACACACTCCTATAAGAAGGACGCACACACAGTTCTGCTGCTGGATGCACGAAGGGAAACAAACGAAGGTAAAGGAGATGTGTTTGAGGTTGGAGCAGCTCATGGCGTGCGACTCGCCTTCCACCGCCATGGCTCTGCTTACATGCTACTTATCTAATCGGCTTATCACTCCGGCGGACAGCAAAATACACACATGTGCGCGCGCACACACTCTTTTTGGTAGGCTGTGTACCAGAGCAACCAGTATTTTGGCAGGTGTTCCCCCGGTTTTTCTTAATCAGGATGAGATAATCTTCTCTTTGAGTACACAAACACACACACACACACACACACACACACACACACACACACACACACACACACACACACACACACACACACACACACACACACACACACACAAGATGCTGCAAATAAAAGCATTTACTCAAAAACGCCGCACAGCTTTGAATTCACTTACAAACGTTATCTGAAGATTTCCAAATTTCTGCAGCTGCTCAAAACAATTATATGACAGCTGCACTTACTGCTTACTGTGCAGACAGGATTTTATATATTTAGAAGTGCACCATTTCTAAGTCGACTGTCCAAACAGGCCTTACTCTACTTACAGAGTACTTCAACTTTGGATTTTTGTTAAAGTGACACACGACGACTGAAGTGTATCCAACCGTCAGTGCTTGGCTGGAAGTAGAATACATTTAACCCTAAAAGAAAACAAAAACATCGACCAGCAGGTGAGTCACACAGTGTCACGCGTTTTTCCCCCGTTTCATTTCATTCCTCTGAGCCATCAGTCGTCGGGACAGAGGAATATGTGGCTCCGCATACCAGCCCCGAGCCTGCATACGTAAGGAGGAAGGGGCTGGAAGAACTGCTGGCGTTAACAGTGATAAGTGTGTGTTTGTTTCTGATCATAGCAACCGTAGTGGCTATGACATCTATTGTCCGGCCGGTGGCCTGAAATACCGGAATGGAATATCAGAAGGGAACAGGAAATCAGAAGGCCAAAGCACAGAGAGTGCTCAGCTCGGTGCCGAGACGATTAAGGTCCTCCCTGGAGATAAATCGTTTGGACGTTGTATTGTTTAGAAAATAATAAAGATTCCTCTGGAGTCTGCTGCAGCCCTGGTGTCAAGTGTTGTGGGATCAAGCCGTTACCATTCAGATGAGACTCAGTCAGGCTCATTTCCAGACCTCCAGAATTAAGGAAAGCTTCAAACCCTTTTTTTTCTAATCCTAACCAAGTAGTGTTGTTGCCTGCGATGAGTGAAAACAAATCTAATAATCATTCATTAATTAATTTTCCTGCGACCACTTGTCCTCTGTGGATGGTTGCTGGGCTGGAGCCCGTCCCAGCTGCCATCGGGCGAGAGGCGGGGTACACCCTGGACAGGTCCCCACACCTTACAAGTTTGTCATACACTTAGCTTTATGCAAATTACCAAATGAGTCACTAAGGAAACTTTTCCATTGTTTATGTATGAGGAAGTAATAATCTGCACAAGAACAAAAACAGAACAGTCATGCAAATGTCTCTCAGAGAGACTTGAGGTTTTAATGGAGCGTCTTCTCATCTTTATTCTGTGTTCTGAGGGTAGCCGCTGCATTTCATCGACTACTGGAGGAAAATAAACAACTTATCTCGATACGGCGACTCCCCGACATAATGTGCTCTAATCAGTTAAAATACAAACATGAATAGAAGTGTGTATATATATGCATGTGTATGTTATAGGTACTGTACAGTATATAAATGCAAGGCTATAATAACATATGCCGGCGTGCACCTATACGTGAACATACAGAAACAAAACTTTGTGAATTTCTGGAAGAGAATAGCCCCTTTAAGAAAAACCAAACTGATCAATGAGTGGATGAGTGTTTCAAAAAGAAAAGCACTTTCAACGTTGAGAGCACAATCATAGAAGAGGGAGCTATCTCTTAAAGAAATGACCTAAAACAAGAAAATTCATTAGAGAAACAGAAACCACCTGGAAAGAGAAAACTTCTTACTTTCACTCTTTCCATTTAACAGTGCAAACATCCCGAAGCGATGCATTCTTCTAGTCTGTTTGTGCATTTGGTTTTTTGCCTGTCCTCTTTTTGTTTTCAATACTGAGGGAAACTACAGAAAAAAACAGTTTAGATTCACGTCGTTTATCAGATTCCACTCTTCTGCGCCGATCCTCAGCAAAGCTCTCGAGTGAAAGGCTCAGGGATATTTGCCCTTTGGGGAAAATTTAGTGCAAATACCTTCAGGATTAGCACATGTTCTGAGACACAGAGGGCTACAGCTATGTGGGGTATGCACCTGGCCAACACCGTGTGGATCGGCCGAGTGCGATGTATGAGCACACCTGGGAGACGAGCTCAGGTGAATCTGCAGAATCTGTCAATCAGAGTCCAGGTCGCCCTACAGCAACGTGCCGGTTCGAAGTTACTGCTGCCCCGTTTGGGTTCGAACCCGAGCTCCTGTCCTTAGATCTGTGCTATATAAACATGCAACCACATATTCTACACTGGAGCATGAGTGTGCACACACACAGACACACACACACACACTCAGATTATCTTGGATGTTTATACAGAACGACTCGAGCACAGATCAGATAAGGCTTATCTGATCCGAGAGCATAGCTCATTAAATCAAGTGTGAGAAATTCTCACGCACCTGTCTGCTGCGTGCTGAGTGTGTCTGTGTGTGTGTGTGTGTGTGTTTTGTCGCAGCAGGAAAACGACTCGAACATATTTATGTCTTTGTTTGGCAAGTGGCATTGCAAGCCTGTCCTTTGTGCTCTTTCACTACCACATTCCTTCACCTGGGATTTTTGTCTTTCACTGGATTCCATTAGCCCTCTCACGTTAAGCAAACACCAGCAGCAACCGAATGTGTGGCAACATTCAATGTAGTTAAGCTGCTTTATAGCGCGAGGGATGATAAGATAATGCTGGCTCGCTCTGAGGTCTCAGCCCATCCTGTTGCGCCAGTTGTAACTAATCTCTCATGTTTATTTCCTGGATTAGACTGCAGATACAAACACTTTGACGAGTTACAGTTTTCTGCCTTGCAAAGACGTTTCACAGAAAACACAGAGAGACATTGCCTCATGAGAAGTTTGGGTCACGCTTGGCGGAGATTCAGCAGACTGGCTATATGGTCGGAAGGTGTTGCACAAAGCTGTTGGCACAAAATCACAAACCCGTTCTTTTGTTTGTTTTTTCTATTTCCTCCACAATAAAGGCTCAATAGAAATTAGGAAAGAGAGATTTTGTATACTTATGCGTCATTATTCTTCAATACTCATCAGTAGACGAGCATATATTCACGTAGCGTGATTAAACAGGATCTCTGAGATAATGCAGAACTCCCGGTTTTGTGCTTTTGGACACTGACATTAAGTCATAGTTCATGCATGAATTTTAACTTTAACTTGCAAGGAACAAAAATGTTTTCAGGCAGTTCTCTCTCTGGACAAGTTAAAGCAAACGTATGCACAAAGTCAAACGTTCGTTATCGGAGGAAAACAACCTCTTAGTGAGGCTGTAAATGAGATTTCACCCCGCTAACACGGTTAGAGATAACAGGAGAAACTGCAAGAAAATAATACAACTGAACACATGCTTCCTGTCATGAACAAACACACCGATCAGGCATAACATTAGGACCACCTTGCTAATATTGCATAGGTCTCCCTTTGTGGTGACTCATCGGAGAATGGACACGGGTCTTCTGAGGGTGTCCTGTGGTGTTAGTGGGGGGGCATTTAAGGGAGGGGCCTCTGTGGATCATCCCACAGATACTTGATCAGTTTGGGATCTAGTGAATGTGGAGGCCAGGTCAACACCTTGTGCTGTTCTTCTTCCTAAAGTGTTTTTGTGGCTGCATCCAGAAACCGCATCCTCCTCAAGGAGTGTCATTGCTATGGGGTGGGGGTGTCTGGTCTGGTCTAGGTGGGTGCTACATGTCTAAGTAACATCCACACCAATGAATGAAGCCAGGTCCAGAAGTTTCCCAGCAGAACACTGAACTGTTGCAAGATGGTTTAGATGTTATTCACTTCTCCTGTGAGTGTGGCTGATCACTGTACAGCTAATATCTTATTATTGTGAATATATTGTTACCTTCTAAACGTTTTAGCGTTTAGTCATATAGTGTCAAATATTTTAGGCTTGCTGTTTTTATTTTATTAAAGTAGGCAGGTGTCTTAGCTTCAAGTGCACAGAGGACGCTGTAAACTGTAATTAGAGTTCATCCTGCAGAGGCGTGTTTTGTTATTACAAATGTCTTTCTTACTCATCAGACCATCTGCATACTAGAGCTGTACATTACAACATGTTGAAAAGCATTTTATTAAATGTTTAGGTTCTGCTCAGTAGAACAGGTGGCATTAATCAGATGTAGACGACTTCCTGAAGAGTCAGTTCAAAAGATAAAACAGAAAAAGAGCGAACACAGACAGCAGGAACATGATGTTTTTGACAAAATGCAAAATTAAAATCATGATCAAAAGAGCAAACAAACAAAAAAAAATTAGCTTTCAGTGCTGTGTTGGGGTTTGACGTAAAAAAGACGCAAGGCAGGAAGCAGCCCGTTTGAAGCTTGGAGGCGGTATCTGATTGTCAGTTTGGTGGACTGTGTTGTCTGTGCTGTCCCATTCAGTGTGCCATAGTTGCTGCAGTCAGATCAGATCTGCAGCCCGGCCTCTGTGACGTCACGAAGCTCGCTGAGCGTGCCAGCACTCCCAGCCGTCAGAGGAGGCCCGCATACGCTGGCACGTTATTGTCGCATGCATGATAATCTGGCTGCGGCAGAAACAGAGCGGCGATGGGGGGGAGCTGATAGGCGGCAGCCGGCCGCGGTGGTGGAGCTGCTGTACTCGGTGTGCGGAGGAGGTGAGAAGGAGAAATGTGATAACATTGTTGTAACATCTCTGGCACTGATTGCCGGTAAAGCGCATAACTCTGAGGAAAACACTGGAACCGAAGAATCTCTTTACGTATTTGCTTTTTTGTTTTCCTCTTTTCAAGTTGCATCTGCAGGTTGGTATCACTGTCTGCAATCTCTGATCAAAGGGAAACATACTTTCATAAATCAGGTGACAGTCCGAAATAACAGAGGCTCATGGCTTGCAAAAGAAGAAGCTTTATTGTTATTGTACAAGAATACAACGAAAGTCTGTTGGGCAGCATCTCTCGTAAGTAATATAAGTAAAACATTAAGGTACAGTAGAAATATTGTATATAAATAGTCTGTATTTACACTAATGCAAAGAACAGCTGTAAAAACGAAGTCCATTTATTTGCTGTGGGAGGTAGTGTGTGTGTGTTTGGTTGGTTGGTTGGTTGGTTGGTTGGTTGGTTGGTTGGGATGCAGGGGGTCATGGTTCCTGCAGCAATCTTTTCACAGCCATGTCCATTTAAGTCTGTTTGTGCGGGCTCACATGACTCTAAGTCTGCCAGAGGGAAGGCTGGTGAAAAGAGAGTGTCCCGGGTGGGCGGGGTCGTCCTGGATCTTCGTGGCCCGTCGGAGGAGTCGGCTGGAGTAGATCTCCTCCAGGCATGGGAGTGGAGAGCCAATGATCCACTGAGGAGTCATTATGGCCCACCACGCTGTACATCCATACGCCTGGACATTGACTCTCCTGTGCAGTGATTGTTCTTCCTCAGACGCTGCTGGGGCTTTTTAATAATGTGGGCGGAGTTCACAGTGCAGCCCAGGTTCTCTGAAATGTACAGTCCAAGAAACCTGAAGTTTGTGGCCCACTCATCTTCTTCCCCATTGACGCTCAGGCCTGAGTGCAGTGTGGCCTTCAGCTTCCGGATGTCGATGATGCACAGGTGTCCACCTCCACCTAAATGGAGTCAGGCTCTGCCAGGAGGGTGGGTCCCAGTGATGTCCCAACATTGAGACAGATTGCAGCCTATTACTGAAGGAGCTTCTCTGCTGTGTAGAGGCTGGTGGACATTGTTCATGGTGAACCGGATTTTGTTCAAGGTCACCAGACTCCACCTCTGTTCCTTCTGTGTCAGCTTGTCCAGCCATGACATGTCCTACTTCTTAGTGCTGCCTCCTCGGCACACTACAGCGTAGAAGAGGACACTGGCAACAACAGTCTGGTCGAACACGTCCAGCAGCTTCTGGAAGATGTTAAACGATCTTAGGAAATAGAGACAACAATTCACACTCACACCTACGGATGATTTAGAATCACCAATGAACCTAACCAGCATGTCTTTGGACGTTGGGAGGAAGCTGGAGAACCTGGAGAGAACCCACGCAGACACAGGGAAAACATGCAGACTTCAGAAAGAAAAATAGCCGGCCAAAGGATTTCAAATCCAGAACCTCCTTGCTTGTGACGCATCAGTGCTAACCGCCACACCACTGTGATTGAATAAAACAAAGGACACGGTAAATCCCAAAAGAAGCAAATTAGTGTCAACACAAATGTTTAGAGCTGTCAAAACGACAAACACATACATCAAATGTGAGCTAGACATCATTCTTACGCGTGAAGTCAACGAGTTTGGAATTTTTTTAGGTTAGTTGTAATAAGGAATGTGAAGCTTTTGCAGCCTAATTTGTTTTATATGCTCTATATAACTACTCACACCTACAGCTTATTTGGTATTAACCGCCAACTGAATTCATGAAACTAGTTTTCATGCCTTCATTACATTACTCTATAAAATTAATACTTGCTGTCTTAACACTGACCTGCCACATCATTTCCAAACACAACAATATCTGAATTTGTATTTCTTCTAATAATTTATGGCGGGCGAGGCTACAGGCGGGAGAACATTATGTCCACTCGTTGCAGGTTCGGCAGGTTAATGCCCAACCCCGCCACAGGATACTACACCTCCACCAGTCATCCCGGCAACCTGAAGGTCACATCACTGCTGCGTCAGGCACAAACGAACGTACATATCACATTTACTGTTAATGATTTCATTCAGGTATTTTGTTTCAGGTTGTCAGGTGACTTGAGGATAAAATCTCAGACAAGCAAATGTCAAGCAAAAGTGCAGGAAGCTCCGGGAAACTGACATTCAAGGTGGAATTTAAACGGCCGTCACCTGACTTTAAAACAATGAAATAACAGTGTGTGGCCTCCTCCTGATGACTCACTATCATCTGATATTACATAAGTCTGTCCTTGATTTGACATTCGTAAATTAAATATATTACAAATCTTTAAATGCATGCACAGATTTAAAAAAAAAAAAACATCACAGAACATGGTGGTGTTTTCTGCAAGGATTACTTCCAGTGGCAGATTTGAAGCTACACGTTTCTACAGTACGGATGTATTCCTAAAACTCCTCTACAACCAACAAGTGGTGGCAAATGTAGGTGAGTCAGGTAAATAAACTATGGTTTAACTACAGGAAACTTGATGTTGAAGTGTTGTTACAGTCTGTTACCACCGTCTGATGAGTCACCGTCTACCTTTGGTGTTTTTTGTCTGAGCCTGACTTCGCAATTTAGAGACTCACTTATCTGAAACATCAAATGAAAACACCTTCAGATTACATTAGTTCTGCTTAGAGCATTTTTCATTTTGGCATATTTATGTTCTGTGATGAAGGTATCAAGAAAAAAAAAAACTCTACAAAGGCTGAGGAAATTTGTCAACCAAACTCCTCAGCAGCTTTTACAGACGTACAGTTGAGAGCGTAATCACTTCACTCATAGTGTGGTTTTGGATCTACACCGCTCAGGAGAAGGATCGGTCTCCAACATGTGATTAAAAACTGCACGGTTCATTTCCAAGAGCAGCTCTCCCCCGTCACTAAAGGACAATTACACAACCAGGAGAGCCCACAACTTCACCAAGCCGGCGGGGTCAATGTTGCCAGATGGAAAATTCACTTTAAAACGATCGTATTATGACTCAAACGATCGTACGCACTAAAACAACTTGGAGGATAATCACACGCTAGGGCAGTTCATTTAAGATCAAACCTATTCTATGTGCAAGGAACTGCAATAACATACAGTATAAACACAGAGGCTTGGCCATTTGAATGAAACAACTGCTTTGTTCATTATCAGTCAAACAGCAAATTATCGTATATTTGCCGTTTTAAATCATATATCGTATAAATACCGCTGCACCTCACAAAGTTTTCATTAAACAGACTTCCCCTGTACGTATCCACTTTATTTCCTTATTTTATTTATTGTTTTTTCGTGAGGGAGACTTGCACAGAGTAAGGAATTAGACTGTACGGTCTAAACCACAGTGTTTTTACTGCTCATACAACAATGACCACGTTGAACAGAGTAATAGCACTTTCTCTACTGACTGTCTTTCAGTTTCTGCTCGACCACTTTGGTCCATATGGTTTCAGAAAGTTGCCGCAGACAAGGTTCACATAGATCAGGAGTTAATAAATGACCACATACAGCCATAATGTCAAGTAGATACTGTTTATGTCTACGCTGCTTACTATAAACCACATACAATGAAAAGGCTGTGGAGCAATAACCCCAAAGGTCAATTTCTACCTAAATGAGTGTTCAAATAAGCTGATAAGCACCTGTATTACTCACATTATGTTATATGTGTTAATTAGGGCAGGGGAATCGCTACTGATATCATAAATTTAAATGATTCTGATTCACCGGGTCCCAATTTGATCAAATTCCGTATCAATAAATTTTCCGTTCTGAATCTGTTTTGCTTATTTGTGGAAGAAATATGTGGTATTTAACTCCAGTAATCTACTTCTGGCATTTTTGGCTTTGCTTCCGTCCAGCTCCTGTCTGTCGTCATACTTTTTGAATGTGATCATCGGATTAGCACGTGGACAAATCTCGTTGTGCAGCCTCCTGACACGAGCTGTGCGGAACCAGTCTTAAGAGACCGCAGCAAGATTATTATAGAGATGATACAGGAAATAGTTTTTATTTTTATTTTCACATGTAGGATTATTTGAATCGATATTGAATCTTAAATTTCATTTCAACCCAGGTCTGGTGTTAATGTCAAATTGATGGAAGAGACTTGCAGTTGCTGCAAAGAACTATTAAAGGGGAATTACTGTTTTTTTTACAACCTGGACCTTATTTCTAGTTTAAAATACAATCGTTTACTCAGCCATATAACTTTTGTGTAATTTGAAGCCGTTTGGAAGATATTTAGATCCAGTGGAGTGCCATATATATCCATACAATGGGAGTGAATGGGGCACCGAAACGCAGCCTCTACATAATGAATTATCTGCCACGAACCTCGTCTATTTCACCAATATTTTGGTATGATACACTAGTGCTATTCCCCGTTGAGTCCGGAGTTACCTGTTATCTATTCGCAGACGTGCAGCGGTTTGTTGTTCTTTGGCCAAATGTTCCTCTCTCTGCCTTCGCATCTTCCTTTCAACGAGCTCCTAATCCGTATATTGTAAATCATAAACAAAGTCGCCGTCCACAACCTCAGAATCGGAAAAATATTCAGCCATGTTGCAAAAATAGCAGCAGAACATTACAGGTAAACAAGCTGACTGTCGTGGGTGTGCATGGCGCTCAGAGATGACATCACCCAGGTCAGAGGTTAGTTAGTAGGTCAATCTATGGAACCCAAATGATGATAACAAGTAGGTCGGGACTCAACGGGGAATAGCACTAGCGTATCATAACAAAATATTGGTGAAATGAATGAATTTCGCTGCAGATAATTCGTTATTTAGAGGCTGCGTTTCGGTGCCCCATTCACTCCCACTATATGGATATACATATAAACAGGAGAGGCGTGGTTATTCTAACTATGCCCAGTGTTCTGGTCCGTGAGGAATCCTACAGACTGTGGAATAATCTCCAGTTGACATAGCTGGTAAAGAGTGGCATAACTACAACTGTTGGATAAATACCTGTAAGATTTGGTGAAACGTATGAAGCTCCCCGCAGGTGAAATTCTGACGTTATCTATCTGCTTGCACCTTTTTATTTAAACAGCTTGACATCTACTTGGCACAAGCTTTGGTTACAGACACTGATGGCTCCCAGACAACGCACCACAAAGTCTTCAGGGTGATGCCCGATCTTTCCTCTGGTGCTTGAGCGCAACCTCGCAGAGCTCGTTTGAATGTGTATACTTTACACTGGAGAGGGCTGTTGTCTCCTTTACTGTCAACACGGCCCCGAGGCACGAGGCAGAAGAACTCTGCGAGGTGACAATTTATCCTTGGGGCCACACCTCGCATGCTAGCACAACAGCGGCACTATAAATAAACTCATCATTGTTAGCGAGGGCCTGAACTGCATGCCACCAGCCAAAGTTTCCATAAAGACATAAAGGCTTTGGGTTTGCTGCGCGATCAAATCAATCCTTACTGACATCAGCGGCCGCATTCCTTCGCAAAATCTGACATAGGGACGGCCGTCATCGAGTAAATCATCTGGAAAATACACACAGACGCACACACGCCATAAATCAGCGCAGGTGCTACGCAGGAGAATGGGAGGGAGGGAGTGGAGGAAGGTGGGGGGGCTTTAGCTTAAAACCGTAATTATGGGCTTTGTGTTATTTTTAGAGCTGAAGTCAGAGAATAAAAAACAATAACAGAAGCTTCTTCAGCACTTAAGCCGCAGACAAACACGAACTTCACCGGTTCAATCCAAGCCCATATGAGTAATGTCAGGCCTGATCACCCTACGGGCTGAACCCAAATACTCGAGCACAAGACTAAATAAAAGCCAGGACGTGAAGATGAACTTTGTTTTTTAACACAGAGGGAACCCCCTGTTTCTGGTGATCCCTGTGCTATTGATATCTGTCATAACAACACTTCGGCAGAACCAGTTTTGTAATGGCAACTACACACTCACACACACTGACTCAACACCGGCCCAACCGCAACTGCTCAGCACACACGCGATGGCATTCTCTCAACAATGACTCACAGCTATTATCTGACACTATTAAGCATTGTGAAACACTAGCCGGGTTACCCTCGGAGTCACATACTGTCAGTCACCGTTTCCTCATATTTCCTGCTAATCCTTTTCTCAGACAAACATGGGCGAGCGGCTAATGGCACGAGTGTGTTTGGACATGTCGAGCCAGTGGCCGAGTTGCGTGTGACAGGCGATCCGTCACGCTCACCGTACATAAACTATCGCCGCACCACACACACACATCCATAGAAAAACTCAGGTGGCCGTGATAAGATACACGATACAGGTGAGCTGCGACCAGGTGATGGGACAGCACAGCCCCGGGTCAATGTCACTCACGAAACATGTTCAACCTGCGATAAGAAACACGCTGGTTATGTAAAATGCTATCTAAACATTGCTCAAAGCAGAAAGGCATCTGGTGCGAACCCTCGTCTGACTTGAACATGAGACGTGTGTGTGTAGGTGTAAGGAATGTACAGTATTTTTCCATCTAGGTAATCTTGAGACGTTACGGTGTTGTCCTGCGTTCGGAGCACTGCGTCTGTCTGGAGTGGCCCACAATATAAACTATGATCTCTAAGCGCGTGCTGTCCGACTGCTAGTAGCACTCAGAGATATTAGATCATGCGTAGTTTTCAGGAACCTGCCACCAAGAGAACAAAACATTTAGACGTAGAGACCTGCCTCTTGTTCCACGATTATAATTATTTCAATAAAGAGACATCGAAGAGAGGTAAAGACCAGCTACAAGAGTTTATGGGAACATTTAGTAGTAGGTAGTAGTATATAGGAGCAGGACCCATGAAGTATACATCAATCAGCCACAACATTATGACCACTGACAGAAGAAGTAAACAACATCGACCATCTGTGACGATATAATGTTCTGCTGGGAAACTTCTGGACCTGGCTTCATTCATTGGTGTGGATGTTACTTAGACATGTAGCACCCACCTAGACCAGACCAGGCACCCCCACCCCATAGCAATGACACTCCTTGATGGCAGCAGCCATCCCCAGCAGGATGCAGCCACAAAAACACTTTAGGAAGAAGAACAGCACAAGGTGTTGACCTGGCCTCCACATTCACTAGATCCCAAACTGATCAAGTATCTGTGGGATGATCCACAGAGGCCCCTCCCCTCAAAGGCCCCCCCCACACTAACAACAATTTGTTGCCAGACACCACAGGACACCCTCAGAAGGCCTATGTCCACTCTCTGATGAGTCTCAACTGCTTTAGAGGCACAAGGAGACAACTAGATAATATTAGGGCAACATGTGAAGCCAACACTTTTCGTAGCAATGGCGAATGCAGGTGGAGAAGGCTGTTAGCAAGAGGTTTCCAGCTTGGTACTTTATCATCTGTTCATCTGAAAGCCTGGCGTCCACAGCTCTGTATCTACCGTCATACATGTGCAATAGTTTGAACATGATTCTGTTTACCTGGCCTCCAAAACTCTGATGAGTCACCACAAGGGAGACCTACACAATATTAGGGAGGTGGTCATAATGTTATGTCTGATTGTTGACATATAGACTGATGAAAACTTAGGTTGGATCAAGTGCATTTATTTTCCTTTTAAAAGTAGTGATTCACAAGTAGAAACAGTCATGAAATGGAAATACTAGTTGGTGGCTGCAGGTACAAATGACACAAATATCCCTCACAGATGTTGTCATGTTTGATAAGAGGCTGAGCTTTAGAGATGGAAATCTTTGGCCGCTTTCAGATTAGCTAGTTCTGTGGAAACTTTTCTGTTTCCATTCGCACCAGCAACAGGACCGCCGAGGTGAAGGAGTAGCCGGTTAGAAAGGGACTAACTGGTCCATTTCTTCATGCTCTTTCCAGTATTAATGCAGTAGTTGTTTGCGCGGTGAGGCAGGAGCAAGATTAGAGCTTCAAAATGAAGCAGCTCCAAATAGTCCTCAGTTCCTGCAGACACCCACTAAGACAAATAAACAGTTACAGCAATGATACCAAACAGTTCCAGCCCCAGTCAGAGAGCACCTTTCAGTATCTGGAAAATATCTAATTGCAGTTTTTCTCAGCAGGATCCAGGCTCGTATTTGCGGTCCAGATATTTTCACAATACGTTTCTCGTTTCTGCATAATTTGAATCAGATAAAAAACAAAAAAAAAAAAACGATGACAGCTTTCCAGGCTTGCAGATCAGCGAGAGAACAGGCAACTTCGGTGTAAGCTTGTCTGGTTTTCTGGAGAAAAACGAGCAAGTTGGATCCAAGATGTTAGCGGTTGAATGCACATTGAAGAATATATAATAAAACATGTTTACTTGCTTGATTGCTTAGTGTAATCTGAGATAAGGATCTGTTTCTTTATTCACTAACCCAAGCAGTCCCCCTTATTTTCTCATCTAATGTTATATTCTAGCAACTTCTGTTGAATATTATAATGTTAATCGTTTAATTTGAAAGTCGACATGGATAAAGAAACCCGCAGAAGAGATGTGCAGAACAAGGATCTAAGAAGTGGACGCTCAGAAGACTCTGGATTTTAAAGTGAAAGGTGCAGTCTTTTTTTAAACTCTTATGCCGCCCTTTTGTTTCTGACTTTGATCCAGTTCATATTTACAGATGTTGCATTTTAGTAGCTGTCCCATTTCTCCCCCGTTACGTTCTCAGCGAAAGAAAAATCATTTGTTGCCTGCAGCTGGAGACAAGTCCGATCCTTGTGTCCTCTGCAGAGGTTCCGTCTTTTTCACTGAGACACTAAGACATAAGAAGACCGGGGGTTATGATTGCAGCAGCAGCAGGCCTCTCAAACAGCGCTCCGGTCTCTTTCTCACACATGGACCACCTGGGTGATCTGTTTATGGAAGCCATCCCAGCTTCTGGCCCAGAGCGCATTCGAGCTATTCATGCCTCTTTTGTTTAAAGAAAGTCAATTTATAAAGTCTACTGCACAAGCAGTATGCAGATTAGAAACAGAGTGACTTGTCCAATCAGCCCAATGCTTTCAATCTGGACACAAGGCAGCTCTGTCCTGCAACCAGGACATTAAAGGCTTATTTCACTGGTTTGGATTAACATGGCTCCTTTGGTGGATTACATATAAGAGAAGTCTCCTAAATCTCCAGAGATCTTCTAAAATTATTCCGCGTTCCCAGAGCAACATTATGTAAACTTTGAGTTAAATGGAGGTGGGAGGGGCAGGTATGCGTTTCGTGCGAGGCCAAAGTGTTTCCACAGGTTAATTTGTAGGGAGCAGCTCCCGTTGTTATCACGCACTGCAGAGCACTTTGTTTTGCTCCTGTCGTGAAAAGTGTTTTCGAGCTAACCCAAACACGGTCTATAGTAACAGTGATATTATCTACCTGAGCACGCGGGGCCCACCTGCGGGGCTCTGACACAGCGAGATGGATGTTTTACCTCGTCTGCACGAATGGGCCCGGAGCAGAGGAGGGAGGCAGTGGGGTGGGTGGGTGTGGGAGGAAAAAGGCGCAGAGAGGGGGAGGGAGGCGGGACGGAAGATTTTACAGGCTAACACGCATGATGCTGTTTGGGCAGGTTGAGCCTGCAGACTCGCTGACTTTTCATCAGCTAGTTTTTCTTTGCCTTAACGGCCACACTATAATTAATCAGATGTCTGGGTTGGATAGGCACGCAAGGGCTGGGTTCAAGACCTTTTGTTTGGATAGATGCCGGGTCAGGTGTGTAGCTGTATAAATAGTTACCGCCTGTTTTCTCACAACGCCTTACAGAGAAAGTTCAATTAGAGTGGTGTGGCTGCGACACATCTCCTGACATGAAGGAGCCTCGCAGTGCAGCAATTATGGGTTCTTTCTTTTTTTGCATAATTTGAGCTTGTTGGATTTGAGTGTGAAAGAAGTGTCCTGACAAGTGATTCTATTTATACATCTCCTTACCCCTCGGTGAACCGTTAATTCTCTCGCCTCAGCGTTGAAACGAGAACCGCCGGTTTCTCCGTGCGAGACATCGGCTGCGGCACAGCTGAAGTTCATGTCACGGAGAGGCACTGGGACGCGGTCGCACCGCCCCGCCTCGGCTGACCCCGCGTTTCCTCCATTGTCATGCCGCTCACCTGTGACCGCCCATCCCAGTCGGCGAGCAGGTGCTTTAGTTTCCTTCTCTCCGTCCAGCTGGGTGTCCCAACGGTCAAACCTGTTTCTGTGGCATGCAGGGGGAGGTAACGGATCCATAAAAGTACGTAATCACTGGACGGATACAATTCCAAATTAAACAAGAGAGTTGTTAGGGCTGTTAGGGTTAGTGCCAAAAAAATCACAACAAGAACATAGATCTGAGATTGAGTCATAGCCGATGGTTCATCCTAAATGTTGGGATACGGGTGTGGCCACTTCATCCATCCAAGAGTCAATGAAGAGACCAAACTTAAAAAATATCCTATCCAAGACCTGATGCAATCTCTGCAGCTTCCTAAAGTCTGTCCTTGTCTTCTCTAGAGTTGGTCTCCTGTGTCTTCCTAAAGTCTGTCCTTGTCTTCTCCTACAGTTGGTCTCCTGTATCTTCCTAAAGTCTGTCCTTGTCTTCCTTGTCTTCTCCTAGAGTTGGTCTCCTGTGTCTTCCTAAAGTCTGTCCTTGTCTTCCTTGTCTTCTCCTAGAGTGGACTGGATTCAGTCCAATAAATCTTCCAGTCAAAGTTAATGTAGTGTGGAGAGGGTAGCTGGTACCTTGTGTTCTCTCCCCCAGAAATGTTCTGCTCATCCAACGCTGCCATAAACTCCCTAACCCTCTCTGGAAGATGTTTCTCCTTGACGCTGTCTCCAGGAAACTTTTCTCTTCTTCTAAACGTTCAGTGTTTGTTGTTGTTGTTTGGATGCAGCCTTTAATCTGAGTGCACTCAACATGATTTCTTTTTGAAGGTGAATCTAGCCAGAAGCCCTCACCAAACATCCACATTGCAAAACGTACAAGCTTCTGTCCGACTTCATTTTAAGTTCATTTGTAAAGTTCTACTACACAGCAGACATTTTTGTCACGTGATTTTGGTTCTTCTTCTTCTTCAAGCTTGGGCAGCTTTGACGCGAGCCAACCGCCATTAAAACAAGAAGAAGAAGAAGACATTTTGGTGCAACATGGAGGTAACTGCAAAAGATCAGGCTTGGATGAAGCCCAACACTCATCTGATCATTTTAAAAATACCTGGATCGGCCTTGATACTGAGCTCCTGATTCTTATTTTTTGTTTTCGGCTGCACACTGAGATTTCAGACACAACATCTAATATGCTTTGTTGGAAACTACAGTGACCGTGTCCAGCATAAACTCTAAATATGTCCAGGATACAGGTTTACAGGAAGGTGGGATCAATTCATTCACTTTTCACGCTAGGTCTCTACCAAAACAAAAGACCAAAACGATTTCAGCCTTTAATCCGTAACATGTAATAAAGCTTTAATGATGCAGGATAATCCTAGCAGCCATGTTTTATGGGTCTGGTGTCTGTCCGTGCAGCCAGGCTGCTGCTGTTTGCTCCGGTGGATCAATGCTGGAGCGGAGGCTGGGGACATTACAACCCCTCGGGGCCAGCTGGAGGAGATTAGGCCTTTTTTTTTCTTTTTTTTTGTCATCAAACTTCCGATCCTTAATGATATTCATTTGGGAATTATCTCCAGATCAATATCTAACAGCACTTACTACAAACAGTAACATCTGCACGGGGGCCCAGGTTTCTAATTACCCTCGCAGCGAGCCGTGCACAGAGATTAGAAAACTCTTATGTTTTATATATAAATTGGGGAAAAGGGGTTAGTCTAAAGTTTATTAGCTTCCTAATGTTTAGCAGGGAACCACCTTTATTTGATTAGCTGATGTGTGGACAGAGAAGGCTCTGATTTCGAGGTTGGTGTCATTTCACATGTTGATGATTTGGAAAGGAGTCGGCAATTAGTTTAAAGTCTATTTTGAGCCGTCTCAGAATTTAGACGGCCTTTCAGGATTTATGTTTTGAGACACTGGCAACGTCTAGAACGGGATTGTAAGACAGAAAATTGGACACGAGTGCACGGACAAAGAGAATATCTGCAGAATAAGCAAGTCCTCGAGCCAAATATGGGGAAGCGTTGCAATGACTGATGTGCCTGCTTCATAAATTACTGGCTTTAAATCTCGCTTTTTTTCGCGAGCGCTTCCTGCAAGTTAAAAAAAAAAACTGCTGCTGGACTGCGTCTTGCGGCTGGAGAGCTGGTAAAAGTCACGCTCGGGAATCTGGGTCTAGAAAAATTCAGTATGAATCACTGTGAAGCTTCTGAGTGAGATAAAGATTTGTGGAAGAATGCAAAAAAAAATCAAAGGAGAAGTTTCCCGACAGTCCTGACTTTTAATCTTGAGCATAGTTCAAGTGCACAAAACACTAAAGCCTGCATTTCCTACTCCATTTGTTAAGAAGATGAAATCATCAAGGTTATTTGTATTTCAGAAATGTCCCGTAACGACCACAAAATATATAATAGTACGGCTCTTTTAACAGACAAAAAGAAGCATTTCACCACTAAAATGTCGGCACTAATGCAGTCTGGAATAAAGTTTTAGGCGAGTCTAGGAATGTGTGTTTTATAACAAATTTGGAAGCAGCTTTTGTAAAATACAAAGAAATATGCTGAAAGACCAGAAAATGGTCATTTCCAACTTTAAAAAAAAATTAAATAAAAATGAAAAGTATAGGCCTGGGATAGTCGTTTCCAACCCACAGACTAATGTTATCAATCAGCAGGGTGTTTGTTGGGTTGTCTGTGGGAGGATTCCTTGGTAACTGCTCAAAATCCGTGCTATGTTTGCTGTTAAAGCCCCCGAGCTAGATGTTCCACCTCTCAATCAGAGGAGTAAGAGGGGCGGTTAAGGTTCAGACGGTGCAAAAATAGCGCTGTGCGGAGCCCCGCGGTAGGTTGAGAGGCAGGCGAAGCATCTCGTGCAAACCACTATGCGTGAGTAGAGTGTTTGGATCCTATTTCAAGTTTAGACAGAAAAGGGCTGAACGGCTGCCAGGTAAACAGAGCAGCGCAGGTACTGATTTGGCCCCGTGTTTATGCTTACACAAAAACAGCCTACAGCGCTGCTGAATGGAGGTAGGTCCTATCAGCTGCAGCGATAAAGCGAGGTGTCTATGGCTGAGATCAATCATTGCTCCTTTTTTCTTCTTCACCCCTCCCCGTCGCCTCAACTCCCCCCATGCCTTTCAGCTCGGCATGCGAGGGGAGGGCGGGTGGAGGGGCGCGGGGGGGGGGCTCTAGCGTGTGAAGAGCTGAAATGGACGATAGCGGGCAGATAGGACGGGACGTATTGAGCCCGTGTGGCCCGCATGGCTGAGGTTCAATGACAGACGTGCCCTAACTGTAACATTTTACGGGCGGGGATTAAGGGGGTGCACACGGGTCTGCTTTCCCTTTGATGGCAGACCACCATCAGATATCAGGGCCTGAAGAGTCTGAGCCTGAGCCGGTGGTTGTGTTCAGGTATAAAAGTCAGGAACAGTATGAATATAAAACATAGACAAAGAAAAAGATAACTTGTGGAGCTCTTTTAGGATTAACCTTGCAAACAAAAAAGACATTTAACTCTACATTTTATATTTAAGTTTGACAGAAAAAAAGAGCTAACTTAAAGTTTCTTAACATCTAAACTCCTCAGGTTTGAAGAGGAATAACCTTCACGTGATCAGCTGATCTGCAAACAGAGACGAGGTTGATTTTCTTCCTTTGAGGTTTCTGCATTTGCATCTAATGAGAGGAGAGACAGAAACAAAAACACAGCTGCAATTAAAAACCATTCACGGTTGACCTTTGGGGACGGAGAGAACGTGGACTAACCTGACAGACGGGGGGTCAAGAGGCGTACTTTGTTGCTCGATGACAGGAGCGTTTGCGTCAGTCAACGTTTGACTTGATCACATAAACCCGTGAAGTGACCCTTGCGCCGACACGAGCCCTCGCACTCGAAGCAAGCGAGGGTCACCCGGAGAGCGAAGGTTCATTTGCTTTTTAAAAGATTGAACTAGTGCACAAACATATCGGGGCATTGTGTTGCACAAGTCGTTAACGGAGGGGGTGAGCTGGAATTACATCACTGTCTCTTGCATGTGATTTAGGTCCTCGCTGTGCCAGGCTGCCTTTCACCCGTGCTTCACCTGTACTTCACCTCTCTCCTTAATTACTTTAATTACACCCTTGTTGGCTCCGTTTATTTATATGCATCTTCTCTCTCTCTCTCTCTTTCTGTTGGTCTGGCAGGGTGTGAGCACCTCAGGTAAGAATGCAGGAGAACCCAAAATAGCAACGAGCGGCTGCCAACTAACTTCAGGATACGCTGCTGCACTTTATCAGATTTCATTTATTAATCGCTGACACAGGAGCGGCGGCGGCGGAGATTTTTGTCAAACCGCGCTTATGAAATCTCCGCGAGTCGCCGCCCGCGCCTAGCTTGTGCGCGTCTCTGGCGTCGGCCATACATTTGTGACGCCGCGTGCGGCCGAGTGGGAGGCTCCCGCGTTATGTATCGGCTTCATGGGAACTTTGTTTGCTCGCCGATGAGTGCTCAGGTGCGCCACTGATTATACGGACCGGGCGCCCCCCTCCTCCGCCATTCGTCTTCCAAAAAACACAAAGGTGTGATTCCACAGAAGCACAACAAAGCAGACAGCTAACGCTCAGAAGGCCGCATTGTCGGGTAATTACAGTAATCACGGCGAAGAATAAACTAGATGGAATGCCTGTGTCTTGCTCTTCTGTTTTGCGAAAAAAGTACATCTCACTTACACGCATTTTCACGCCCACGCTGCAGCACACACAGCTGCAGTCAAACATACACCCCCATACACAAACCCCTGTGCAGGCGTCTGCTGTGCCGACTCGCAGGAATGAGTGGAATTGATGTGGAATGTCTGATCTTTTAGGTGGGCTGCGAAGTAGACACATTACCGTACCTACCTGTGCGCCCCAATGAAGCATGTCTACTATCAGAGGCCTCCGTCAGAGGCTGAATCTGCTGCAGGGAATCTTGGGAATCTGCAGTACGCGGCGGCTCTTGTTGCCGTTCCTCCCTGCTCTGCTCACACTTTGTTTATACAGAGACATGGGGGCTGGACACCCTTCACTCACAGACAAGAAAGAAAACAAAGATGAGATACAGGTAAGAAGTCATCCAGAGACATGCAGACAAGGGTTAGCGTGTGAGCGCCGACCGCTGTAGAGGTGGGGCTATTTTTGGAGCTGTGAAGGATTCACCCAGTGAATTTACATAACTGGAATTCCTCTCATGCCAACACTTAAAAGAGATTTCTCCCGCAGCTCAGAGGAGGCACTTTAAATCACAAAAGGTGAGCTAAACCGTCAAGGTGCAGGTTTGAGGAGAGGCACGCTAACAGGTTATATAAATCTATTGCATGTTGAGTCCCTAAATGACTTTGCAGTTAAATCCATTTCATTGCATCATATCATCTCTCTTTTATAACCCGGAGCTAAAAGACGATCCTGACCTTCTCAGATGTTGCGATGGTTTGAAACCTGCCTCAATCCAAACCTCCGGAGAGGAGCGGCAACGTGATACTTTTCACCGATCCCTGTGGGGGAAACCGTCTTTCCACTTCCACTGATTTCAAATTGCCATGTGGAAGATAAAAACTGGGAACAGGTGTGCTGCCTTTCACACCAAATCACTCTGGCGCAGGTGCGTGCAGCGGTCTTGGCAGAGCACCTGAAATCAAATACATTCTCATCACACTTGTGCGAAGAAGAAAAAAAAAACACACACACAATATTACATGCAGGCACACCTACCACCAGCCAGGCGGTGTAAAACACTCGGTGTGCCTTGTCGGTAATGATAGCGCGCGCATGCTGCTGCTGCTGCTGCTTCCCTCAGCTCCGGTTTTAAGCTCGCAGCGGTCGGCCTCCTGAGTTTCAACAAAAACATTTCGGTTTCAACGCTCCAGCTGCTCCAGAAAACCCCCGGGGAGAGGAGAAGAAGAAGAAGAAGGAGGCTGTCTCCAGAATCTAAGTCTGATTAGAGGACATGATCAGGACACAGTTTAGTCCTAGAATGACTTCATGACTTGTTTTACAGTAAAGCCTTCACTGTGGCTCTATTGTTCAGCTGCCACAGCGCTTTCTGTAGTAAGAAGACTCTCCTTATTTCATGCATTTTTATATTATGTAATCAAGCAGGAAGTGTCTGAGACAACGTCATCTGCAGTTTGTCACCTAATTTGAATTTAGAGGCTTTTAAAATAAGATTCAAATAAAACACAAATACAAATATAGCCAAGTAAGCCATGGTGAGGTTAAGTTGGTTTGAGTATTTAGTTTTGACTATTTAGTTTGAGTCAGTTCTGTGAGGGTTACCTTGGTTGGAGTAGATTTACTGATGGGTTTCCTTTAAAGGCATTAAACAAACCCAGCGTTTATTTTAATCAAATAATCTTGAATCTTTTAAAAAAAGAAAACATCTGGTGATATTTTTGTCCACATCAGCAAGAAAGAAAGTTGGTGCTCCAGCAGCTCTGAGATAACTACACATCTAAAGCCTCTTCGCTCCCACAAACCTGCACAACAAACGGACTGATTCAGACACGGCGACTTGGATTTGTTTCACTTCCTCTCCTCCGTTTGTCTTGAACAGGGACAAAACCAACAGAGAGAGACATTGTTTAACAGAACCAACCGTCGTCAGGCCTTTCATTAACGCAACTGGAAAAACCGACGCACAGTTCTTCTGCTTCCACACAAGAACACGCTGTTTCTTTTAATGGCGCCTGTCGTGTACCGTACATGCAAAGTGACAATTAGGTGATCAAATAAAAGCATGCAGGCGCACCAGCTAACTGCTCGGCATGCCAAACAGATCCCTATCTCAGCTCTGTCTTCTGCCAGCTTAGTTTACAGTGACCTTATCTTATATGTTACAGAGCCTCTCATGTGGTTTTTGTTTGGCGTCGCTCTTTCAATTTATTACAGGATCCCTGTGAATGTATTCCTAACCACTGCGTCGGTGTGCACGCATGCATATGGAGAGAGTACAGAGAGCTGAACTTAACGAAAGCTGTTCAGGGCCCTGTAAAAATCTGAGCAGCCGAGAAAGGAGGAGCGGCGGAGACGGCGGCAGTTTAACTGGCCTCAGGCCAAGAACATAACTCATGTTAACTCTCTCTGCTCTGTCATGTGGTGTTGACAGGAGAAGAGTTAGTGGGACGATGTCGTCGGGGCGTCAGTTTACTTAAAACCTGCTGAGGTCCCTGCATGTTCTATAGATTACGGGCTATACACTTGTCAGGGGACAAGTGTAGCGTGGGAGCGACGGCCAGTCAAATATTAACTGGTTACTGAAATATTTGTGCCAACAAAACTGTGCTGCAACATCCACAAAGCTCAAAATGACTGATGTTCATGACTTCCATGCAAAACCAATATTTGCCCAATAGTCGCTTCTGTTTGGGCAGGTGACTCGCTGCCAGCAGGGGGCGCTGTGTAAATTTGAGGCACAGCAGGATGTGATTGTTCTTTGATTTATTCTGTAATGCTTAAAAAGTGTTCAATTTTTCAAATTATTCAAGTTTCTTTTTGGAGCAGTTGACTTTTCAGATAAGAGCCTAAAGGTTTACCGTAGAGGTGAGCAGGTAAAAAGGCAGTTCAGCTTGATTCTGTAGCACTTTCTTCTTCTTTTTTTGAAACTTCTACAAAGGAAATTGCTCTTTAAAAGAAGATTTAACCATCAGCTAACACTAACGAATACACTGGAAGCTCTCTCTGGTGGTTTTTGGTGTTTTCTGTTACCTGCTGAGCAGCAAGTTAAAACAGAGAGGCCCTCTGAGTCAGCAGCTTCCGGCCTCACCAGGAAAATAAGGCTCTGGTTACGCAGTATGAGCTCTTACTGGTTCAACTGATGCAATTGGTTTGTATGAATCTAGTTTAGGGTCTGGTTTCTTTAAACTGGAGGAAATACTGTGACAAGTGTCAAGAATTCTTGATTTGTATAAAAGTCTTCAGTCTAAGGATTCAAGTGGAATCAGAGTCAAACTAAATCCAACATATAACCCAACCCAAAACACTTGCAGTAGAGTAAATACAGAAGCACTATTGTCAGGTTCAGTGAAGAAAAAAAAAAGAAGGTGTTTTTAAAGGACACTGAACACCTCCCTCCCAGCTCATTTGCATCACGGGTTCAAACTCAGTTGTTTTCAGGCTGCTGTCACTCCGGTGTTTCTTTGCATGCAGGTGCAATAGTCCTCTCCTCTGAACTCCCCATGAACTCTCATGTAATGTGTGTAGTGTTTTTTTTTTTAATTCCCTCACTCGTGTTGCTTAACCCCAGAGCTTACATATCATTCATTGTGCGTTATGTGGAACTCGTCCAAGTCCATCTCTTTTATTTCACTTTTCCTCGTTACTTTCTCGTTATACCGCGGCAGCGCCGGCTGCAGGGGTGAAGCCAGAAGCAGCAACAGCCTCGTCTAGTTGTCTGCTGTCATCTTTCTGTCTGTCTGGCATTTTTTTTTTTGTAAGGACTAAGCCTTTAAGCAGTCCTGCTGTGCGTAAAAATGCGCAGTTCTGACATTTTTTACTTTGTGTGTTTTCACGAGAAGCATGACAGGAGATAAATGTTAAATTAAATATGTAAAATATATAAATACACGTTTGTTGCCACGCTCACTTAACTTTTAATCCACAAAGAAATGGACAAATATTATCCATGCATTAATCATCAGGGAAATGTGCGTAAAATAATAATAATAGTAGTAGTAATAATATGTTTTAGGCACAACTTTGGATTTGAAAAACAAGTATTTTGTAACAAACAAGCTGATGTTCAGATTCTGTCTCATCTGTATGATAAACGATTCGAGCTGAAACTCCGCCTGTGGGCCGTCCCTTGCTGGGGCATTATATTATAGCAAGACAAGCGTGTCTCCGGAGACAGATCTGTACTCTGCCGCTGCAAACAGAGGCTCAGGGTGCCTCCAGCGCTTCAGGCGAGTCCTTACAACACACTTACACTCTGCTGTCAGGACTCCTACACCTGCTCAGCTGCTCAGCTGCTCAGCTGAGACGAGACTCCAAGACAGAAGACGCTCCACGCTGCGAGGTTACTGAGGGGAGAAGATTATACTTCTGTTTGGGGAAAATGAAACTTGAAGTTTTCTCTGCGCACCACTTCGTGCAGAAGCCGCAGGAGCTGTGCATCGACGCTGACGGGGGAGTCCCTTCTCCACTATCCGGAGACGAGCTGGGTTCGGACGGGGACTGCGTGGCCAACAGCCCGGCACCTGTCACCCAGAGCGGTGAAGCCGGCAAAGGGAAGCCTTACACCCGCAGACCCAAGCCACCTTACTCCTACATCGCCCTCATCGCCATGGCCATCAGGGAGTCCAGCAGCGGCCGGCTCACTCTGGCCGAGATCAACGACTACCTGATGAAGAAGTTCCCGTTTTTCCGTGGCAGCTACACCGGCTGGAGGAACTCGGTTCGCCACAACCTGTCACTCAATGACTGTTTCCTGAAAGTGCTACGGGACCCGTCCCGTCCCTGGGGAAAGGACAACTACTGGATGCTCAACCCGCACAGCGAGTACACCTTCGCTGATGGGGTCTTCCGCCGCAGGAGGAAGCGCATCGCCAAGAGGGCCCCCAAGGAACCGGAAAGCCCGGACATCCTCAGCGAGGACACCCGCCTCCCCGCTCCGGAGGAGAGGGTGGGGACCAAGTTCTCCAGCTCCTTCGCCATCGACAGCATCCTCAGCACACCTTTCAAACGGAGGGAGGACAGCCACGCTGAGGCAGAGCAGCCGGGACCCCGGCTGTACTGGCCCCCAAGGGCCCACATGCTGCCTTACAGTCTGAACTATCCGGCACAGCACGCTTACCTGTCAGAGGCGGTGTACAGCAGCACAGAGCCCGGCAGGGATGCCCACACATTCCGCCAGCACACAGCGCCGGGCATGGCCGCACCTGAGGCCCCTCTCAAGATGTCCAGCAAAGCGCGAGGTTTTCATATAGACTCCCTGCTGTCATGAGACCCCCGGACTGCAGTCAGACGCTCTTAGCTTTCAGTGCTTCAACTGTTCAACTGTGTGGGAGTCTCATCTGCAGTCAGAAAAACAAACACGGCGTGATGCCAACTTAGATCCAACTGCGCGGTGACAAATGATTAGAGTCACCGCAGGACATTCCACTGTGCGTGTGTGTGTCAGTGTGTGTCAGAGATGTTTAGAGAGTGTGTGTATGTGTGTATTCGTGTAGGTTCATTGGTCATTTCTACTGTATGACGGCAACTAGATGCCAAGTCTAAGCATTAAACTATCAGTCTATTTATATTTTCATGTTTTGTATGACCTGCTGTTTTAATATTGTTGTACATATATATATATTAAAAAATTATTGACTGAGCTGCGTCAAGAGGCACGTGGCTGCACTAGAAACGAAGAGGGCAAATGAAATGTCCATGTTTTCCAAGAGATTGATTGATTGATTGATTGATTGATTCATGCATGCCTGATATTTTTATGAATAAAAAGACGTGAAACAATGGGACCACGATGTTCAATGAGCTGTTCATTGTAGACATGAAAGAGGGAAGGGCGTTGGTACATCAGACGCAGGTGGACACACATGGGGGAGGGAGCGGGGAGGGCCTGACACCTGTTTATCATTTGATAGCCAAGATGTAATATATATATATAGGTAGCTATATAAAAATGAATCATAAATGAGATACTCTATGTCGCTATCTTTTGAAAATTAAGATCAAAATCCTAATCATCAATTTCAACATAATACGTTTAAACTTTATATCCATTGTGATGCCTTCAGGCTCCTCTCACAGTGTTTGTTAATGTTGAGAAACAGCTGCTTATTAAAATGTTCAAAAAGAAAAGTCATCCGGTGCAGAATTAGTTCATAAAGGCGACAACCATAAAATTAACCACAGAATACATTTTACACAGCTATTATTTAGTGTGGATGTCGTGTTATTTATTGTTTCCGGTGCACACGGACAACAAATTATATCAAACAAGATAGACACAGATTCTCTATTTAAATTTCAAACATTTGTCTCCAGTCATGAGCTGCAAATAAAGTCTGTCCCCGAGAAGGAAAAAAAAAACATGCTAAAATACAAATTTTCATTGACAAGAACTGATCAGTAATTAAGAACCTTTAACTAAAATGAACGTAGCTCAAGATTTTATTAGATTATGGTTTGACTGAAAAGATTTTAATGATGCATTTGAGTCGTGATCGGCGCGTAAAGGTTATTTTTTTCCACATCAGCCAAACACAGCATGGATAAATAAGCAGTTTGAAAGTCGCCTCATCTCCTGACCAAACTGTTTTATTTTTTTCCCCCAAGAGAGCACTTTGTTCCATCAACAAAAGGCATCTATTAGTCCTCCTTGTTTGTGTCATCCAGGTTTACACGCAGACACAATATTATCCCCCAGGAATGGGGCGCACGCAGCCCTGTTTACCGACTGTTTACCGTCCCAGTTGCTCTCCGCGGTCCTGAAACGGACCCCAGACTCAACAGACGTCTGTCCACTGACGAGACACTGGTCACGGAAAAACCTCCAAACCACGCGCATGAGGCACAGACTAAATTCAGTTCAACGAATAGAGAGTATAAACGTGAAGGCTATCTAAGAAATAAACTGTACAATATGTCACTGTTATTTTATTATTATTGTTATTGTTATTATTTCTAGATGATCTGCAATAACTCAGGTATCAAATTTATTCCGCAGTCCTGTGTTTAATTCACAATGTTTGAGGCGTGAAATCAAATCAATAAAAGACTCTTTCAGTCCCCAAAACTGCACTTGCTCATTTGTTTATCCGTGTTGATGCAAATATATGAGCAGAATAATAAATTTAGCACATGCAAATTTGGTGCTAAATACTGCTGCCAAAAGATCCTGGCAACAAAATTAAATACATCGATGAATTAATACAGATTGTTGCACAATTTAAAGGAAGATTAGTGCAAAAATGAATAAATAAAAATAAATAAATGTTCCGGTAAATTGCCTGTTCAAAGAAAAAATAATATTTTGGAGTTTTGAGACTGAATTTTGGAGATTTGTGAAGGTTATTTTGGTTAAATTAGAGAACATCTCCTTCGTGCTTTTGCAGTTCCACCTTTTTCTGTGAACAGATTTAAGCTACGAATGAGCTTTGGTATTATTTGTATGGTTTGGTATTATATGAAGTGGTTTATTTGCGCATGCTTGTAGTTAACGTGTCGACTCTGCGCCTGTTCAAACCACCGGTCTGCTGACAGGTGACAGGTGAGACTCGCTCCTGTTTCCAGGGACAATGCTGCAACCTGCAGGTGAAACCCCGGAACAGCACACCTGTCTGGAGGGGCAGTCACGTGGCTCCGGTCGCCTTGAATACCGTGTGTTAACATCCTTGTTGTCGAATTTGTAAACTTTCTCTGCATTTCCATTTCAGGCCCGCGCCTCTTCCGACCCCGAGGAGGAACTCGGGCCTGTTCCGGGGCTGATTGGAACGAGACGCGTAGTGTTATGAAACCAAACTTTACGGCAGGCACAATGTTAGGAAGTCCAAACAGTCTGTCACTCCGGCAAACTGAACCGCGCCTGACCTCCCAGAGCCCCGGAGAGGCTGCTCCAAAGCTGCCGGCACAGCCACAGGAAACGCAGGCGGAGCGGCCACGGAGAAAAGCCGAGCAGAGAATATTAGATTACTGTCAGAAGGAGCTGGACTCTGTGTTTGTTATTGCTTAATCCGATGAATATGGTTTATTCCAGGCCATTTAATACACAAGGACAAAAACAAAAATAACGCGGCACAGCTGAGGAGCAGCTAATTACAATAGTACAGATATTTAAACACTTCTTTGTATATTATTTAGACAAAGATCTGCGTCTTAATGTGAGTTATGATTATTATGGGAAGACCTAAACGAGTTTAAAATGTTTTTCTATTTAAAATACCATATGGATATAAAATATAATGCAAATAATTTTCTTTCAGTAAGGCCTGTAAGTTACCTGAGGTCAGACAGGCTGATAAACATTTTCCCAAAGTCCACCTAAAGTGTACTGGGGGATAAATGTGATATCTCAGCCTAAACATGAAAACAAACACGAGGCCTTATTGTGTCGGCTCAAATGGGGGGGCCTCCAGTCGGGACTGGTTTGCAGGGACAAACCTCTCCATCAAAAACACCTCTGAGTAGCGTTCGTGATCGCCGCCGATGGTTGACATTACCAAAAGACCAAATTAGAACGCGTCAGAGCGTAAAAAGGCAACACGGATCGCCTTCTTCAAAGCGATCCCAGAACAAAGATTCCCTCTGCGGGCCAGAGGCATCCTGATCTCCGCGGGGGTCATAAGTTTTGATGTCGCAGGAAATTTCTGGGGCCGCTGAGGTCCTTCCAAACTGCTCCGTGTGTGCGTGTGTGTGTCACGGTGGAAAATGATTTTATGCGCACATCCTTTGTTGTGCAGAGGTTAGTGTTGCTGGTTATTGTTTGAAAAACTCCTCTTGGCTATATGTAGCTTTAAAAGGCCCTGAGGACAGGCACGTGCACACACACCTTTTTAGCTTGTGAAATAAAAAGTAAAGATTTTGGATTGGATATATTTTTAAAAATCTAAAAAGCTTTTGCTAAGAATGAGGATGTACAATTAAATAAATAAATAAAATACTCTTAAAATAACACGACTAAAAACAATAAATGAAATCGTTACAAACATGATCAGCACAAACCAAAAAGTTCTGTTTTAGTAAAAGCTTTTTTTTCTTCTTCTTCTTGTTCTTCAAAGGCCAATAATCTCCGCTCCGTCGCAGCGCGGATGTTGATATTACCTTTATAGGATATATAACTCCATCATGTTGGACAAATCTGTGTGTGATGTCTCCATAGGGGAGGAAACTGTCGACGCCCGCTCGCCTAATTTCGCCTCTCTCTCTCTAATGAACGCGGGGCCCATGGGACCAGCTCTGGGCCCGGGGCGGTAAGCTGACACTGGCGCGCTGTGTGTGGTATCCAGGGCCGGGCTTGATGGAAAAAGCCTGCTTCCACTCATGTCAAAGTCATTTACTCAGAGCAACCCCCCGCTTACACACGCACGGTAAAGACCACCACCTCTCCATCTCTCACACTCTTCGCCCCCAGCCCGGCACCGCGACAGTTTGTTTTTGTTATCCTCTGGACCAGTTTGGGAGGAAATTATGAGCAAAATAATACAAATAACACAAGATGGTGCGTCTTTTTTATTGCTCCACGTTGATGTGTTTGGGTATTATCTGCCGCGGATATCACGAAGGCCCGTGTGAATGTTTGGGGCATCGCGGTGTCAGATGCAGGCTGGAGCTTTTGCACATATTGCGGTGGTTTATTCGCGTCAGGAGAATTTATGTTCTGTGGCACATCAGGCTGAAATCACAGCTTCATATATGGAGGACCGGAGAGAGGGGGGCTAGCTCGTTTTTTAACTTGTGCGGCTGGCGTGTGGCGCTGTTGATTGGGATGTCTGGGGGAGGTTTGATAGATGGCTTAATTGCGTGTAGTCCGAACTTGGAGAGAGGCGGTGGGAGGGAAGAAAGAGGACGAGGAGAGGAGAGAGCGAGGGGCTTTAACGCTGCTGAGAACGGTAAGTGGACTTGGGCCAGATTTGTCAGGAGGGTGGGTGGGGGGGTGGCTATATTCGTCACTGATTTCGGGGAGATTTGCAGGCGCAGAGTGCGGATGAGGAGAAAGGGTGGGGGGCTCTCGCAGAGGGAAGAAAGATTTATGAAATGATAGGTGGTCGGGCTTTGTTTGGCTGGACTTTTTGCGCGCAATATGTGGAAGGGTTTTCGTGTTTCCTCCACTTGAGGGATCATTAAGGCGGTCGATGGCCACCAGGAGCGTCACACAGCGCCACTTAGCGCCGCTGTGACACCCAGAGGAGCCCTTGAGTCGAGCTACAGTCCTGGACAGCAAGTCTCCAGTGGATAACCAGCTCCCCCCACTCTCTCTTCCTCTTCCTCTCTCTGTCAGTGCGTACCCGCCGTGCGTTCTGCATGCGTCAAAGGAGCACCGTGCGTAACGGGAGAGTCGTGCGTAACTGGAGACAGATTTCACTCCATTTTGCGCTGGGATTCTGGGGACCACTGGCGGTGTAACGCTCACTTGCAAGGACACTGATCGCTGGAACCCGACATATTTCTCTTCTGAAAACACCTCACAGTTGGTCTTTTCTCCCTCCCTCTCTTCTCTCTGCGCCAGTTGTACGTCAGAGCTGACATGACGACCGAGACCCCTCAGCAGCAGCTGGACCCTCCGCCTCCTCTGAGATCCAGCCCGGCGTCCGGCGTCCTGCACCCCGCCATGCTGAGCCCACAAGCCGCCACGGAAAGTTCGTCCAGTGCCGTCAAAGGGAAGAAGACGAGCTCTGGTTTGAGGCGACCGGAAAAGCCTCCGTACTCCTACATCGCTCTCATCGTTATGGCAATACAGAGCTCTCCCACCAAACGGCTGACACTCAGTGAGATCTACCAGTTCCTCCAGGCTCGCTTCCCGTTCTTCAGGGGCTCGTATCAGGGCTGGAAGAACTCAGTCCGGCATAATCTTTCGCTCAATGAGTGCTTCATCAAGCTACCCAAAGGGCTGGGAAGGCCAGGGAAAGGCCACTACTGGACCATCGACCCGGGCAGCGAGTTCATGTTCGAGGAGGGCTCGTTTCGTCGCAGACCCAGAGGCTTCAGGAGAAAATGTCAAGCTCTGAAGCCCATGTATCGGATGATGAACGGCATAGGCTTCGGCACCTCTATTCTCCCGCAGAGTTTTGACTTCCAGGCTCCATCCGCCACCCTCGCCTGTCACAGCAACAGCTATAACTTGGACATGATGAGCAATTCAATGGCCGGGGGCTACGAGGGGCTCAGCGGCGGCCACCATGTACCTCACATGTCCCCGAGCCCCGGCTCCACATACATGGCGAGCTGTCCAGTGCCTCCAAACGGGGAGTACGGGCCGGACAGCAGCAGCAGCCCCGTACCGTCCTCTCCAGCCATGGCCAGCGCGCTGGACGGCCACTCCCCGTACGCCAGTACATCTGCACACTGGGCGTCCTCCGGCGGGTCCCCCTACATCAAACAGCAGCCCCTAGCCTCCAGCAGCCCAGCATCCTCCGGTTTACACTCCGGCATGTCGCCTTACTCCCTGGAGCAAAGCTACCTTCACCAGAACGGCAGGGACAGCCACTCCACCGACATATCAGGTACCGCTGACTAACTAATAACTTGGAGATATCAAACAAATAAATTAAATTAGCAGGGAATATAATTCTGGCAGGATTAATCTACCAGCCCAGCAGGCCTAAATGTAATCTCTAAATTGTTTGTATTTAACAGAGGCCTGTGTGACAATTTAAAAAATAATTGTCTGAGAGAAAGAAAATTAAATCATGAAATAATGCAGGCCCGTTATACACAGACTATCTGAATTTAAAGATTAAGATCATTTGAAGGGAAATTATTTATGTGTTGAAGGATAAAAGCAAAATAGGCCTCATTTCTGATTTAGCATTATTCGTTTTAATAATATACTTCCCAGTAAATGTTTAAATGTTTAATTATCCAGCACCAATAGATTATTAAGGTCAGTATTTGTGAGTTAAAATATTTTTACTGTTTAATTCATTTTATTGAATAGCTAACTGGAAATTTAAAGTCCATCCAAGACGATGCATTGTTCAGGAAAATTATTTTCTAAATAATTTTTGCCCAAATAAAATCCCTGATAATGTTTTATCCCTTTTCATACAGTCTGAAGGTTTTCCTAAATCCCATCAGCCTCTCACCTCAGGGGATATTTTGTCTAATTAATAGATTAAGAAAAGCAGCAGCTCCGCGCTCTTCCAGTTCTCCCTCATTTACTTTAAACAGAACACAGGGAGGCTTTACTAAAGCCTGGGGATTTCACCGAGGCGAGTAACCCATGCTGGAGCCCGAAAGGGTCCCAGAGGTTAACTAAACAAAGACTGTGCAGGTCGGACCACACCGGCGGTGGATTTCAACCACGGCGCGTCCACAAGAGACGGAAGGTCTTGTTAAACTTTAACGCGGCGTCCTGATTGAGCCCGTGCGCGGGACAAACGCGCTGGACCGCGCACAACAGACTCGGTTGTGTCAGTCAAAGAGCCTCGTGTGTTGTCTATGAAAACGGTCGCAGGGCAGCGAGCTGTGGCCCCGAGGATAAAGCCTGCTGTCTTCCCCTGAAAAACACAGTCACATCTGGAGTCCTTATGACCTTGACGAAGCCGCAGCCTCCCAATTTATTTTTCTGTTTCTGGAAATACAGGCTCATTCACAGACACGAGTGACGGTCACTGAGCCTGATTTAAATACCCCAACAGCTTTAGGGGTCTCAAGGAAAATTGGCACAGTTAATTTGTTGGTAGTTAGAAATTAGTGTAAAAAAATATATGTATGTAATCTAATTGTTTTAAATAAACAGCAAAAACAGGAAGAACGGATAAAAGAAATCCAACAGGAAAGGAATCACTGCGCTGAGGGGTTGTGGAAGGTGCAGGGACGCGAACACCTTAAAATATTAAAATAATCAATTTCTACAAGTGTACATTTAAGTATTTACAAAAAAAAAAATACGTTCATCTAATTTTCCTATTTTCCCTAGACTTACGGTTTCACCAAAATCTTGATTTAAAGCTGTATGACCAGCTGAGGGCCACTTTTGTGCCACTCCTCTGTTTATAGGTAACTCCAAAATTTAACTAAAAAGAAAAGCAAACACATATTTTATGATTTATGAAAAAAAAAAATGGGCAATTTTTGTGGGGAAAAAAATAAAATAAACGTTGCTAGGCGTCAAACTTTATTTTCTGATTTAAAATAATTCATATTCACGTCCCCGGTGCAGATTTCACCTGTTTGCGCACACACGACGCATAATTTACCTTGTCCCTCTTCCTTCTTCCAGTGGGGATCCCTCGCTATCAGAGCCATTCCTCGGTGTGCGACAGGAAAGATTTTGTGTTGAACTTTAACGGCATCTCCTCCTTCCACCCCTCGGCCGGCGGATCCTACTATCACCACCACCACCACCACCATCCCCAGAGCGTCTGTCAGGACATCAAGCCCTGCGTGATGTGAGCTCTCCTCCTGTCACTGCGGACTTCAAGGGAAAGAAAGAAAAGGCAACGACGGCCACGGTGAAAGTGGAGGTCCGTCAGTCACATCTGAACAAACAAGGGGACTTTTCTTTTTTTTTTAAATGTGTCTTATTTTTATTTTTTATTTTTGGAGGATTCCTCTTAGGATGTATCGTGGTGGTGCCTCCTGCCAGCTGCCAAAATCGCCTTTTTTGTTTTTATTTTTTTGGACTTGTTGGAAACAACTATGCATTGAAGGAAATGAATGAAGAAACCCCAGAGGCCTTTAGAAAAACCACTTCGCCTATATGAACCCTGACAAGCTTTCTTCTTCAAAAGAAGTTTCAGAAACACGACTATTTTGTTTTTTTTAATGCGTTTGCTCCTGTAACGCGTGCAAACAAATTATACTCCATGTAACTATGTTTTATCTTATTAGAGTAACTACACACACGACGCTTTAGGCTTTCATGAACTGCAACAAAACCTTGCACTTATTTGTATAACCCCCCCTTTTTGTTGTTTTTGCCAAGTCTATTTTTTATTGTTTTGTCTTGTAAAAGGTTTCAATAAAGCTGATTTATATTTTAGGCTACATTCCTTTTAGACCTCTGCCTCTCCGCGAACATCCACATCTGTTATTAGGAAAGAAACGTGCATTAAAATGAGATGACAATGAGCTCATATAAACACACATTTAATGTTGACATTTCTTTTGCACAGTTCCTGCAACAATCAGCAGTGGAGACGAGTAACGTAATTTGAGATGTGTGTACCTTAAAGCGAGCATTTCAATTTTCTTCCACTTTGTGTTTTTAACAGTTCCATTAATTAGAGTAAACTGATCTCACCGTTTTCTGATTAATCCTACTCAACACTGACAGTGTGGATTCTGCTGCATAATGAGTGTGTTTGATTGTTTAAGCACATGCTGCTATTAACACTTTTACTTTAGTCGGGACTTGAACGCACCACTTATTCTCAAGTGTTTTTATATTATTGCATGGCTTAAAGGATCTGAATGCGTCTCTCAGCACTGATTATCAGGTTCTGAATCTCTAAAGTTCCTCGACGTTAAGTAAAAACATGTAGCTGTTGTGTGGCCTCCTTCGTGGAACAAATGTTAAACATCTGCCTGGCTTGTAAGTGTCCTTAAAGGAGATTTTCTTTATAATTTAATGTGTTAGTGTGGTAGCGGAAGTGTTTTAATGCAAATATATATAAAAAATACTGATTTGGGACACATTTTTACATCTTAATTAAGTAAAATCACATTAACAGCTACATTTCTTATAATAAACATCATGTAGACGGTAAACATTATTTAAATGCTGCTATAAAATATGACGTTTATTCTGGGATGAGGATTCATATTTTATGAGCTGCGTGGTCATTTTAAATGTAAAAAATGACAATATGTGCCACTGAGCTGCAGCTGAAGTATAAAGTAGGGTAACATTGATAAACCCAAGTAAAGTAAAAGTACTTTCCACCATTACAGGGTACTGATGGATGTGACAGGGCTGCCTCTGCAGTCTGCAACGTAACACACAACTCGACAAACCTCACCAGGCGACAACACATGCAGCAGCGTTCAGAGACTGGTTGAAGCTGAGGAGATAGAACAGAAGTTCTCAGAGCGTTCTCAGTGTGACTATCTTTCTATTTTACCTCCAGTCAGCGGCCACCTCCAGTCTGCACAACGCAGCTGAAAGTCTTTTGCATCCTGAGGCTGCTCCTCTCCTCCATGTGGACATCCAGGGCTGCCAACATCTGAAGGCGCCGTGTAAACAAATGAAAACGACCGGGGCCGAGTCTATGGAAAAGCAACAACGTGGTATTTTTAGAGTGCGGTAAACAGATCAGACTGACACAGAGCTGCCTCGTCACACAAACACAAAGCAGACTCGTGGTCCACACTTTGGCTTTCGCCCATGAATCAGACTCACCGTCTCATAACTAATAACCTGTGTGCTGATAGTCTGACGGACGCAGCTCCTCTTGAGGCCGCTGACATAATCAGTTTCTTCAAAAATCTCTGTGGGGTCACTGCTGGTGTCTGAGATGCAACATCTGGTGAATGTGTTTCCTGATCGTTTTGACTACACAACAGTTTTCTAACTTTTTCCACTGGGGTTCAGTAATTTAAATCTCCTTTTCTCTGGTGTAGCTTAAAAAGTAACTCTATGGAGGGGAAAAAAAGGGGATTTGTAATGACGATAAAATGTAAACAAAGATCTGTACAAAAAGCCACGAGGTATGAGAAGCTCTCGTGCACTCAGACGTTCTGATGCAGAGAAAAACTGAATGATCTGGCTGTAAACCAAACAGAGGATCTGACTTTTGACAGTCTTCATAATCTGCTTAGGTCAGTGTGAGGAAAACACAGAGGGCGAGGGACTGATTGAATCCTGCTGGACCTCCTGAAGTGACCTCCTTCTCCGTCTGTGGAGTACAACAAGAGTCACCGGGGTAACGGAAAGAGGGAAAACCATCGTCGGCGGCCACATATCAAACAGAAGAACGTCTCTGACGGGACGACGGGTCTCTTCTCATTTCCTCTCCGGACCCGTCCTGTGCAGCTGCTGGAGATTTTTCCCTCACAGGATTTTTGTGTGGTCCTGTAGTGGATATGGTAGAGTGTAGGGCCATCTAGTGGCTCAGAGCAGAACACAGGATGCAGAGCTGAGATGGTCTGGTTTGCAGTCAAAGTTTCCTATGAATCTGGGCGTCACAGTGGGGAGGTGGTTAGCATTGATGCCTCACAGTAAGAAGGTCACCGGTTCACCACATGTTGCATCTCACACCGGTTTGCATGTTCTTGTGGGTTCTCTCCACATTCTCCAGCTTCCTCCTTCCATCCAAAGACATGCTGGTTAGGTTCACTGGTGATTCTAATTCAGCCATTGGAAACTGATGAAAGCTACCCTGTCCCTCTGTGTTGGCCCTGCGATGGACTGGAGACCTGTCTAGGGTGTACCCCTGCCTCTCGCCCGATCACAGCTGGGATAGGCTCCAGCGGACCCCCACGACCCTTAACAAGAATAAGTGAGTATAGAAGATGAATGAATGAAGAATCTGGGAGCAGACAGAACATCTATGGAGTCTGGAGAGTTTTTGGATGTTTTAGGTGTGAGGCAGTCTAGAGAAGCAGCAGAGAAGTGTAGTGTGCACGACTGTAACTCTGCCTCCGGGTCCTGAACTTCCTAAGGATTCCTAGCTCAAAGAGTTGCTCCGGACAAATTCTAAAAAAATTCTTATAATCATGATGTTTTCTAAGTATTTCCCCTCAAAGTTAAGAATAGATCCTGGTGTCTCCTGGTGAATCTCAGCTCCTAAGGTGAGATCTTTTCAGAGCAGAGAGGAGGACTTTTAAGAGGTTTAGGAATGTCTTAAGCAGAAAGGAGGCGTTTATCTGTTGTGCTATATTTTCTTCATGCCTGCTTCTTGGCTTGTAGTGTGAGATTGGAGCCAACGCTACTAAATCTCAAAACACTTTTATTCTCATTGACCAGTTGATCCAGAAGCAAACACTGTTCCTCTGTCCAGTTGGGTTTCCTACTTTATTTCTTCTCCACTACTGATTGGCAACCAACACCGCTTCTTATCGGACGGTTAGCAATCACAGAAACTGATGAAAGCTGAGCCGTTTTACCCTCGTTAATACCAAACGGATGAAAAATGACCAGCATGGTAAATGAATGGAAGCAGATAAATAAAACTATCAGCATGTGAATGCTGTGGTAGTGGGCTGAGTTTAATCACGTAGGATTTTCATTTTCAGCTGTAGCTTACTATTTATTTATTCACATGTCAGATATTATTTATAATCCACAGTCTTCATAGAGATTAGATTCTTCTATTATTCTGATTAGTCTGTTGATTTGATGCTCCATCCTTATCACACTGTATTTTTTATCTATCTTTACCAGGATCTACTCTTAACTCTGCAGGTTTCAGACAGGATAAAATACGGGACAGATTCATTCGTTGTCTCGGCAAGATGCACCTTAAAATATGTTGTCGATGCACAGATTTGTCCTGAGACTACTATTTATTTAAATGTTAAACGCTAATTTAGATTATGCTAAATTACGACGGCATGTTAGCATTTAGCTCAAAGCACCGCCGTCACAGGGCTGCTAGCATGCCGGTGCAGACTCATAAAGTTGTTGAGATACTTTATAAAGAGTATCTGTTTCTAAGAGAATCTGTTTTTCTTTCAGTTTAAAAGCCAAACGTTTGCTCCTTTAAATCAAACACTCACCGAACAAGAGTCTGCACAACAAAAGTCTTCTGTTTTTTGTCTGTATCGTGGTCTACAGAGACCCGTGATCTGTCAGAGTGGATTCTGAACTGTGTTTAAATTGACATCTTTAAAACTGAACGCTATTAAAGTGCTCACTAGTCAGATTATACTGCTGCAGGATTTTAAGATGCTTTTATTCAAACATTAACTGGAGTTAAAGATTGAGATTATCTTAATGTCTTTTATCCTATTTTTTTGACATTTTATGACTCTTCTTACAAAACAATTTCCAGCATATAGTTGCTCTTTGTTGAAGGTCTTTCATGGTAATAGTTCAGCAAACGTCTGTAAAATAACAACATTTATCTGTGTCATCTAGAGGAATCTGTTAATTAACACCTAAGCCCAGCTCCTGGAAAAACAGCCCCTTATCATAACCCCCCTCTACCAAACTTCACATTGGGCACAATGCAGTCAGACAAGTACAAGTAAGTTCTACTGGCAACTGTCAAACCCAGATTGGTCCGTCAGATGGCCAGATGGAGAAGCATGATTCGTCACTCCAGAGAACACACCACCACTGCTCTAGAGTCCAGTGGTGGCATGCTTTACACCACTGCATCTGACTCTTTGATGACCTTTGATGACGTTGATGACCTCTGAGTCCTCTGACCCCGCTCTGCCAATTTACAAGACCTTCCACTTCATAGCTGAGTTGCTGTCATTCCCAATCACTTCCACTTTGTTCAAATACTGATTGTTGACTGTGGAATATTTAAAGCAAGGAAATTTCTCAATTGGACTCAACTGGCTCAGGTGGCATCCAGTCAATTAATTATTTGTACAGGTGAGTGAATATTTTTGGCAATATAGTGTATAGCATAACTAAAACATGCTACAGTATGTTTAGCATGCTAACATGCTAGCTGGAAATGCTATCATGTCAAATTCCAGAATTCAGCACACTGGCTGAAAATGAAAGCAAATCTATCAAGTTACATGAAGTTTACGGGAATATTTGTTAAAGGTTATGCAAGGAAAATTGATTTTGCAAACAAAGGCCTTGATAAAATGACGCCATTAAAAGTTCCACAGTAAAACACGGCGGTCCTACAGCGGGGGTTATGATAAGGGGTTGTTTTTCAGGAGCTGGGCTTAGTTCCAGTGAAAGGAACTCTGAATGCTTCATCATACCAAGATATTTTGGACAATTCTACGTTCCCAACTTCATGGGAACAGTTTGGGAATGGCCCCTTCCTGTTCCAACATGACTGAGCACCAGTGCACAAAGCAAGGTCCATAAAGACATGGATGAGAGAGTTTGATATGGAAGAACTTGACTGGCCTGTACAGAGTCCTGACCTCAAGCAGATAGAACACCTTTGGGATGAATTAGAGCGAAGACTGTGAGCCAGGCCTTCTAGTCCAACATCAGTGTCTGTCTGAACTCACGAATGTGCTTTTAGAAGAACGGTCAAAGATTCCCATAAACACACTCTTAAACCTTGTGGAAAGCCTTCCCAGAAAAGTTGAAGTTGTTCTAGCTGCAAAGGGTGGGCCGCCGTCATATTAAACCCACGGATTAAGAATGGGATGTCACTTAAGTTCATATGCGTGTGAAGGCAGATGAGCACATAGTTTTGGTGATATAGTGTAGCTGCTGCTGGGAACACATCAACCATCTGGAGCAAGATTCCACATCCCTGATCTTTTGTAAAACGCATTCATGATAATCCACCCATATCTTCAAACAGCCTGTTAGAAATATGTTATGAACCAGTGACTGTGATGTAATGTAATTTTCTGCCGTGGTTCTCATCCTCACAGGTAGCTAATCGAGCATAATCTTCCCCTGCAGCAACATGTTCTGGCTCTTACTCTGGAGGTGTAAAGTCGTGTGTGGGTGGGTGAGTGGCTCTTACAGTGCTGGTTTCTTCTGCTTCACCTGGAGAACTGCTGGAGCTGAACCCTGGAGGCCTGGAGAGACTGCCTCAGGTCAGGTCCTCCAATCAGACAGGAGACATCACACATGATCGAGACATTCAATGGATCCTACAGAACAGCTTCATTCAGCTCCTCAAGCTTCTCCTTCTACAGTTCACATGTGTAAAGGTTTAAATACAGACGTCTGAATGCTTTTGTTCCCACTACAACCTCTGCAAAGGTTATTGAAAGAACTCAGCTCACCTGAAAGGAAAGTTTCCAAAATGCTGGGACCACTGAGAGCGACAATGTCCTACTACGGTCACTGCATGGGAGGCCTGCCTTCACATAGATCTGGCCTCTGATCAAGGAGTTTGTCTCCAGCTGCATCAGGAGATCTGCTCGGTGGAGAACAGAAACCAGAAAGTCAAACTAAGCCACATGAAGATGTTGGTGTGCTGGCTATTTCAGTACACTGACACCTGATAAAGTCAGGTCAAGAAGAATTGTGCGTTTTCTCAAAAGATGCGGCTCCTTTGCAAAATTCCACCTCCATTTTTTTCTGCCTCGATCTGGCCAACATCAAGCAGGTGCTGGGCTCTGCTTAAGGAGGTATATCCTGGACAGGTCTCCAGTCTATTACAGGTCTAACACAGAGAGACAAACAACCATTCACACTCATATCTACGGCCAATTTCTCTCCTGGAGAACCTGGAGAGAACCCATGGACAGGACACAGGGAGAACATGCAAACTCCACACAGAAAGGAACCAGTCGACCAATGGATTAGAACCTAGAACCTTCTTGCTGTGAGGCATCAGTGCTAAACACCACACCACACAAAAGGAACCTGTAAGAAAAGCAAGGAGGTTCAAACTCTGGGGGAGGATGTTGGCGGTTAACCAGTAATCCTCTAGGGGGCAGAGTTGAGCTGCAAAGTTTTTAATTCCTGCTCAGGTTTCATTTATAGCTGTCTGGTTATTAATAAAGTCCAGTTCTGTTGTATAACATGCTTACAATTGTACACATTTGAGAGGCCTGCTAATTTTAGTTTTCCAATTTAACACTGTCTCTGTAAAGCCTAGAAAAGACTGCAGATGATTCAAACGTACTGATCCTATTACACTTTGTTTACCTTGATATTACTGCAGATAAGTTCTTATGACAGCCTGCTAACCTTGATTTGATTTGAAATGACGTTTAAATCCAGACAGATAAGAAACAAAAACGTCTAGAAACTAAATCAGAAACAGCTCGATCCTTCTGAATGTGATCTTTAAGGGAATATTTCCCCTGGTTCCTTATTTGGGATTCCAAAGGAGCATTGCTCTTTCAGCTGTCTGGTTTCAAATGTCCAGTCTGGGGTAAAAGAAAAAAAGAAAAAAGAAAAGGAAAGAAAAAGGGGGAAACTGCCACACTGTGAGGTTCTCTGTGGCCTTGAGAACAGATTTACCCTCCTTCAAACCAGTCAGAGCCGGAGCAGCAAACACAAGATGAATGTTTTGCACATGGATGACTGGCAGCTATTTATTTAAAACCCAGCTCCAACGTGCTTTTTGAGTGCACGGCTTTTGAGGTCGCGGGACATTCTGGAAATTCGTCTGCGTTTAATTAGACACTTAATATAAACTGAGCCGATGACACTGAAGCGCCTGCAAAGGAGTCAAAGTCAAAATCAAACGGGAGAAAGACTTCATCAGAAAAGACCAGGGAAGATAATGAACCAAAATACTTAATATTTGATGTTAAATAATATAATCACTAAGGTGGCGCATCATTTAAATTGACATAAACATGCTCACAAACCCAAGCTGCCCTATTTTTACTCTCCTGTTGTTGCTGATGTTGATGCACATGCGTCAGTGTGGCGGCAGGGGGCGCTGTGATTCCACATAATGTCCATGCGTCTCCTTTGACTTTGGCCTGAAACATCAACACTGTTACTCCAGAGCCTGAAGCTGCTGTCAACTCAGATCAGACACTTAGTGATGAAGACGACACAAAGACGACATCCTGTAAATTATCTGGTTAGAATTCTTCGTGTTTTTAAGTTAATAAACTTGATAATGTGGCTATTTTGTATGGATTTTGCACAGTTGAAGTAATTCTTACCTTAAATTAAGAGTTCTGAAAGTTAACCAGAATAAGAAAGGCCACAGAGAGATTCATCAACCTGTCTTTTGGGAAGGTCAGTTATGTCTGTGAAGGTTCTTCACACTCTTCCCACTCATCCCTTAAAACTAAAGACGCTACTCAGATGTCGCCTAAGATCCTCTGCAACTCCTGCAGCTGCATCGTTCAGAGCATCTTGACCGTCTGCATCACCTTTGTGCTACAACAGCATTACAGCCATGGACACAAACCGCCTGCAGAGAGGATCACCAGGACTCTGCTGAACATCTCTGCAGAGCATCTACAAGGATAGAGGCCACAGGAGATCTGTCTGCATTAATGACGGCATTCATTCTTCTTCTATACCCGTTTAGTCCTGTTAAGGGTCACAGGCATTAATGACAGCAAAAGAAGAATTTCATTGTACAGGGAGACATGTTTCTACATGATGCACATGACAATAAACTATTTGAATCTGGAATATTAAATAAAGAACTGATGTATCTCTGTAACTGCTTATTCCTGTTAAGGGCCGTGGGGTCTGCTGGAGTCTATCCTAGCCTGGGTCCACCCTGGACAGGTCTCCAGTCTATCACAGGGCTAACAGAGAGAGACAGACAACCATTTATACTCACACATATGTCCAATTTAGAATCACCAATGAACCTAAGCAGCATGTCTTTGGACGGTGGGAGGAAGCTGGAGAACCTGGAGAGAACCCACACAGACACAGGGAGAACATGCAACATGCACGTTCTCGCTGTGAGGCATCAGTGCTAACCACCTCTCCACTCCACCGCCCACTTAGATATCGTATGTGTTTTAAATATGTCGTCCATTTTTTATAGTCTTCTTCATCTCTATAAAGCTTTATATTGGGCATGGTTCACTTTTAGTCCACATTTTATACTCTTATATAAAGGATATCATATTTAGTTTATATAGTTTTATTGCTATATACTATATACTGTCATTATATGTACTTTTACCTCATTATACTTGATTTTATATCTTGTTTGTACATGACCTCCACTGGATCAATAAAGCGTCTATATATTGACCCATCCATCTATTACTAATCGTTTCCATCAGAAGACAAACATTTAATAAGTGGAGGTTTTGTGATGTTCAGGGATCTTTTACCACCTCCTCTGCACTGGTTTGAAGTGAATTTATCCAGGTACAGCCGCTGACTTTCTCCGTTTTCTGTACCTGGACATTAAGCGTGACAAACACAAACCGGTTTAAACACAGGCCTCCTTTTTTGTTCTCCCACAAGAAGAGTTTGAGTTGTTGACACACAAATCTGCCGAGATCTACATCAAAGTTCATCCTAAACACGCGTTAAAAGATAAATTTACGGGATTTAAATTAAATCCTAACGCATATTGCACTTCCACGATCTACCCACTAGGGGACAGGCGTGTGCCACGTATTGAGAAAATAATGTTTTCATTTATTTCTTTTTTAGTAGAGATATTTAAAAGATGTCCAGTAATTAAATCATTAGTTTAATCATGGCTTTAATAATCCTTAATTATTTAATTCTAAAAAGGTCTTGATTTGTGATTGGTTCAGGGTTTTATCACGTGGTGCGTTAAAGTGTGACAGGTTGAGGGATGTGCGCCGCAGATACCGACAGATACCGACAGATACCGACAGATTCCGGGTTTGGTTTGTTCTCCAGACGCTGACAGACGCGGTGCGCTCCGGTCAGCAGGGGTCCCCGGTTCAGCCATGATCCAGAGGAGTCACCGCCTGCCTGGACCTCACAGGTGATAGAGAGCGTTTGTTTCCTCCTCCTCCTCCTCCTCTGGCTCTGCAGACACATGCAAATCACAGAACAAAGAGAAAAACACACCAGTGAGGAATTAACTCAAAGTACAGATCTTCATGGATTTATAAAGGATTTTTTGTATATTTATTTTTCCTCTTTTGTTTTGTCGAATGTAGATTGAAATTGTGAATATGATTTTAGTTTTCTGTGGAAATGTCTGAATCCGGTGCAAGCTACAGAGAATAATAAGAAGTTGCCATGTACCTGTTAATTGCATTAATCCTCCATTATTTTAACGTGTTTTCCTCCCCCTCCTTTAATCTTTAAATCCCAATGTCTGTGTAGGTTCTCAGTCATCCAGGTCATGGTAATCCAAAAAAGGTTTCAAAAAAGGCAACTGGACTTGTAGATTTCAAGTTACAAGTCCAGTTGCCTTTTTTGAAACCTTTTTTGGATTTAAATCCCAATAAACAAACGTTTTTAGATAAGACATTAAATGAGAAAGTTTCCTTCACCCGATGAGACGCCTTTTCTTTTTCTTGTTTTATTCTTCAGTTAAAGTCCAAGAACTTCACAGTAATTCTTCTATTAAAGAGAGTTATGACATTTTCAAAAGAAATAAAAATAGGAAGATAAAGATATTTAGCCTAAATATTTAGAGAATTAGTTAAACTTGGTTCGAATGCTGCTCAACCATTAAAGTATTATTATTATATATATATTATAATCTTATTTGCATTATTGAACCTTTTATTAAACTAAATTATCTATCTATCTATCTATCTATCTATCTATCTATCTATCTATCTATCTATCTATCTATCTATCTATCTATCTATCTATCCATAGTTTTGTTTTAATTAACAAGATTGTCTTCTGAATAACTGAGATTAAAAATACAACAAGGTTTTCAAACAAACATTTTCGCTTTGTCTCGTTTTTAAACATGACATTGAATATTTATTAGGCTATAATTTTGGTGACAGCTTTATCAGTGAATTTATTTAAAGAAAAAAATAACGTAAAAAAATATATGAAATAGAGTGTCTTAAACTAAGCAGTAAAGTAGTAAATATAATTTTATACCAAACTAATAAATAAAAGGTTTAATGTATTTTATTCATCCTGTTAATTTCATGCAAATTGTTCCAGTTTGATAATAAACTCAGAAAAGACTTATTTATTTATTATATGTCATATTAAAATAAAAGATTAACTACATCCTTCTTTTAATTGTCTCCATTTCTTTTCTTGTAATATTTTTTTAATGATTCTTTTCTTTCGGTTGAAAATCAACGACTGATTCCAGGTTTCCTTCAATCAACACGACGGGCTCCGGGAGGTTTGGATGGTTCTGTTAACACCCGCTCAGTGTGAATGACATTTGGAGGTCCTCATCTTTAAAGTCCCACCTCGGTCTCAGCAGCCGCTCGCACCCGGGGAAACTTTTCTCACCCAGCTCGACCAAATGATCTTCATTTAACCTTTAATTAGTTTCCACGCACCGCCCACCGGCGCTGTCGGGGAGCAGGAGGGAGGCATCCACGCTCTTTCATGTCCGTCTTGTTTATTCAGAGGCTCAGCCGCAGCTGATGATAGCTTCTCACAGACCGCGGGGCTGATTTGGTATTAGCTCGTTTTGCATTCCTAATCGGTGTTACCTTGGCTCTAATTGACGGTTTAATTATCCAAAAACATTTCAGCTGTATTTCATTTTTTTTTTTACAGGCCGCTAAAACCAGGTCAGTGGTTGATGTAATGACTTTGAGAGACTCTGATTGACAATAACCTTTCCGGTGAATTTTGTATTTTATAATTTGGAGAAATTTTACTTTTACGAGATTAAAAAGATGGAGAGAGGACTGAAATCAGTGTCATCTAAGCCTCAAAATCACATCATAAATAAAAAAATCTCCTTTTCAAAACAGACTGTTAAAAGCTATTTTATGGCTGCCAGTAAGAAACATTTATAGAAATTAATAAATTTGTTTTCAATTTGGACCATTAAGTGAGTTTTCAGCAAGTTGGGCACACCCTTAAAAGCATTTTAATAACTCCAGGTCTGAACTGAGAATGGAGGGAAGGAGAGAAGGAGGGGAGGAGGAGGAGGAGGAGGAAGGAGGAGGAAGGAGGTGGGGGTAGTAACTTTTTATCGTCGTGCGCTTTTCCACAGGTTCATTTCGTCGTCCCATTGGATGATGGAGCACACATTCGGATTCGGGGTGGAGCAGCTCAGCAGCCAAAAGGGAGGAAAAATGTGAAGGGTAAAAAAAAAGTTCCTTGCAGTGTCGGCTCGTGCTCCTCCAGCCTTCTTAGTTTCCCAAATGTTCAGTGCGGCAGTGTGCGCTCTCTCCGGTTCACCGTGGCGGACTGCGGCTTAAAGAAAGGGACTTTGAGGCGATAAAGAAAGAAGAGAGAACTGTACGAGAACCGGAGCACGCGCTGAGGCTGTGACAGTTTCTGGTGGGAACCCGTTTGGGGAGCTTTTACGCATTGCGCAGGATGCAGGCGCGCTACTCTGTCTCCAGTCCCAACTCTTTGGGAGTCGTACCGTACATCAGCAGCGACCAGGGCTACTACCGGGCCGGCGGTGGGTACACCGGGATGCCTGCGCCTATGAGCATGTACTCACACGCGGCCCACGACCAGTACCCGGCCAGCATGGCCCGGGCGTACGGACCGTACACTCCTCAGCACCAGCCGAAGGACATGGTCAAGCCGCCTTACAGCTACATCGCACTCATCACTATGGCGATCCAGAATTCACCGGAGAAGAAGATCACCCTGAACGGGATTTATCAGTTTATCATGGAGAGGTTTCCCTTCTACCGGGACAACAAGCAGGGCTGGCAGAACAGCATACGGCACAATCTGTCCCTCAACGAGTGCTTTGTCAAAGTGCCCCGGGACGATAAGAAGCCCGGTAAGGGCAGCTACTGGACCTTAGATCCGGACTCTTACAACATGTTCGAGAACGGCAGCTTCCTACGGCGCAGGAGGAGGTTCAAAAAGAAGGACGTGCAGAAGGATAAGGACGACAGGCAAGGCAAGGACCCCTCGAACCGGACCTCGGGCCGGGATCAGGACGCACCGGTGCAAGGCTCTCAGCCGGTAAGGATCCAGGATATTAAGACTGAGAACGGGACGTCCACGCCGCCTCAGGCCGCATCCCCGACCCTGGGCGCAGTGCCCAAGATCGAGAGCCCAGATAGCAGCAGCAGCATGTCGACGGGCAGCCCTCACAGCGTCCCCTCCACCAGGTCACTCAGCATGGAAGGATCCGAGCACCACCACCACGGCCAGGCCCCGGCGCAGGGCTTCAGCGTGGATAACATCATGACCTCCTTGCGGGGCTCTCCGCAGGCCGAGCTCTCCCCGCCTCTCATCGCCTCCTCTCGGACAGGTATCACCCCCTCACTGTCGCTCAACTACTCCCCCAACCAGACCCCCTCCTACAGCTCCACGACCTGCAACCAGAACGCCATCTCCACGAGCTCCAACGCGACCTATCACTGCAACATGCAAGCCATGAGCCTGTACGCGGGGGACAGGTCGTCCGGCGGCCACCTGGCGCCGTCCACCACGGTGGAGGAGGCTCTGCCCGACTATTGCATCACCACGACCACCGCGTCCCCGCTCGGGCACGGGAACCTGAGCCAGGCCGGCCAGGAGGGCCACCACGCGCACCAGGGCCGGATCGCGTCCTGGTACGGGGACCTGAGCCACTTGAGCCCCGGTTACCCGGCGCAGCAGCAGAACTTCCACTCTGTGCGGGAGATGTTTGAGTCCCAGCGGATCGGGCTGAACGGCTCCCCGGTGAACGGGAATAATAGCTGTCAGATGGCCTTCCCGTCCGGTCAGTCCATCTACCGCACCTCAGGAGCTTTTGTTTATGACTGCAGCAAGTTCTGAAAGCCAAATGTGTCTTTTAAATTAATAACTCTAATATATATTTTCTATATTTTTTTGTACTTTTGGTCTTTCATTCACACTCCGAATGGACATGAGATTTTTTTTTCTTTTTTGTCAAGAGCTGTGTAACACCAAAACACGTAAGTTTCCTTCCCTCTCACTTCGAGAATTGTTTATAAAGATGGCTCAAATACCGTCTCCTGAGACTAAGACTGTAAATTATAGCCTAATATAGTAATTTATTTGTTAGGAAAAGGGGAGTGGTTGGATACTGAGGACCAAACACTTTAACGTTTTCCAGTTTTCTTATTGCTGCCTTTAATCGTCCCAGTTCTTGTATAGACATGGAGGAGAGGAGAGAGGGGGACTGTGTAGCCTATACTGACTTATTTTATTCATTCTGTGTTATTTGTTTAAAAAAAACTATTTTGAAGGCATTACATTTTGTTTTGTTTAATAAAGTGCCGTCTATTTGATTTTAATTGGAGTGATTTATTAGCAGACAGTGCTAAAGGACAGGGGCATATTTAAATTATTATTAAAGGGGCCAGGGATGAAAAGTAACAGCAGAAAGGTTAAAAAGGGTTGGAATTCAAATAATTTAAAATGCTTTTACTACAGGTTAAAGTCAGGATAGAGTTTTGGCGGAAAAAAAAATGATAAATTATTTTTGAAAATATACGCAGCGAGCGAGTTGGATTAGTTGGCGCATTCACGTCTCTTAGTGAATAAAGATAATTTGGATTTTTTTAACTCATGAAAAAGAAAAACACAAACATTTCAATCTTCAAATGATTATTTGACCTAAAAAGGTGTATTCAATTAAAAGTTATCAGGCAGCGGCCCTGCAGAGAAACACAGCCGAGACCAGTTCAGACTGAACGAGGTGCAACACATTTCAGTTCTTTTTTCTCAATTTTTTAAATTTATTTATTTTTTATTTTCGTGCTCACCTGCACGTTTGCATATCCCAAGTCCTCCTGCCCAAACGCAGAGTAAATAAATACACGTGTGGCAGCAGTTCAGCAGTGCGGTTTGAACTCGCTAAAGGCCTTGTCAGCAAAACAAATCAGTCATTACAAACCGAGCAGGCTTCCGTCTGACTCCTGTTTGTGAACGATGAGAGGTTTTGGATGCAGAAAGAAAAAAAAAAGGATCTGCAGCTGCATTTATTTTGGATGTTCTGCAGAACCTTTAGTTCCCCCTCTGACGCACGGTGAGATCTGGTGGATATGAGCTGAGATGGAGGGCTGTGTGTGTGTGTGTGTGTGTGCAGCCTGGCTTTGCTTTCAGCGTCCTGCAAGGCTCAACGACCAGAGAGAAATATTGCTGCTGTCACGTGTTTATTTGTGTCCCTTCCACCTTCGCGGCTCAGATCAAATTCCCTCAGAAACAAAAAACACAGATTATTAGGAAAATTAAAAACTTTTTGAAACTTTTTTTTCCCCTGGGATTTTTGTGAGCATGCAGGCAGATCAACATGGCGACGCGCATGACCTGACTGTCCACAGATTACTTTTAAATATTTAATATTAGACTGTTTGAATATTTTATATAAAAAAATAATCAGAAAATAAATACATTTGGAAATATTTTATAGTATGGTTTTCTTGAGGATTTAGCTTAGTGGAATAATTGGTAATAATAATAATAATTGAGCGACCAAAAATAAAATAAAATTTAAATTAAAATAAAATCCATAATAATAATAACAATAATAATAATGAGTATTTAAATGTTGGATGTTTATTTTATGCATATCCTAACCTCAACCAGCTGCCTGCAGGCATTACACACCACCTCTGGTCTGGGCGTGTGTGTGTGTCTCTGGATGAATAGATGGCAGTGAAAGTTTGGAGGTGGCTGTCAGTGTCTGGCCTGTGTGGAGGAGGATTTTAATGAGTCAGTAAGATAAAAAATAAAAAATAAAAAATTCCAGCTAAGCTCTAAGGCTCCCCAGGGGCCAGCAGTCAGATGAGTCAGGCCCATTAAAGCTAACGTAAACAATGCGTTATTTGGCTCCGCTGCTGATTCACACCGAGGACTTCAAACTACAGCTCGACTGCAATCTGACATTTAAAAACTTCCTGCCACAACCCCCACCAGTCAAAAACTAACCACCTGTCGTGCACAGAACTCTGCCTGATAGTGAGGGGAGAGAGGAAAAAAAGGTGCATTATTGCTTCTAAACAAACGTCTCTGTGATTGATGCGGCACTCGAGAGTCAGGAAGGAAAATCCAGTCACGAATCGTTTTTCACGATGAGGACGAGACAGGAGGAGGTGACGGAGGTCAGTGGAGAGGATGTCAACAATGCACTTTAGGAAAAAAGAAAAAAGAAAAGAAAAGACGGTGAGAGGCCTGAGCTGAAGCCTGCCACTGCCTTATCTGCAGCACCCTCACTGGAGGACTGTGGAGCGCAGGGTGAAGGGGGCAGGAGGGGGGTTGCGTTGTTGTGGTAGCTCAAAGGGCTGCAGTGCAAAACAGAGAAAAGAGAAGCGTTAAAGGCGCTAAAGTTGCGATGACTGGGCTCCTGTGCCATGTTGTGCAGGAGGCGCCTTCACGTTCAGCTCAGGATCGGTAGCCTCGGGGGATCACGCGTGCCTCGGTGCGTTTTAGTCGAGTGATGTTCTACACGGCGTTCACCTCAACGCTGGAGGGGTAAAAAGGAGCCGTAGAGCAACATGAAAGCCCACACCGTGCGCGTTACAGGTTTGGCACATATCAGAGCATTTAGGAGGAGAGGGGGGCATAACTGGAAAGCTCCTGGAAGCATGAGGGTGCCCAACAGATCCACACAGGACTTTTTTTTTAAATAGTTTCTCATAAAGGACACGTTTCTTTTCCACCCAGAACCAACAAACAAATCAAATTTATATATATATTTAGATTTTTTTCCTGCAAGTTGTTCCAATACTTAAATATTTAACGTTTTGTTTCCAGGTTAGTTGCCAAATCACCTTTAAATTAAATATAATCTTTGCGTTTGAGGCCCTGTAATCGCTTTAAAGCGGTAAAATTACGCGTTTTCTGCTCAGACCTGGAGCACATTAACTGAATATTAGATTAGACTTCGAATGCAGAAAACCAGCGTCTGCTTATAACCAAATACAGGCCTGACTGTCCTCGCTCTGAGGTGTGTGTGTGTGTGTGTTTTCAGCTGAGCTCGGCCTGCAGCCTCTCAGGGGAGAGCAGCTAAATCCTTCTCAGGCAGAAAACGATGATTGAGATCGCGTCTCTCCGTCTTTAATTTCTTGCAGCGTTCTGGCACCGACGCACATTCAGCTCTCTTTGAGTTTTCAGCCTCGCCGCGTTGCTCACTGGGTATTTATGTTCTAAAATCCTGCCGGGGTAAATCCTTGATCCAGTTTGGACGTATCAGACCAATCATATTCGCCATTTAGCACAAAGTGAGGTGAAACGAGCGGCTCTGCTGGATTAAACCGAGCTGTTTGTTTTATGTCTCATTTGTAGCTGCTATCTGGATGAATGTCTGAGAGGGTTTTACTCTCAGCTCAACCTCAAATCTCGCCACCAAGGGTTTGACGTTTCCTTTAAATCTGCAGCCTGAATGCATTGTTGACTTCTCACAGATTTAAAGTCGCTGTAGTGATTCTTCTGCGTGTGTTTTGAAAGAATGGGCGCCATTTTATTACCTCCATGTCACAAATGAATTAATGTCCCCTGCTTATTTTTCTTTTAATTGAGGATTATGTTTAGAGTCCAAGTCCTTACATGAACAGATTCAATTTCCCCCCTCAAGTACTGAAATGATCTCAGACAGATGTAATTTAATTTCCCTTTAATCATTTATTATTCCATAGTCTTTAAAGCTGCATTAAGTAAAAACAAGTTCTGGCTTCATGTATTTTTTTGTTTTATTTGAAGTTGCTGCTTTGAAAGAAAATCGCATCTTTTCTTCTCTTGTCGGTTTAATTCGAAGGATTATCCCCCTAAAAAAATATTTATTGTCCGTTACGTTGAAAAGTAATTCAATATAACACAGAGTTATAAAATCTGCGACCACCTCCGGAGTTTAAACTGACCTTTGGAGCCGTTTAATCCCCGTAAAACCGTTTATTCCGCCGCATGGACCTTTCTTACTCCAAATCTTTAATCAGCTTCTCTTTCTTTGCGCGCCAGCAGCGGACCTGATCACAGGACTTGGCTAATTGTCGTGGATAGGAATACGCGGTGCACCTGCGTGAGGCCTCGGGCTCAGCGTGTTTGCTGCTCTCAGCGCGGTTTCAGGGGCCCAAACAACCCCGGAGCCGCATCTGTTTCCAATAGAGAGCGCGCACAGACGCAGCGCTGTCCAGGACGATCAGACACAGAGAGGGGGGGCAGAGACAGGGTCCTGTAGGTGATGTCCTAAAAAACACAGGCAGAGGCTCTGAGCTTCTCACCGAGACCCAACAAAACACCACCAGAGGTTGAGAGGAACGAGGAAGCCTCAGTTTACTCGAGTACGATTTTAAACCGCTTGTTTTTTGTCTTCCGCCTCTGTGCTACATTTATGGGCCTATCTGAACGCGTTCACAACATTTTTATACATAAAAAAAACTTCAGGTAACTTGTGGATAAAGTTTAGATCCAAATAAACCAAGAACAACATTTAATGCGTCTAAAATAAGATGAACAAAACAGATATGTAACGATGCAACAGAAGAATTCTCCTGCACGATTAACAGATTAATATTTAAGCGGCTATATTTTGCTTTTGATAGCTTGTCCATGCGTTTATTTGCTTATCCGAATATAATGTATTAGTTCTGTTGCTTAAAGTAAAATGGTCTATGGACTGCAAATGCGCAAAACAAAAAAATGAATAGGCTAAAATAAAACGTATTTAGCTTTATATATATATATATATGTGCTTAATAATACAAAAATATATTTAGAACCACTGCACAGACAGCTAAAGAAAAATAGTAAAACACAAAGAGCTTTACGTAAAATGTGATTTGGGTGCAGCCGTGAAAACCAGGTGAAGAAATATTCAGAAGAAAAACGACTGGAAACGTTGTTCTAGTGAAAAGTGACACCTCAGTGAAAAAGTCCTGTAACATGGCAGGAGCTAATAAACCCAGTGATCATTATCAGGACCACGGACTGACGCCCCGGGATGAGAGGGGGCCACGGGAGCCTGGGAAGTTTAAATAATAAATAAATAAAAAACCTAAGAAATAAAAGAGGCAGTGTACTCACAAACAAAAACCTGGAAAGCTGCAGCAGAGGAGGAGGCGACCTGTGAACAACCTGAGGATCAATCAGTGCACACACACATACCTGCCTTTAACACCTGGCCAAGGATTCACTCCTCACATTTCCTTTCACTGACCTGAAAAGGATAAAAAAAAAAAAAACATGCAAACACACACAACCATTTATCAGACAGCTACCACCATGATAATGTTTCTATCAGCGTCCCTGTAGTCAGGCTGTGAGTCAAACATCAGAGGAGAGAAAATTAAAAAAAACACTTGTTAAAAGATCTGCTTTTATTGTACCAAAAGCTCATTAGATCATTTTAATAAAAGATAAAATCTTCACTCTTTAAATTTATTTAGGTATGAATTCAACTTCATTAAAAGAAAAGACACAGACATATAAATAAACCCTTTCCACCTATACAAATAATGACATGATCAACGTTTAAATGTAAAAAGGCATCTGTTGTTATAATAAAATCATCACCAAGAAAAAAAACAACACAAAATCAAAAAACAAGACACCAGGAATGGACTCTAGAATCAAAGGCAGAAACACGATTCGCTCTCAAAGAAACAAAAGACACAGTTATTCCCCTTCACGGTCCTCGCACTGACGGCCTCAGTGGCACGAGACTGGAGTGCTGATAAAAGTGAAACGTCCTCTGTCCTGGACACGGAGGGACGGAGGGACGGATTTGACCTCAGGCGTTGGGATTCTGCTTCATCAGCTCCACGTCCGAGTCCACCATCTCCTTGACCAGCTCCTGCAGCAGGGACGGGATCAGATTTATAACAGGAAGCGGGGCAGATCGTATCTTAAACGGCGAAACCGCAAACAAACAAATAGATCTCTGAATATAAATGAAACAGAGAGAGAGAAAAAGAAAAAGCTGATTTATTTACTTAATGCTTTAAAGCACGTCTGAATAAACACACACTTTCATTTGAGCATTGTTGGACAATACTCAGTGACGTATTTATTGACTCTTGGTCTCATTTTTCAGATCTGAGCTCAGCGTTTTCTTCTAAACGTTGACTGATATGTGTTAAACCAAAAATATGTGGCATCAAATTTCAGCTTGTTTTTCTGCTCTAAGAAAAATTCCTGATTAAATTTACTTTTGAGCAATTGTTTTGTTTTGGGAAACTTTCTGAGCAGCCCACGTTAAACTCAGATGACTGTGGTTTCTTTGGAGGCGAGAAACAAACAGCTTTCACTCAAAATATATAAAAAACAAAAAAAATGAAACCCACTGAACTATTGCATTCTGCACGCTGCCCTCCAGACTGCACCATCACGTTTAGTGTAGTTTTCTAAAGTGATGACTTGAAGCTATTTTAATTTACGTAGCTGCAAAAATGTAATTATTTCTTTGTATAAAGGAGCATTTATTTCTCAGGGAAGATCATATAAATATTTTATTTCTGGTGCATTTATTCATTTGTCCACAGTATTTTATTGGAGCTTGTGCTTCCTGCAGATAGACGTTAAGTAGATTTGTCCTTTTTCTTCTGCAGCCTGTGCAGACGTGTCATTTAGACAATATACATATATATATATATATATATATATATATATATATATGCTCTTTTAATTCTTATGTTAAACATGATAATAAAGATTAAGTATCATGCACAGGCTGCAGTCAGCTGGTGCCTTTCTATCTGTCATCCCGTCCACTGTTGAAAACTATTCCCCTTGGATTCATTTACCTCAAACGTCACCTTTGGCTTCCAACCCAACTTCTGATACGCTTTGGTGCTGTCACCTTGCAGGTAGTCCTGTTAAGAGAGAAAGGAGGGGAGAGCAAAGGAAAGATTGGAGGGAGAGGGGGGAGGAAAGGAGGGAGAGGGGGGAGAAAGAAAAACAAATCAGCTGTCATGTCTGATGTGACGGCGATGAGGAAGGCCGCGGCCGATGTGACGTCCTGATATGAAGACGTGCGGGACTCGGCTCGACGTCCAAACTAGATGTTTTCAACGGGATGCCGGGGATGAAGGGTGATGATTATTCTCTCTCTCTCTCTCTCTCTCACACACACACTCACACACACACACACACACACACACACACACATTATCTCCTCTCTTGGGGAAAAAGGAGGTCACGGAGTCTCGCTGGCCATCAATCCCCCTCTCGGCTCCCCACCTCCGATCTGTCCAGACAGCCCCCGTCGGTGCCAGAGCATGATGAATTGTGGGACTCTGGTGGTGTAACCCTCCCTCCCTCCCTCCCTCCCTCCCCTCAGCCCAGGACCCCCCACACTCCCCCCTCCTTCCCCTCTATCCCTTACTCATTTTCCCTCCTGTTGTGTTTTGCACTGGGTTCAGGATCCAGTGAGACCCTGCTTCAGACCACCAAAGAGACAGAAAAGAAAAAAAAAAAAAGCCCTCTCTCTGTACGTCTTGTGTGTTTTTAAAGCTTCCTCTCTTTCTCTTGAGCTCTGCTCCACCTCTGTATTTCTGTGGATTTCTTCTCGCCCGTCAAATATCAGTCGCACTTGTGTCAGAGACGTTCGTGTTTGCCTTGAGAAAGTCTGAAAAAACACGGCGAGGAAACCTGAGAGGATTCTCTTTCCTTTTAATTGACACCGTCGTTCTCCTAATCTGGACGTTAGTGGAGCTGGGAAACTTATCTGAGGAAAGGACAACAAAGGCTTTGTTATTTTGATTCTTTTGTATTCAACACTCATTGCTAGGGTGTTCTCTCAAAAAGGAAAACTGGATAAAAAGGTACACGGCCAAAAGTCTTCCACAGCGACTCCAAATTCTTTATTTATTTTGGGCCCTCGCTTTTTCTGCAACCGCCCAACTTCCAGCGCGCCGATATTAGCCGATTAAAATAGCATGTGAGATTTAGGAGCAAGCGCACAAGTGATACAAAAGAAATAATGCATGCACACGCTGGACGGGATTCAGGGGACAAGATCCAGCATGTGTGCACACGGCGCGTCACGTGGTGATGCAATCAGGAAGAGAGGAGAAGAAGAGCTGGGCCCTGGCTTTCAGCAGAGGACACATGAGCTGGTCTAAAGAAGTCTGAAGAAGCTAGGAGAAATAAAAAGAAAATAAACAAAATGATTATCTTCTTATGGGAAGACAAATCTGGGACAGCTTGGTGCACGCGGCACCGAGCAGACGTCAAATCTGCCTCCTCTCTTCTAGTTTTTCGTCTTTTCCAGCAGATTCTGGAACCTGCAGGGATTTGTCCTCATTCAGCCACAAGCGCGTCACTGTGGGCGATAAGTCCTGGCTCACAGTCCACGTTCCAGTTCATCCCGACGACGGGAGTTTGAGGACGGAGGTTCCTCTATGTCAAAGCCTCCTCTTTCTTTACGGGCCTGGCTTTGTGCATGGGGGCAACGTCGTGTTTAAACAAGAGAGGCTCTTTTCCCCACAGCAAGCCGTAGTTTGATATCTGCAGTGTTAGGAGCGAGGACGACCAAAGCTGAAGTATGAAAACCAGCCCGGCGCTGCGTTCTGAACCTCCTGAAAACGTCCTTCTCTCTGGCTGATGTTATTCCAGAGGAACGCACACAGCAGCACTGGCATAGTTCAGGCTTTTAGAGAGCAGGGACCCACATCTCAGGAGAGGCTCCGCGGCGCTTAATCACACTCTTCTGATTGCACACAAAAGGCAAGAACACTGAACACACACGGAGCGAACAAGTACAGGCAGCCGACGCCGCTCCAGTTTAATATCACGCGGCCCGAGCTGAAGCGGCGGTTCAGCTCCAGGTGAGCAGCCTCTTTTATTTTTAACCTCGCTCCGCTGCTGTCTACACGTGAAAGGCCATTTTCTCCTCCTCCGTGTGTAACAGCAGGACAAACAGCTCTTTCTCATGTGCAGCGGCTCTGTACATTACTCAACGAGCACGTCTTGGCTCTGAAGCCATAACTGGAAACATTTTCAGACTAATTACCTACAGCAATGAGACATAATTCATCATGGGGCCGAATGTAATTATTATAGGGTGACTTACTCCACAATTACATTAAATAATCCACTTGCTTCATAATTATATTGATTAGGGTTTGTAATGGGAGAGCGTTTCATAGCTGGCATGAAGGAAACATTGACTGGTCTCGTCACGAACGCCGGTCTGAAGCGGAGCGATAGGCAGCAGCTACAGCGTCTGTAGCATCGGCATGGCGCAGTCACACCGGGCCGTGCGTCCATTACTGCTGAGGAGGGCAGGTCTGCTCTGACGTGAGCCCGTCACAGAGAGACGCCAAAAAAGGGGAAAGAAAACAAATGCAAGACATTTGGCCAGCTGTAGAGAAATGAAAATAAAATCCCTGAAGTAGCCTTTTGTTTGGTTTCTGTCTGCGTGCGCATGTAGCTCACGTTAACTGAAATGAACTCGGACCCGCACCGTGGTTCCCTTCTGGAGGAATAATACAGGATGGCACAGCTGACCGACGACCAGGCGGGACTCTGAACCCCGAAAGAGACCGCTTACATTCATGCTGTGAGAAGTTTAAGCTGCCGTACGTCACTGAAATCACAAATGCTCTTCCTAGTTTGGTGTGAGCTGCAGCTAGCTGACTAATCTGTGCAGCTTTTGTTTGCTAGTTCACACAGTGACGCTAACAGAGTTACAGCACGTGAAGCATGTAATGGCTGGAAGATGGGAAAACCCTTTAGTCCGGTGACGTGCCATCACGATCATGAGCTTTGCAGCATATTAGCATATATCAGAGTCCAGATTGACTAACATGGAGTTTATTGGGGCATTGGGATAAACAACAAACTGAAAAATGTGAAGCTAGCGAACACTGAGAAGTGATAAAACATCAGTAACACAGACTGTGCATAAAATAGATTATTAAAGCTGAGGACATTTGCTTTATGGATCATTTTTACTGTAATTAAACAGCTATGGACGGTTACGGTTAGATGGGGCTATTTAAGGCTTAAATTAATTGAGTTTCTGTTTTTAACCATCATGTAATTGTACACACACATACATATATGCTCAGGTTGAACTTCGTAGAAACACAAGAGCTAATGAATGCAGACCTGCGATGTTCAAAGGGACACTTTTGACCAAATGTCTCTTTTCTAGTCGTCTTTTTTTGCCCTGAAAGTCAGAAATAAAACTATTTCTTTGGTTTAAAGGAATTTGTAAAACACTCCCCTCAAAAAAAAAAAGCTAAGCCCCGTCCATAGTTCTACTGAGTAGCTACCGAGCATTATTATAAATCGTGATTATCTAATTCTCTTATCAGTGTCTTGCTTTGTTTTCTCCTCTTCCTCTTTTGAATTCGGTACCGTTGTCAAACTTAACCGCTTCAAAGAGTCTTGCAAGCGACATGTAATGGCACAGAGCTGTGTCCAGTCTCCTGTAGTCACACTTTGAACACTTTGCTCATTGCCACTGCTGTAGTTTAAAGTCAGAGGAGGGGTTATGCTAGGTAGGGTTGCCTGCTTAGCCTGTCGACCGTTGATCAGCGCCTCCAACCACAAATCTAACCGACGGCACTGGAGGAGGAGGGTGATGGAAACACAGAGCAGCGCGGCTCCGTTACGAGCTGCAGCGCTGAACTATTCGTGAACCGCGTCGAGGTACAAACCGGTCGACGGCGCTGTTAAACACCCGAGGAGATGGTTTAATAACTAAACTACGTCTCTGTCACAGTTTAAGAATCACAGACGATGAGCAAAGGAATTAAAAGACGGGATTTAACACGATGAATAAGGTCAGAGACGTATCTAAGGTCTCGACAGATTGTATTCTGCACTGTATGTATTTGTTAACCCTCATGCTACCCTCCTGCATGCTCTCTATGTATCTGTCCATTCACTTCCCAGAGACCCAAGAGGTAGCACGAGGGTTAAATCTGAGCCGTGGCATCACATCTTTTTATTTGACTGGACGGAAGAAAAATCTAAACTCTTGTTGAGCCGGTGTTAAAACATTATATTATTCTAAAACTACTGACATTTACTAGATTTTATGAGCTCAAAGCTGCTTGAAATTCAGCTTATTTGATGCTTAATCAGTGTGTTGACAGCACTGAGTAACGCTGACTGTCACGAATCAAAACATATAACGTGAGTACATGAATACATCACTAAAATAATAAATAACAAAGCTCTGGGGTCAATTAGTGGCATCGATATCCCAACAAATCCCAACAATACACAAGGCGAAGAGTCGTGCCTTTTATTACAATCACCATCTGTCACCATCTTTGTCATTCCCCAAACCTCCGTCTAAGACTGGCAGGAGAACATCTGCTGAAATCAGACTCGCCTCTGCTAAGTCTGGCTTCTTAGCGCACAACCACACAGTTCAGCATCCAGGAAGCTAATCCAGCGTCTGGCCTTTCTCAAGCGGGATTTCTGCAGGTGACAGAAAACCTCACCCTCGCGGATCTGTCTGCAGACGACCGCCGCTCGGTGAAACAAAAGCTGATCTGCTAACGAGAGCGTTCCGCGGCCGAGTGAACTCACCCCAAACACGAGCATGTAGCGAATAATTCAACGCCAACTACTAACAGATGGGGGCACAATATAATCTGCACATGGATCCGATTTGGAAGCCAACATTTTTTGGTACATCCTGTTTAAAGCAGCGAGTCTGAAAATATGTAGCAGTGATAATAACAGAAACGGGTCGAAGAAAGCTGAGAATTAGCCGTGACTGAACGTGTCCCTCGCTCTCTAGGAGCGTTAAGCACATTTCACGGATTAAATGACGAGCTAGACCTTCTCGCCACGTACGAGGCCGCGGCACAGGCCTGAGAGCGAGCGCCGAGTTTTGTTTTCGGACTAAAAACGAATCGGCTCGAGCCGGAGAAGTCCACAAGGCTCGAGTTTCTTTGTTATGACGCGTGGAACAAATGCGACGACACAACCGCGGTGACAGGTCGTCCTCATCTGCTTCTCAACACTGCGGCTGCGGCTCTAGAAATATTTACACGTCTGCATTTGTATGTTTACTATGTAGGAAAACCTCGGCATTATCAGCGATTTGTTCTTCTGTCAGCTGAATGTGACTCAGCGCCGACCCCCCCCCACCCTTCATTGTGTCACGGACACAGTTGGGGGTTTTCACTTTTCCAATGAATCCCATAAACTGGTATGATTCAACCATATTCATTGTTCGAGTTACTTTTATCTCGGTAGCGGTGCTCAATAAATTCAACAGAACTGTTTTTTGTTTTTTGACGAAGCAAAAGCCAACGATTATAACCGTCCTATCTTTCACGACACAATGGTGCACAATCTTCGAAAACGTGCAATGCCCTGCTGCCTTTTTCTTTCTATACTTATTTATTTTTTTTAATTTCTTCTCCGTTTCCTGGTACTGTCCAGTCTAATAAAGACGAAGCCATAAAAATAATCCTCAGAAATGTAAAAAGCGGGAGACAAATAGAGTGTGATCATGGTCCATAAAGCACACAGGCAATAAAAGGCACTCAGAGCAGGCATTTAACGCAAAGGAATTCTGGTATCATTGCAGGGCCTTTCAATAAATCACGCAGCACACTGGCGCTGACCTCCACACACACACACACACACACATGAGGACGCACACACACATGTGGGCGCACACACATGGACCCAGAACAACGTATATGCATGGAAAGACACGGAGTTAAACACTAAACGTCCCTCGACTGCGTTTTTATTTTGCTTCTGATCCGGAGATGGATCAAAGATTGCTCGCTCTCCCTCCTCTCTCCCTCTCCCTCTCCCTCTCTCTTTGAGGGTTGCATGCTGGGAGACTGTGATGTGGTTTTGGAAGTCCAGTAGCGTCTCCGGAATTTGTACAGTAGTGGACACGAGGCTGCGAATACAGAGACTTCAAAGAAAAGCAGATAAAGCGGCGAGAACGCTGCGAGTGTCCCGAGCCCACGGTCTCTGCGTCCCCCGGCAGACCCAGATGTTCCAACCAGACCCAGATGTTCTGATCTTTGACCTTGCTGGCCGGGCGGGGGGTTTGTGATGGAAGAACTCAACCCCCCCCCGATCCTGGGCTTTTTATACCCGAGGACGAACTGCTCCACTCTGGACAACGATGGCGACGTGACGGCGGGGCAGACATGTCTGAAGGCTGATGTATTGACCGTGGGTGCAGGTGTGTGAGCTCTTATGTGTGTGTGTGCAGGTGGGAAAGCCCAAAAAATAAAAAGAGAGAGCGCCGCTTGATTCTACAGTCACAAATCTGTCACTGGTCAATTTCTAACGCACCTCCGCCAGCATCGCCTCAACTTCTCACTTCCTTTAAAGCACAAAAGGCCCCCAGTTTCAGCTGGAGGGAAGTGAGGCCGGAGGGAGGGATGAAATTAGAGAGTCGTGTGATAATGTGGTGTGTGTTAGTTGTCTTATTATACGTACAGTACAGCATAATCGTGGATGTGGGGCGGACGTAGCTGTGGTTTGAGGTAAATCTGAGTGAGTTTTAGGGTTTTCTGACAAATGGGACGAAAAAGAAGAAGAAGAAGAAAATATAGTTTGCAATTATTAACAATTCAGACTCTAATCCTCATTTTGCTTCTGCATAGGGGAACAAAAATAGATTTTTTTTCCTTTTAAACTAAATCAAATTCATTTTATAATAATGCTTTATAACATTGCATTAGTATTTATATTTCTTTAGCATCCACCCCCAATAAAATGCAACAAGGTGAATTGAACTGAGTGAGAATTTAAAGATAATTAAACAAATAATCAAACCTTCTCACGTCCTTCCGCTACAGCTGTTTCAAACACGACTAAAAGAAATACCGTATTTATTCTGTATCAGCTTCACTACGTCACTCTGTGTTTGCACTGAGTGTCAGAAAATATAGCTGTTATTTACGGCTGCACCCCCTCCTTCAAACTGAATTATTTTAGATCTGTCCTAATTTATTTGGCGTCCCCTCGAATGTCCTGCGAAACAAATCCTTGCGTCTGATTTGTGCCCCTCGGCGGTAACACAAATCAGGGATTCTATGTTTACCGTTTCATCATCGCTGCCGTTAATTTCAAACGAACAGCGAGCGGCTCTGTCTTTAGGAATCCAAGACAGTTATTAGCCACTCCCAGGCAGGGGTCAAAGGTCAGGTCCAGCGTGTCTCTTTCTGCGTGTGTGTGTCTCTGCAGCAGAGAGGGAGAGGGAGAGAGCTGTGTGAGTTACAGCTCAGGTTTCCCTCCCTGGCTCCCCATGCAGCTTGGCCTGCACACAATGTGTTAAGTGACCTCTAAGGGGTGGCCCTGTCGCCTTGATGACTGTGCACGCTGCACGCTGCACACACACACACGAACACACACACACACACACAGGCGGAGAATACAGACGTGCACTGCAACCTGGAATCTTACAACGTCAGCAGATCTGCAGATGGGCCGATGCACAACCACAAACACGCACAAAACGGGAAACAATTAGCGGCGACAAAGGAAAACAGTGAGAGTCACTTTGATATTTAAAAGCCAAAACATCACATCAAAAGCTGTCACTTCACGTCATCTCCTCGCCTCTCTCTCTCTCTGTCTCTCTCTCTCCTCCCGGCTCTGCTGTGTTGATTGCTCTCCATCAGCGCTCATTAAAATTCCTGGGGTAGCCGTGTGATAAATATTTACGCGGCTGAGGACACACTCCACACACACTCCAAACGCACTGGAGTGGCTGGATCTGACTGTCGATAGCGTTAAGTGCCCCAGAGGCTCCGGTGGAGAGGGATCCGCAGCCCGCCCGCTCGCCAGCTCGCTCGTATACGTGAGGCGTTTACTGTCAAGATAACGTGGAAGAGAGGGCGGAGATTTATGCGCCCGTAATCAAAGTTAAAGTTGCGTTTCTCCGTGTGAGTCCAAGGGTAATCTTTTAATGTGTGAAGTTTATGGAAATAAAAGAGGAAAAAAGCATCACACATTCGCACATCTGGATCTGAACGCATTTGCAGACGCGCACACACTCAGAGAGAGAGAGAGAGAGAGAATATAACCACAGTGGAGCTGGACTCCTCACTACTGTTCCACAGAGCGGCTGCTGCTGCTTCTGCTTCTGCTGCCGCCGCCACCGACCCCCCCCCCCCACCCCCCCTCCTCCTGTATTCTATTATTCCTGCGGACGGGAAACAGATCATAATTCCTGGAGTCAGCAGAAAGCGGCAGACTGAGAAAGTGAGAGATGGAGGGAAGGAGGGAGGGAGGGAGATAGAGAGAGAGGGGAGAGGAGAGGGAAAAAAGTCGGTGGGACTCAGGTGACTGCTCACTTTCACCGGGGTCAAAATCAAACCGTGCCGTCGAGCAATCTCCAACGAAAAGTGAAATGCGTGTTTAGTCTGCTTTGCACGTTTGTGTGATTAAGTCTGGGTGCACGAGCGCGGTGGATGTTCACCGCGTCTATCGGCCAGTGGCTGCTTCATATTTCACAGGACATCAAAGGCGACCGTAATTTTCCTTCTTTAAACAACATTCTTCACAATCGTACCAGGAAGAGAAAGAAAAGAGAGAGCGAGCGGGGGAGAGACCGAGAGGAAAATGTCGTCCAGCCTTATCTTAATTGTCGTCTAATCTCACAGTGAAGCACTCAGGGGTCTGCATAAGCTTTGACACCCAGCCTCACAGTGTTTTGGTGCCGATAATGACTGCTGAGGAGCTTCTTGTTTATGTCAACGCTGAAGGGAAGTCTGGGCTTATTTCCTATAGCTTTTGGCATTAAAGCATCAGCGGTATTGTGAGGAACTATAATTGTAAACGGCAACTCTAAACAAAGTTTCTTCCAGCGTAAACATCAAAATCTCCAATTTGTTGCTGCTTTCCAAGTCTCTGTGGCGATATTTCCCCCATTCACATCTCTAAAGGTCGAAGAGCTACTGGATACGAAGGCCTCATGTCTCCATCACCTGTGTCTGGACCAAATATTTGCATATTTATACAATCTGTGATCATGCACAGCACTTTCTTCTCCACTGAGCACAGTGTAGTAGGCCGCCCAACTGATTACAGCTTGTCACTGCACCTCTAAATAACATACTCCCAATCAGGAACCCTAAACCTTTGTGCTGCCCTCCTGCATACTCTCTATCTGTCTCTCCATTCACTAGGGGTCCCAGAGACCCCAAAGGTAGCACAAGGGTTAATTGGGCTCCACCGGTTGGTGTCGCTCCCCCTCAGTGCTGCAGTGCATTCCCATAGCTTAAAACTGTCCACATCACAGTATTCTCTGACAATTTCAACAAACTGCAACAGAACAAGAAGCGCGAGGCAGATAAACGCTCAACAAACCAACAGGCAGATCAAGTATGCCCCTATATCTGGAGCTATAACTGAAAGGGAGTTCACCTAAACTGTTGACGTGATCCCTCATCAAGTGGGTGAACTCATGGTTTTCAGCAGAACCAGGAAGTCTGTTTTGCCAATCACGTTCATCCCTGGGAACCAGTAGGTGGATGTAAAACCTGTCTGACCGACCGTCTAACTTGTGTTACTTGCTTTGTCTGCTGACTTTAAGTGGCTGCAATCCACTTCAATAAGCGTTAGAGGAAGTCCCCTCTCTTCTTTTATTTTTCCTCAGAAACCTTGTCATACAGGAACACGGTAGACATTTAGTTGTGGTGAATACCCAACAGCTGATTTCGACTTTCAGACGACAACAAAACACGACGTTCCTCAAACTTTTACCTCAAGGTAATACCGTCCATGATTTTGAGTCCTGCCACCAGATATGGGGACACTCCAAGCCCGGTGTAGCAGCGTTAGTTTAAAACAGAGCGCAGAGACGGCAAGAAGATCTAGGTCTTGTGACCCGTAATGGATGGTGTAGATCCAGAAGACTGTACTAGACCCAGAACGTCCACAACCAACGTCCACATCCCTTTGGTGACAGAAGCGATTGCCAATGAGTGACCCTAACCCTTGGGTGTACGTTGATGAGTTGAACACACAAAAGCCTTACAAGCAACTGTTAACAAAGAAGAACAAACAGAACAATGGGGAAGTAAGTCTTTGACGTTGTTGGCTCTTGAACAGGTGTCACTTCAGTGTTTCTACAGCAAGTGCAAACGGGGAAATAGTCATTTAAGTTACGTATTTACCCTCAAAGGGTCACCAGCAATGATGCTTAAAGGAACCAAAACCAAAAAGTTTTCAAAAAGTCCCCTTACATGTACGTGGCCTTGGCCCCTTTCACATCTAGTCACCCATCAGCCCCCCCTCTTAACACACAAACAAAACAAGCATATGAATACGTACGTACACGCTACACAGCTCCCATGTCAGCCCCAAAATTTTAGAAGCTCTTTTTGGCGTTAGCTAAGATGCAGAAAGATCAGCTGGTGGGTTGTGGCTGAAGTATCTGGTGATATGAGCCAGTGATATATAAGTGATCTGATTTAGGCCCTGGCTGAGCTCTCAGCGGGGCTGGGGTTAGGTGAGGTGGCCTGAAACTCTCAGTTCCCAACACACTATTTATTGGTCTCTTGCTTTTTTCTTCTCCCAGTTTTTCACCTCAGCTGCTCTTTGAACACTCGAGCGCACAAACCTCCTCCCAACTCGCCGGCTCTCACCAGCCATTCCTCATTTTCTGCATCCAGTCAGGTTTTCTCTGGAATAAGAGGACCCGCTCGGGCTTTTTTGTCATATGTAAGCTGTAATCACACGCCTCGGATCGAGGAGTTTGGTAAACAGTCTGATCAAAGCCATTCAAATATTGTGTACAGTTTCATTTTTCCGTCATGTTGGGTTCTCTGTGTGTTCCCATATTTGTTTGGCCTTTTGTTTGGTCTGAATCAAACAATCTTTGACCAAATTTTTCCAACTGCATCCTTCTCTTTTTGGTTTGAAAATGTAAAGAAAACTACTTCAAGTACACAGCTGAATTAGGGCTGTCAAACTTAACCTGGTACTAATTTCTTCATGCAAATTCACTGCATGCACATTTTGTGACTTGACCCTGAGTTAGTCCAGTAGTTTGGGAAAGCAAGGAAGTGATGGAGAAGCAGGGCCGTGGAAGGCAAGCAGAAAAACCCTGAGCAAAAACACACAGTCACAAGTGTCTTTGTTGACGTGCATCCAGCCACCACAGGAGTGGGACAAGACCCCAAATACCACCGGCTAGCACAGAGTCGATGCAGAGAGCCTTCCTGTGTGACCCAGGACTTACTGTATGTCCACACCACCAAAGAACCACCTCCAAATGTGGTCTGAGATCAGATCACTCACATGCATCCTCAGCTGTACGTAAAACTGGATTCGACAAGACGGATGATAATGCTAGGTCTGACAACCAACTATTCACAGTCACGGCCCATTTAGAATCACCAATAAGCCTAAGAAGCACGTCCGTGACCTGTGGGGAAAGAAAACCCACAAAGACGCAGGGAGAACATGCAAAGAACAGAAAGGTTCAAACACCAGAACCTTCTTACTGAGTGACGACAGCGTTCTTACCGCTGCACCAGCACATGCAGCACCTCTGAAATTATTCTGGAGAATGTTCTAGTCATTGTTTTGCAGTTATTGCAATTATAATAACGCTAGAGATTTGTGATATTTTATCGTTTTCCCCACGGTAAGAATATGTCATCCCATGATAAAAACCATAAATTCCCGTTGATGATATATATATTTGCGTGACATGCTCGCAGCCCAACACGTGTGGAATAATGACAAATTGACAAGGTGGAGCAGATACGCCGGGGAACGAGGAGCTCGTTCCTAAACGAGGCTCCACCTACATTATCTTCAACTGGTTTGGTTTTAAAAGTCTGATGCGGAGCAGAAATGTACAACATGCAAGGTTTACAAACAGTGAATCAAAGGACAGTAACGCCACTAAAACACAGCTCAACCAAACCAGAATATGAAGAAAATGAAGCAGCGTCGACTTCATCTAACTTCAAACAAACAAAAAAAAAACCTCAGACGAAACCTGCCAATGCACTACAGTCAAAAGGATTAGGCTAAAATGATGTTTATTTATCGTCATTTCTATCGTGATAAATAGCAGAAATTATCAGGATAATTTTTTTAGTCCGTATCGCCCATCTCTAATGGACGCCGTGGCAATTTAGATTAGATTCGTTTGGTGGCAAGTAAAGAGTTCTTGTAAGCTAGGCTTTTGCAAACCTTCTTTAAAGTTGAAGACATCACAAGTAGAGAGTTAAAACTCAACAACAAACACTTTTAATTCCAGATTCAGATTAAATAAAGCGACGTCTAAGCCCAACCATACGCACTGAGCAAGAAACTGTGCCTGAAACACGGATAATTTCATTTACATGTATTTCTCTAAAGCAAAATGGCGTAACAACCCTTTTTTAACAAAACATAATATATATTTTTTTAATCCTTTATCCATCTTAACACAATATAGCGACTAAACTAAAATTCCCCTCTAATATCTCTCTACAGAAACATGTCCTCTGGCGTCTGCGGATGATTCACACTCACATCAGTAAATGATATCATTCAGTATTTTTCAGTAGAAAGGCGTTCCAGTCAAAACGGTTCACTTGATACGCACGCTCCTGAATTAAATGTTACCGAACGAATATTAAGGAAAAGCAGGAATAGACGTTGAGAGGTAAAAGGAGGGCAAACAGGAGGAAGGGGGAGGCTTGAATGGGCATGCCCATCGGCTTTGGGTCAACGCATTTCTATCCCCGCTCACTTCTATCCTGCCACTATGGCACGGAGGGAGACAGAGGGAGAGGAAAAGGCCAGCGGTGGTGTTGGGAAGAGAAGGGGGGGGGTGTTGGATGACATCTGGGGCGGACAGGGGAACAGTATTCTATAGGCCACATCTCCTCTTAGACGGCGTTTCCTCTCTGAGCAGCATTCCTCATCTTATCAGCACCAATAATCTGCCATTCTCATCGTGCCCAAACAGGGAGAGTCAAACTTGAGAGTGTGAGCAGGAGAGAGAGAAAGAGAGAGAGGGAGGGAGGGAGCGAGAGAGAGAGAGAGAGAGAGAAATCACTCCTTCTCTAGGTCTCTCTTTCTATGTCTGCTGGCTGGTGATAGAGTGATAAGCTGGGGAGGAAAACAGAGAGATGTCTGCCACTCAGAGGATGTGGCCGCTCTCTAACGCAGACTGAGCATGCTCCGAAATCCAGGGAGGAGGAGGAGGAGGAGGAGGAGGAGGAGCCTACAGCTGTTTAGTCAAATGAAAGTAGATCGTCGACTTAATAATACTTCATTTTACTTAATATTCAGAGAGAAATACTAAACAGCTTTACTATACTTTTAATTGGCAATACAAACACTGCAAATTTTAAAGATTAAAACTAAGATTTCACTGTTATAAATTAAACTTTTGCAGTGATTTGCTGGTACAGGAAACTCAAAAATCGTCTAGGGAGTGCCGTCAAATAAAAACACTGACACTAGCCTGCAGCAGCGTGACAATGTTTATCAAGCAAGAGCCAATCAGAGAAGAAAAGGTCATCTTTGCCCGTCCCACATCACCCTCTGTATGCTGAGTTTATCCTTTTTCTGTCTGGAAAGACGTACAGAGCTCCGGTAGCTGACGTCACCCTGCACCGGCAATCACAACGCCGCCATACTGGCAGGAAAGTGGTTGACAAGCAAATGGGAAATCGTTTTATAGGATGCCCAAAGATCCTGCAAGATGGCAGCTGTGGATTACGGCAATAACATGTGCATGAAGCAGACAAACCTGAGCAGTGGGCTCTCTCAAGATATGGGTTTGTCTGGTGCAGCGATCACTTTATATCTGGTGCAGAATCCAGCGTTCTCCAAGTGTAATGTCTCGTGTTTATGTAGCATGATTTTAACAGATTTCTTTTCATAAAGGCAAGTGAGGTGTTGCTCATTCAGCACTAAAACTACTAACAATGAGAAATAAATTCGGGATTAAACATTATTGTTACAGTTACTTGTTATTGTAGTCAGTCTATAGAGAAGGATGAAGGAAAGTTATAATCTGATAATCTGTTGAGTTTTGCCTTGTACCAGTTATTCCTATGTGTTTAAAGTAGCAGTAAACTCATGCAGTTTTCATGCAAATATGGTGGTGTCAACAAAAAGAAGTCACATGGCGTCCAGAGCTCTATTCCTTTCCTAAGAGCGCCAAAACAAGCAGATATCACTTGTTCCCTCGGTGGTAAGGCTTCTAAATAAGCTTCACTGTAGGCTACATTTATGGTCACGATAACTCACCTGATGACATTGATTATTTATATGTATGTTTCCATCTATCGTACTGCACCGATTATGGTCTGAATTTGGCTGTCGACTGCTGTTTGCAAGTGAAATTGCCCAAATTGGGGCAATAAAGACTTTCTAATCTAAAACTAATAAAACTAACAAACAAAAATAAATACTTTTCAGTTGGAGACTCATCCACTTAAGTTTGGAAGCGTGCACTGGAACATAGCTCCTTCAGTTTGACTCATCTCAAACACCAGAAAATATCTTGCAACGAGACGTAAACTGCATAACTTGCCACCGATGTTGGCAAATCAAATATGCAAGAAAGTGTCTTTATAATTAGCTTCTTGATTTGAAAGAAAATATATCAGTTATCCATAAATACGATGCACTAAATGACTCGTTAGATATCTCTCTCTGAGGTCTTTTTCAGAATGGTGTCGCGTGACAAATCTTGCAACGAGACGAGTCCAGGTGTGAGGGACATCCAAAACACGACAGAAGCTGCAACCCTTAAAAGAGGATGGCAACAGGGAAAGGTCTCGCAAAAGCAAAGCCATGTGCAAGATGAGAAACTAGAGGTAAAAATATCCTGGAACCCGAGTTTTACTTTGAAGCTAAACTGTCTGGAAGGTGAAATATCTCTAAGTGAAATAATATTTAATCAGTAGTGACAGCCAGCGCTGGCTTGAGCTGTTTTTAAATGCATGAATACAAAGGCTGATTTCACGTGTTTTAGATGTTCATGTAACATTCATCCAGTCTCTGTAAGGTGTTTAAGTTGTAATATACTTGTATTTATTTTATCTTCCTTTAAAAATGGCGTTTTAATTGCGTTGCTCTGAACATCCTTCTCATTAATTGGTCATTAGATTAACTTTAAGTAGAATTTCGACAGTCGTCTGGTTGGACTGAGCGTTAACTGCTCCTCTGTTTCTCCGCTTCAACATCCCAGCAATTATCATGCTACAGTGAGAAATAATGTCTGGTGCAACAAGAGTAGAAAAAAAATAAAATAAAACCCCCGTACTAAACTGTCAGCAGGACATTTTCTGGGAACGTAGAGTTTGAACATTCGCTGCAACGTTAACTGAAGTAAGACTCTGGGGTTGAGCGCAGTGGTGAGGAGGGAGGTGGTGGATGGGAGTGCAAAATAATGACAGATGAGCATGCTCGGAGAATGAGAAAGTGAATGAGAAAGAGAAATAATAAATTGAGCAAGAGTGAGAGAGAGAGAGAGGGAGGGAGGGGAGGGGAGAGAAAAGGGAGAAAGGAAAAGTAATGCAGCAGAGGAGCCTTAGGGTTACAGGAATGTGGAGGCTCTTGAGTTCAGGAGGGTTCGAAAGAGCGAGTGTGTGTGTGTGTGTGAGATATACAAGTGTGTGTGTGTGACATATGAGTGTGTGAATACCGGGGCGACTGAAGAAAGCAGCCCCAGAATTAATTACCCAATCAAGATAACAAGCCAGGGAAAGACATTAAGGAGGTCACACTACAATTAACCTCTTAGTCTAAACCTCACAAACACACACCGAGCTCACAACCACACACACACACACCTACACGCCGTGGAAAAAGTCCCCAACGTCGAGGTTCACTGCAGAAAGCAGAATGAATGAAAGCCCCACTTTGATATCACTCTCCAGGTCCAGCTTAGGACCATGACGTGCTTTTATTTTGAAGCATTTCCTGTTCTCTTATTATTTTTTTTGTGGTGTGTGTGTGTGTGTGTGTGTGTGTCGGGGGTGGGGGAAGGTGCAGTGACGCTACCTGTCCCGTCTCAGAAACCTTGGCAAAGCCCGTGTTGTTTACAGTGGGATATTGAGTGAGTCGGAGGCTGGAGTGGAGTGGAGTCGGATGTGGTTCACACATTCCACCAGAGACTCAGATTACACTGCAGGAAACACCGGCCCTGCAAGACACACACTGCCTGACTCTGTGATTTATAAACACACACACACACAAAGTCAGAGACACATTAAAAATCTCAGCGACTCGCTCCGTGCCAGTGCTGCACCTCCATCTCTCCCTCACTTTCCTCCTTTCCTTCCTTCCAGCCTTTCCTGTGATTCTCAGACTCTTTGTGAGGCTCCTGTTTTGTTTAGTTTAGTTTTTTTTTTTTTTTTTTTTGCTTCTGTCGCTGATAACAATAAAGACAACAGACACCTGAGGGGCTGCCGTGTTTGACATCACCGGGAATGCACCGTATTCACTGGGTTAGTAGAACTCACTCCACAAGCACGAAGCGGATTAAAGGAGCATGACGACAAAGATGAGAATCGTGACAGCAAAGCCACGTACAAGAGGAGAAACTAGAGGTCAAATACTGAAATGACACAAAGCTCTGACACCAATGACAAAATAGTTTTAGTATCAAGTAAAATTGTCTTAAAACAAACTAAATAAATTGATATTGAATCAAATCAAGTCAGTAAACACAGAACGAATACATTAATAATGAGAATCCTGCAAAGCACTGGAGCTTCAATCAGTCTGAGTTCATGTCAAACACTGAGTAAGATGTGAGTCTAACATGTATCACACTGTGTGTATATATACCTATCAGCCATAACATTATGACCACAGGTGAAGTGAAAAACGTTGACCGTCTTGTGACAGTTCAGTGTTTCTGCTGGGAAACTTCTGTTCCCGGCATTCATTCATTGGTGTGGATGTTACTTAGGCCTCGTCCACACGTATGAACCTCCCTCTCTCCCTGGCATCGTTTCAAGAATATCTGCGTCCACATGGATCCGTCTCAACACGACTCAAAACGCTACAAAAACAAAAACAAAGAGGAAGAGGCGGAGCACTGGATGTAAAATGCCTTTTCTGCTCAGCGTGGTGCCACAGGAGAAATGATATTTAGCCATAGTAACCATAATAGGCTCAATATCTTCTCCAGCAGGAACACGAGCATGTAGTCCACCATTGTTGTTGATGTTGTTAGGAGACGTCTCACGGGATATTAGAGGTGGAAGGCTGCTCGTTGTTCCCCGTCCACACGAAAACTCAAGAGCAGCGAATTTTTTCACCCTGGGACCAGGTTTCAGAAAAGTACGTTTGGACGATCGAACCAAAACGATGCAAAACATCTGCGTTTAAACCAAAAAAAAGCGTCTCTGTGTGGACGGGCCCTTAGACATGACCAGACCAGGCACCCCCACCCCATAGCAATGACACTCCTTGATGGCAGCAGCCATCCCCAGCAGGATGCAGCCACAAAAACACTTTAGGAAGAAGAACAGCACAAGGTGTTGACCTGGCCTCCACATTCACTAGATCCCAAACTGATCAAGTATCTGTGGGATGATCCACAGAGGCCCCTCCCCTCAACAGCCCCCAATACTGTTGCCAGACACCACAGGACACAATCAGAAGGCCCATGTCCATTCTCTGATGAGAGACCTGCACAATATTAGGTCATAATGTTATGGCTGATCGGTGTATATTAGTTATGTTTCTATAATAATGTGTGTGAGAAAGGTACAGGTTATAATTTATCTCTTTTTCGCTCTTATATTCACATCACAGCCAGAGGCTCAATTTCCATTTAAACAAAAGCTGGAACAGCAGAAGCTCAGGTCCAAGCCCACCCTGCTGAGGTCTGAAACCCTTCCCAGACCCCCCCCTCCTCTCCTGAGAAGCCTCGGTGCATCTTACAGTCCGGCGGCCATGTTCCCCCGTAGCTGCCCAGCGGAGGACTTTCTGTTAATCAAGCCCAGCTGGGACTAAGGGGCAAAGACGCAAGCTGACACAACTCACCCTTCTCTCCCTCGCCCTGTCAACAGGCCCGCAACCGCCCCACCTTATCCCCCCCTTTACTCTCTGTCTTCCCTCCTCATCTGGCAGGTTTCTCTCGTCAGGCCGTTTGGCCGAGTAAAGGCCTGCTGATAGCGCAGGAATCCTGGCCCGCGGTCCTCCGGTGCTCCCTCGCTATCTCTGGGGCCAACAAATTACTGTAAGGTGCTGAGGATACACCTATCCATCAAGCCAAGGACGTCACGGGCGCACACACTGTAACAGCACGGTATTCAAATACGGGCGACAGGGAAACTGAGAGACTCTCAGTGCGTTGGACGGCTGCCGACAGCCTGCAGCAGAACTGGAGACACTGCCTCGGCTTGGCGGGATCAAGCGTTCCTGTGTTAATAACAGCCTCCCTCTCTGTTTGCCACCAGCTTTATCAATGCTTCTTTATATTTGTACACCTTCACATCCACTGCGGCTCAACACTGCTGCCATGTCTCCCTCTCTCTCTCTCTTTCGCTCTCTTTCTCCCTCTCTGGGATCAGTACCGGGTCAGTCTGTGGGTTGGACTGCAGAGGGGCCCAGGGTGGTTCCGCTCTGACGGTAGGAGGAAACTCCTTCAGGAAATACCAAACTGCCAGACACACACTCTCTCTCTCTCTCTCTGACACACACACAATCCACAATCTCTCTTTCTTTTTCTAGCTGGAGCAGACTAAAGCTCGAGGGTTAAAAGCCCTGCATTGTCTTTCCCAGTTTCAGCACCTTCTGCACCGAGACAAAAAGAAGCGATGAGAAAAATAAAAAATAAAGTGTTTGGAGTAGTCCAATATCCTCAGGTATGTAGGTTTGCATGCTAAACCTGTGGCGTTACACAACCCAGAGTTTGGCTGACGGCCAGTCTTTTTTTTTTTTTTTATGGCATCAATTACAGCTAACTTTAACGAGTCAGCTCAATTAAACAATAAATCACTGCAGAGCCAAGTTTCTGCCCCCGAGAGCCCGACCTCTCCACTCAGACCAGTAAAAGTTGATTGAGCTGCTTCCTACTAGAAGAGTGAGAACATCGAGTGTATTAGCATGCAAGAAAACACACACACACACACACCTTCATGTGAGATATTAGACGAGCCGCTGCACCGACACATGGTTGTATTTATCAGGTTTTGAGCCAAAGCACCTTAAACAATAAATAGGACAATAAAGCGATATTTCATCTGATCTAGACAAATTTGACGTCTGCTGCACGTATCAATCATTTCCCAAGAGTTTAAGGAGCCTTTTCACTGCAGGCGAAATTGCAACACAAACAAGTTAAGCCTCCCTCGCTTCTACTTCTCATCGCTATCAACGAGTTCATGAGGATTATGGACATTTTTGCAGAGCCGGGGAAGACGGAAAGAGGAGAGACGTACCTCCAAAGAAATAAATCATCCTCTCCTCCCCTGACAGTATTCAAATCCTTATACGTTAGCGGTGACGCAACAGTCCCGGGCTGTTTTGCATGCTTTTGGACGGCTCGTATCAGTGACGCCCTGCGCGCTTTTAAAATGGACCGTTCTCAGCAGATAAGCTCCTCCTCATTTTCATATTTTCTTGAAATCTAATTGGACTAAAACAATAAAGGTCAAAACTTAAAATAAACTCTTTACGTTACAGACGCTGTGCGGATGACAAGCGGCGTGTCAAAGAACAAAGGCGGCCATTTATTTCCGTCATCTTATCTCCCAGATTTACGTCTCTGACTGATTTGATCAGAGCAGCTCAGATGTGATGATACAACCTGGCAACAAAAAAAAAGTTTGAGAAGGGTCAAATCATTGGCATCAAGCAGAGAAAACATCTAAGGAGTTTGAAGAAACTACTAAAACTGGGTTAAGAACTGTCCAAGGCATTATTAGAAACTGGAAGGAGAGTGGAGAAGCATCAGGGTAAGAAGAGAGGCAGATGAAGTGATGCAGCCATCATGCCTAGTGTCTACTGTACAAGCCTGTGCTATGGGGCAGTGCTATGATCTGGGTCTAGGTTCATTAGCTGACTACCTGAATATACTGAATGAGCAGCTTATTCCATCAATGGATCATATTCCAAGATGACAATGTCAGGATTCATGGGGCTCAGATTGTCAAAGAGTGGTTCAGGGAGCATGAGATGGATTGTTCCACCACAGAGTCCAGACCTTAACCCCATTGAGAATCTTTGGGATGAGCTGGAGAAGCTTTGAGCAGTGGTCAGACTCTCCATCATCAATACAATGAATGAAACACTGGATGGAGAGAAATCTGGAGACATTGGAGAAGATTATGGAGACAATGCTGCAGAGAATGTGTGCTGTAATCAAATCTAAAGGCCAGACAGTGTAGAATAGAATCCGTATACATGATGAAATAGATAAAATGTTGAATTATGTTTATGCCAAATTTGCATTGGCTTTGTTAAACTTTCTGTTAAAGCTGAGAAGAAATACGTCAGAAAAAATGAAATGTACATTTACTCTAATATTCCAGACTCTTATCAAGTTAAAATCAGGTGGACCTGCTTATTCTGAGTTAAAAAATATCTTGATGTCTTCGTTTTTTTTTTTATTTATGCACAATATTACATTATCTTTACAGAAACCACACAGCTAAAGATTCAGAGCCGAGTTAGACTTGAGGACAGTTGCCGCGCTGTCACTTGCTTCTAGAAACTGCTAAAAGAGAAAGTTGTATTTTGAGCAACTCCGTGCACCTGAGCCAAAACACCCAGGTGCCAGAAGAAACTCCCTTCACTGCAATAGTGCTTCCAACTTCAAATACGCGTCATGAGAAACGTTACATATCAACTTGCTGCAAGTCCTTTCAAAGCAAAAAAGGATAAAATGCTTTTGGTTGTTGAGTTTCAAGTATTTTTAGTCAGTTTGTGCAATATTTGCACATGTCTCCAGATTACACAACATCTGGCCGCTTTGTAGGAGGGTATATTTTTTTGCAGCCCAGCCCAGAATAACACGAGTTGTGCTGTGATTCTTCCTGCAGCGTCTAAAAGCGCAGAGCTTACATGTATTTCTGTGTTTCTGTTGGTCTGAAGTCTGGCTCGGCGCGTATGTGTGTGCTTTTTGTGTCTCCTCGAGCTGCAGCGCTGTGGCTGACCACAGGAAGTTCTAATCAGCAGTGCGGCGTGGTTGCTACCTTCCCTTTCCCCTGGTGACCTCCTCCCCATCTCCCTCCCTGCACAATAGAGATACCAGGATCGCATTACCGACTCCGAGGGTTAAGGGTCAATCCCATTTTTCAGCTCCCCTCGTCCCTTTTCCCCCCTTACAGATTCTTTCCCAGGGGTTAGAGGCTCCTGTCACCTAAATTGACATCAGTTCACGCGTGGCGAGGGAGTGGTATCCATCGGAAACCCTCCATCTCCTCCCACACACACCCGTTTTTAGCGTCCCCCCCCAGTTTGACAGGCTCTGTTCTCAGGGAAGACTCGCACAAAGAGCTGGACATGGTTAAGGAACGTGTTTAAAACACTGCTGGCCTCTTTGTGTCACTGCAACGGTGTTATCTGTGTCACAGACGGTTAAAGTCTGCAGGGGATCGGGTTACGGCGAGGTAACACCGAGCCTCGGATGACGTCCTGCGAGGAAAACCAACCCCTCTGCTGTAATACTGAAAAACAGGGAGAGTTATTCAGACTATTAGGAGTCAAAGTAATGCTGCATGAACTTAGACTGTGACCTGGAGTTTTTTAGCGACTGGATTTCTTTTTCACAAACCACTTCTTTAGACTAAAGATGAGATAAAAAGATCAACACTTGAACATATTATTGTCCTGAATATCCTGGAGCATCCAGTCATGCTTTTAGTGTATCGCAAAAGTTTTTTGATTATATCTATTCAGAGCAATCGGTGTTGCGGCGTAAAAGTACCTGAAACCTGGATTTATCTGGAGCCAAGATTCTCACGAAACAACAAATAGATGAAGGGAAACAAAAGTAAAACCTTATCTCACATTTAATCATGTTCCTGCAGCGGCTGAGTGACAGCACGAGGACTTCCTCGACTCGGATGGACCCGAACATGATCCCGACAGTAGAATAAATAATGCTCGCGGTGCAATATATCTTGTTGATAAAACGCCCAAGCTCTGCGGATATGGAGAACCTAATAATATTTGAAGCCAAATTAAGATTTTCTGGAAAGAGAAATTCGGTCTCGGAGCTAAAACTTCTCCTGCATGGTCGACTGGAGATACGGCTTTGTAGAAACAAACAGTCGATTCTCGTTCAACTGATCAAACATGCCTCTGTTTTTCTAAGCTGAAATGCACTTGAGATATCGCTGAATGGAATCCTGACACGAGAATAAATGGATGGGGAAGAAAATCAACTTTTCAACAAGTGGCTTCTTCTTCTTCCACCCAACTGCTCCACTCATGTGGCCGATCACAAGAAAACAAGAGTCAAACGAGCCACTTAGCGTGATATACACACGGCTGACAGCAGAGCAGCGCCTTAAATCATAGCCTCTGTAGCGAAGATAACCGCACCCAATCCCAACATGTGAGCTTTGGTGAGCGGAGCATGGGAGCACCCTGACTGAACGCAAAAAAATCTGCTTCTGATCGTGTTGTGGTTTCTCAAGAGCCTAATCCCTTTTAATTGCAGTTTGTCTTTCAATCAGACACGGGAGACGGAGCTTAGCGCGGCTGGAGCTTGACAGGTGATCATTTTCTCACACGAACACAAAAATATATTTTACGATGCTTATTTAGGACTCGGGCTCGGCGAAGTCGGGGAGGAAGCAAAGGCGGGACGGTCAGATAAGCGGGTCTATGGAAATGCGAGCGCAGAGGTGACGAACACGCAGCCCGACGGTAGAGGGAAGCTGCTGCTACCATGGTTACCAGAGATCAGTCACCCCCTCCTCCCTTTGCATTTAGACTTAGACTCAAGAACTGGTTTATTATTATAGTTTGATTTTTCAAGGATTTGACAAGCACACTCTCACAAGCTGGGCAGCTCTTTTGGCTCTTTAGCGATGCATTCTGGTTCATGTAGGCAGTGAAACAACTTAGAAAACTCACTCTCTCTGTCAGTATACAGCATTGGTGTCAAACATATGGCCCGAGGGCCAAAAACGGCCCACCAACGGGTCCAATATGGCCAATGGGATGAATCTGGATCAGAGACTGAATGGATAAAATAAAAAACAATACAACTTTTGTCTGTTTTTAGCTTTTGTCATGGGTTATGATGAATATTAAGACAGTATTTTAATAATTTTATGACTTTTAGTGTTTCCACAAACCAAAAAATATATATTTTGAGGGGACAGTAGTAATGCAATTTCAGCTGTATACTCTCTTAATGTAGATTTCAATTTCTAGAGCTCATCTGTAAACTTTAAGTCTTGGGATATAACGCCTACAACAACGAGTCAATGACTGACATCCTCAAACACATTTAGAATAATAAAATAGTTTATTTTCTGCCTCTTTTTCCAATTATGTGCGTGCATTTGTTCATATTTTATGTCTAAAGTTGCAAAAACACCAAAGGACAGAAGAATATTTACAGAATTACAGAAACTTTTAGGATGCTAATGCAGCCAGATGTTCTACAGTACAGAAATTTAACTTTGCAAAAACAGAAAAGTATTCTTAAAGTATATATTTTTTAGGTTTGGTTCATTAAAACTAATATTTAAATATGCATATGATCATGGGACCAGGTTGAGAAGCTGAAACGCTCGCCGACAACTTCCAACTAGGAGCGAAAACGTGCAGCCACTTCTGCAACCTTGTCTTTTTATCGTTCTCTATCATTTTCCGTCCAGAGCAGCAGAGCGCCCCGGCTGTCAGCGATCTTTCCAGACACTCAATGGCTTTACTGTGAACCATCTTGGAAAAGAACACCCAATTCCTCCCTAATATACGGAAACCTTTTAAAATAATGCTAATATTTCATGCTTCCTTTGTGTGAAAGTACTGTGGGCCTCTGCCAAACATCCAAACTCTTGCCCCGATAGCCCGTTTCGTGTGTCAAGTGCCATAAATTCAGCCGGCTGAGCTCGACAAAGCTTGTTCAACGGATAAATCACGCTGCTCATAAAAGCCATTTGCTTCTTTATGTCTGTCTGGTGTTCAAACATTCACCTCAATCCATCAACGAGGCAAACTGCTGTCAGAACACTAAGGCCTTTCCTTACCTCTCATTTCCCCTTATCACTGGCTTCTAGCGAGAGGAATCTGAGGAATCCTAGAGCTAGAGTCTATTTGCCAACACCCAATATGACAGGGTGAAACATAGACACATGCTGCTTTTAAAACACAGCCTAATTTCTGGCGCATAAATCGCACAAATTGATCACAGATGTCGGCGCTAACTACTGCTGCCGAGAAACAAGTGTGGAGCAAAAAGAAATAATTGGCCGTGATGTGTGAATCGGAGCGCGGGGACGATGTTTGCATGATAATAAAGTCATAACCTGGCTCGCCGCCGACCGCCACCTCCTCTTGTTTTAAGACCTGCACTACAGCATGGGAACTCCACCCTGTGAGAGAAGGCCCGAGCCTGCTGCCTCAGCGTTTCTCCATCCAAATGGCTGCGGTTCAGTTAGAGGTCTCGCTGCCTCGGTCCCGAGATGAAGCACCTCGGAGAGCCAGCGAGGCCCGAGCGGCCCCCTGGCTGCCACCGCCGGCCTCTGACTGACACCGCCGCGCTGCCAGAGACGTAAAGCGGGATAATAATAGCCGCTCATTCCTCCCTATCCCTGCCGACCAGACAGGGCCAGAATGTCCAAAACCATATTTAACTGAACGATAACTGACAAATGAAGGTGAATACCTCAGCGCCTCGGCCTGGGTGAAATCAGATCTGTGAATCCAGTTCAACATATTTAGCGGGGCCATTTTCTTGTCAGGTCACTGACTCTGACTGATGGATTTTGTGACAGCTCCGAAAGAAAAGTAAAAGACTTCTGGTTTATTCATTAGGGTGGTGTTACTTTTGACGTTTGGCTCATTACAGTACAGTATCCAGTAGTTTCCTTGCTAGATACGTTTCAAGCGCTGGAACAGAGCGCGCAGGTAATTTAAATCAGACTTTTAGGAAACAGAGTTCTTCTTTATTTGAGCACTATTTGGCAGCTACAATTCCAACGTTTGATTAAAATGCTAAAATTGTGGCAGCAACGAGCGTAAAAACTTTCCTTGAGCTAGTAAACTATCAAACAGCTGAAAGATTCAAGAGCCTCTTTTTATTTGAAAGGCCTCTCAACTGGACACCTGAGGAGAATCAGGACCTAATATCGGGAAGCCGACATCGTCCCCGTATTTCAGGCTTCATAAAGTAGCAGCTATTACTCGACAAACCGAGCCAACTGTTAAAAATCTTCTCTGGGGCACAGGGACGGCGTATGAGTTACCGCCTGCCAGGAGCCATTATGTTAGCGGCACACATGTTTGCGGGGCCCGTACCTGTTTTTCTCATTGTTACGATGAAGACTTTTTCCTGGTGTGGTGTCTGCAATCTCGTCGACGGGCTTGTCCGCCGCTAACGCTGCTGTGTGATAGAATAATCAGATGGTACACGCGGTGATCGGTGCGGAGGTCGACTCGACGGGGATCTCCAGCAGAGCTCGTGTCATTCTCTTTAAATCGGAGACACTGAACTACTCATTCTCTGCGTTGGAGACAGCGCTACAAGGACCCAGGGAGCGGATTTATGAGGTCTGGACTGCCTGCATGGAGTAAAATGAAACCCCAAACCGGCTCTGCTTCTTCAATGAGGCCTAAGCACAAAGTACATTGTGTCTACGGCTACAAAAGACAGCAGGTACGTTTTCTTTAACCGACGCGGCTGTTACATGGTCAGGGCCAGGGCCTCGCCTTCAAGGAAACGTCCAAAAATAAATCTCATTATGTCTCTTTATTGTTGCACATTGTTTATTATCTGTAATCTGATGTCTTTGACTGATATGTAATGCACGTAATTCATAACCAGGACGTCTTGGTTAAAAAAAAAAGGAGTGTACTTTCTAAATATGTACATCATTCAGCTTTAGAAAGCCATGGGCTTACACGAAATTGTTATTTTCCACTGTGTGTAGCAACGTGCAGCCGTGCACCGGCAAAGACCTTGACTAGAAGGTGAAGTTATGTGAATCTGAACAATGCCTGGCTTCGTAGCAGGGTGTGTGTTGGGGTAAAAGACGCTACATTTGTTGTCTACGTGTCTGGGAAAGTTCTCAGACATCCAGGTCATGGTTGATCCCAAAAAAACAAGCTGAAACCAGGACAACCGTCTCGTCCAAGTGGCTTCTTCGGTATCTGGATGAGCGGTGGAAAGTCTTTAAGAAACACTACATGTCCAGGTGCCCTGGTTTCTAATCTGTGATTGTATCAGCACTCTGGAAGAAGATGCTTCAATGTGCATCCAGAGTCGAGTTTAAAAGCAAAAACGAATTCGCTTTCAAAGCAACAGGTTTTTCGTCATCATCAGAAAAGCTTGTAAGCCTCCCTGTAGGAATGCATGAAGCAATAAGTCAGCCACACAACCACAATTGGGATCTGGAACAAAGTATTTTACTTTCTGAAACAATAAATATCGGCCTGAGAAAATTTGAAATGCACCGAAAACTATTTGCACCACAAAGGCGAATCGAGGACAATGCGTTTCCTGTGTGAAGTGGTTGCAATAATGCCAGACTTCAAAGATCATATGGCTGAGTTTGCTTTGCTAAGAAAACAAGTGGTAAGTATTGTGGTGACTGCTCAGCGTGATAAACTGAGGCGACGGTCATAATGCTTTTTAAGGCGTGCATATTTCTGCTTTGGGCGTGTAATAGAGTTACAGGTGCCACAAGTTTGTTTGTTCACAGCCTTTGTTCGCAGATTGACTGATTGATTGACGCTATTAATATCGTTTGTCACTTTTCATTTTCACATTTTATAGAATTTCCAACTATATTTGGATATCAGGGCTGAGAGCGTTGAACTCCCCGGGCTCTAATCAAGCTTTTTAAATAAAAAAATACTCGTTTTCCAGAAAGCCAAGTACGATCCAGCCACGTGTGAGAGCCTGGAGAAAGAAGACGTTCTGTGGGAATCATGAGATCACTCGGTGAAGAGGTGGAGGCAGGTCACAGCGTTTCATCACGAAGAGGAATGCATTCAAGATCAGTGATAATATTAAAATGTGACAGAGTATCCAAGAGTGGAATTGCCCTTTAAAGCTCATTAAAGTTTGACAATGCCAAACATTATTTAAAGCTAGATCAGTCAGGTGTGCCTTTGTCAGCAGGTGGGTTGACTCCCATGCCAACAGTCATTAAACGTAACCACCCAGCGTCTTTATTCCTCTGGATCACTGGAGCCATTGTCTCCCGCTCCTCATCCAGTGACGACAGGGCCAGGTGACGTATGGGAGCATGCAACCGACTGTGGCTCTGCTGAATTCGTTGCGTACGTCTCGCAACTGGAATGACAGCCACCCGAAGCAAAGGAGGAAGCATCGCGCATGCACTCACACGGGCAGGCGGTTGACAGATACCGAGGTGTGGTATGTCAACAGGGCTATTTTTAGGGGTTGATGTGGGAGCTTTCGACTGGTACCTGCAGTCTGGATACAAAAAAAAAAAAAAAAACAGGCAGGGCAACAACTGAAGATCTCACAGGTGTGAATGCAAGACATATTTCACCACGTATTCCTTAATGTCAGAATGACTTTGACTCTTTCGTTTTGGCTTGAAGTTGCATTGAGCAGAGAAATGTGAAACCTTTACGTGTTTTTTTTTGTTGTTGTGTTAGGCCCTCGGGGCAGGGACCTGCTCCCAATAAACAATGAACAACTGCACCGGCAAGCAGCTAGAATGCAATCTGATGCAGCGGAAGGATATTACACGGGGTCAGGGGAAAGATAAGCGCAGGATTTATTTGATCACTTTTCTTTCCTCTCTTTGCATGGACACACAGATAAACTTTACTCTTTGCTTTTTCTTTGTGTGCACCACACCATCAACACTCTGACACAGCGGCGATGGTATGTAGCACTCCCGCTTTCCGCACATGTTTACGCCACACAAGAATAAACTTGTATGCCTAAAACAAAAGGATGATCAGTCACGTATTGACAGCACATGACTGCGCGGCAGAGAATGCTGGTACCTGACTCTAACAAAGCCTGATTTACATTCGGAGTTGTTGATACATGGGAACCTCAGGTGGTGAATCCTTCTTGTCAATCAAAAGAGATAAATCTCCTCCCACTCATGCCACCTTTTGATGATCACAGTATGATTAATGGATTCATCGACAGGCAGAAAAGTAAATAGCAGTAATTTAATAAGTCATTTATCAAGGCCAGAAAGAGACACGATGATCAGATCTTCTCATATTTCCAGACGTGCGGCGTTATCTTTGATGGGACTGTCTGTCAAACGCCACTCTGGCCTGTAGACACGTGTTTCATTTTTGTAACTCCGAGAGAAACTGATCAAACAAACAAACAAACAAAAAAAGATTTAAAAGATTAAATATAAATAACAAATAAATAAAGCTCCACCTTAGAACTGAAGCAGAGCTGCCGCCGGCTATCACACCCCACAGCTGCCAAGACACTGATGGCTCGTAGATGGAAATCTTCGCAATCTGTCAATATACAGACGACTCGCTGATCTTATCGATCGCTAAGAGGCACTGAGGAGCTGCTTGGCACCCTGCCGAGAGATCGTATGCTGGAACATGCTACTGCAACAAAAGCCGGCAGATGCCTATATAACTTGTTTGATGTCATTTTAATTGTTATAATAGAGTTCTCTTTCCCAAACAATGTATGTGAAGTTAATCCATACTTGAAAGAGATATTCTAAAGGAAATTCAGAAGCCGCATGCAGGAAACCAGTCCTTAAATCTGGGTTTTAAGTTAGAAAAAGTGGACTAAAAGCAGTAAAATGTATTTTAAGGACTCTAAGAAGCGTGCTCCAGGTAGAATTCTGAGCCCTATGTTTGGAAACGGCACTAATCTCGTCGCACAGTGAAGCATGGCGGTGGCAGCATCATGCAGCAGGTACAGTCTGTTCAGAATTGAGGTACGAGTGCATGCAACTAAACACAGAGGATGCTGGTGTCATAAAACTGGGTAAACGGTGCACATTTCAGCACCAAAAAAGCCTCTGACTGACCGTGAGCGGCCCAAGTAAACACCAAAGAGTCTGTGGAGAGACTTAAAGATGGCGGATGCTTCTAATGGGGCTTGAGATTATCGACCAACGAGAATGGGAAGACGTGCACAAATCTGCAGACGTGCACCTCTAAATGCACAAAATAAAGGTGTTAATCATTTCAATTTAAAGTGTTTACATGTTTATGTTTTGTAGGTTATTGGGTGCAGATTTGGAACAGGCCTGAATCTACTGTAGATCTTTGTTTTTTTGTGTGTGTGGATTAAATATATGTATAATTATTTGAGGGGAGCAGTAACCTACTGCCTTTACTGCACTGATCTCTACAGCAGAGTGAGTAAGTGGAAGGTGAGAAAAGCATGTCTGCTTTTTGTCGTACTCCTAAAGTGCTATAATCTCGCCTGGAAGGACATTCTTGTGCCGCTGACCGATTACTGTGGCATTACTGAGATTTAGACAGAGATGTGAGTGCAGTGGCTGTGTAGAGAAAATGACAGGAGGAGAGTTATGCGCTCACTGACGGGACAGAGAGACAAAAAGACAGATTGAGAGACAACCTCTCATTTATCACCAGCCCTCCTCCTCCTCCTCCTCCTCCTCCTCCTCCTCCTCCTCCTCCTCCTGCGCTGCTTGAGAGGTTGGACAAAAACCGCAGAGCTGTCACTCAACTCGCAGCAGTTTCTACCCTCCGGCGACACATGAACTTGGAAGTATGACAGCCAGGTTGCATTAGCACGGGCATGCATAAGCGTCTACACGCTGGTAGACATGACATGACACTCACTTGTTCGCAGACGAACTGGGTTTACACCAAAAAGTCTGGGCTTCCTACCGAGACCAGCTAGGATCTGCAGCAAAGAGGTCGGGTTCAAATGATGCAACTGAGAGAAACCGAGTTTAAAAACACCACATCTGTTATTACTTCGGCTAACCCAACTGCGGTGCGTTTATGAATTTGCAGACGGAATGATCCGAAATCTTTGACTTGGTGAGTTGTAAACTCACGATGTGCGTGCATTTTTAATAAACTTCTTGGTAGAGCTGCAGCAGCTGGTTCTGAATCACCACTAGGGTATTTGAAGAAGCCAACAACTGCACTGCAGACTGAAACTGCAGAAGCAAAAGCAGAAACACAATGAGCTAAATTAATCAGACTGGTAATTACTTGCATGCACGTGATCTGAAACTGCTGGGCTTTCACAGCGAGAGGAGAGGAGAGGGCTGCAGGAACCTGAAACTCTGCAACGAGTTGAACCATGCAGACCCCTTACATTTATAGAAAGAGACACTGAAGTAAAATTTAAGATAATGCCTTTGCATAGTAGAGAGCATATATAGTGTGACTACATACTATTACTAATAGCAGAGTATAAAAGCAGAATATCTTGGCATCCGTCCTTATCCTTTTATAATCCCTTTAAATTACTCTGCTGCAAACTGTTTTTCCAAAGTTTGCTTTTCTTGTTTTGGATGCATCAACATAAATGCATGACATTTTTTATATGAGGCTTTGAGAGTGACGTCGGTTCATATTGTCTCTTGCGTGCCAGGCATACTCTGCACTCGACTTCCCATGTCGAAAATACGGCCACAAGAGTTCCATTCGAAGGCAGCAAACATGACACTCACACCCGCAAGCACAAGATTACACCACATACTTCATCTATTACACAGTACTACTGACTTTCACACACCTATTTTTTTATTTTTTTTAATAATTTTTCTCCTTCTACTTGCGCATTCGGGGAGGTTTTCCCTCGCCGCCGTCGCCTTAGCGCTCCCTCGGCTTGAAATTAACTGTAACTTAAGTGGAACTGCAGTATCTTGTGCGGCTCTAATCGTAAATCATGTGGATAGAATAAGCAGAAACGCATAAACAGTGATAATCTCCAGCCAAGTAAATCTCTCAACAAGGTCTAAAAGTAACTGAATACCAGACACAGGAAACAATGGGGCTGCAGCCATGACTCTGTGTGTAATCAGAACTAATTGTAACCAGTAGAGCATAATAGAGAAAGAATACCTTTGTAAAGCTCAAGCAGAGGCTGCCTCACCTGAGCCAAACCTCAGAAACCCAGAAAGTGCCAAGCGTGAGTGACAGCTCTGTAAATCCTTGACAGTTGGAACGGTTTGAAACTCACATGTAGTTTATATCAAAACAACCCTGACAGCTCACACCGCACGTCTTTCACGTCCGTGAGCGACTACCGTGGAAAATACTGGTAGGGTTTTTTTTTTTCATTTTCACCGGAACGCACCGCATCGAGTGAAGTGTCTCCGCGACAACGGGGCAAACTTGGTTTACCGTGCACAAAAAAAACTGCACCACATGTGGAGCACACCTGCGTTTTCAACCCCTCCGCTCCTCTTGTTGCCTGCTCCTGTCCCAAGGGACCGGAGCTCATGTCAGACACACACACACTGACAGGGATAATGATGAATTACATATATATTAGCGCACAGCCTGAGGTAAAACTCCTCCTACGCCACACACACGGGGCCCGACACACACACACACACATATAAATTCTCTTAGACCTAAACGGCACACATGACACCAGAAGAGCATGAGTCAGCTGAAATCTCAGCGCACACACTCGATGACAGGTATTTCCACTTGAGGTGAGCCACGGTGCTGAGCTATGAGCTCAGTGTCAGTCACTTCCTGTCTGAAGGGGTCAGAGGTTAAACACTCTTCAGTCCCTCTAAGCCCGACCATAGAAACAAAGAGACAATGAGACAGAGAGGAGAAATTGCAAGCTGGAAATGAACCATCTTGTCCGCATGTTTTTTTTTCTCAGTGAGAAACTTAGCTACAGAATATGAAAGCATTTTAAAATGAGCTGAATTAACAGAAACGATTGCTTAAAGATAAAGCAGACCTAAACAATCGCACAGTCAATCAGTGAGTTAGTCAGAATAACATCCAAAAAAGGTTCAAAAAAGGCAACTGGACTTGTAAACGCATTCAACGGGCACTTGTGGCGGATATGTGGATATCCCAACTGGTCCTTTGTAAAAGGCCCAAAAAGGACAGAGAGGAGGAGAACAGCAAAAGGAAAAACATCGTCATCCCCGACGTGGCTGGAGTGTCCGAGATATCCCACCCAAAAGACAAACCAACCCATCCATAAACGCATGTACCAGCACAGGAAAGCCAGCTCACCAGGAAACAATCCAGCGGTCCACCTACACCTGAAGGACAAAGGACACTCCTTTGAAGATAACAACGTCCAGATCTTAGCTGGAGAAGACCGATGGTTTGAAAGAGGAGTAAAGGAAGCTATGACTGAGTTTAGATGGTCTTTAGTATCCCTATTTTGAGCATATCCGGGATATGGTGTTTACAAATTTGCGCATGCGTATTTTACGTCTTTTTCAATGTTTTCCAACGCGACCTAACTTGTTCAGCGGAGCGAAGTGAAAAACCAGCATCACGTAGCTTTTCGACAACAGATATGGATACGTCAGCATTTCGGTGTTTTCTGCATCTAAACACGTCGTTATGTTTAGTTCTTTCATTACTAAATTCTGTCTCTCCATCGCTCCAAAAGTGAGAAGTTCTCATTGCCACCATGTTGTTTGTATATCTAGTGCGTCACTTGGCGTCACTCGCGCCTGTGCAGACAGTAGGAAGCCGTCAGAGATCGGGATAAGGTGTATACATGCTCCAGTATCTATCGGAGTACTCCAGGTGGCAAAGCCGAGTTTCTTGAATTCGGGATATGGTGTTTACATGGACAAACACAAAAACAGGATACTTCAAAAACCTGATACTAAAGACCATGTAAACATGGTCAATGTCAGACTGGAAAAACCTTCACTAAACAGAGGACTGAGATTTAATCTGCCATCTATTCACAATACAGTTTTAACTTCTGTCCTCAAGAAGGTGCAACCTCAGTCACACCTTGACACTGGGGCCTCAGACGGACAAGAGTCGTTAGAGAACCATTCATAGGGAAGAGGTCAGGGACAAAACAGTCCCCCCTCAACTACAGGTAAGTACCCAGTTGTTAATTGAAATTAGCTGCACCAGTTTCTGGTTATTAGCATAACAAGCAAGGAGCGAGGAGTTCCTATTTAAACCTCAGACTTCCCACCAGTCCCCTAGAACTGAAGAAGCTACTCGGATGAAACGTCTTCTCTAAAAGTCCAGTTGCCTTTTTTGAAACGTTCTTGGATATACCATGACCTGAACGACTGAGAACCTTCACAGACAAATAAGATTGATGTGCGATTTAAAGTCACAGCTCATGCTTTCATTATGAATATTTAGTTATTTATTTAGGCTGCTACAAAAACCAGAGAAGTGACTTTTTATGTGAAGGATGAGTGAATCCCTTGAAGGCCTTTATCTCATAACTCACTGTGACAACTGTATCCTCGTGTGGCCTGTCATCTGGTGTTTTAAGAAAAGGAACACACAGTACTGGCCTGGAACACAGCCCGACTTCCCTCGCTCGCAGTTATTTATTTTTTATTTTGTGGCAGAGAGTTGGTCTGGATGGGCGGCACAGTTGTGCGGTGGTTAGCACGGATGCCCGACAGAGAAGAGGGTTCTGGGTTCGAATCCAGCGACCTGACAGGGGGCTTTCTGTGTGGAGTCTGCATGTTCTTCTTCCCACCATCCAAAGAAACGCTGGTTAGGTTCATTGGTGATTCTAAATTGGCCGTAGGTGTGAGTGTCTCCGCGTTAGCCTTGAGACCCGATTATGCTCCTGCAAAGACCTGCCGGACCAATCGAATCTTTTAGGCGGGGTGAAGCAGTCATACACGAGGAGTGGTGGACTGACTGGGATGATCCAACTGCACGCAGGTATTTTTCATTCTCCGTATCGGTTGAAACACGCCCCACAATTAAAACCAAATCGCACGTCATCGCACTCATATCCTGCTCAGATTTGGCGCTAACGCAGAGCGATGTGGCAGCAGAGCGTTCACATGAACCGCACATTTAACCAGGAAACGGTGCAGGCTCTTCAGCAGCTTTCCTGCTTGTGCAGTCTCAACGGGTTTGGCTGTGACTTTTGAACGCTGATGTCAGTATGTGTCAGCATATACGGAGAAAGAAAATACCAAGGTGAAATACACTGCAGCCCCAAAGAGCTGAATCAGTGGAAGAGTTTAACACATATAATCTAGATAGGCTGCTTAATTAATCATAAATAAAACTGTTATAGCACGTAACTCAGACTTCCCTCAGCACATCTTGATTAAAACATCTTCAGTCTTGAAAATCTGTGGCCGATTAAGTCTGATGTTTTCATGCATTCTCTATTTATCACGTGTTATCATATTGCAAAACAGATACCTCACTGTTTCTTCAGGGTTACAACCATGAATGCTCAAAGAACACAGGCCCAGGTGTGTAGCTGGTGCTGCCATACCCTCAGCAGTCAGTCAGCAGGGCCTCCTCACTAATCCCCTGCCATCACTCAACTGGATCTCAACTTTAATCTCGCCGGGCCAAAGCTCAGGAGAGGGGTGCTCCTGGCTTTAAACACAGAGGCTGACGGCTAACACCCCGGGGTAACTCTATACCGTCCACTGCAACACCTCTGGGCCACGGCGATGAGAGAAGGACCTCCCAAAACGCCGGGGACACTTCACACCTAAAAGAGCGACGGGGAGGATACACGGACACATGCACAGACGTCTCAGCTGTGCTTTCTGCAGAGCCGCCTCAATCTAGTGCACACACGCCCACCTTTCAAGGCTGCTTGATATGTGCAGCCATTCACCATCAGCATGAAGGTTACTGTAAGAGGCAGCCTGGCCCGTTTCCAGCAGCGTACAATAAGCGACCCGAGGCCGTCAACTGCACCCGTTAAGGCTGATAAGTGCTCGGTCCCAGACACAATGACCGGCAATCAGATACACGAAACAGCGAAAACATGTGACATTCACGTTAAGGTCAACAATATAGAACAGGAAGTGTGTGCTGTCTCATGAATTATATACAGATATATGAATAATCAGTCACAATAATCAATTTGTGTTTAGCTGGCTTAAACGTATAAAACTACAAATGCTGGATATAATTCAGACACTTAAGGCGAGGAATAAAGCTTCTAGTGTTTCCTATTTTGAAATGAACAAATGTCAGTCACGTGCAGCCCCGACACACAAACACATTCCGCTCACGGCGATGACAACTGCTGTCGATCCGGTATAGCCACCGAAGGCTGAAGTTTTCTCAGAGAACAAAGGGAGGAGCTCGGCGGCGGCTGTGTTAATCACTCCTCATTAACTGAGAAGAAATAAACAGTGAGAAGCTGATGATATGACTGTGCAGATTAATAAACAGGGAGGGAGAGGGCTGCGGCTGACGCGGCGTTCACACAGGAACAAGAGACGAGGCGACGGGAGGCTGTAATTCTCGATGACGTTCGGGAGGTTGCAGTGATGATATGACACGGCTGATTGACACATGACACAGGATTCATCAGACGTCTGCTACGTCCACAACTTTGGCCCCAATCGCATCGTTGACAGTGTTTTTTATTTTCACACAGAAAGGGGCGACGGCAAAGGGAGCAAGCCCCGTTCATATTCCAACAATATCTGTGTGTTCGCTCTTTAACCAGCAACATACACCGACCAGGCATAACATTATGACCACTTTCCTAATTTTGTTTAGGTCTCCCTTGTGCCTCTAAAACAGTTGTGACTCATCAGAGAATGGACATGGGCCTTCTGAGGGTGTCCCACCTTTGAGGGGAGGGGCCACAGATACTTGATCAGTTTGGGATCTAGTGAATTTGGAGGACAGGTCAACACCTTGTGGCTGCATCCTCTCCTCCTCTGCAAAAGCCATAACCGCATTAAATTAACTTATCCCTCTCCTGCTGTGCAATACTGCAGAATGTGAATGCTAGTGCACATGTTGGTATGTTTTCTGTCCTTTTCTTTCTTTTATATTCTCTTCTTTTTATGCACTTTAAGAGAAAGTACTTTTAATTTTGTTATACTTGTGCAATGACAAATAAAGACTTTCTATTCTATGCTATGGGGTGGGGGTGCCTGGTCTGGTCTAGGTGGGTGCTACATGTCTAAGTAACATCCACACCAATGAATGAGGCCAGGTCCAGATGTTTCCCAGCAGAAACACTGAACTGTCACAAGATGGTTTCTCCTGTCGGTGGTCATAATGTTGTGGCTGATTGGGGTTATTTCTTACCTTCTCTTACCTTATCAGTAAGGAGGTACATCATACTTATACACAGACAGTGATAGTACACTCACCACTTCAGTAGGACGGAAGTATTTGGGGTCCACCTTCACGTGTACTACCCCGGTCTCCTGGCAACGGCCAACCTCCTTCTCATCCTTTCCCTCCCACCTGGAAAGAGACGAATCTTAGCAAGAAACACACTTTTTTCTTTCTTTCCCCTACACACCTGTTCAAAAGGTTCCCTGATTATTTCTTGTGTGGTTTGTTTCTTTAAGGTCTGGTGCAGACAAAACATGTCACCTGCCTTTTTTTTTTTTTTTTTCTTTTACCTGAAACCAACACACGGCTTCAATGCATGTCAGTAGCCTTCAGGACACAAGAGGGAGGTGAATGAGAGGTGAGACACAGGAGGAGTCTGGAAACAAGCTACGAGTAGGAGGTGTCTAATGATACTGGAGTATGTATTACGTGTAACGTGCGTGTGTTTGTGCGTACACTCACACAATGGTCTTTCCCACGTGTTTGAAGGCCTTCTCCACAAACTCCCTCACGCTGTGCACCTCCCCTGTTGCTATGACGAAGTCCTCTGGCTCTTCCTTTTGCAGCATCAACCACATAGCCTGAAAGACAGAGAGACAGAGGCGGGGACACGGAGGTTAAACCGCTGAGGGTTCATTAGGACAGCTCAGCCCTGCACACTGGACCCTGCCCAGCTCGGTCCTGACAGACAGGAAGTGAACCTGCGACCTCTGAGCGGGGCATTCGCCCGTACCTCTGTCCTGACGTCACCACGGGGGCTCATGGGACGCATTCCGTGGGAAAGGAGGACAGAGCACTCCCACAGGCCCACTGTGCAGCTGGCACACACAGAAATGAACACGTGGCAGCGAAGGCACATGCATGCACGCAAACGGATCCGACCACAGCCGAGAAACTTAAAACGGACAAAGAGTGAAAGTAAAGCTAAGAGGATGAGGAAGTCCTGACTTGTGCGTACTTTTCCTAACAGCGCAGTGAAGGCAGCATTATTATTAGCCCACACTATAACCCAGTGAAAGCTAATAGCCGGGGTCCCTTAATGGACGCAGGGCTGTGTTAAAAACCGAGCGAGGGCGTCTGTGCGTGGTTCCATAATATTTATGGTGAACTGGAGCCAGCGGGTCAGAGCAGCCGACCTCTGGCACATCCAGCATGATTAAAAGAGACTCGCCAGGGACATGAGGACAGACAGACAGTCAAATCAGGAGAGAAGAAGACAGAAAGCCCCTACTTTTCACTTCCAGCCATCACAGGAGTACGTCAGGAAAAAGACACGGTTCACATTCAATCATCCTAAAGCTGAGTTATTGATTTGCATTCTGCTCATTGATCTCCGTTTGTATTTACGTCCGCTCCTCAGTGTCCTATCTGAATAAGAAATAAATAAATAGATAAATATGTTGAAATAAAAACCAGCTGTTATATTTAGTTGAACTGCGTTGCTATAAACAGCCATAAACGTCAACATATTCTGTTACTCCTCATTCAAAATCACAAAACATAACCGCAGACGGAGAACGGATTTCTCGTCTCCTTACTCGTATTCTGTTTCTGTGCACGTTTAAAAGCCAGTGGTTCTGTTTAAAATATCAAAAGACTTAATTACGACCCGATTAGATGAAGCAATGAATGCTACAGGTACCTCAGCTTTTATCACCTACAGTCGTAGCGTAGATGTAGACAGACTAGTTCTCGTTCTACGTAGTGTAGACACCTCTGCTCTGATACCCCGAGGCCTGAGGCACCACAGGTATTTACCTGCACGTACACTATATTACCAAAAGTATTCGCTCACCCATTCAAATGATCAGAATCAGGTGTTCTAATCACTTGGCCTGGCCCCAGGTGTATAAATTCAAGCACTCAGGCATGCAGACTGTGAAACAAGACATTTGTGAAAGAATGGGCCGCTCTCAGGAGCTCAGTGAATTCCAGCGTGGAACTGTCATAGGATGCCACTTGTGCAACAAATCCAGTCGTGAAATTTCCTCGCTCCTAAATATTCCACAGTCAACTGTCAGCTCTATTATAACAAAATGGAAGCGTTTGGGATAAACAGCAACTCAGCCACGAAGTGGTAGGCCACGTAAAGTGACGGAGAGGGGTCAGCGGATGCTGAAGCGCATAGTGCAAAGAGGTCGCCGACTTTCTGCACAGTCAATTGCTACAGAGCTACAAACTTCATGTGACCTTCAGATTAGCCCAAGTACAGTACGCAGAGAGCTTCATGGAATGGGTTTCCATGGCCGAGCAGCTGCAGCCAAGCCACACATCACCAAGTGCAATGCAAGGCGTCGGATGCAATGGTGTAAAGCACGCCGCCACTGGCCTCTAGAGCAGTGGAGACGCGTTCTCTGGAGTGATGAATCACGCTTTTCCATCTGGCAATCTGATGGACTGGGTTTGGAGGTTGCCAGGAGAACGGTACATTTCAGATTGCATTGTGCCAACTGTGAAATTTGGTGGAGGAGGAATTATGGTATGGGGTTGTTTTTCAGGAGCTGGGCTTGGCCCCTTAGTTCCAGTGAAAGGAACATTGAATGCTTCAGGATACCAAAACATTTTGGACAATTCCATGCTCCCAACCTTGTGGGAACAGTTTGGAGCGGGCCCCTTCCTCTTCCAACATGACTGTGCACCAGTGCACAAAGCAAGGTCCATAAAGACGTGGATGACAGAGTCTGGTGTGGATGAACTTGACTGGCCTGCACAGAGTCCTGACCTGAACCCGATAGAACACCTTTGGGATGAATTAGAGCGGAGACTGAGAGCCAGGCCTTCTCGACCAACATCAGTGTGTGACCTCACCAATGCGCTTTTGGAAGAATGGTCAAAAATTCCTATAAACACTCTCCTCAACCTTGTGGACAGTCTTCCCAGAAGAGTTGAAGCTGTAATAGCTGCAAAAGGTGGACCGACATCATATTGAATTCTATGAGTTAGGAATGGGATGGCACTTCAGTTCATAGAATGAGTAAAGGCAGGTGAGCGAATACTTTTGGTAATATAGTGTATATGCACGACCAATTTAAAAAAAAACTGCTCTCTACACCAACGCAAAGCTGAGACAGAGACATTTAACAAGGACATAAAACGCTTGCTTCATGTCTCTCTGAGGAGCATATCAGGTCAGTTCAGGTTGGAGCGCATATGCTAATAAAGGGCCATCACAGACAACATCTCCCACCTGCTCCAGGATGTCCAGAACAGACTCAGGAGTACCTTCAGCAAGAGTCATACTTTTTTTGCATAAACCAATCAGCCACAACATTAAAACCACTGACAGGAGAAGTGAATAACATCTAAACCATCTTGCTCCAGTTCAGTGTTCTGCTGGGAAACTTCTGGACCTGGCTTCATTCATTGGTGTGGATGTTACTTAGACATGTAGCACCCACCTAGACCAGACCAGGCACCCCCACCCCATAGCAATGACACTCCTTGATGGCAGCAGCCATCCCCAGCAGGATGCAGCCACAAAAACACTTTAGGAAGAAGAACAGCACAAGGTGTTGACCTGGCCTCCACATTCACTAGATCCCAAACTGATCAAGTATCTGTGGGATGATCCACAGAGGACCCAGAGGAAGGTGGTCATAATGTTATGCCTGGTATTCTTTTTTTTTTTAATATAATTCAGCTTTTGTGTTTTTATACTGTGGTTTATTGGAGCAGCTGTGACGAACCCAATTTCCTCCCTCGGATTAATAAAGTATTTCTGATTCTGATTAAAGGCAACACGAGAGCACGGGGTACCCGACACTCACGGCAGAAATTTGATGCTAAACAAATTAAGAAATGGTAAAAGACCCACAAATACCTGACAAAATCAGATTGAATTAATATTAAAACAATATTTAATCGTGCTGTGGGCGGAGGAGGAATTTTGAATATAGAAATACACCGGGATAAAATATGATCCGCCTGCTGGATATGCTGCACAGCCTGAGTCGATACGGAAGAATGAGAAGAAACAAACGGCTTTTATTAACTTATTACATTTGAATATGCATCGTGCAAAGCTGAAGGGGTCACCTCAGTCATTAGGATTGATAGTTTGGGTATCACGGATATTTGTTTTTAAATTTCATGGGCGTTGCATGGTTTGCAGTTGTTGAGATTTCAATGTCAATCATAAGCATTGATAGACTGGTTGATGCGTTTTTTTTCTGCTGCAGGAAAAAAAGACTCAACTCTAACATGTATGTTGTGACACTTAAGTGCTGCATGCATCAGTTGTGTTATTAGTAAAGCACATGCCTTCACACACACACACACAGAGCAGCGATGGAATGAACTTCCTCAGGGAGGCGAGGCCGTCCTATCTCAGGATCGTTCAGGGTCACCTGACCGCTCAATGCTGATGACTCCCCCGAGCCTGACCTCCGACCTCTCACCCACTGGCCTCTGATGAACAAACCAGATTCTCACACCGCTGCGCAGGCCAATAATGGCACCTCGGGTCGCATGACGGACGGCGGAGCAAGCCAATCAGAGCGCGGGGAATTTTCCACAGCTGGAGAGAGACGTCGGAGTCTGATGTCTCCAACCGCTTCGACATTTTTACGCTTGTTAACGTTGACAGGGGAAATTAAACGGCTTTACAAATTAGTTTATGGAGCAGAGCTGTAGCGAAAGTAAAAAAAAATGCTGCAGCTATAATCTGCAATTTGCTTTAAGATACAAGAGCGATATGTTAAAGAAGAAAAGAGAGCAAACTAACCCAAACTGTAGCTTCTGCACCACCTAAATAACAATTATTATATTTATTTGGTCAAAGCTTTAAATATATATACGTTAGCTCCGGCCTGAGAGTTTAATCAGAAGTGAATTCCCATTCTGCCACTTCCAAAATACCTCCATGCCTCCTCCTTCTTCCATGGGAGCAGAATTAATTATCACTGGAAGCAGCGGAGTATCAAACAGCGACGTCCACGCTGTAATAGTGTTTTGATCATCTGACTGGATGATTATTTGAACTTGTAACGAAGCAGGGCCCGTTTCCCTTTCCTTTTCTTTTTTTTCTCCGGCGAGCTGATGGATGTGAAGCCCGTAGTAAACTGGATGGCTGTGATGATGGGAGCTGGGAACGCGGCTCTGCTTCTCCTGCAGCCAGAGAAAATGTTTACGGCAGGAGCTGAGTGATATGGCCCGCGCTGATGTTTCACCGGGAAGTGTAATAAATAATATGATGTGTATTTTCTCTGCTTGTTGTAGTGGGAATAATCGGAGTGAAATCATGGGAGACTAAGGGGAGACTACTGGCTTCACTGAGGTTATTCCCACATCTTGGCCTCCTGTCCATCGTCCCACCCGTCTTTCTTTTACCTTTTACCCTCTCCTCGTCCTCCGCCCTCCCTCCTCCCCTTGGGCTCTCAGGATTGCTCTGCTTCATTAGCTATCTGATAAACAGCTCAGAGGTTCAGGCCTTCACACTGAACCCGCACCTTCCTGTTCACATGGCCACAGGATGACCCCCATCACACACTCCACACTTGACTGCAGCTCAGAGACACACAGCGACCCCAGCGACCACCACCAAAAGCCCCTTTTACCTGAATCATATTCTGACACACGCGACGGGGGAGAAACCTGCTGACCCGGAGTCAAAACGCTGGGTGGAAGAAACTCATGGACGTTTAGAGATAAAATGAGTCTCTTTTGGTTTTAGTTCTTGGTGCCATCTTTGTCACTTTGATGTCCAGGGTCAGGGAATTCAAATAAAAGCAAGATCTGGACACAGGTTGTAAAATAATGTTCATATTATTGAATCAGGGCAGAGACACAGACTAGAACTAGCTATAAAACTGCAAGCGTGTTGATTTATTGGTAGTTGCATTAGACAGTAAAGTATCTGAACCTGCAAGTTTGTTAATTAACAAGTAAGCTATTTTAATTGCTAATTGTAATAATTAAAAATATTCATATAGTGTGAAGTATTTAGCTAAAGAATTCATAAGAATTTTATCTTATAATAGCTGAGTTTACATAGTTTTATAGTTATAAATAATATTTAAATATTGTAGTATAATGTGCATCTTATTTTTTATTTTTTTTATTTAATTAGATTAATTTAAGGATCTGCAAAACACCGCAACCACAACCAAGCTTTAAGACGTAAGAGTTACTTCCAACTTTGTCATAATATCTTAAAATACAACATAAAATTAAAGAAAACCACTTAGAAAATTAAAAACTAAAATGGTAAAACTCCTGAAAAAAAGTCTTTCTCAGTGCTTCCTTATCAAAATATTACATAAAATGTCAGATACTGCATAAAAAAACAAAAACAAAAGGAAGCAGCTATCCCTCACATTTCCAAAACTCGCCTGATAACAGATTCGGCAGACATTTCTGAAACTCGAAAAACAATACAGCGCTTCTGTTTTCTCTTAAACTCTTATTATATTTAATCCTTTCCAAGCGCCTCTGTCAGATGGAACGATACCAGCGTGCGGGAAAATCCCTGGTATAAACCCAACGGAGGCCTGCTGACTCAGAGTATTCTCGCACAGGTCACAAAGTGCAGCCTCGCCACTTTGATACCGGCGCCAGAAAACACTTAACCCTCCGAGTTCTTGTGACGGACACGCGGGAAGATGCTTATTCTAGGGGAGCGTCTTCGAAAACAGATTCTGATTCTTGGTTTCCCAAAGATCTGAAGCGTCTGAAGTGAACCCCAAACCGCAGCTTCAGCCATGACTTCTGGAGACCTCCCTCCTCTGCAGCCGGCTGACCCCTGCATCCTCCCCCGTCTCCCCCCTCCGCGTCTCGCCACTCTCCCAGGCCGCTACAAGCTCCTCGGTGTTCTGTCTCCAGCTGCTTGACTACAGCTGACATGTGGAATGGCTCACGGTAAACACTTAATAGAGCTGCTATTACGGCTGCAGTCCCAATCACTCGCTGCCAATGCCATTAACCCCAGAGTCTCACACTCACACACACACACACACACACAGGTATCCACGTGCGGGCTAAGTGCAGAACACACACACTTTCCGCCTCATCCACATGCAAACACAACGAAACAAATAGGCACAAACGCCAGGATTCGTTAAAATTCCTGCACAAACAGAGCTGTGTGATGAATGTGCTGCCTCAGTTTTCTAATCACCTAAAACCATCCGATCTTTTTGAACATTATCGGCTTTGCCACCGGTTTCGAACGCAAAATCTCGAGGAGCCGCCGGCTTCCCGTCTTCTCGGCTACGGCGGCTCGACCGCTGCTGGCTTTTCCAGATCATTTGTAGCTTAAGCGGTTCTCAGCTCTGTTCCACAACATGCGTGCACAGCTGCCAGACAAGAATGTTAAAGCCTGAAAAAGTAAGGAGAAAAAGCGCTCTTATTTTGGCGGGGACCGGAGCGAGGCCTTGAACTGGAGCAGACACAGCTCCAGTCTGCCAGCCCCACCTCTTACAAGTGCTGATAATGAGATTAATGACCTGCACTTAACGGGATACAAGACATTCACGTGGAGGCACACAGACACAAAAAAAAAAAAAAAGCAACAGCACAGCGTCACATTTCACCGCAAACACGATCCCGGTCATGTACGTCATGAGCCTGTGTTATCGGGCCGGTCTGCTCGGACCCACATCCATCAAGGGCCGCTACTTCCCGGATACGCAGGCAATCATCCACAGCCATCTCGTACTCAGATTAGGCAAATAGTATTGAAATTACGACTCCATAGTGACCTAGGCCCCGGGCACTGATAGCAGACTGAGGCCAGATAACCTCTTACTACTGTAGATGTTTACATACGTCTATATTTAACGTCAAATTCATCTAATTATATTCACCTTTATTTGCATCACAACATTTTAGGGAATGACGAACTCAAAGGGGGGTTACTTCCTCCACATTTTCCTACACAGATCTCCATCTTGAGTTTTCAGAACACATCCAGTGGTTAAAGGCCAAACGTTTCGTGATGCAACTACAAACAAATCCATTGCTCTGGTCATGTAACTCCTTCTATGCTGAAGCTGATAAGACCTGGCTTTCTGGCTCTGCATGCTTTGCCGCTAGAGGTGGCTTGTTTTACTTCTACCCAGAGGCCAGATGTGTCTCTAGTGATTCAGCGGTGCAACAACAGTCACATACGTCAGTGACAACACCTGCACTGTGTCTGTGGCTATAGTAAAACCAAGAGGCAACTTGCAGGGCTGCAGTTCCTCCGACGGCCACTTGAGGCTGCCTCCAAAACCCCGTTGCACGGGGTTAAAATGCAACTTTACAGCAGAAAAAATATGTTTAAAGTCTGGTCTCTGCAGTTAATTTCATATAAAAATATACAAATGAGACCCCAGTTTAGCAAGATACACCGATCAGCCATATCATTATGACATTGTGATGTTAATGCTTCAAGCTCACTGTCCGCATGGAGAATTTATTTTATAGGAACCAAGGTCCTGTTATATTTCCTTGTGGTAATCGTTTGGAAAATTCTGTCTTAGCATCATATGTCAATCAACTGAGAGCAAAATGTTAAGATGCATCAATCAGACATAACATTATGACCACCTTGCTAATATTGTGTAGGTCTACCTTGTGGTGACTCATCAGATAATGGACATGGGTCTTCTGAGGGTGTCCTGTGGTGTCTGGTAACATAATGTTGTTAGTGTGGGGGGCCTTTGAGGGGAGGGGCCTCTGTGGATCATCTCACAGATACTTGATCAGTTTGGGATCTAGTGAATGTGGAGGCCAGGTCAACACCTTGTGCTGTTCTTCTTCCTAAAGTGTTTTTGTGGCTGCATCCTGCTGGGGATGGCTGCTGCCATCAAGGAGTGTCATTGCTATGGGGTGGGGGTGCCTGGTCTGGTCTAGGTGGGTGCTACATGTCTAAGTAACATCCACACCAATGAATGAATGCCAGGTCCAGAAGTTTCCCAGCAGAACACTGAACTGGAGCAAGATGGTTTAAATGTTATTCACTTCTCCTGTAATTGGTCATAATGTTGTGGCTGATCAGTGTATTAAACCACAAAGAAAAATTCCACTGACTTCATCATTCCTTAAAACCAAAAAATAAAAAATAAAAAATAGTTCACAACTCATGAACTTGGATCTTATCAAACGTTTCCAAGATGGCGACGGCCCAACAAACCACACTGAGCTTCGGGTGCACAAACACAGTTTAAGCCTTGTTTCCCAAAAGAATGTGTCACCTGTAATTTCTGTTGAAATCGTTGAGCAGCTCTCTAGCACCGCAGTGGCTTTTTAGCAGTGAGATCATTATTGTTTTTTTGGCAATGGGTCTCTTCTTTCAGTATCGTCCCCTTAAGGCATTTATGTTCTAACTTCACCTCTGCAGCCGTTTCACAGCACACACCGACTCTTTACCGAGCATAGACGCATCATGTGCCAGGTGTACCCGGCTCTTAAGACTGAATGAGCACAACTACTTGACGAGTTCTTGTCACCCGAGTGGACGGCGAGTGCGTGGAGTGAGTGACAACGAGCCGTGTGTACGTGTGTGTGTGTGTGTGTGTGTGCGGTAAGCAGCATTCCTCAACAGTGCAGGATAATCTCAAACACCGGATTAGAGAAGAATAGACACGTCTGACAGCTTCCTCTGAAACACGGCGCTCAAAGGATCCTTTTGTTCTTTGTGTATCTTTGCTGTAATTCACATTACACACGCCTATTCATCCATACACTCGGCTCTGACAACCATCAGGATGCAAGTGGCATCTCATAAACCAAGTGATTAGAGTCCTTATCTCCTCCTCTGTAAACAGTACATAATATCACAGCTGCACACTTGCTGCCAACACAACGCTGACACATAATCCATACCGGTACATACTTTTTGACAGCGCAGTGAACGGTACAGTTTAGAGGCAGTTTAAGACACGTCTGCAGGACTATTTGCTCCCTACTGGCTTTTGATTCATGCGGGATACTGGCCAAAATGTGACCTCTGCATCAGCTATTTATGATATTTGACACTTATGCTGATATTTAATGATGGAAATCAGAAAGATATTGTTAACTTTACACTTTGGAAGTTCTTTATTAACCATCCTACTATCAGTTTCTTGGCATGTTTCTAACCTCTGATGTCAATACCATGACGGATAGGTTATAAATTCAAATAACTCGTTGAACTACCTTAAAAAAAATACAGCAAGGCCATACAGGATACATGCACACATAAAACAATCTCAATCACTTCGTGGCTGGAAGTTGGGCCAGGACGTTCTGGTTGCCTGGGTAACCCTCTTGTAACCCTCTGGTAACCCAAATGCCTATGTTTGCCGCTTCATCTGGTTTCTTTAATGCTCCAAGCCCGCTATCAGCATGGAGAATTTATAGGTAGGAACCATGGTCCTGTTGCGTTTCCTTGTGGTAATCGTTTGGAAATTTCTGTCTTGGGATCATACGTCAATCAACTCAAAACAAAAAGTTGAGATACACCAATCAGACATAACATTATGACCTCCTCCCTAATATTGTGTAGGTCTACCTTGTGGTGACTCATGAGAGAATGGACATGGGCCTTCTGAGGGTGTCCTGTGGTGTCTGGCAGCAAAATGTTGTTAGTGGGGGGCTTCTGAGGGGAGGGGCCTCTGTGGATCATCCCACAGATAGTTGATCAGTTTGGGATCTGGTGAATTTGGAGGCCAGGTCAACACCTTGTGCTGTTTTTTGAGATGTTCCTAAAGCGTTTTGCTGCTGCGAATGGCTGCTGCCATCAAGGAGTGTCATTGCTATGGGGTGGGGGTGCCTGGTCTGGTCTAGGTGGGAGCTACATGTCTAAGGCCTCGTCCACACGTACCAAAATCCCCTCCGTTTTCCCTGGCATTGTTTCAAGAATATCTGCGTCCACATGGATCCGTCTCAACACGACTCAAAACGCTACTTCATACTCCAGGCCTATAGGCAGCGCTGTTTAAGAAATTCACCAAAAACGAGAGGAAGAGGCGGAGCATGCGCATAAAGCTTGAGCGCTGTTTACAAATCGGCATTAGAAGAAACCAAACTCAAAGAGAAATGATATTTAGCCCTAGTAACCATAATAGGCTCAATATCTTCTCCAGCAGGAACACGAGCATGTAGTCCACCATTGTTGTTGATGTTGTTAGGAGACGTCTCGCGGGATATAAGAGGTGGAAGGCTGCTCCAGGGGTGTGGCCATGGTGGTGATGACATCAACTGGTGTATCTTCAACTTGGTGCCTGTCAACTTCAAGCTGCCAAAGGATTTCCTGTCGTCACATCACTACTTCTCTTCCTGTGTGCTCTGACCTTTTGAGATAAGCTGAGGAGCGTAGACGTCCAGAGTTTTCCCTTTATATAAAGGAGCCAGCTGAGGTGGCATCTGGAAGGACCAGGCCTTGGAACGCCTGGTGAATCCTCATGAGAAGAACAACTGCTTAGCTTGTTGCCCCACAAATAATGATGGATGGACGGACAGGCGGATGATCTAGGGTGTTGTATTTGCCGTATCAATATTTATACACCAAACTAAATCATACTCATGAAAAACCCATCATCTGAGTGTGTGCATGAATAATAAACCAAGAAATTCACACAGCATCTCATGAACATTAACGAACATTATTTTTTTTTTTGTACGTTCTCCTGATGACTGCAAACATCAGGACTAATTTATGCGACTGCGTAGTATGAAAAAGTATTTCCTGCCCTAATGCGGCACTGCTCATAAACAGACCAGGCTCGTACACTGGTAATCGCCCTTAACAACAAAACAAAAATATATGCCTCTCAAAGCGGGGCTGCAGAGACATCCAGTCTGAGGCTCAGTGACTAAGACCTGCCACCCATTATAAACCAGCACAGATAAACCAGCTGGTAAAAATAACTTTTAGACAAACCCCGTTTTAGGACATAAAGGCATTTTCTAGAAGCAACTACAGGGACCAGATATCAAGCTGGAATGCAGATTCGAAGAACTGAAATGGAGACTGTGAGGGGGGGCTGACATTCCACGAGTTCCTGAGTATGTTTCAGCAAATGACTTTTCCTTTCCAACTTATTTTATGTGATTTACTGTCGTTACATTTCACTCGTGTCTCTCTTCTTAACCCCCCCCCCCCCCCTTTTTGCTTCTTTTTATTCCAAATTTCTCCTTCTGTCTGCATCCCACAATCCCCGGCGGCCCTTGTAATGAGTCAGTAAAGGGCAGGGGTGGATTTGACAGAATCACGAACCCGTCCAGACCATACTCGGATGAACCAAACCAAACTAGGTTAGGCCGGGGACAGGCCAGATGAGGTAAACTGGAGACGGAGCGGGGCCCGTATCAGCCCAAACAAGACCGGCTGAAAAACCATTTTCTGCGTAAATGCGAGTAAAGAACCTCAATCATTCAATTTAGGTCTACACTTACACACACACCAGCACACACACACACACAATGACATGCTAGTATGCACAGCTAACTTTCCCAGGCTCCACCTCAGGGAGCACACATCATCCAAATGGCTGCTATGGAGCTGTGATTTTTAGCAGAACAGCTTTTTCTTTTTCTTTTTTTTTAAACCGAGACCCCTATTTTTAGAGATGGCTGAAATTATTAACCCCCCCTCCCCGCCTCGTCGACCCACCCACACACACACACACATTCTTCCTTCTCCTCCTCCTTTCTCTTGTTGTATTTTGACCAAAAAAGTCAGAGACTGCAGGGTTTTTCCTTGTCAGTTGCAGACTGTCTGGACGTTAAGTTAAGTTGAAGACAGCAGAGGCTATATTTACAGTCTGACCTCACACTAAGCACATACACACACACACACACACACACACACACAGAAACGCACACGCTATGCTTTAACATGGACGGGAACGATGCAGGAATGGCCGCACCTTCGGCGTTGGCTGTTTCACTCCGACCATGTTTCTGCTGGCCGGGCTTCACAGCAGTGGTCAACCTCGAAGATATTTTACGGACAAGAGCCTGTCACACTGAGGAGATCACAAAGGCTGACAGATGAGGGAGATTCCAGTCAATCACAGAGTCCAAAACTTTTTAGTACCGACTGCGTTTCTTCCAGCAGGTTCTCAAAAGTGTTTCAAACCAGTCCCACTGTAAAAGGTAAGGAGGGATACATCTGGACAGCTTTTAATCGCTAAACATGTACGGTAGCGTGTAGTATTTAATACTTCTGAGTATAGCTCAGAGACCATTCACGTCATCGTCGTCTTCTCCAGCTTATCCAGATCCAGGTCGCGGGGGGCAGCAGCTTCAGCAGGGAAGCCCAGACATCCCTCTCCTCAGCCACTTCAGCCAGCTCCTCCAGAGGAACCCCCAGGCGTTCCCAGGCCAGACGAGAGATATAGTCCCTCCATCGTGTCCTGGGTCAGTCACAAGGTCTCCTTCCGGTGGGACATGCCCTTAACATCTCTCCCGGAAGGCGTCCGGGAGGCATCCTTACCAGATGCCCTAGCCACCTACTCAACTGGCTCCTCTCGACGTGGAGGAGCAGCGGCTCTACTATGAGCTCCTTACCCCTATCTCTAAGGTTGAGAAACTAATTTTGTCCATATGTATTTGCGATCTTATTCTTTCAGTCATTACTCAAAGTTCATGACTGTAGTTGAGGGTTGGAACGTAGATCGACCGGTAAATTGAGAGCTTCGCCTTTTGTCTTAGCTCTCTCTTCACCAGGAAAGATTAAAGCCTCGCTACCTGGATCTAGACACTGGCAATGAGGTGCAGCACAGACATTAAATGGCTCTTGATTATGTTATATGCTTCTGATTCATTATCTTTTCATTATTTTTCCAAATGCGACTGTTAATACGCCTAAGAATCCATTTTCAACAGCAATTTCTTTAACGGTCTCGCCAATTTTAGTTCTCTTTAAAGATCATGACAAGCTGATGGTTGGACGTTTGTCGGTGTAGGCAGCAGAGCGTCTTATTAGTGATGTGATAGAAGCAAGCAAACAATAACGCCAGGAGTACACGCTGACCGTTCGTCTCATTTTACATCCTCATCCCATCTGGACATTCTTCAGCGTCTTCCCAACAACACAATCAATGAATAAACTGTAGACCAAGTGATCAGGATGATTCAGATGAGGTTTGCTTAGCCTCCTAGCATCCAGCTAATACCGCACTCTCTCTTTCCGATTCTCATGCAACACATTTGTGACATTAAAGTGGTCGTGTGCAACTTTTTGGACCAGACACAGGCTGGTTGCTAGTTCCCGGTTTGACCTTCACTTCACTGTTATACTGTACGTAACAGACCATGCCGTCCATGGAGCGTCAACCTTAGCAGAGGTCTGCTCATCCTAAATCGTCCAGACTGTTTGGTAAAACAAACTTAAAAGATGCAGTTTTCGAAACAGCAGAGAATCAACCACTGCTCAAACAAAATATACGACGCAGCCAAACTGCAGCAGCAGTCTTTGAACTCTTGACATTTTCGGTAACAGAGGTTTCCTATTGTGTTTTTTTAGTCAATAAGAATTAGATTCAAACCACATCACGAAAACCAATATTGATTTTCTTTTGTTTTCATTCATACTTTGCACATGGAAGGCTTTCTGATGGTGTTTGTTTAAGAAAAATGATGAGAACAGAAACATTACAAGATGTTTTCTTGGATTAAACTCATTTCAATCATTATTCTGAAGAATAGATAGTTTTAAAGGAGAACGAAAGTCCCCAAGTCGTCTCAATTGAGCCTGCATCTATTCCTATGTTTGCAGTTTTTAGCCACATGCACGGAGGGGAAGGGGGGGCCGGGTGGGGGGACGATGGTCCACAAGCACACACACTTGAACTCGACTGTGACCTCCGGCTGCATGAGCGGTTCAACAATCTTTCCATGTTTTCACCAGAGGAAGGGAAAAGGGTCTCATAAAGACTGTCATTCACTATTTAAGACTAAAAACGCACAGAGCAAACTAAATTACCCATGCGTGCGCACACACACACACACACACACACAACACACACAAACACACACACAGGTCGGGCCAAGTGCCATGAGATGTGGACAGAGCTGCTGATTCTTGGAGTTTGGCGATAGCGTCATTTTTACACCGTGAGAACATGAGAAACACATTTCTCAAAGGAGCCCTCTCATTTGCTGTGGGTGTGTTACCATTTTTGGGGGAAACGGGGGGACAGACACACAAAAACACACACACACACACACACACAAGTCAAGTTAACGTTAAATATAGCCTCTCCATGCTAATCTGTTTTAGCTGGGTTATGAATAGGCAGCGTGCAGAGGATGTGAAAGGTGTTTAAAATAGCTGCTTCGGGTTTTTCTGGTCCTTTTCCTTAATGTGCTGTAACCCAGAGCCGGCACATAAGCACATAAGGAAACAGAAGTACACACACGTCCTCAGCTGTCAGAGAGAGGGTATCAATAGCAGCGCAGCGAGTGATGCTCGGCCAGAAAAGCACTTTATTTATTTAGTTGTGTTTGAAGAGGCAGAGAGAAAAACAAATACCGGCACGAGGAGGAGGAGGCGGAGGGAGGGGAGGGGAGGAGGGCGATGTGAACGCTGCCTCCCGACTTCACACACCAACTGTTTAGATTGACTTATATATCTTTCACCATGCGCCACAAACAGCCGGAGGAATGTAATGTCGCGGGACACACTTCCTCTTGAGAGAGAGGGAGAGAGCGTGCATGTGAAGTGGTTGGAAAACTAATTTCGGGGAGGGAAGGCGAATTGTAAATTGTGTTAACGGTGAAAGATAGGACTGCCTAGCTAATTAGTCAGTGGGAAATGTTGCCAGCATTAACGCCACCGAGTTATTTTAGCAAGATAAAGAGAAACGTTCGTTGATTCGGGCTCCTCGAAGATGAAGATCGGGTATTTTTCAGGCAAAATTTTAAACATAACTTTGCTTCTTTTAAGTATAAATAAATACTGAAAAGACCAGACAAAAAGAAAATAATAGAAGAACTGAGAAATTACGTAAATTATCGCAAATTAGCACTGATGCCTCACAGCAAGACGGTTCTGGGTTCGGATCCAAGCCCGACTGGTTCCTTTCTGTGTGGACTTTGCATGTTCTCCCTGTGTCCTTTCCAAGTGTCACCTACTAACTAAATTTGCAATGACTGCAAAGCAAAGGTGGTTATGAGAGGAGGAAACAAGGCGTCTTCCTTTAATACATCAAATTTGATCACCCACCTCAAGAAGAATCATGCACAGTTATACGCTACACATGTCTTCCTTGTTTTGATATTGTCTGTAGTGTTGTTTGAGGCAAAAATTTCTCTCTAAAAACACAAAAAAATAAATGAATGGCACTTTTATGTCACTGTTTTTGGGAACTTACTTTGCACAGACAGTGTTTATTTGAAAAGCCATGTTGCATTTATGTTTGCATCCAGTGGGACATCGCAATAAAATTAGGCATAATGTGTTAATTCCATAATAACACTTTTGGTGTAAAAAGACTGAATATATCGGTATCGTAAATTAAGAGTTGTACAATATTGGAATATTGGATATCAGCAGAAAAGCCAATATCGAGCATCACTACTTATTTATCTATTTTACATCAAGGCATGAGAAGTCCAAAGCAGAAAATATTCCAGGGGGAAAAAGACAATCAGGAGTTGGGGTTTTCATTTATATTTTTTTTTGTAATCAGAGATTGTCAGATGTGATTGGCCGCAGCACTAGTTGGAGGTAGTTCTTGGAAGCTGTAATATTTTTAGTCTTTCCACGAAATCTGAAATAACGCCATGGGAAACTGGACTCAAACGGAGCAGATGAACAAATGAAAAGAAGAAAGAGCATCCGATGAAAAGCGTAAAACGTGTTTCCTTCTTAGATTTAAGCGACAAAGCAGAAGCACGGAGGAAAGGAAGAGGTTGCCGAGCTCTCTTCGTGAACTGAATTTCCAGACTTCCTCCACGGGTTGAGTTTGAACTTTGACCCCGAAGGGCACGTGACCCCGTGACCCGAGGGTCTGAGAGCAGGGGCAGCGCCGCTAGAAAGAGACTCTGTTTACACTGTAAACAGCGTCCGAACACAGACAGCGCTCATAAACGCTCCGCTGCCTATCGTGTGTCACTCTGAACAATGCCCGCTTTCCCCTTCGCTGCTGCACGTGTGTGCGCCTGGTCTGAAGGCAGGAGTCCAGGCTGAGAACATGTTTCCAGTCGCGGTGATCTCATCGGCGATGCTATCGGCCTGTTTACCGTTTCCCCCGCTCCCCTGCGGCCACTACAGTTCGTACAAATTGGACAATCAAGAGCAGGTGTGTGTATGAGATAGAAATGTGTGTGTGTGTGTGTGTGTGTGAACGAGCGCAGCAGCCCAGATTGAGTTTTCATGGAGCTCGACCTCCTCCCTTCCTCCTGCCCCTCCTCTTTAACTCCCGGCTGCAGGTGGAAGACCAGCTCCTCCCCTGCTCAGAAAGCCGGGCAGACACACACACACTCACACCAGTAAACTTTAATGGTATTTTGTCACATATTTAAGAAAGCTGTTAGTGTATTTATAGAAGGGCAGGGGCCACGGGCGCCGACGTGGGCTGGCGTCCAAACAAGGGCCATGCTGGATTGATTAGGAAGCATGGGAGGGAGCGGGGAACAGCAGTCGTCTGAGTTTGGACGGCAGTTACTATGCTGAGATCGGGATACCAGTTTCCTTTGCATTTTAATTTGACTCAAGTCTCTTTTATTTTTAAATAAATTTCATAAGTAGTGCCGTTAAAGTTGGAGAGAAAACAAGGGGTGATCACTTTTGCAAACATTTAAATAAAGGCTGAGCTGCATGGTGAAGGAAGAGGGCTCCAACATTATCATTAGGGAAGAAAAGTCATCATCGCTCTTCCATTGCATCTCATAACATTATGACTACCTTCTTAATATTGTGCAGGCTTTCTTGGTGACTCATCAGAGAATAGACATGGTGTCCTGTGCTGTTGTTAGTGTGGGGGGGCCTTTGAGGGTAGGGGCCAGATACTTGATCAGTTTGGGATCTAGTGAATGTGGAGGCCAGGTCAACACCTTGTGCTGTTCTTCTTCCTAAAGTGTTTTTGTGGCTGCATCCTGCTGGGGATGTCTGCTGCCATCAAGGAGTGTCATTGCTATGGGGTGGGGGTGCCTGGTCTGGTCTAGGTGGGTGCTACATGTCTAAGTAACATCCACACCAATGAATGAAGCCAGGTCCAGAAGTTTCCCAGCAGAACACTGAACTGTCACAAGATGGTCAGTGCTATTGACTTCTCCTGGTCTCCGGTTTTAATGTTGTGGCTGATCGGTGTATGCAATAAAATATGAGTACAGCTTAAGAGCGTTTTTCTGTGGTGTTCTGTGGAGCACATTGGTTGAATAAGTCTCTTGCTGAAGGTCCTGAGTCTGTCCTGGGCATCCTGGAGCGGGTGGGAGATGTTGTCCGAGACGTTAGCACATGCACACACACATACTCCATTCAATACGACTAATCCAACCTAAACTGACCTGATATGATCCTCAGAGAGAAATGAAGCAAATGTATTTATGTCTCTGTTAAATAGAGACAGAGGGGGACAGGGGTCCAAAAGTTTCCATGTTATAGACTTCTCTTGTCAGTGGTCATAATCTTGTGGCTGATCATTGTACATTTCTTTTTGGCGCTCTTCCTTTATCATTTCAACCAACCAAAGACGTGTGCAGTGTTTTCAGTCTAAAAGCGTCCTATAGGCCTTTTCAGCAGCAGACAATGCAACGTGTCACTGCCAAACAGACCTAAATCCTTCCTCCACAGCAAACATTTCAGCATGTCACAGCAGGAAGACCATACGTGTAATTAATAGCAACATATATGAGTGCATTCCATTTAGGTGAACTACGTCCAGGTGTCTCACTGGGACTCTGGATGGAACAATGGCATCATTAAAAAAAAATAACTGTATCAGCTGTGCTTCTCCTGCTACGACAAGTCTGCAGTGAAACATGGGCTCATATGAACAGCGCCCTCTTGTGGCATTCCCAAACTCGTAAGTGGATATTTTCCGAGAGTTCAGAATTCAAGAAATACGCAAAGTTTCTGTTGATATTCCCAAAGATGTCACCTTTCATTAGGCCTTTGCATCTTTACCCACCCTGCACGTTAGCTTGCTAACCCGTTAGCTTCGGTGGTGTCTAGACACCAACAGTTGAGACTAGTTTTCAACGACTGGCATCACCGGTGCTTTCGCAGCTATGTCGAGTCTGCACTGAAAAATGGTTCTGTGTTTACCGTAGACATTTCCTGAGAGCTCAGAAGTCAAGAGGTGTGACGTGTTTGGTGACGTTTTCCAAAGTTGCTTGAAGCGGACGGTCAGTTAATACATTGTGGAATTTTTCTCTCTATTTTTAAAGCGCCTGAGGAAAATGTTGATTCCTGACTCATCCTTTCATGATGCCTTTGCATTTCCACATTAAGTTGCCCATTGCTAAACTGTTCCAGGGAGCAGTGAACAGTCGCTGCGGTATTTTCATGACTTACAGCCGATGTTACCACTCGGACGCCAAGCATTTTGAGTATACAACTACACATGCTGTAAACATAAATCTCCTCCATTTGAAAGAATGAAAAGCTCCATTCAAGAGCCCCAGCAAGTGAAAGTGGAGCGGCGTGCACGAGAGCGAAACTCTGAAACCGAGTCAACTCATCTGGAAATGGGCCGCTGTGATTTTATGCTTCAATTATTCACTGCAAAACAAAATGAGAAAATTGTCTACCGATGGCTGACATGCACAGATGTCATTCTAAACTTTCTTTTGCGCAGAAGATTTCAGACCAGATCAGATTCTGGTTTATTTCTCATCTGCTGCCTTAAAACGGCATTAACGGCAAAAAGAAATGCCTTGGACGAGAGAAGAGGTCAGCTCAGATGTAAGTAGGACAAAAAGTAAGAGCATAAAAGTGTTATTAATAAAATGTACAGCATGAAGTTTACAAAATTTACAGCACATTTGCAAAAGGTGAAGAGAATTGTAACTGAGCGATGAAGTCGACGCTGCTTCTTGCACATTTTCTTCATATTCTGGTTTGAGCTGTGTGTCCTTTGTTTCACTATTTGTCTGCAAACCTTGCATGTTGTAAATTGCTGCCCCGCATCTGACTTTTAAAACCAAACCAGTTGAAAATAATGGAGGTGGAGCCTCGTCTAGTAACGAGCTCCTCTCTGCCGGTGTATCTGCTCCACCTTCCACTATTGTCAAATTATCAATATTCCACACGTGTTGGGCTGAGAGTGTGTCGCCCACATATACGTCATCAATGGAAATTTATCGGTTTTATCGTGGGATGACATATTCTTACCGCGGGGAATGTTTTTGACGATATATCGTAAATGATAAAATATCGCGCATCCCTACTCAACGGGGAATAGCACTAGCGTAGGCAGCGTTATTTAGAGGCTACGTTTCGGCGCCCCAGTCACTCCCACTATATGGATATACGCAGATCTAAATATCTGACATCACCTAACACCACAGTTTCATGGGTGAGAAAACAATCGTATTTTAAGCCAGACATAAAGTCCAGGGTGTAAAAAAACAGTAGTTTCCCTTTAAATGACTCGTGATGCCCCTTTAATATAATGGTAGAGGTTGAAACATATTGCAGCGACTTAATACCAAAAGCCCTGATTGTCTTACAATGCACGATAGTAACAAAAATGGTCTACGCTCCATTTGTTAAGCCACAGGTTTGCAAAAACCTAGCGTCCTAGCATCTTTTAGAGTAATTTTTTAATTGTTTTAGCGTTTTATGTCCGATCCTGATGATATTTATTGATATTCACGACTGTGGCTTCTAAAGGAATGAGTCACGCAAAAAAACAGTGAAACTGGACGTAACGTGGGGCTGTGAAAAATCAATGTTCTGTCTTATCTTCACGAACTGAGACAACACTGATAAGGCCCTGGGTGACACACAGATGGAGAGAGAGAGAGGGAGAGTTCTTTGAATGTCTTTGGGGACAGCTGGGAAACTGCGCATTCATCATTTTCACAAAACATGAAATGGGCACAACATAATATTTTAAAAACAAGATAAAAATCCGCTTCCATCCTCTGTGCTCTTTATCTCTGCTCTGAGTGCCTGTTGACTCATTAATGTTATCTGACGACCACAGCGGGTGGCGGGAGAGAGGGAGGGAGTCGCCAAACACACACACACACACACACAAAAAAACACACACTCACCATTTCCTGAAGCACACACACACACACAACGAGTTTCCTGTGGTCATTTATTTTCAAATCAGCTATCTACTTTCACCTGCTGCTGTAACGGCGCTCTCATCCTGCAGCTAACGCCGTTAAAAGCGATCCCAGGGGTTGGCGACAGAGATGAAAGGATGAAAAGATGATCAGGTGAAGGACAGACATCAACAGAAGACAAGCCAGGACATCAAGATAAGAACGGCAGGTGTGGATTTCATCTAGTTAATCTACTCTAAATACTTGTTTTCAGGAAGTAATATCAAGTATAACAAAACTGACAGAGGTTCGGCTTCGCTCTGACATTTGAATATTCCCACATAATGACAGACAGACGAAGGAAATCCCCACGTTGACTTTGGCAGGGATTTTTATTTTACTTTTGGATGTAATATCATTTACATATGGTATTTATTATGTCTTGCAAGATAGCAGTGTTTGTGATTACATAACTACTTACTTTTTGTCTTGGAGGTACATTATTCATTCTTTCTCTTAACTGTTCAGTCTTAAATTAACCTTTTACAGATTTACACGCTCTGATTCTGATTCTTTCGATAGTTTTCGAGCATATTTTAAATGATTTTACAATTTTACATCAATTAATTTCGCTTCTCTTTTTAGTTTAACGTTTTTAAAAGTCGGTATTTGCCTTCTGCATGGCTTCTCCTCACGTATCGTTCCCACCTTTTCATCCCACCCCTCTGCAAGCTCCACCTCCGTCTTCAAAAATCCCTGAGACTCACTCTTCTCCATCTTTTTTTCCGTCATTCATCTCTTTCTCTAGATCCTTCGCGTGCCGCCCAGACGGCCTGACCCTGCAACACATGAACTTCAGTAAGATCTGAAGGTACCTAACACTAAGGCGTTAGCAGGAAGTTGCAATCTAGATCTAGATCTGGAGCGCTTCCTCTAAGACACTTTTGCCTCTCTTTCTAAAGCTGTAAACACGGGCGTCCCCGGCAGTCATGCTGCTCATCTAGAGGCAATGATTCGATGATTTGGTCCTCTATGTCCCCTTATGAGCAGCAGACGTGGACATGCACAGCTGTTAAAAGCATGTGTGTGGTCATAATATTTTGGCTCGTGAGCGCACGCCTGTTATCTCCAGTAGATAAGATACTCCGAAAGCCTTCTCTTTGATCTCCCTTTTTATTTTCACTTATGTTCATTTTAGTTTTTCTTTCCTTTTCCGATCCAAACGTGATTTCATTTTGTTTTCTGACACGTTCTCATTAACATAACTTCAGTATCGTGATATTATTGCTTATAAAAGCGGCTTCTACGTACGTACAGGGACAACGATGAACACACGGCCACAGATACGGCCCTTAAGCATCGCACCGCGCAGCGCAGTTAAATAAACTAAAGGTAAATAAACATAACTATCTCTTTCACACACACAGAGAGAGAGAGAGAGTGGCGGCGTCCCTGCTGATACCCGCGGCGATACCATCAGGACATTAACACAGAACCTCGGGGCCAAATGACACTGAAGAGGACAAGCGATTAGCAGCCAGTGCCATCAAAACAATCCACATGGCCGCTGCGCACAATCTGTGAAGCCATCGGAGGTGTGTGTGTTTTTGAACCGTTCCTATAATGTGTCCAATGGGTGAGATAAGACAGGAGCAGTGTAAACAGCAGTGTGTGTGTGTGTGTGTTGGATGTAGTGCCTCCACATGTCGAGCACAGGAAACAGATGCCTCACCCCTGGCTATGAGAGAGAGAGAGGGGAGAGAGAGGGATCTGTTTGTATTGGAGCTTTTCAGCAGGGACTCCACAGTCTTGTGGCTGTCGTCCCACATTGTTCCACAGTCGGACACCCACGGGGGGCGCGCGGGTAATAAAGCGGCGGTGGCGGCGGCGGAGTTCGGGACATTTTCGCCGGCTCATGCTGACCTTTGCAAATTCCCCCGCATGTGCCGATCTGTGCGTCAAAGCTTCTCGAGAAAGAGAAAGAAAGAGAGAGCGAGAGGTTCTCACCGTGAAACTCAGAGGTGACGTTTTACTGCTGCGTACAACAGCCACGGCTTAAAATCTCAGCCACTACCGAACGGCTGGCGTCGCTTTAAAGTCAGAAGGCTGTGGTTTAATACAGGAAAAAGAAGTGACTCGAAGCATTATTGAAAACGTTTCCTTTGAGCCAGAGGGTTTTTTTTGTTGCCTAAAGCAAACCACACACTGGACTCCAAGTGGACTACATTATTTTATTTTTTTTAGTCGTTCCAACAGCAGAGATTAACTCCTCTCTAAATCAATTCAGCTGTCAGCTTAGGTGGAGAAACTACTTGGGTTTTACTCTACTCGTGTTTATGCAAGTAAAGATGAGCAAAAGAGTGTTTTTAAGCTTCCAGTAATTAGTTTTTAAGTGTGGATATTAGCGGGGTCAAGCACATTTAAAGATGGATTAACTCGCGCTAACATCAAGCTGAGGATTCCTGAATGACTCCACCTAAATCCAAGCTAACCCTAAGCTGAGGCAGACAGGTGACGTCTACCAACCCGTGAGGACACCAAACTAAAAGCAGCCAGATCCTTTATTCTGTGTAACTTAAAGCCTTGGTATCATTTAAACAGGTGAGTTATGGAGTTTCATTGAATAAGAAATTAGCTAAAGAGATCAAAACTTTATCAGAACCAGGCTGTAAACGTGTTTACTACTATTGTAAAGTTAGTCATTTTAACAAGGAGGTCAATGGGGGTTGACTCGCTTCTGGAGCCTCAAGTGGACGTTAGCGGCACTGCAGCCTGTGGGAATTTAAGATTAATTTATAGCCACAGCGACAACGTAGCCACAGAGAAGCACAGAATATACGCATCATCTACTCAAACGTCTTCTCTAAATCCACATTTATTAACTTCAACTCCAACATGAGACACTCAACTTGAGACTCAACTCAGCTTAGCCTAGCATTTCTGAATTTACAGAATAAGTATTTAAAGAACAGTTTGCATGTTCTCCCAGCGTCCAAAGACATGCGGGTTAGGTTCATTGGTGATTGACTGGAGACCTGTCCAGGGTCCACCCTGCCTGTCGCCCAGTGACAGCTGAGATAAGCTCCAGCCGCACAGGAATAAATGCCGTACGCCGTATGCCACATGTAGACTGATTACTGGAGCATAAACTGAACTGATCCGGAGTTTTGCTGCTTGTTTGACCCACAGCTCAGTACTATGTCTGAACATCACCTGCCTGACATCGACAGAACATGGGAGCTGCTTTTTTCTCGCCACTTCGGCCTCAAAATAAAATTGTAGAAGATTGACGCCAATGAAAACAGCTACGGGACTCTGCGTACGTGCATCCCTTCCCAACACGTCGGGCCTCCTCCGGCCGAACTGAACGGATCCGTCTCAGTGACGGTGCCTAGGGGTGCACTAACTCTGCACTTACACTTCTGCTCCGGCCCTTCCTGTGGAGCTGCAGTGGGAGCCACTACAGGAAGCCTTCATCTCAGAGGACGGCCCACTTCCTCTGGAGAGAAAGAGGGACTGAGCTCAGGCTGGAAAACGAAAGAACTACAGCGGCTGAATGCTGTTAAATGTGAAGGTGACGTGAGTAGGTATTAAGACGGAGAGAAACTGGAAGCTGAAACAAAGGCAACTGGACCTTCAGGGTTCCTTGCAGATGTTTCAACCTGTCTACGTCTAGATACTGAAGGATGAATGTCCAAGTGGTCGCATAAATGAGAAAATAGCACTTTTATTTGAGCTACCATGTCTGCAGAGTTCACTGAAGTAAAAGCATAACTGTACCTTCTGATGTTTAAAAAAAACAAAAGCTTGATTTTAAATTCGGTGCAGCCAAAAGAAAAAGGTGAGGCTCTTTCCAGTAAACGTGGGTGGTCATGTGGTCATGTGTTCGGCGTGTACACCGGTAAATTTCATCCAGAAACCTCATTGTTTCCTCAGCCCGGTACAACTCCTGTCAAACTCTTTGTAATGCCGCATAAATCAGTGGAACCACTTAATATTTCATCTGCTGCTGCTGCCGCTGCTGCCGGACTTGGCATCTCCAGCCATGGGTTTCCAGCGTTTCAGCTGTATGAGCATGCATAAACGCACAAAGCAATGAAGCCGTGCACCTGCACACACACACACACACAAAAATAAAATAAATGCAGACGATCGAACCATAACTGACTATGCAGTAAGACAAGGTTGAACAACTCATGCCCGGCCTCTGAACAATAGACCCAGTGTGTGATCTGAGCTATGTGTGATGAGGAAAGAAAACTAAATCAGACTTTATTTACTTTCTCTTCACTAAACATAAAACACTCTTGCACGGTTGTACAATAACCTCAAAACAAAAGAAGCTACAAAACAAAAAAAGAAGAAATACACGACTAGCCCAGCATACAAGCGTGCACAAAAATGTTTCTGTGCGCTAGCGACAGTTGACAGGGAGCAGGGTATTAGAGCAAACGACAGAAGTGTTTTGAATTTCCCTCAGGGCACACTCGCCGAGACGGAGTGGGAAATATTTTCCTTCCTATCACACACACACACACACACAATTGACGGAGGGTGTTTCCCTGAATCTAAATATTCAAAGAATCCTTTGTTTTGATAAGATAACAGTTTAACAGACTTGGAGGGAAGCAGCGGCTCAAGCGAGGCACTAATGCAACAACAACGCTCCTCTGATAAAAGCCTCTGTCATCGTCTGCGTGTATCGTCTGTTTGTTATACTCAGTTTTTCTACTGTAAATCATCCCTGACTATTTCTTTTCCTTTCCAGCCCATAACTGGCACTCGCAGCCTCCATTACCTTCGCAGTCAGGATCATGTTGTCATGTAAAGTAAACTCTCGCAAAACCCCCAAACCGTCTGAGGAGGCGTATCGAAGCCGCCGGGACACCTCCGCGCTCAAACGGTAAACACGTCGGCTAATCCTCACATCACCGGAGGACGTCGATCTCAAGCTCAATCTGACGTTTAGAGAAGAATATAAACAATGCTCGTAGAAAGAAACGGGATCTCACGTTGAACGGGTTTGCTTTGATTGTACTTTAAACATAAACAGCTGTTCAGACTTTATTCGGTTGTGATTTATGCAAATGCGCGATATAGGATAGCCGAACTAGAGGGATAGAGCGAGGCGACGTGCAACGAGAAGTTTCACCTTTGAAAGAGTCCCAAACAAGAGCGTGACAAATCTTGTTTTGCTTTTGCTTTATGCAGAAATATGTAACGCACGGTGTTTTCTTTTGCTTTAGTTGTTCTCATATGAAGGCACTCATGCGTTGTGCAAAGAAAATACATGACTAAACAATAAAGGAAGGGAAGGAGGACACTGCTAACTAGTTCACCATCCTGTAAACAATGCACGATGTGTTTATTTAAAATAAAATAATAATCTGCTTTTCATATTTTTCATTAATTCAGCACGTTGGCATTGGCATATAGAAATATAGAACATAAACCCAACATGGCACCTTCAATGTGAAAGTACGATTCACCGATTTCACTTTTACTTTGACCCAGTTTGCATCATTTTATTAAATCGGCACTTGTCCCGGGACAATTTAGGCCTCTTACACACCGCCTCCAAGTCGCATCTCCTTGTCTTTGGTAACCTAACATCGTATTTGAAAACCCATCTTCGAACTGGGCCGAGATGCCTTATCAGCCGCTCACAGTCTCAACATCTACGTCCCATTCACACCTTGAAACCTCATGTTTCAGAAACAGGACACCGCCTAGGTTAATCTGAACAAGCTCCTTAAATTGCAGGCGTGTATGCTGGTTTGCTAACCGGCTCTAGTCACGTGAGCTTCAAGTCTGCGCCACCCACATGTCCCAAATACAAAACCTAAACTCTCTGAAGCTACGTGGATGAAACGTCTTCAAGAAAAGTCAAATAAGTTACGTTGCTTTTATTTCGGATTCGATTTTTTTTGATATATCATGACCTGGATGACTGAGAACCATAGGTTGACAAAATAAAACAAAATAGTGGAGTAAATGATAAGTTGCACTGATTTATGGTTACGTTGCAGACTGCTTTTAATAGTCACAACTCAAAGAAACGGAGACGTAGAAGGTTGAAGCCGGACAGAGATGGATGGAGAGTGGGAGGACATAGATGCAGATCTGGACGGGGTTAACCTCGAGTGGACCTTACGAGTGGGTGGTATAGAACCAGACCAGCTTCTTTACATACTTGAGTTAAAATCTCGTTAAAAGCCAATTAAGCAAAACAATAATCCACGCCAAATTAAACAGAAACCCCCAAATCAGCAGCTCTGCCTTCTACCAAAATAAAAATGAAAGGAGATCATTTCGAACAAAGGAAATATGAGCTAAAGTTTCTTTCCCTTCTGCTATGTATGAGTGCGTCTGAGCCGAGAGAGAGAGGCCGTTTCCCAGGCTCGCGGACCACCGGAGTGAGCGGGTCGAGCTCAGAGGCAATAAAAGCCCCAGGCCCCCTGTAAAAGACATGCTGAGGGACGGCCCAGAACTGGACCGGGGTCGTCTTTCAGTGGGACAGCTTATGTGACGAACGAAGGAGGGGAGCAGCTAATCGCTGGGATTCCAACGGCCTCAACAAATAAAGCGAGAGGCCGTGAAAGCACATGGTAGCGATTAGGCCGCGGCGATAAGAATCTACAGTGTGTTCCTGTGTCTCTCTCTTGCTCAAGTGCACACCCACGGAGCAGTTTGGAAAAAAGAAAGAAAAAAAAAAAAATGATGCAAAACAGGCATCCACCGATAAGCATCTAATAAACACTTGCAAGATAAAAGAAGAACTGAGCAACACCTGTGGTAATGACCTCATACAGGTGTGGTGACAGCTAACAGCTAAATGCATGGTTGTCTTCTTAATAAAAGGCCGAGGAGGATAAACAACGCTGAATCAACACTCATGGTTGCGACCACACAAAGACCCTACGGCTGAAACAATTCTGCGCCGTGATTGACAACGTCGACAACAAATTATTAGACAATTATCTCTGTTGTTGATTTGTGGGCTTACATTTGGCGGAGGACCATTTAGAGACAGCGCAGACATAGACGGCATTGGCAACGCATCGTTAATATCTGGGGATTTTAGTGGGTGCTTTAGGGGAATTTGGTACGCCGCAGAGCCAAGGCCAAATAACCTGCAAATACCAGCCCTTTCAGAAATAGATTTGCGCTTGATAAAACAAATAGATGTTACAGATCTAGTCTAATATGTGATTTATTGATTTAACCCTTCGGCCGTGTTGTCTGGAATCTGCCTTTTCAAATCCCTCTCCTCAGGTTTGACTTGTTTGGTCATGGTTTTTCTAATCTGGATTCTTCCTGATTGACTGGTCTTGTCTTTTAGAGGGCGTGTGCGTGGGCCTTCTTTCTTTTGTTCAGAGCTGCGATGGCAGCCGACCGTGTTTTGATTTCCTTCGAGCTCTAGCAACAATCTCCGTACTGCTGCATACTTTAATCTTGTTGTGAATGTGGTATTTAACGGACACGCATTTCATCATGTCACCATCAGGTGCAAAGGTGAGGATGTAAGATGTGCTTGTATGTACCGGGTAAAACCTTGGTGACTCCAGATTCAGCCAGATCTCAGTTTATTCCAGCGTCTTGTGGGACGTTCTGGACAAACTAGTCTAATCCATGGTGGCTAACTTTAGCCAAACAAGCTTAGCCTAGCAGCACTGTTTCTCGCAATTTACAGCCACTTGATAGCTTGCTAATTGTTAGCCTCTGTGGCTACAAGACGCCAACGGTTCCTAGCAGTGTCTGGGTTAGCACTTGAACACCAAACAGGTTCCAACAACAATCTCTGTACTGCTGCATTCTTTAATTTTGTTGTGAATGTGATATTTGGTGGACACATTTGTCATGAGATCCAAAGTGAGGATGTAAAATGTGCTCGTACGTACCGGGTAAAACCTTGGTGACTCCAGATTTACCCAGATCTCAGTCCAGTCCAGCGTCTTGTGGGACGTTCTGGGTCAAACTAGTCTAATCCATGGTGGCTTCATCTCTCAACCTGCAGGCTAACAATAGCTAACAAGCTTAGCCTAGCAGCACCGCTCTTGCAATTTACAGCCACAAACATGGTTGTGTTGTGAAGTGGGTGAGCACCGAGTTAAGCTAACCTCGACTTTGAAGCGACAACCAATTGAAGAAACTCATCCAGTTGACGTTCTCCAAAGAAAACACCTTCCATTACTGGTTGGTACTTCTAAATTCCAACAGTGGGCTTGGAGTGTCGGTTGATGTCAGGCGAGCAGTGTCATTGATGGGATTTTCTTCTTAAACGGGAGAAGGGAAAGAAAAGCTTCTTGGCAATCCATCATGTAAAGCTGTAGGCCTACCTGTACAGTAAAAGAAAACTCTGGTTTGAGCCAAGCCCAATCTTTAGTAGTTATTTGTATGAGGTCTGCCGTAGGACAATAAACAGGTCTCTCTGGCTTCTGAGCTTCTTATTTTCCTTTTGACGTCGGTTGGCTAACGTCAAAGCTGCCAGAAATCACGCTACTAAACATGTCTGACGCGTGGAAGGGTTTTATTCTTGACAATGAAGTCAGACAGGCAGCAATTTGTAAATTGCACAATGCGGATGTTTGGTGATGTGGTAGTAGGACATTGTCACTCAATGCTACCAACTTGATTCGCCACGCTGTGTTTAAAAGAAGAGAAAAACTATTCTAGAGAAGGTTAGGGAGTTTACGACCAGAACATATCCGGAGTAGAGAATATAAGGTACCAGCTACCCTCTCCACACTACGATAATCCAGTCGACTCTAGGAGAAGACAAGGAAGACAAGAAGTTAGGGCTCAGATTGGCCAATACTCAAGGCGTAGGCTACGTCCATCTATACTGCTTGTTTAACTCCGACACAACTGGGGTAGGAAATATCAAAAAGGTCACCAGGGCTACGTGGACAAAGCTTAAATCTGCAGATAGATGTTTCTTTAACGGGATGTCAACGCTGGGTTTCCTTCCTGTTCCCGCTGCAGGATTTCAAGCATCCAAAAATTTTTTGGCCACAATCCCTCGTCTCAAATCCACATGTGGACCCTAAAACAACCTCAAGCAACATAACCTCTCCCCTGTGACACACACATACACAAAAAAAAAATCCCTGCAACCTGCCTGTTCATTAAAGAAGGGATCAACACTAACAGGCTAAATCAGTACCATGTGGTGCACCGGGAGCCTCCGTGCCCTCTGCTCTTCCAATATAGAGGGATGAACATCAGAAAGGATGGGCTGACGAGATACACATGTCTAACACTACATTACCACATGTGAGCGTACAGCGGCAATCTCTTTAGGTCAGGGGTCTCAAATTTTTCAGCTTGAGTTCCAAATTATGTCTAAACAGTGATGCACGGAGGCTGAGCCGTAGTAAAGCGGGCACGGCTCCTTCCAACGTAAGCAGATCTTCTAGGTCCTGAGATGATGATTTAAAGGCTGCATGGAGTTTTATTTATGGGAATCTAGCTACACCCAGAAATATCTACAGGTACCGCGGTTTAGTCTACGTGGCCAGAATTTTAAGCAGATATAGACACTCGAGCTGTTTCTACCTGGAATGTCTTTGTGTGTTTTCCAGAGGGAAACCGTATCCGCAGTATTCCCGACTCGGTTCGGCCATCATCGCAAAAACGCCAGAGAGAAAAGCAAGTCCCGCCCACCCGCTCGCCGCATACCTTCGGCCTCCCTCTTATTTGAAAAGCCGGGGTAGCACAGAGAGGAAATGCCTGGCATATTCCCAGAAACAAAAGGAGCTATCTAGACATCAGGGGCAGCGGAGGAAAATATATTGAGTTAAAATTAAAGACATTTTTGTCATATTCAATCCGCAAAGTCAGAAATCAGAATCAGATGAGGTTATCCTGGCGGCAGAAATAAGAGGCGCTGGGTGATATTTTCAGCCTGGTTTGGATACAGCTCTAAGCGGTTCAGACACATGTGTGTGTGTGTGTGTGTGTGTGTGTGAGAGAGAGAGAGAGTTTGAAGTGTGTTGTGACTTGTGAGTGGTGTAGACATTAAGTGGCTGACATTAGATCCAGTCTTTGCCGGCTGGTCCACTCGCGTGCCGTCCAGTACGCGAGCGTGAGCGCATGTGTGTGTGTGTGCACGAGCACTCTCTCCGTGGCGTGCACCTGTGTCATATAAATCCGCCATGAGCTTGCTCCCGTAGCAGCGCTACATTTCCAATAACAGTTACAGAGAGGGCTGCAGGCGAGGGGTGGAGAGATGGCTACTGTACGTCGCTGTAATAGAGCACAGCTGTGTGCGTGCGCGAGCGCGTGCTGCATGCACGTGTGTTGAGATCGACGGAGAGGCTCCACGGACGAGTGTGTTTCTAAGAGGTGGGGGAAGAAGAGGGGTCTGGAGAGCTGCTTGTAAATTTAAGAAACTGGCTTCGGATTGCTTTTGACTCTGGCTGGGAATCCGAGATAAAAAATATATCTTACGGTCATTCTGTCCCAAAGTGCGGCCCAGTGCTCGACCTGTCAGTTAATCTGTCTGCAGCTCTCCCTCTACACACAGTGTCGGTTTAATTCTCTTCATTTCTGCATAAAAATGACTTAAAACACCAGTGGATTTTCACACAGGTCCTAAAAGCTGACAAAAATACCACAATAAAACTGAAATATTATACTTGCGTAGTCGTTTATACATGAAAATGAGCCAATATTACATATCTGAGCTACAACAGTAAGTGCACCTCAAGGATTATAGGTCAATCAGGCAAAATTAGTGTTTCCAGTCGACATAACCAGATTAAGGTGTCGTCCTGTGTCCCGTTTTATATAAATAAATCAGGGATTTGATCTTCATGGTACACGATTGTGGAAGTGTGCGACGAGCATGAGTTGCCGGAATTGCTGTTATCGCTCCACAAGGGGGTCACGCTGGATACTAATAATAAAAAAGGCTGCTTCAAATACTTTTGCAATTTACAGATGTGTAGAAATGATTAATATCTTTTAATAAATATATGCACAAGTATAATACATGCAGAATACTGTGCGACACTGTGTGTAAATGATCTAATAAGAGCATGTAGATATGAAACCTTTGTCTGTCCATGTACTACATTCATTAACGACCCTTTAATGATGCACCACCTTTAGATTACCCTTTAATCTCTCTTCCTTTCTCCACCTCATGTGTGACAAGCTTTTACAGAACAAAGACTGTTGCAGGATGTCGACTAAGGTTTGCTTGCTCATTCAAATCTCTTACAAAAGCTAATAAAATTGTTATAAAATGTTGATCAAGAAGTGACTTTTTTCCAAATACAATATAGTTTATTTATTGTAATTTGCACGTATACTTACACTATACTATTATTTATATATATTATATATGTTATTATATATTATTTGTGTGAATATGTTTATTTTCTATGATAAAAAAAGAAGGATTCTCGTTTAAATCCATCACACGCAGTCTAAAATGTAAAAAGTCTTTCACGTCGAGTAGTTTTTGTTCTGCTTCTGTTTCCATTATCAACCACATGCTAATATTATGGTGGTTGAGTAACGTTCCTGGTACTTGTGGGCAAATAAGGACGAATAAGTTCAAGTCTGTGCATGTGTGAAATGAATAAAAATGATGACATGTGTTCCAGTTTGATTCAAAGACGTGTCACTTTTTCATCCAATCTCTCCCAGTTCACTTTGCCCTGCAGGTTTTTGGATAAGGGAGAGATCGAGGACATGAAAACAAAATACGATGGAAATATTCTGATTTAGAAATAAACTTAAATCTTAAATAAAATAAATCAATATATAAAGAAAAAAACTCCTTAATGGTTCTTAATACATGTGTTTTGTACCGAGGTTCACTACCACTTAAACAAGGCTGAAGCAGATAGATAAGACCAGAAATGAAAACAGTTTACAGATCAGTTCAGTATAATCTTACCTAGCTGCGCCTTTTAACAGTTTGCAGATAAATTCAATTGACATGTTTCACTATTACGTTGATGTAAAACATGAGCTAGGCCCGGATTATATTCCCTGCAGCGTAAATCAGATACGTGTGTGTGAACCTAAGCCTTAGGAAGCGTGGCGGTTCCTAGGCGTCTGTTGGTTTTCTCCTGAAAATGAGAAAAGAAGTACAGATACGCGAACGTTTGAAGAAAACAACGATGGAGGAGCTAAAAATAAGATAAGAAGAAGTCCTCACCATCACAAGCAGCTGGCTGTGTGAGGGCTCAGGATGCCTCTCTGTGTTTTAACTCTGTGGTTCTTCTCCTCTCCTGGGAAATAAAAACATTCTTGTTTTCCCTCCAAATGAGCGTTCTGGGGGCAGCCAGATGTGCAGGAGAGGAGGAGGAGGAGGAGGAGGCTCCTCTCCTCTCAGACTGAACGAGGGGCTGAGCGAGGGGACCTCCAACGCCAGCTCCTCTCCTCTAGGAGAAGCAGCCCGCAACCTCGCCTTTCACCCCCTGACCCCTCACCCCTGACCTGCAGGGACGCAGATGGAAGCGGGGAGGGGGGGCTCTGAAGAGCTCGGAGAATGTAAACAGCAGCTCGCCACATACGGGGCGATTTTCTGGAGTCATTTTCGCGTCCTCGCTGGAACGAGGCCCAGCAGATGCTGCAGATAGTATTTTATTTAACTTGATTTGCACATATGAACACATATATGTGTGTGGGAGTAGGGGGTGACCCTGCTTTCTTCTTATTTTGGCCTTCATCGGTCCCCGAGGTAATCCAGAGAATTGCGTCAACCGTCTATTCCAGCCTGCTGGACGCTGAGGAGGAGAATACATCAATTCTTCCGGGACCTTGCCGGAGACCACCGGCTAACACAGAGAAGCTGTCTGGGAGGAGGAAGAGGAGGAAGAGGAGGAGGAGGAGGAGGACACGGGTTCGAGCCCTGAACCATGGGTGGAGAGACAAGAGAGATGGAGGGAGGGGAAGATGCAGGCAGATAAGAAGGTGAGGGAGAGTGGGACTGAGAGGAAGGAGGGAGGGAGAGAAGGCGCGAGGTGTTAAGAAATACAGGATGATACAAGGGGAGAGGGAGTTGAGAGAGGGGTATGAGGTAAAGAGAGTGAGGAGGGAGGGGTAGGAAGGATGGAGGAGGCCTCAAGGGACCAAACTTAGTACAGGACGTCCTAATGTGGTGGAATGCTACTTCGATTTCTTCACGTCTCCCACTGTAACCGATCTGAAACGAACTCTGCAACGGTCGCACTGGAGGAGAGAGAGTGGTCTTTATTCAACCGGCATGTTTTGGCGCTGGGTCTTTGTTAGAGGACATTAATAAACAATAAAAAATCCTGCCATCCCATTTAAGGTCCAGGAAAAGGTGACGTTTGGCGTTTCTTTGCAGTTTCTATGAAGCAAATTGAAACTATTCTGAAGACCCTCTTCGCCCTTCGCCCCTGCCCGTGCTAACAACATCCCAAATCTCATCACACGGCGCATTTCAGCCCATCGTAGGTTCCTCTCATCAAACCAAAGAACCTGAGGGTAGCTCCCAAATCTATTTTAATCTGAAAGATTCGACACCTATCCATAAAATCCTCGGATCAGTCTTTGGCAAGCTTTTGGTCCAGTTTTACACGGCGAATATCACAAGGCCGCGCAACGAGGTAAGTCTACATGGGGTGCAGATCCAAAACACTGCAGAAGCTACACCCCCGAGAGCACCGTCAGGCCCCGAAAGCTGATTAGATTTAAAAAGTATGCCGGCAGAAAAGCGCTGAAAGCACGAAAGCAAAGACACGTGCAAGATGTTAAACTGGAGGTAAAATATTGCAGAAATCTCTACTCAACTCGAATCTGAATGGGAATTGAAACTATTCAGCAATTTAAATATTTTCCTAAAAATGAAAAACTCCCTGCGACAGAACGTGGGCACAGAGAAACAAAGACGAACCCAAAACTGCGCCTCGCTCAGTGCCGTGTCTTTTCTCCACCGAGGTGGAGGTTGATGAAAAAGCAGCTCGGAGGGCAACGGTCCAAGGTTTATTTCACAACCTCTCACACTTAGCCAGATTGTTGAGAGCCAGATAGCTGGCATGGCATTCTTCTCGACAGGAAGTGGCTCTTTTCTCTGCGCTCCCAGACCTGGTATGCTAGGAAATCAATGTACTGCCCTCATAAAAGCCCTCACTTCCTGTCTATACAGGAAACAGTCAGTCACTCGCTTGCTCCTGATATCCTGCAGGTCTCAGTCTGTCTGTGAGATTGTTCTGCCAATCAAAACGTGTTTATCAATGAAAACAAGCGCAGGAATGCGACCTTATCGGCGCGTCATTTGTTGTCTGAGGGCGAGCGCTGAGATTCAATCGTGCCGGGTGATGAATGTGGTGCGGCGGCAGTAAAACGCCGCGATGCATAAGCTGTCCAGTCACAAACACGTCGGTCCTCGGGGAGCTGACCGAGGCTGCACAGAAAGTTCAAACCAAACATCTTTCCCCCCTGAACAGTTTCAGTCCTTAAAGCTCGCCTTCCTTCCTCTCATACTCTATTTTCCACTGCATATAGACCTAAACTTTCTTTCTCTATTGTTTCTTTCTTTTCATTTTTTTCCTCCTTCCACCGCCTCACAACCTTCGCCGTTCGGTTTTTCCCAGCGAGACCGACCGTCTCATGTTACCAGCAGCAGAAAAGATATTAGCTGACGTAAAACGAAATGGAGCGCTAACAATAAACTCTCCTCTCCTGCCTTCTGCAAACAATCAGCACCTGGTGCCGGCGTTTGAAGGTCTGCATGGAGCAGAAAAATCGCACAGTTGAGACGGAGAGACAGAATCCCCCGGTGTCATCTCACGCGGGAATCGTTTTATGCTGCCTTTTTATTCCAGAGTCAAACCCCCACGGCTGAGGTGCTAATCCAGCGACGGTTATAAACCGGCAGGACGGTTGTCAACCCCGTTTCCTTTTCAGGTGAAATACGCCCCCCTTCCTTTCAAATCAATTACCTCCCTCCTCCTCCTCCTCCTCCTCCACCCTTTCAGCTGCTGAGCTCTTATTTATGGGCTGAACCTGGAGCCCGGGATTATGGCAACATTTGACCTCCCACCTTAGCCCCTCCAAGACGACCTTGGATGCCATTAAACTGCCTCTCTCCTGCTATTACCCAATCTGATGACTCACTTAAGGGGGGTCCCAGGTAACATGAGAACAAGATGGCAGATCTACCTGCTATAATAAGAGCAGGGATGCGGGGGGGGTTTGTTAAGCGAGAGGTGTCATTTTACATCGCTGAAGTTTGCCACCCAGTGGAGCCTCATGCAACTTCTAGCATCATGGAAAAAGCAGCTAAAAAGCCATGCACCATTTACACTCCACTCTCAGTTCTGCAAGGGGAAAGATTTACGTGGCGTGCATCCTTCTCGGAGAAAAAGCTTGCAAAAAAAAACAGATGCACGGATTAAGACGAGAAAAAAAAGCTGGAGAGAGCCGAAGCTTGCACCCCACCTGGCCCCGCCATGTTTATTATTACCATTATCCAGTGGTAATGGGGAAAAGAGCTGAAACAAACACTGGTGCACCTGTTAATTCCACCCCGAGGGAAACGGGGCCCACAATCTCTCCAGCTATTTCCTGTGGCCTTAGGGAGGGCGCGGGGATGGGCAAGCAGAACCAGATGATGGGGTGTCTGGAGGTCGGGGCTGCAGGAGCCGGTGCAGAGCTCGGAGCGCAGCGACCGTCGGGGAGGTGGAGTCAGAAGGGAAGGGAAGAGGGGGGGGAAAGGTCAGGGTGAGAGTGCAGAGACACACCCGGTAGGACAAGAGAAGAGGCCGGGACGAGGACCTGAACTCATCGTATGAATCTGTTCCAGACCCGCGGCTAAATGACAGCATATTGGATCCAGACATGAGGAGCTGTGTGAGAACGCTTCTATCTCATACAGCGTGTAATAGAGTTATTATCCGCCAAGGTTTTGTTGCGTCGCCTCAGCACAGAGCGAGCTGAGGTTCACGAGACTCTAAAAAAAACGTCCTGCCTGCAGCCACCATCTGATTCAAATGAGGCGTTTTTTCCTCGATTTATTTACGCTCTACACACAAATTACAGGATAAATTAGCAAGACAAACTGTTTTACACGGGTATTTGTGAGGAGGCAGAATCCAGTTTGTTTCTCTTCCCAACATGACTCATCGTGTGCATCTATCACAAACTAATAAAAGATCTGTGCATTTTGTAGATATGATAAGGTAGAGGGTATTCATAACGCGAAAACACCAAAAACAGGACCGAGCGACTTCTTTTCCCGGAGCTCAGAAGCTTAAAGGCCCAGTCGTGACTTCCGCATCCAGGCAGCTGCGGACGTGCACACGTTTCTATTCAAACTACCGCCACAGGTATTTGTGCACGGGCACATTCCACAGATGAGCAGCAGAAAACATGCGAGAAGAGCTCCTTTGTTTAGCGAACAAGTCAGAAAATGCAACAGTGGAACCTCTAAAAGCGCACGGGGTTGAGTGCACGGTTTGCTAATCTGGAGGACGTGTAGGCGTGCTTTGATCTGTGAATGTAAGGCTGCACGCAAACGCCTCCAACGGCGCACAGACCCACCCAGACCCTCGCAGACAGGTCGAAAACAGCAAAAAGAGCAACAACCATCACTGACTCTATGGATTAAAGCCTCAGATCGTGATAGAAGCTGCATTACGATGTCACCATCTTCACTTTTGGAGCAGAGATAAAACACTTGGGAGTGTTTACACTGACATACACTCTGCTTCAGCCCACCCGCCGGCTTCCCATCGGTGTGAAAACATGACTCGTTCGCCCACATCATCCTCCACCCCCTTTTCTCCCCCCTCTTCCCCCCCACTGTCCCGTGCAGAGGGGAATTAGAAAGCACAACAGCCGAGAGGTCCGCTATCATGGAACACCCAGGTCGCTCCCTCTCCTCTCCCCCTCCCCTTCCCTCTGCTCCACCTCCTCGGAGCTTCCTGCTCACACAGCAGGCCCTTTCTTTCCCCAGGCCCGTGTTTCAGGAGGAGCCGCTTCACCGGCGCACCGCCACCGGTGACGCCGGGCCATAAAGGAGGGCTCCGGCGCTGTGGGGACGCTCCGGGTTGGTGAAATTGAGCATGGCGGCACTAAATCCATCCATGGCGGCCCAGCGAAGGGGCATACACATAAATATAGGGTAGAGGGCAGAAAGGGAAAAAAGAAAAAAGAGGTGGGGAGGAAGAAAAAGAAAACAAGGACTGAGCTGAGGACTTAGAGGTGGGTGTTGTGCTCCATATATACTTCCGTAGAATCGGCCCACTTGAGGCGCACCTCCTCTTAAACAGGCAAGAGGAAATGAAGCCTGTAGAGATAACACACACAGAGACCAGCTCCTTATTCTTAAACTACATGTTTATGAAGTGTTGAACAGGGAAGAGTCAACGATCAGCTGAGCAGAAATTTATTTAGTGTTGGGGAAAAAATACTCAACCTGTATTTTTCTATATCTGGGAACAGACTGCAATCACAACACCAACATATGGGCAGGAAAGAATGCTTTTCTAATTAATATTCAGTTGACAACTGCGAGCAACTTACTAACTTGTCCTTGTGCTAGTTACATCCAAAAACAGTAAACAGCTGTTGAGGCCCAGGACGCCAGAATAATCGGGGACAAGCAAAGAGGAAATTATTTTATGGGATTCCCAAAGATCCCACGATCACTTTACATCAGGTACAGAATCCAGCGTTTTCCAAGTGTAATGTCTTGTTTATTTAGCATCTTATTAAAGGGGAACTATTGTTTTTTACAACTTGGACCTTATTTCTGGCGTATTATTTACTCACCTGTATAACTTTGGTGTTATTTGGACTCCTTGGGAAGATATTAAGCTCTTTAGCTCCAGTGGAGTGATGCATATGACCATTTTGAGTGAATGGGGCACCGAAACAGTCTCTAAATAACACATTATCTGCCACAAAATCCGTTTATTTCACCAATATTTTGTTATGATACGCTAGTGCTGTTCCCCGTTGAGTCGTATTTTATGTCAGAAATAAGGTTCAGCTCGTAAATAAATGGTAGTTCCCCTTTAACCAGTGCGCTCCTGTACGCCGTTTCATGCTGGGGCAGCAGGCTACGAGCAGCAGACGCAAATAGACTCGACAAACTGATCCGTAAGGCCAGTGAAGTTGTTGAAGTTGCTCATTCCTGCCTGTGGCCATCAAACTTTAAAACTCCTCCCGCTGAGTGTTGGTCACTCACCTTTAACACTTCAGATGCCGTTAATTTCTTTGCAGCCTCTTACCTCTGCATTTTGTGAATGCTTGTACAATATTGTTCTAAATGCATATTACTCATTTTTAGATATTTATATTTGCTCTGTTAATTAGCTACTGTCACTTTATGGGAGCAACAGCAACAAAACTATTTCCTTGAAGGATGAATAAAGTATTCTGATTCTGATTAACGCCACGTCCAACAGATTTCTTTTCATAAAGTTAGCCTAATGTTTATAACATAAAGGGGTTGTTGCTCATTCAGCACTAAAAGAAACAGTTACAGTCTGATAAGCTTAAAAATGAACAGACATAGCTTCTGTACTAACTCTAGCCACCGTCCTCTGGGTCCTTTTAACACAGAAAATACATTTGCAATAATATGGGTGAACACTTGCTTTCAGTATACAGATAAATATTCTGGTTAACTTTAAGTAAAGGTTTATCTTATTAACGCTTAATTATCACGGCACAAACCATTTTAACGCTTAAATGTGCTTACTCGGTCATTATTTTCCCTTGCAGCTAGCCTGGCTTGAATTTTAACAGAAAAATAAATAAACAAATAAACAAAAAAAAGTCTAGAAAGATGCTATTATGGGATGAATTTCAACCAGTACAGAAGAAACAAAATGTGAGTGCAAAATCCTACATCCAAACAGAGACAACTCCAGTGCTCGGATGACATTTATGACAGCATTTCTGTTATTCTTCTGTACGTCACAGCGTTAAGCCCCACTCCAATGATCTGATTGGGCCGGTAGATCTTCACCGGGATATAATTGGTTCCCTCTGCAACTCAAGAGTTGAATCTAACTAGTAATTAATTACAATCGCTTTGGCGAAGGCGCACCTTAAATAAACTCTTCTCCTCTCACTGGATGAGTGTGCAAAGAAGCCCATCGAGTCATTTATCACCTCATCAGAGCCGGGCCGATGGTGGGGCCACTCCGAGCCACTGGGCTCCGTGACAGAGCCGCCGTCGCAGGCTCTCTGTCTGTCAGCGGACGAGGGGCCTCCTCGCTAACAGACGGCTGAAGGCGGGGGGGGGGTACAGTGAAAGACGGGACGGACGGAGGAGAAAAAGAGCGTGTGTGCGGACGGAGAGACAATAAAAACAAGGGCAGGGTGAAGACGAGAGAACGGTATGTGGTTCCACTTTAAGGAGGAGATGATTTAGAGGAACCCTCCAAACACAATCTGACCAGACGAGCACAAATCATCGCTCGGTGGACCGCTGCCATCGCGGCCGTGAATTAACCCTCCCCCTTTTCAGACGTACGGCTAAAGCTGAAATTTGTTAAATATTACCGAGCTATTATTCCTCATCTCTGCTGGATCTTCCACTAATTAATCTTTAAACTTGTTAGCTTCAAAATGACCGCTATCGGGTTTCTCTCCCACCTGCGCTAGGAATTCCTCTCCCTCATTTAACATTACATGTTTCTGCATCCTCTGTGTGTGTGTGTGTGTGTGTGTGTTTGTGTGTGCGTTTAGAAATGTGGGACGGTTTGTCAGCGGCCAGACCAGAGAGACATTATTCCTCATGCTTGATACCAGGCCTCATGACCCTGGCACCAACTTCATCGCTATGGAGATTACCGGCCCTGATTTACGACCCCGACCCTTACCCAGAAATCCTGCTGGTAACATCACTCACACACACCGACACCAACACACACACACACACACACACACCTGTCCCTGACCAGCTGTGAAGAATCACTTTTACAAATGGTGTCCCTCCTCACTCACTGGCCGGCCTGGATGTGTCTTCCTCCCCCTCTTCGTCCTCCTCCTCCTCCTCCTCCTCTCAGGCCCTGCTACAAGGAGTTGCCAAAGCGAGCGCTGAACATGCAAAGTTAATGGAACAGAGCTAATCATTTGATATGGGAGACTGACCGTGAGAATTTACAGCCGATTGCCGTTAGTGGGAGGATGGCTGGAGGATGAATGACTCCTGTTTTTATCTCGACTTCTTCAGCCACGTTGTAAATACTGTACGGTCAATACGTTTTGGACATGATACCCCAAAGAAACCACACCGACACACAGAAAGCTAAAAGAAAGGAACTGCTGGTTATGGAAGAGATGATTTCAAAGCGAGCAGCCATCCAGTAGAGTCGGGACTAATGAGGAACTCAGATATGAACTCATTTTTTTATTTATTTAAAGTAAAACTTGTAAAATAAGTGATGCACACCGATCTGCCGTAGCATTAAAACCACTGACAGGAGAAGTGAATAACATTGACCATCTTCTACCAGTTCAATGTTCTGCTGGGAAACTTCTGGACCTGGCTTCATTCATTGGTGTGGATGTTACTTAGACATGTAGCACCCACCTAGACCAGACCAGGCACCCCCACCCCATAGGAATGACACTCCTTGATGGCAGCAGCCATCCCCAGCAGGATGCAGCCACAAAAACACTTTAGGAAGAAGAACAGCACAAGGTGTTGACCTGGCCTCCACATTCACTAGATCCCAAACTGATCAAGTATCTGTGGGATGATCCACAGAGGCCCCTCCCCTCAAGGCCCCCCCACTAACAACAGGAGACCCTCAGAAGACCCATGTCCCCTCTTTGATAAACTATAGAACAACTGTCCGTTAACTGACTTGGACTGAACTCGAGCCGCCCTTCCCTCCTTCTGGCATGTGGGCAACACTGTCCCTTTAAAAATGTGAGTCCGACCTCCGACCTTGGAGTTGGACCGGCTGGGGTGTCACAATAACCCCAAACGCTCCCGCTGGAGCCAGGATTTCACGGTGAGGGTAAAATCAGCCACATGCAAGCACCAAATGGCAGACGTCAGCCACGCCGGCCCCCGTAGCTGTCGCGCACGTCTTCACCTCGGACAGGAGGGACAGACAGGAGGGACGGGAGCAGTTGAGGAGGCAGTGAGGAGGGTCTGGGGGTTACGCGGCACATGACCTCCACCCACCTTAAATCCTTTCACAGAGAGTAACAGAGAGACGACAGATGGCGGGTTTGTGTTGCGCATGCTGACACGCATTCTCGGGGACTCTGTAATCCATCTATCAGACGTGATTCATGCTCTCTGGATTCACAGGGGAGCGACAAACACACCGAGCACACTTCAATCGTGTGTCATGCATGAGACCAGGAACCGCAAAGATCCTGTTACACGCGGCATCTACACTAGAAAGCTACCGGCCATACATTTATAGTCCTTTATAAACGACAGAAGAATGAAACGAGAGCCACCACAGTGATATTATAGAGAAGATTAGCACTGTGATAGTAAAACATGCTAGTAGATTAGTCACTTATTATAATCTGGTTGTAAAGGACAGTGACCATATCTCTCAGGGTGATTTCACACTTTGGTCCCAATTAAGAAACTAATTGAGACAATAAATTACGATACGGTGCATTTGACCTTGGCAGTTTTCATCATTTTGTCAGTGTCGCATTAATTAGGGATGGGCGATATGGACTAAAAAATGTATCCCAATAATTCGACTATAATGCATCAAGTTTTCTCACTCGTCGTTGTTTTTTTCTCTGACTCTTTGGATGAAGTCGACGCTGCTTCTGCATCTTTGCTCATTTTCTGTCTTTCTTCATCTTCTGGTTTGTGCTTGTGTTTGAGGTGGTGGAACAAATTAGTGCTGTTACTGTCCTTTTTATTCACTATTTGTTTGCAAACCTTGCATGTTGTAATTTGCTGCTCCACGTCAGACTTTTTAACCCCTTCATGCCTAGTGTCGCTAATTCACGACGCACTGTTTCCGTTCAGACTGCAGCTGAAATAACGCATGTAATACTCCAATGTCGGTTTGTGCACATTCAAAAAATCCCTAGGAACCTTTAGCAAGCACTAGTTTCTGGTAGGACCGGCCGGAGTGGGAACAAAAATACAAATATTTAACTTCTTTATATAATTGGAAAATCAATTCAGGCGTTAAGGGGTTAAAACCAAAGCTGAGGGATGACATATTCTTACCGTGGAGAATGTTTTTGACGATATATCGTAAACGATAATATATCGCACATCCCTAGCATTTATCTGTTTTGTGTCGTCATAAAATGCTCAAATCTATATTTTTTAAATGCATCCTCCAGTCAGAAATGTGTCTCTCCAGAGCGGTTTTGCACGACAAATCTCACAGGGCCATGCAACGAGATTCGTCCACGTGTCAGCTAGATCCAGAACTTGACAGAAGCTACAAACCTTAGAGCACAGTCGGGTCTGAAAGCTGATTGGATTTAAAAACTACAACGGCACAGAAGAGCAGCACAAAAGCATATGAGAGATGTGCACGACAAAACTCTGGAAACAACGATTATTTTAAGTGGTTTCAAAACTGAAATATCTCTAAATGAATTGATAACGGGTCGAACAGAAACGATTGAGGAACCCGGCTCTAGTTCTGTGGTTCATGTACCAGCGTCCTGTTTATAAACAGCAGGTTTTAACCTTCTTGTCTTTTAAAGTACATGCTACGAAGACGCAACGCTGCTAACGGAGACGATGGAGGCGAACAACAGCTTATTCACCCGACGGTCTCCCTTACTAAGACTTTCCCAAAGTAAACTGCTTATGTATTTATACGCTTATAAATAGTAGATGCCCCAAGCAGGCGTTGACCAAACTCTAACCACGCTAAGAAGCTTTGGAACAACAAACTAAGGGTAAGAGCTCCCTGAGACAAGGAGCGAGGTCTGTCGCAAAGACAACACATCGAAGCTAAAAGAGCTTCAGGAAAATGAGAGGAGAGACAAAAAAACACAGGAAATACTGCTTCACATTAAAAAGAGGCTGTTAACTTAAAACTAGCTTCAAGAAAGAAGCTGAAATATATAAATAAAGTTTCTACCTAAACACGTCTCATCTTAAAAAGGAGTTAAAAGCGGGATGTTCCTCTATCTGACGAGTCTTTTCGTGCACTCTTCTGAAGTGTATAGTTTGACTTTGCTCCGTCAACACGTAGGATAGACATGCACATCAACACCAGAAAGGCCAGTGTTGCCTGCTCATAGTGTTGCAGCATGTGACCCCTGAACAGAGTCAAAAACTGAAGACTCTTCACACCTCTCAGAGTCTAGCAGAGTTCGTTTGCATGGAATTTCTTTCCACTTTCACAAGGCTTGAAAGGAGAACAACAGAAAATATATATATTATGTATAGAAGCTAATAATAAAAGATAGAAACTAAGACTGTACAGTGTCTGCTGCGTACTCTGTGCCGGAGATGTTGTTTTGCTCTCGGGGTAATTGTTGAATGTGCGCGTCGACATGCTTTGCTGCAGGCGGCCTGTCATCGCTTCTCTCCGTGGCGAAGTGGGAGCGAAGCGGAGCAGACAGAGAGGTGCTAATACTCAGACGGACAGACACAAGGCTTTCAGTCAGAGATGAGCTGCAAACCCGTCACAATTCACCGCCCGGCTTTCAGCACCCTGGATACAGCTGCAGGCACCGACACTCAACACGACACGGCGCAGCGCACACCAGCCCCGGTGACAAGCGGTTTTATTGTGCACGAGGTCAGCGACGGTCGCTACCTCCGCGTCTCCCTTTCGCGCACACCTGTCTTCGCTCCACCAGCATGCGTGGCGGATAAAAGACGAGCGGCGATGCAGCCCTTTCGGTGGCGGAGCAGAAGAAAGAGCGCTCATGTTTCACACGGGATGAGAGAGAAACAGTTCGGACACAAGAGTGGAAAAGAGTTCATGAAATCCACACCCAACACTTGCGCTGACAGAAACCTGCGGAGGAATAAGGGAGAGTCGTGTCTTACCTGATGATGGAAGACGGATGGTGAAAGCAGACGGCAGCAGACAGTGGACCGGAAAAAGAAGGAGAAAAAATAAAGCTGTCAGCATTTATTTTATCAAAGAAAACCAGAATATATTTCATATCAGACGTCTGCAAGAACGTGGAAAATGTGAAAATAATATGGCAAAGGCTGGGACAGTCCAATAATCCATGTGTCCTGCACCATAGCCACAGGTCAAACTATGGACTTTAGCTCTTTAGTAAATTTAGCATGAGTGCATCACTTAGAACAGCTTAGAGAACGAGAACACGAGAAGACACTAACAACGCTGTGCTGCCAGACAGAAGGGCCATGTCCATCCTCTGATGAGTCACCACAAGGGAGACCAATATTAGGAAGGTGGTCATAATGTTATGACTGATCGGTGTATAGCCCTATCTAACTAGCTGGCTGTGCATTAGGGTTGGGCGGTATGAGTAAAATCTTATATCACGGTAACGGTATATATCGCGGTATGTTTTTTTTTCCCTTGTAAATTCAGTTAATGGCTTAAAATAACCACACTGTCGCATTTGATCATTTTCCTCTTTTATTTTTATTTGCTCACAGCAGCATAACATTATTTTAAAGAAAATATCTTTTGGCTTTCATAATATTGCTTCGCATGTTTTAAACTTTAAAGTCATGGAAGCGGTTACCGGTGTTTCTACCTCCAGAAGCAACAGTCGCGCGCCACTCTCTGCAGGCTAACACTTTTTGTTCGTCGTCGGGTTTTCTAAATCCGAAAAAGTTCGACACAACAGAGGTAGCGCCCCTTTCGGAACGACTTCCTCCTCCTCTTCATCGTGGGTGGGTCGGGCTGCCTCCGTTTTGTTCACTCTCCGCCTCCGCCATGATTGTTATCACTCAGGTAAAGCTGTTTCTTCTTCGTCGTGCTCATGCAACCACGCCAATCAGTCTGCTGCAATGCCTGCAGCGCCCCGTGTGTCGAGGTGGTGTAATTACAGCGACTCAGAGAGATGCTGCAGACATCTGCTCTTTCTCCGGTATAAACGGTGTTGCAAAATCTCTACCGACAGACACTTTTACACTGTCATACCGTCCAACCCTACTGTGCATAGTAAACCAGATTCCCGAACCACCTAAGTTGAAACAGAGCACCGACAAACTCTTTGGGTCACTACCAAAAGTCTGCGTCCATATGTTAAGGTTGTAACGTAAATCGACTGCTTGTCGTACGGCTCACTTAAGTTGTGGTTATCAAACAAAGATATATTTGAGGTTAAAGTACTTTTATTTTTTGAACAAATCCCTCTGCCACTTTTTAAAACCTTTGCAACGCGCTGATGTTTCCAAATGCCCAACGCATCGCTCTCTACTGTAAAAGGAGGCGAGGAATGTTAACAGACAGCAGGATCGGGATGATGTCAACCCATAAAACGAGATGTTTCGACGAAGAAACCTGCAGTTTCCACTGCATCGCGTGTTGTTGTGCGTGTCGTAACTAAGGAGCCGACTGGAGAGACACTTCGGTCAACATGATGTCAGTGGTCAAACAGCTTCGCATGCAGAGAGAATCACACGTAGTTCCACCACAAACATCCCCTCTCCCTGCTCATGCACACATCAATAACCTCCGTCAGTCTCCGTCTCAGGCAGGCTAGTTCCACCTCATTGGCCGTGATTAATCGTCTGCCATGTTTTCCCATGATTCTCAGCGTGGCTGGTCGGAGCCCGACCCCGGCTGAGGCATTCTGGGAGAGAACTCTGGCATCGCTTCTCACCACAGCTACGACCTCTTCTCCCATCCCTCACCGCCGGCGCCCTTTGACCTTTCCACTCTGCCCTCGGCGGCGGTGGCAGCGGCTTCGGGACGGACTGGTAGGACTCGGGTGAGGAGGCCGCAGCGGTGAGTTATGGCCCGGGACAAGACGTGGTCGACGTGCCAAGATTTCTCATGCGGACTGAGAGGCATGGCAATTACAATTATTGCTAATAACTGAAGCCTAATGAAGATGGATGGGGTCAGCAAAGAATGCGGCGGGGGTCGCGCCACGGGCTAATTCACAGCGTTTATTTCAGAGCATAGCGAGCTGATAGCTGGGACACAACAGGTGAACAGAGCCGGAGGAAGCCCAGCCCTCCATCCAGATGGTAAACGACCGCCGTCAACGCGTTTATGTGGAGAAGAAGCACATTCAGAACTATTAATCTATTAAATTAATGCACATTTTACAACTTTATACACAGCGCACTCTAGCGACGGCGCCATTATTCTACTGACGCTGTCATACGCCAATCAGCCACAACATTAAAACCACCGACAGGAGAATTAAATAACATCTAAACCACCTTGTGACAGTTCAGTGTTCTGCTGGGAAACTTCTGGACCTGGCTTCATTCATTGGTGTGGATGTTACTTAGACATGTAGCACCCACCTAGACCAGACCAGGCACCCCCACCCCATAGCAATGACACTCCTTGATGGCAGCAGCCATCCCCAGCAGGATGCAGCCACAAAAACACTTTAGGAAGAAGAACAGCACAAGGTGTTGACCTGGCCTCCACATTCACTAGATCCCAAACTGATCAAGTATCTGTGGGATGATCTAAAGAGGCCCCTCCCCTCAGAAAGCCCATGTCCATTCTCTGATGAGTCACAAATGAGCAGAAACATGCTACTACCAAGCGGACCAATCACAGCTCATGCCGACTGCGTTGCCCCAGCTGCTAGTTACATTTCCGAGGAGGTGCATGTCAGGTACGGTGCTAGGGTCTGCACAGTTGCTGTAGCCTCCACATCAATTCGAAGTAGAAGTCTAAACCGCCTACATACTGAAATGCAACATGGGTAAAGAGAAAAGACGTCTAACTTGCTGCTAAGAGACGTAAACGAGGAAATGCATTTCAGGTCAATCACCAGGGGTGGACAGTAACGGAGTAAATTTACTTAAGTACTGTACTTAAGTACAGATTCTGAGGATTTGTACTTTACTCAAATACTAGAATTCTTTGATACTTATTACTCTTACTCGAATACATTTCCAAGGCAAAGATTTTTACTTTTACTCGAGTTAATTTCTGAGAAGGCTCATGAATACTCGTTACTTTTAGGTTTGCCTGTTTTTTTGTTGTTGTTGTTTTTTTCCCTAAAATGCGATTGGCCACACGCAGTGTCGGTCAAAGAAGGAAACCTATCACAGTACACCTTCTCAACTGGGATTTACGTCAAAGCGGAAATACGTCATCCCCTACCCAAGCAGCTCAAAACAAGACCGCGGTGGCAATGGCGACTGCCGAAGAAATCTCCAATGAATCCAAGTCTGATTCTGATCCTTATCTCAAAGCTATGTTCGACTTTGTCGGAATGAAAAAGACATGTCAGCGATCGCTGATTTTTTTTGCTTCGCGGCCGCAATGCCGCCCCCCATGCCGCCAATATTATTGGACCCGAAAAGTGAGTGGGTCTGGACCCACCCTCTTATAATGGTGGCGACGCCAATGCCCATAACGTTATATGATTGAAATGTTAGCCACTCACCAAAGTTACCCTCTCGACCCCCTTGCCTTGTTAAGACACTGACACGGGTCCTTAGTTAATTGATTGATTGACTGATAACAGAATGGTTCTACAGGCAAGCACATCAGTACAGGTGTTTCAAAGAGTTTTCTCTGAAACGAGATACAAGGTAGTATATAAAATTGTAAAATGACTAATTCAGTCAGGTCCAATCTCGTCAAAGATTAAAAAAAAAAAAATACGAAAATAGGAATTTACTCTTACTCTTACTTTTACTCTAAGTACATTTAAAAGCATTTACTCTTGAATACTTAAGTACATTTAAAAGCAAGTACTTTCTTACTCTTACTCAAGTAATGTATTGACTGGGCTACTCTTACTTGTAGCGGAGTAAATTTTGACCAAGAGTATTTGTACTCTTACTCAAGTACTGGGATCCAGTACTCTGTCCATCTCTGTCAATCACAGCTATCTTTGTAGAACTGGCACTTAATGCACCATCTAGATGCACTGCTGCTTCAGAGAGCGAACAACACACCAAGTCAGAGTCAGGTGAGAAACGTTCTCTAATATCCAGACTCTTCTATCAGTCGACATTTAGGGGTTAAAAGGCAACGGGAGACGCACCAATCCTCTGGATATATTTGGAGATAGAACTTCTCGAGAGATTATGTTTCAGCAATGCGGACATGAAGCTAACTGATGTGGTGGCACGGTGGGTGTGTCCATGCATCTGCATCTGCGAGGGAGAGAGCACTAAACACGGAGGAACATAATGCTTGGTGACGGTGCATGTAGTGTAGAGTTAAACGGCTTATTTCTTGGCTCAAGCGTAAGTTAAGATAATGGAGCCACAGCGAATTTCACCGGAGCTGGAATGAGCCAGTGTGGACTCTCGTCTTGTGCCGTGGGCGTTGTCGGAGTTGTAAGCCGGTGCAACTGACCCCGGGTTTCCCTTCCATGATCGAGAAAGAGAAAATATACACAAGAGCAAGACACGATCACGCGTTAATATGTTCTGGTGTGTTCACAGCGAGCTGCATGAAACGCAAAGTTTCTCCGTAATCTGCGCTCGGTCGTAATCTCTTTATATCTTGGAGTAATGCCTGGTAACGTGAATGAGAGACAAGTGTTGGAGTCTGTGCTCCGTGAATAAATATACAACAACCTGGTTCTCATATCTGACCCATCTGAACACACTAACAGTCTAACACAGGACCATCTGTGGATCTCTGGAAGGACATCGACGCTTCATTGGCTTCCTGTGTGTGTGTGTGTGTGTGTGTGTTAGCCACAGTAAGCCCGAGCCATGCCCTGCCCAGAGGAAAGAGCAGAGTGGGCGGGTTGGGGATTCAACAAGAGGATCTGAAACCACCGGTGGTCTCACAGCGAGTTCTTTAAAGTCAATTACATGCACGTTACCGAAAAACTGCTAACTATGTAATCGGCGTCCTTAAAAACAGCGTGCATGCACGGAGCGAACTGGACCCGAACCCGGCTCAGTGTCTGTTTAAACTAAACGTTCCAAGTTAATGCGAACAAATATCCAGTGAGCGGCTCAGAGGTTTCCTCATATCCTGCCCGAGCCCACACACACACACACACACACACACACACACACAGAGAAACACACACAATATAGAGGCTGAGACACACAATATTCCCAACCCCAAGAAGGGGCCCCATCGCTACTGTAGCAGTGTAAATCCATTCCTTTAGCAGTCGTGAGAGCGAGTCAGACCCCTCCATCAACAATGCTCTTTGTTTCTGTATCCAGGATATATTTTTAAAAATGGCGTCCGGGCTCTTTTGTCAGAATCAATACTTTAGTGCTTCTAACCCCCCCCCCCCAGCTTTCCCCGCTCGCCGAGACTCTGGGCGTACCTCGGTGCGACTTTGCCAAAAGCTTGTACAACTACTCGGTGAAACGGTCCAAAATGCAGGCTGAATAACTTGTCAGTGCCTTTCGTGTAAAAGCTGCCAGCGCGTTTCTCCCGACAGTGACCCACTGTGTTGAACGCGCCGCTGCCTGCCAAGGGTCACTTTCCATTTGGCTTCAGAGGCCTGAGACTCAAACGGGGAGAGACGTGGAGAGAGTGAGAGGGAGAAGACGCAGACGGCCTGCGGCGGCCCGGAGCAGGGATCTGCTGCCGCTCAGGCAGGAAACACCCTTCCCTCTGTGACAAATAGATGAACGCGCCCACCTCACACTTTTCCCCTAATCAATAATTCAACAGTGACCTCATGTGAATATAAACAAGCTTTGAAAATTTAATAAGCACAACTTTGTCCGGCTCAGCCAAACAGATGTCACGCGTCTGCGGCGTGCGTTCAGAATACATTCAAGACCCATTATAAACGCTGCGCCATTAATTCGAACGCCGCGTCTCCGTAGATGTGGGACTGGAACACCCCCGGGTGTCAGCAGCCTGACGCTGACGGCTCTAAGTGTTTACAAAAGCTAATTCTCGTGTCAAACTGAGCTTTTCCTCACAGCTTCTGTCTGCCTGGAGCAGCTAATGCTTCTCTATCGCTTTCCGTCTACATCTGTCTTCAGCAGGGGGGGGGGTGATCGCTGTTTGGAGCGCGGCGGGACGTCCATAACAACCCGTCCTCCGAGGACACGATTTCAATGTCTGTGAACCAAAGCGGAGAGGAGACAGAATCCGGCCTGCTGCGGTCTGAGAAAGTCAGGATATCTGAAAGGAAACGGTGATCTGGAAACTTCTCATTTTGGGCTTTTGTGGACTCAGAGACAATACAAGCTGAGGGAGAGAGACCAGTCCACAGAGCGGAGGAGAGAGGGGTGGAGGGGTAAAGAATGATAGATAGGCACCAACCACTTACCAGTGGCTATAAACAGACACGGCAATGAATCTGACTAGCTTTCAAATATTGGAATTTAACGAGTGCAAAGCCCGAAAACTGGACGCAGCAGTGAGGGATATATTTGAATTATTACAGACACGTGTCATTTCGGCGATCGTTTAGCGACGAGGGGAGAAACACATTAGATAAGTAGGTAAATAAGCAACTGTGATAATAATATCTCATTGACGGGTTGCAGGGGGGCTGGAGCCTATCCCAGCTGTCATAGGGCGAGAGGCGGGGTACATCCTGGACAGGTCTCCAGTCTAACACACCTACAGCCAATTTAGAATCACTAATTAACCTAATGAGGATGTCTTTAGACGGTGGGAGGAAGCTGGAGAACCTGGAGACAATAATAAGATCTCATTGGACAAAAAGAAAGACAAAGTCTTTCTCAGCTGTCCACGTCGTCTCACAGCACGGTAAAGACACTGCTTATTTCATGAAGTTAAGCGTCATTAAGAAACTTCTAGAACTGTTCACCTGCTTTATTTTTAAATATAAAGTTAAATCAAAAGGTTTGATGCAAAGTTCAGATTCGACCACAACAGAAAGGTTTGACCGCTCGTCCAAGAAACATCTTAAATGCAACTTAAAAAACACAGAGTAGGCCTTTGATTTATTGCCTTTGTTTTTGGATATATTGGCTCAAGAATCATCCAAACCACCAGTTTTTCATGAGTAGTTCATGTGATTATTAGTGAGTAATGTCTGGGCCTGTTCAGACCTAGTATTAAGTCATAGACCAAATCCAAAAGAAAAGCTGAAACAACAGGAAGTGGACTTGCAGAGTTCGAGTGTAGAACTGAAGAAGCAGCTGCTTGGATGAAAGGGTGAAACATCTTAGAGAAACTCTACATGTCCAGTTTGGATCTGCATCCTGGGATTAACCACAGTATAAAGACAGACGAGGAACAGCTCCTCAAAAGCTGCAGTATGGGTCATAAGCTCCACCCCCTCTATGTCAGTGGGCGGGACTTGGGCCAAAGTAAAACACTTCAAATACATGTCAAATAATTCTCAAGGATGTTTTCTGTCGTTTCAAGTAGCTGTGATGAATTTTTTGAATAAGTTTCGTTTCAGTTAATTACTTGACGCTATAGAAACAAGATGGTGAGATTGTGAGATTTGTAAAAGTGAGTGAGTCTGGGGGAAGATGGGATGCCTTGAGCTTGCAGCTGTTAAATAACTAAATAATAATTAAAGTCATTGATAACTGAATATGAAAAGGTTGTGTCCTCAAGTTTTACCACATATCTCGTAACCTAGAACGTTTGACAAACTTCCCCAACCACAGTTCTTGTTCTGTGGCTGACATTTAGTCGAGAATCTCTCCGTTGGGAACTGATTCTGCTCCAGCAAAGATCTGCCGGGTCGAGGTGGGCTTTATGAGGTGACGGCTGGACGAGGAACAGCCAGTAGTCGTACATGTCATATCAGGGACGTGTAGCTGAAATCCAAAAGGCTGGAACCAAAAACTGATCAGCTACTTCATGACTAACTCCAGGTCTGCAGAGGACACAGAAAACCCTTCAGTTCTCCACAACTCCACCTTTGTTTCTAACATACGCAGGCCTAAACGAATGCAGACCCCCAACAGCAGCACCACCACCCACCCTATTTTACTTCTGCTGCCAACCAGAGATATGAGGAGCAAAAATAAATAAAAACTTCAGAGTGTAAGGATGAGAACGAGTGTGTGTGAATGTGTGTGTGTGTGTGTGAGTCTTGGTTATGAATAATGCATGAGTGGCAGGTCTGATTGATGTGGGGTATAGGGTTTCCAGCCAACCAACGGAGGGGCTGTGCGTCGGTGCCCAAACCCTGAACGCGGCTTCAAAGGGTGTGGTCTGGACTCGCTCATGCACAAACACAAACTCTCTTACTCATTCAGTCAGACACACACTTTTGCTTTTACACAAACTCGCACAGATGAAGACACGCATCTGCACCGTCTCTCTTTCCACGCAGATTTACACACACACACACACACACACACTCGGTCTGGACTTCCTGTGCTCCCAAACAGGAACACACAGGGCGCTGTGTGCGCTGGATGGCGGGTCTGGGATTTGGGTGGAGGGAGGCCTTTTCTGTCCACACCTGTGTTTGCAGCAGCAATTAGGGGTGCATGCTATTTCGGGGGCGGCGAGCGTCGGTGCGCTCACACAGCGTGAAGCAGACAGAGAGCGCTCTGAGCGGCGGTGGCGGCGGCGGCGGGGGCGTGCGGTCCACGCCGGCCCGGTGTTTGCCGTGCAGCAGCTTGTGTTTTCTCTGGTCAGAGAGTGTGAACGCCAGTGGAAAGCTCTAAATGGCCTGTAAACAAAAACAGCCATATTTCCAGTTCCAGGACATTAAGGAGCTCATCACGCTCTGCCCACGCAGGCTTTTCGTGACGCAATAAGAGGATGTGAAACTCATAAGCGCTCTACAAAGCTCCCAGCCTCTTTTTAATTTCACATTTACGGCAGCATTGTTCTCAGCAGACGAGCTCGCCGACCTCCGTCTGGATAATCACACACCTTTCTCGGCGTCGGCTCCATTCTGAATTTCTAAATTTACGTGTGGTTGCGTTTTCTGAATCCTCCCAGCCACGTGGCCCCGAACACGACGGGCTGAGCTGCCCACCTCACGGCACGTCAATCCAGCCGCTCGCTCAAAATCTCAAGGAACAAAACAAGCATGACAGGCCGTGACAGTCACCAGTCGGCGAGGTCTATACTTTGAGGTTGCGCTGGTTTGGAGGGCAATGAGGCAAGCTATTGCTACGCAAAGTTAAGATTTGTAAAGGCGGGGAGTAAACGCAGGCAGAAGGGAGCGCTCTTATTCGCTCTCCTTCCTCGTCGCTGCCTCGCAATCTCGTAAACACAAGCGCGCAGCAATTACGTCTCATTAGGCCGCTGCAGGCCTTTCATGTCGCTGCCGAACACGGCCACCGGCTCTCCCCTCTGGCCCACAGGCATAAACAAACACTTGAGCCGGCCAGCCCCCTGGAGCCGTGGAGCCTCGGCTGCACTACAACACGGGGAGAAGTGCTAGGGATTCCCCTTTCGCCCGTGTCCCCTCCCTCTCACTCCACAGCGCCACCCACATCTTTCTCCCCTGCACCCCCACCCGGGCTCCTGCTTTTCCTCCGTCCCTTTCCTGTGCTCCGAATAGGACAGTTTGAGGAAAGCAGCAGGGGAGAGAAAGAGTTGAAAACAGAAAGAAGAAGGGAGGCAGAAGCCGGAGAGCTGCCTGCCTGCTGTGGGTCTGTAATGACATAATGAGAGGACTGCAGCGTTTAGCGGGCGGCTCTTTTTATAGCAGACGTCAAGACAAATGCGCAGCCGTCGGGTTTGATTGAGTGCGTGTGCAAACGCAAAACGCAAGCGACGGGGAGGCTGACTAAGGGAAGGGAGACGTAGAAAGTGACGTGGAAGAAAAGGACATGACTAAAGGGAAAACAGGGAGAGGTGTCACCGTAAGAAAGAGAAAAAAAAGCAGCGGGTCAGGGAGAGGTTGACGGCCGGGTCGCGCCGAGGTCAAATAAGGTGCAAAACCAGTAACTCTGGGGCAAGTTTAGAATGAAAACAAACCGCCGCTATCACGGCAGGTCACAGACAGGGCCTCCCCTTCACATTTCACACACACACTCACTCACATCGCCGCGGCTGGCTTAATTAAAAAAGAGATCCCCTGCCCTCCCTCAGAAAGTCCCACCTTCTAAAAGCAAATACCCAGCTCTCCACTGCGGCTGTTTTAACAAGAGCTGAATGCACGGAGTGAAAGCCTCATTGTGGCGCTGAGAGGGAAGGCTCTGAATGCCGTGTCAGTTCTCTCCTCGTCCATCAGGCCGACACCTCGGTGGCGGCATTTCTCCACCAATCACGCAGCGGTTTGTACACGCACGTCCGTCCGCTAACGCCGCTAACGCCGCTAACGCAGCGCATTGCTTGTACACTAACGCTTCACGTCACGAGCCTGTGTGAATGTGGATCGGCTAAGAGGCTAATAAAAGGCAGAGGAGGGAAGACGGGCTTTCGGCGCCGCGGCCTGACAAATGTTTCCGTTCCGTTTAATAAACCGGTCCCGTTTGAAGCGGGCATGTCATGATGCAACGCTCAATAGACACTGAAACGCCCCACCCTCATCTCACACACACACACACAAAAAATGTTTGTCTAATGAGGCAGGACGTTTGCATGGACAATATTCCTGCAACAAAAAAGAAATTATTCCGATTAGATTTCAAATTGAAAGCTAAAGATATAAACCCATCAGCCACAACATTAAAACCAAGAGACGCGATGATCTTGTGATGATTCAATTTTCTGCTGGGAAACTTTTAGACCTGGCATTCACTGGTGTGGATGTTGCGTACAGATCATTTTCTCGCCCAGTCCTGCAAGAAGAGAATGACGTATTTCTCGACACATCATCGTGGGGCAGAACTTTTTTTTCCCGTGTGGGGTCCGACAACTATTCTGTGGTTGCGGTGGAAGCGGTAATGTGACTCGAACGTTGTGCACAGACGAGCGCAAATCAAGACGTTCCTCGTGAAGTATAAATGACCTCTGCCAGAACAAACTTTCTCGGTTCTTGCAGATATGCACCACCCACTTAGACCAGACCAAACCAGACCAGACCAGACCAGACCAGACACCCCCCGCCCCCTTACCCCATAGCAATGACACTCCTTGATGACAGCAGCCATCCCCAGCAGGATGCAGCCTGACACAGACACACAAAAACGCTTTAGGAACAACTCAAAAACAACTGGATGCTGCCATGTGAGCATGCTCCCACACAAACACAGCCACAGCCACACATGGAGTAAGAAAGGGTCAGTTAGTCAGACAGAAATCTAATCGCTGGAGAGCGAGACAGACTGTGAGAGAGAGGAACGAGCTGAGACTGTGACTGAGCTCTTGTGATATTTGGCTCGATCTCGACAATCTGGACCGAGAATCTTCCCACGAGCCGCTCGTTCGACCGTTCTGACTGAGCGAGGCCCGCAGAGAAGTGAGCGAGGGAGTGTGAAGGAGCCCGGAGAGGAGGTCACACACATTCCAGTCCCAAACAGTCGGCCAGACTCCTCAGACAATTAAAACAAGATGACTCCCCCACCTCCACCCTCCGCCCTCCACCCTCCGCCCTCGCCCCGCTGAACATCCCTCTACTCCATCAGACTGTCTGCTGGACCCAGGGCGGCTTCGCTTCACTCCCTGCATCACACTCCCTAAACTGTACACGAGACACGCTTTTTGTTTTTTCTCTCGTGCTTTGTCTGTGTGACAAGAACCAAACGCACACATAAACATGCAAGTATACACACAGACACAGGACTGAGAGGGATTAGAGCGCCTCTCACACTTGTGCTCCCCAATCAGGGAGTGTCTCAGTTTCACAGGCCAGCTGTGGACTCCCTACCTACTGAATAAAGATTTACTGGCATCAGCGAATCAGGGTATCAAATCAATCAGAAGGAGAAGGAGAAAGAGAAGAAGATGAAGAATTAGATGATGAAGAAGAAGAATTAGAAGAAGGAGAAGAAGAAGAAGGAGAAAGAGAAGAAGAGAAGGAGAAGGAGTAGGAGTAGGAGAAGAATAAGAATTAGAATTAGAAGAAGAAGAAAAGGGGCATGGGCAAGCAGAAGGAGAATTACAAAAGAAGAAGAAGAAGAAGAAGGAAAATAAGAAAAAGGACAAGGAGAATCAGAAAAAGAGGAAGAATTAGAAGAAGAAGCAACATTTAATATTCATGTCTGTCAATAGATTAAAATATTTAATTACGATAATTCAGTTTATCCACACTCGGTTTTAAATGTAATAGGAAACTTTGTATTATAGGCATCAGCCCAGATCCTGATCCAGATCCTACGCAGACCCCAACACTGTAGCCCGACATACACCTCCCCAAAAATGTGGCCACGCAGACTGCAAGAGCTGCGACTGGTCCACTTGGTCATAACATTTTCTGCTTTAGTATTTCCAGCTGCTTCTCCATCTCTGAAATTTTTGAACTGACTGATTTGGATCAATCCAGTAAAGTTTCAGTGTCCGTTGTAAAAAGTGAAGCAGGAAGTAGAAGCAAAAATGAACCCGACTGGCTTTTGGGTGGCGTTTTTGCAGAGCGAGCCAGACTGACGAGCACCGGCATAAACCCCACTTCACTCTTATCAACATCTCAGCTCATAACTCGGTTCACGTCCACAGTAGATGCAGGTACTTTGGTTCCTGACGAGAGAAGCGTCTGGCAGGACCCTGAAGCTCAAAAGACCCGTTTCTTTTATCCGTTTCTGCTCAGTTCTTTCTTCCTGAGATTAGTTATTTTTATTTAACTCTACAGGGCGTATTTCTGTCCTCTGCAGGGTTTTAAAAGATTAAATAGATAGCACTGGTATCCGTACTAAATCCATGGTAGTTTATTAGCATTTGCATTGAATGTAAGTCTAAAACATAACATTTAAACTTCAGCCTCATAAAATAAAATAGTTCTGCACAAAATAATTTCCTGGTTCTGTACGTCATCATGGCAGTTCTGCAAAATCAACAGTTGAAAATTGAGTTTATAAGAAACCAGGCTTCGGCCTCTTTCTCACAAACTTTCTCATCACCGCCAGCTGACTCCCTCCCTCCCTCCCTCCCTCCTGTCCTGGCCTGTTAAACCCACAGCAGGGAGCCGAGCCTTCCCACCGGCCACCCCCCCCCCAACTCTTTTTTCTCCAGCTCGCGCTCCCACTTTCCAGGTGGGAGGTATACTTCTCTTCTGTCTTTTGCATGTGTGGGGGATTTCAACCCCCCACCTGGCAAACCTGTCACCTACCAAAACCTGCTGAAATCCAGCACTGAACCGAAAGACAAATAGCTGGAGACTCTCTGGCCTGACATACATCCACTGCTGTTACGTGGCATCAGTTACCATGGATATTGACTGTAGATGACGCCGTTTGAAGCAGAGACAAGGAAAAACCAAATATTTAGTCATTATCTGTCAGTTTTGTTATATTTTTAGTCAGAAATATCCAGATTTATGTCATTTTCTGACTTTCAAAGCATCCAGATTTACTGTGCAACATTTAAATACGACAACGAACTCATTCCTGCTTAGAGAAACTCCTGTGTTTTCAATGCAAGGAGCAGAACCGTCAGTCAGTCTATGATTTCTGCAGGACTACAGGGTGCACGCCGTCCTGCAGGCTCCATATGAAAGCTGAGGATTCTGGTTACACAAGGCGGCGAGGAGAAAGCAGAGAAAAACAGAGCGGCAGCAGAAGAAGGAGGAGAGCATCTGCTTTCATCCTCAGCACAGCAGGGGAGAGCTTAGGCCTGTCACTCTGAGAGAGACGGCCAGCTGCTGCAGCACGCACACACACACGATACCGAGGAAAAACACTGACTATTCTGGAGTTAAACCTCAGCGGTGTGATCATCCCTCTTTATTTGTTATTTAGTGTAAAAGGCCTGTTCTTAATGTTTAGGCTGTTAAAACTACAAAGGAACGAGGATCCCTCTCTTTGAGAAGACAACCGCAGAAAGTCAATCATACCGGAGACGACGCGGCCGTCCAGCTGGACAGACAGACAGCTGTTTGTTCTAAAAGCCAAAGTCAAGCAACACTTGGGTGGTTTTGACTCCTGCAGGCAGAGATGAAGCTGGTGTCTACTCTTAATTCGTCATTAATCCACGGTTCCAATTATTTTAAACAAAAGCATTTTGAATACCAATAAAACCTCCATAAATCTGACATAAAACCACATCGCGGCGTCCAAACGCTGCTCTCAAAGCAGAGACGATTTTGATGCGGTGGTTTACGTATTCAGCGTTTTATTGAGTCAAACAGGAAAACAGTGAATCATTTCCACTGCGTACCTCTACAAAAGCAGACGAAGAGAGGCAGTCGATTGTTTTTTTTTTGTTTTTAAGGCCAACGAAAAAATTAAATTAAGCTACTGCAGTTTAGTCTGACACAGGCTTGGAGAGGTTTCACACTACATCTACGGACGAAGCCTTTGATCAGGCGCCACCGCCGAATGAAGTTTGATGTAAATGTAAATCTGCTAAATTTATTTTCTGGCCTCTCGAGCTCCTACTCCTTCACGCTGGCTCAAACTTCATTCTTTGCTGGAAAAGATTTAATGTTATGACATATTTCTGTTCTTTAAATTTGCTCTCGATGTAGATGCAGGATTAATCAGTCATCAATCAGCCAGTTAAAGGCATCGCTGCGTGACGGAGAGTTTAAAGGTTGATAAAAATTACATCTGAGCTCCTTGTGAATTTGCAAATTTTCCTGTTCTGTGACAAATCTATCTGATCTCCTAGATACATGGAAAGCAGCAGCTTTGTACTGTATATGATATGATGTCCTTAAAGCATATACAACAATCAGGCATAACATTATGACCACCTTCCTAATATAAAGTGTATAAAAGTGTAGGTCTCCCATGTGTCTCCAAAACAGTTGTGACTCATCAGAGAACGGACATGGGTCTTCTGAGGGTGTCCTGTGGAGTCTGGGAACAAGATGTTGTTATTGGGGGGTCTTTGAGGGGAGGGGCCTCTGTGGATCATCCCACAGATACTTGATCAGTTTGGGATCTAGTGAATGTGGAGGCCAGGTCAACACCTTGTGCTGTTCTTCTTCCTAAAGTGTTTTTGTGGCTGCATCCTGCTGGGGATGGCTGCTGCCATCAAGGAGTGTCATTGCTATGGGGTGGGGGTGTCCTGGTCTGGTCTAGGTGGGTGCTACATGTCTAAGTAACATCCACACCAATGAATGAAGCCAGGTCCAGAAGTTTCCCAGCAGAACACTGAACTGTCACAAGATGGTTTAATGTTATTTTCTTTCTTCTGTCAGTGGTCATAATGTTGTGGCTGATTGGTGCAGCATTAAAGGTACAAAGTATAAAGCTCGCTATAACAAAATATTCAGTTTGACTAGTAATACTGGAGCTACAAATAAGATGCCGGTCCATTCGGTGCCTATAAAACTTCAGCTGATCACGTCAGCCAGCGTTGGACCCGTCTGACAAACCTCTGACAGGTCTCGTCTGGACGCCTGAGCGCTCTGCAGCAGTCCTTTTCATTAGCTGTCTTCCAGCCAGGTAGAGCTGAAGGCCAACTCAGCCCGAGCTGCGCTGCCAAAATACAGACGGCGAAGACTCAGAAAGGTACGAAAGAAATGAGCCGGACGGGGGAAAGGAAAAAATTTTAAAAAATAAGAAAGACGTTCTCAGAAAACCCCTGAACCTCACCCCGAGAAATGAGGACACCTCCCGGGTCAGGTTTCTGTCGAGCTGCAGTGGTTCAGGCTGAAATTTCAAGCCCATAGACGTCGGTGTAGAAACACACACAACACCCGCCTACACACACTCAGCGTTACCCTCATTTGGCCTCTTGACTAAAGGAGAATCTCAGCTATCATCGATCTGTCTGTTATCTCTTCTTCTATTGTTAGAGCGGCAGGAGGGAGTCACTTTTACTCCACCGTCCTCCATTTATCTTCCTGCTAGATTATCTCAACGGTGGATTTGCACCGTCGTTAACGTCCCTCTGGTAGAAAGCCACGGTAAACACATTTAGGACTTGGATGGGGCAAGAGTGTATCTCCCCTGGAGATCTAGTTCAAGTCTCTCAGTCAATTCATTATTCCTATTATCAAATCTCTCCTCCTACACCGCATGGCGCAGTGTTTACACAGGACTGACTCTTATCGGGTCTAAGGGTCTAAGGCCCCGCCCACACGGAGACGCATTTTGGTTTAAACGCAGATGTTTTGCATCGTTTTGGCCGATCGTCCAAACGAATCCTGTGAATGCATCGCCCTAAAACACACTTTTCTTAAACCTGGTCCCAGGATAAAAAAATTCGAGAAGCTCTTGCGTTTTTGTGTGGACGGAGAAAACGGCGAGAACTTGTGGTGGACTACATGCTCGTGTTCCTGCTGGAGAAGATGAATCTTCTAAAGCCGATTTGTAAACAGCGCTCAAGCTTTATGCGCATGCTCCACCTCTTCCTCTACATTTTTGGTGAAGTTCTGAAACTGAAACAGCGCCACCTATAGACCTGGAGTATGAAGTAGCGCAGATATTCTTGAAATGATGCCAGGGAAACCGGAGGGCCTAAATCCTATCGATGCAGCTCGAAAGCCCCGTTTAAAACATCAGATTTGACCTTAAATACGCTTTGATGTGAGGAAGAGAACTTCAAAATAAAAGCGCTTTGTAATGAAAACAGGTTTAGCTGTTTTGCAGCTTTTTATTTTGGATGCAACTGAGGTCAAACTGCGTTGAGGTTTCAGTTTTCTCTTAAGTTTATATCACCAGGTGCCTTCCGGAAGCAAAACACAATAACTTTTGGTTTATAATGCCTGCTGAATCTTTTAAAAATGATAAGAACACGAGCATTAAAGCAGTTATTATGTCCAACACAGATCCATGCAGTTAAAGCAGGTCTATAGTTAGACTCATTAACCAGATGACAGGTTTTTAAAGGCTCTTTGGGGGCAACTTGGGATCAGGTTTCCTCACTAGAGGCCTTTCTAATGAATAAAGTGTTCTGTATTGTTCATCCATCAGGATGCATACATGAACATGTCGCTGAGTGTGTGTGTGGAGGTTTTATTGCTCTCAGACAGTTTACTGAGCTGCTGCTAAGACCGTGGGTCAGATTTCACCTGGAATTAATGACACACACACACACACACAGCTGCTGTCATTTACTCATCCCGCTTGTGTGGGATGCCAAGTCAACACGGCCGTAACTTCTGTCTCTCTCTCACCGGGGCGCGGGTGCTGTGAGGCCAGCAAGGGGGTTCAGTTGTCGCAGTCGGGCGAGTTTTTGGTGATGAAACTCGACGCTCTCCCCTCCGCCGCCGTGCTAGCTCCCATTTTTAGCTCTTTACCGGTCCAGCTGTGTTTATTAAAACGTTACAGAGCAGGCGGAGGTATTTATCAGCTCCCTGAATCGCCGCTGTAAAGACCCGGGCATGGCACGCACGTATTTATGCATGACACGGTGTTAAAAGTTAAAACCACAGGGAGGGCACAGGGGGCCTTATATGACAGGATCAAAAACGTGTACCTGTACTTTAATAACAATGGGAAACGTGGTGGGAGGGTCACCTGTTAAAATGCCTGACAGGAAGAAAGTCAGCTGCACTGCATGTACACCAACTACTTCAAATGCACGGATTAAATGTGCAGAAAGTATATAAAGCACAAAGAAAACAAAGAATATTCCTCTTATAGTAAGTAGCACGTTTCCCTGACACACAACAAACAAATAATACTGATTTTACTTTAACATCTCAGGCTGGACATGCTGGAAATAATTGCCCATCGACAACTAGACAATTAATAAATCCAACAAATAAAGCAAAAATAATCAGAAAGCAATTGCAGTATTGTTTTTTATTAGTATAAACCTATTTTACTTGGGGTTTAGGATGCTGACATGCAAAAATAAGATTTTCTAGACCCATAATTTGGAGATTACATGCCTCGTGACGCCTGGGAACAAACTTCCATAATAAAGAAGCTGAATCCATGTTTTGGGATCTGGAATATTAGTTTTAGACTTTTTAGACCATGAAACAACTTATGGTAGGAGCACAAAAAGGGCTGTATGGTGTAGAAAACTAGAACTACATAGCATAGGCCCGAGTGAATAATCAGTGAATCAGCAGAGTGACTGATAACTGCAGTGATCTCGCATGCTACAGATTACGAGGCTTAAGTGTTCTGAACTGAAAACAGCTGCAATAACCGGCCGTTTCTGGATGTGTTAAGAATACGTGCTCTCTCTTTTGTTTAAACTAGAAAAAGGAGTCGTGTACGAACATGCCCCACATGCACAGCCCAACAGCCAAGTGTCCGTCAAGTCTACCGCCCCAAGAATATGTCAGATGACGGCGAGGCCCCCTTTTTTTTTTCTTTTTTTTTTCGCTTGGGGCAAATGTTGAAAAGTTCAAAACGAGTGTGGAGCTCACTGTAACGAGTCGCTCAGAGTCTGCCCCCGCTGTCACCTCCCAGGCCAGAAAGCGTGTGATGAATGGCCCGCGGCTCTCATCAATCATCTGTGATTGGCCCTGATCTGCGCAGTGATTGGTTAATTAGCCTCATCTGTAACCATTACGGCACGGAGAGGCAGCTGCGGCCGAGTAGAAGGAAAACAAACCAGGTGAAAAATGACACCTTGGCGGGGCCGTCCTGTCACCTCGCCGCCTCCGCACAATGCCAGGAAGCAGCAGGCAGCGACGGCCGCACAGGAGCCACCGCACGCACCTGGAGACGACCAGAACCTCACAGGTAATTAGAGTTTGAAAATAAATATGTGAAGAAGACAAGAGCAGAGAGGAGGAGGCCACGTCTCATCTGGCAACAGTTGCTAGTCCACTACAGGAAGGAGAACAGCAACGTCGGGAAAAGTAAGAGCCGGTTATGAGATGTCAGAGGGAAATATCTGGTAACTGGGTGGCAGCTGCTTGCCAAGCACGGGATGGGACGCGACGGAGAGCGAGATACCCAAGGTGGGAGAGGAAACGGACAAAAAAGACGGAGAGAAAGCGAAGCGGGACGGAGCCCGAGGGGAAAGGAAGGGCCAAAAAGCACCAAGACGAGTTTGCTCGTGCTCCAAGAGGCCAAACCTCTTCTCTGCACAGGAAATGGCTCAGAAGAGGAGGAGATGTATGTGTTGGGGCTCCAAACAGCTGTACCCACCGTGGGCCAATTCCAGGAGGGGGCACAGGCTCAGAGGAGAGGATGTAGGGCAGTCCTTAATAAAATAGAATAAAAAAAATGGCCGACTACTACATCTTTATCTTCTCAGATTTTAGTAAGAGGCTTTTCTTTTCTGCCCCGTCAGAAATTTGCTCTAAATATCCAAATCCTCCAGAACCACACGCGGCTAAAGGTTTCAAATAAAACTAAAAAGACCAAAGCTTAACCGCCCTTTAAGTGAAACTAAGATCAGGAGGATTTAAATTATTCTATCTGTCGATTTTTATTCGAAAGCTTCCAGCGCCTGGCGTCTGTTTCGTAAAAATAAAGGGCTCCATTGAGAGCAGCCGGGGCGAGCTCCAGGTCTGCCCGCCCGCCTGCCCGCCCGCCTGCCTGGGACGGACACCCGATACCAGGCTGAGACGATGCCCAGCCAGCCGCACGCCTTCAGACGTCGTTAGCGCAGACACACAGCACGCCCCCCCCCTCCTGCCACCCGCAATCCATCCACAGCCAATTACAAGCAATTTCCCTGTCCTGGGTGGGGTGAGGCGAGGGAGAAGGAGAGGGAGGAAAAGCAGTTGTCAGCCTAAAGCAGACACACATGGTTCTGTTTACACATTGCCCGTTGTTTGGTTTCGCCATGGCAACACAGTGCTGCCGGTGAGTGGGCGGGCAGAAAAGCGTAGAGGTGGGGTGGGGGGGTTTGCAGTGACAGTCGCTGCCTTTGATGGTCTGCTGGGTGGGGTGAGCAGGAGAGATGGTTCACTTATGCATAATGTACAAACATGCGTCTGTTTCCCTTCTCTCTCCAGATCCCCTTAACCCCCCCCCCCCCCAGTTCCCCTCAGCACCTCAAGCTTCTGTTTGGCTTCCCCGAAATCCCTCATTTTTTTTTTTTTTTTATCGAAACAGGAGACGCGCGACGAGGAGGGGTGCCTGATTCACCAGAGCTGGAATGTCGGCGGTTCCCACAGGAAACCTGGAGCGTTTCAAGCTACGGGCGCCCTGGACGGGCAAGTGCACACGCACGCACAAATACAGCAACAACCAGGGTTGCACAACACAACCGGTCAGTCAGAAGCAGCATAACAAAATGGAAAGTTGCTCAATATAAAAAACAACAACCAGCGTTTTACATGCAAAGAGAATGAGAACCAGTCTTTTTCTATATATATATGTGTAGTGGATGAATGTGCAGAGTCACTGGTTATTTTTCCGTCTGTGAACATTTTAAATTTAGCCCAATGTTTTTCTACACAGCAGCATTAAAGTTTATGGAGATAATCCCACGGTACGTACATAAGAACAAGGAATATTAATACTAATATTGATATTAAATGAGTCCTCAGTGAGTGGGACCAAATCCTAAATCCTAAATTGACCCAAAATGGAAACTAAATGTTGAATTTTGAAAGCTCTGTGATCTCCTCCTTTTGAAATGTTTATCTTAGATTTGTCACGGTGAACAAACGATAAACAAACAAATAAAAAATTTTGTTCTTGACCCGTGCAGAATTTCTTTCTTGTGTTGGCTAGAAATCGCAAGTGAATTTAGTTGATGCAGAAATGCTAGCAGCTAATCTGTTAGCTCCCAGATGCTAATATTCGCTAATGACCGCTAATCTCTCCTGGGTAAGAAATCGTCATATTGTATGTGGGTGAACAGTCGTCGAAACTACTGGCTGACATCCAAAAATATTATGTAAAGCGCCTTTAGTCGCCCGATCTCCCACAATGCTTAGCGTGTGTGTGACGTGTGCTGCAGTGCGAGGGGCCAATGAGGTCTTAAACCGGAGTTCGGGACTTTCATGAGTTTTTCGTGAAGTGATGACATGGTCAAAAAGAATTATTTTCTTTTTTCTTGTTCTCACAGCCCGAGGAGCAAGAACATATTTCTCACAGGGTTTGTAAGAAGCTTTAACGCTACTTTCACTTTGATTTTCCTCCAGCTTCCCTTCTAGTCTAGGAGCCAGACCAACTTCCTCATCAATATTTATTTGTTTATTTATTAGTTTATTTGTTTTGTCCGGCAAATATTCAAATCTTTTGGCTTTATGTGTGCTCCAGGGAGTTGAATGTATTTAAAACTAAATGGCTGTGATTTGTTTTAGGCATCTTCCTCCTGCTGTTCTCTTCTTCTTCTCTTCTCTCTCTTCTTCTATATCTTCACCATATAAGCTGCTCACGGTTTATTTTTCTCTGCCTCAGTGCTTCCTCTGGGGGCTTCAGGCCCTGTTTTGTAAAATTTGAACCGATCTGAACATTTTCTGATAATAATTATGTCTGGCTACGTCATGCTAGCTTCTCACCTTCACCCTCCTTGTTTCTGTGAGGTCCAGTCATGCAGGAGACAAGATAAGCCTTGTTGTTTTTCTCAAGCTGGAACAATGACAGCACCGCGCGGCAGCTAGCTTTAGCTTCTTTTCGCCAATGGAAAAAAAAAAAAAATCTTCTTTGTGACTGACTTTGACTGTAATTGTGTAGCTTCTAAAGTTTGCTTTGCATTTACTCTGGTCCATCATCACTTCACATCTGTCAGAGAAAAACGAAAAGGACTTGCATGTCCAAAAATTAGTCAAACTTCCTACCACAGGATCCAAAAATGAATCTGTGTGGTTGCAGAGGATATGACTGACCGACAGTCTTCCAGTAACCCGACAGTGGCTGATGCTTCTCTGACGCCACCGATGCGTACGTGCTCCGCCCTGACAGCGTGAGCGGCTTCACTCTGACGCAGTGACCCCACGCCGCGATGCGTTACCCCACCCGTAACCTCCTCACCCCCACTCCCACCTCAAAGAGCGCCCCCCGCCACCCCCGCCGCCGTCACCTTCCTAATAACAACACGGCCCGCTGCGAGGGGTCTGCTGTCAGACATGGCAGCCCGTCGAGCCTTTCATCTCCCGACCTTAACCTAGCGCACACTTCGACACACACACACGCGGGACCTCTTCCTTACAACGCACACTTTCAGAAACGCAGAGCTCCGTCTGCTCCTGGACGCCGTGACCCCGCTGTTCGTTTCATCTCGCCGCTCCTCCCCTCCCCGCTCCCCGCTCCCCGCTCGCTGCTGGCACCGTTGCGTTAACACAAACACAGTATTTCTGTCATCGTCCCCGGGCGAACGCGGCGTTCCCTTAATATCTTTCTTTCTTCTGCAGGCGTTCGGAGAATGGCGGCGAGGCCCGGAGGCATCTGGGACATGGGTGAGTTGTGGGAAACCAGAGTGCAGTCTGTGGCCTCACAGCATGCGGCCCTCTCCCTCTCCTCCCGCCGCCCCCCTCTCCTTCTCTATCTCTGTTTCTCTTCTGGCAGAGAATCATAGGAGGCTTCATGCAGATCGCATATTGCGGCCTCAAATGATCTGGGAAAACATGCCCTGTTAATGCTATGTGCACATCTGAACCCTGTTCAACTCTGAAGCAGTGCACGCACGGTGCACTGGGTTTTTTTTTGTGTGTGTGTGTATTTCTTGTGTGCGGTGTAACAGCGGTGTGTGTGTTTTACCTCCACGTAGTCCTTGGCGTGGCCCCAGTCCCTCTTGGAGTCCAGGTTGCCCAGGCTGAAGCTCTCCAGTTGGCCCAGGTGGATCTTTGCCACAGAGCGGCTGATCTTACGCGTCACAAAGTTTGCACCTAAAAACACGAAAAAGAGAAAACGCTTTGTTGGCATCTTCTGAATTCAATTATGAATCAAACGCCGGCTCTAAATGTGACAGAGGCTCAAAAACACAGAAGCAGATAAGTGAAATCAAGTTAGAGATCCGTACCAAACGTCTACACACACAGCCTTCCAAACCTCCAACACTGCTCCAGGGCTTCTAGACTAGACCAATTTAGCAACCTTTTCTTTAATTTTCCTTTCTTATTCATCGTTTTGGTGTAAAATCATGACCGGACGCCAACAGAAATCAAGCATCGGTTGGAGGGGGGGGGGCAACCAAACCGGACCACCCTGGATCTGCCGGAGCAGCGTCAAGTCCAGAAAATCATCCCGCTCAACAGCCAAGGCGTCTGCCAGAGACCTCAGCGGCGCTCTTCATCTGGGTCGACACACGTGGCGATATTATCTGTCGGAGGGGGGAGACTAATGACTATTTCTGTGCCGCTAGAAGGGTTCGAGGCGTTTTGGCGGGACACCGTGGGACGGTGTCGTGTTCTCTGCCGAGGAGAACTTGTGAATAAATCCAGGTTTCCAACCCAAATACAGCATTAAACAGATGGGAATCAACACTAAATATCAGGGTATCGTGTCTAATAAAGCCACCGTCTTAGTCTGAACTGCTTATTAGAGCTTGAGGAGTTAAAGTCTGGTTAGTCTCTTCTGTCAAACGTTCAAAAGGCTAAAGGAAGACGTTTGGGGATATGTGAAAATATAATTTCAAAGGACAGCTTGAAGCTTGCATCAAAGTGGCCTATTTTTAGCTCACACAACATCTCCACTGTACATAAATCTCCCACAACCTTGCATGAACCTCTTAAGAGCTCCTCCATGCTGTTCCTTGAAACTCATCGTGCCTTGAGATGAATGTCGCCTTTTAGCCCCGCGCCCATCCCGGGCCATAATAGCGCAAGCTCTGTCTCGACACTGTATCCCTGTTCCCCTGACATGGAGCAGAGCCTCCGTTCAGACGCAGGAAAATCCCATGAACCCAATCATGCGAACGCACAAAATTTGTAGTAATTATTTCATAGGAAAGCGACAGCCCTGGGCCAGGCTGAGCAGAAACAGAACAGGGAAGGTTAGACACGCTTGTTTAAGAAAATACAGCGCGTTGTGTGTTGGTAGCGGGTCGCATGGCCCCCGTGTCAGCGCTGCTCTGTCGCCGCGCTGAGCCGGGGCTTAATGAAGTTTAAATGGGGCCCTGTGCAGCCCTCCGACTTCCTTTCGGATCACACAGCCGCTTCTATAGCAACAATCAAAGCCACGTATTGTTCTTGAATCGATATTTATCTAGAAATAGCACGTGTCCGCAAAGCGTAGATAAACTGCAGATGGAAACCCCCGTCCGATGTCAGATCCATCCTGTCTTTGCATGATCGGCTCACACGGGCCCCGGGGCCGTTCTTCTCTAACCTGGCAGGTCATCCATTCTGGCAGCTCCTGCTAGGTGTAGTCAACAATGATTCATCTGCCACTGACACATACAGTACCTGGTTGTCAGTTGGGTGGGTTACATTCACAATACAGCTACATGTATGATATAAGGATGTGCCACAACATTAAAACCACTGACAGGAGGTTGAGCACCTGAAAGAGTTTCAGCAGGTCACTATTGCACCTTACACCTTACCCTGTATATATAATTTATATTCTTCCTTCTCTATCTCTTGTATATTTGTTCATATGCTCACGTCCGCTGATAGGGGGCAGGCAAACGGGTCTGCTGGGCCTTTATTAAATTATGGAATAATTTAAAAAAATAAATGAATTAAAGACTATCTCAGGCAAGACTGTCAGCTGGCCTGCATATGCTAATTTGTACATTTTGGCTTATACTATTTTTTAGGGATTCTCAATATTGGCTTTTCTGCCGATATTGTCCAAATCTTAATTTCCAATACCGATATATTCAGTCTTTTTACACCAAAATTGTTAGTTAACAACATAACATATCACCTATTATGGAATTAACACATTATGCCTAATTTTATTGCGATGTCCCACTGGATGCAAACATAAATGCAAACACTGTGCAAAATCAGTTACCTAAACAAGTGACATTCATTTATTATTTTTGTAAGCGACAACTTTGTGTTTTTTCTCGGTGTCGGATGTTGCTTCTTTTCACCACTTTGCTGCACAAATGTAGCGTATAACTGTTAGTAGGTGACACTTGGAAATACTTCCAAACCACGGACATCTCATACACCGGGCGAGCTAGCTTGTTAGCCACGGTTAGCAACCTACGAGACGAGCGTGTTGTTGTTGTTATATGTCATCAAGCACGCGCCTGTTAACATCCCATGCTGCGTTCATGCAGACTCGGAAACGCTGAAGCTACAGAACAAACATCGGTTATAAAAACCCAATATTACATTTTAACTCTATATCGTCTGATAATATACGAGGGCAGATATTATCGGACATCCTTACTATTTTTATTTTATCTTACTAGATTTTATTCTACTTATTTTTTATTTCTATTTAATTTAATTTAATATCTTCTTCTTTTTTTTTATCTGAGGCTCTTAAGAGTATTGTTTATGTACAACTAAGCTACTGTGACCAAGCAATTTCCCTTGTGGATCAATAAAGTTTATCTGAGTCTAAGGAGAAGTAAAGGACAGCACAGGACACCTTCAGAAGGCCCATGTCCATTCTCTGATGAGTCACCACAAGGGAGACCTGCACAATACTAGGAAGGTGGTCATAATGTTATGCCTGACCAGTGTCTAGGCCCAAAAAAGGCAAGGCCATGTAACGAGAGCCCAGGCTGCCTGTAAGGTCGACGTATGATTTGATCCGGAGTCCAAGTGAAACTAGAGTCTGCAGGTTAAACGCAGGTTGTCAAAACTCTGCGGAGCCAGGTTGGCTCTTAAAGAGGTGGCAGAGGCATACGGTGCAGCCCGGTGCCCCAATCACTAATAAAGTCCATTATTTCCCCCCCGAGCACACCTGTAGTCTCGTTGTAAAGCTCACACCTCTGTTTGGAGTGGCTCTGCTCCCTGCCTTCTCTAATTGGTGCGCCGCTGACCAGAGCGTGGGCCTAATGGAGCGGGCCTGCCTGGCCGCGGACAAAGCCTGCTCTGTTGCTGGCCCGGGTGTTAATGTGTTTCCTTTACTGGCAGCGGCACTGCAGGACGGCCAGGAGGAGGAGGAGGAGGAGGTGGAGGTGGGTGGAGGGGAGAGAGGGGGAGGTTTGAAGCCCAAACGGGGCAGCGGTGGCCGTTTAACCTTGCCCGCGGCCCGGCGGAAAGTCTAATAAAACCACGGGCCGTGAAAACTGAGCAGACAGCAAAACCCATGCCAGAAACTGACACTCACTCTCTTTTTTCTCTCCCCCCTCTCTTTCTCTCATTCTCACTTAACCGTTTCTTTTCTCTCTCTCTCTCTTTTTTCCATCATTCCCCTTTTTTTTTGGCCAGAGAAGCAACAGGAAAAACGTAACTCGCAGGCTTCGTTGGCACAGCTGGGCTCAAGTACGGGAGGAGGAGGAGGAGGAGGAGGAGGGTGAGAAGAAATGTATGGAGATGTCTCCCATCCAGAGCCAGAGCCCCCCCCTCGAAACAGGACGGGGACAGGAGCTGTCAGCTTGAGGGAGAAGGGGCAGTCAGGGAGGGGGACTGTGGGTTTTTAGTTATTCAACAGAATCCGTTGTTAGACGCTACAGAAAGGTGACTTATGAAGACTCAAATAGTGTGACGGCCCAGACCCTCACACACCCAGACCTCAAGATGTCTGACTCATTTATTTTACTGTCTGCGAGTGTATTTATGGCCTTTTACTGATTGAGATTCAACCGCAGTGTGATATATTCAGCCCTCTCCTCTGCAACAGTTGTTTTAGAGACGTAACGTGCGGTCGAGGCCTCGGCCCGAAACGCCACATTAGCTCTGGAAAAACTGAAAAGTCGCAGCACGGCACTGAATCGCGCCAAGCGTTTATCAAGCGGAGCCGTGACGCTGACACAGGTAGAAAACACGGGCGTCCTTCCCTTAGCCGGGTCCTCTCTTCCCGCTTTGAGACCTGCCGCGTGTTTTTCATCAGCGTGTAAATTTGTCCCCGGGCCTCGACTCGCAGGAAGTTCTCCGGAGTGGGCTCAGACCGCTTTAATGAACCGCGTTCTAAAAATAGGCCCGCTTCACTTTTTCTTTAAAAAGCTGAACACAAAGACTCGTTCCAAGTATTTTCCAGATATTTGACAGAGGAGTCATTTCTGTCGTGAGCCTGTCTGAACTGGCCCACGTTTTGAAAGTGGAAAAAAAAAGGGGGGGGGGAATAGCCGAAACACAATTTCGATTGCCACAGGGTTGTCATAGAAACTCTTTGGGTTACCTCAACACAGGGTTTACACACCTGTTTTGGAACTCAACCAGAACTGCAAATCCCATAATCCCTCTCTGTCTTTGAGAAATGGCCCTGGGGAGTGAAAGGCTTTGTGGTAGATTTAAAGTGAAAAAATGCAGCCCTTAATTTCCATCTCCACTCCCACACGTTCTGTGATTTAGCTCTTTAAAATGAATGCATCCTCAGCTCATCCTTTTTTTTTTTTTTTTATCTGTGCTGAGTTATGGACAAAATGCTTAACTTGCAGGAGTGCTGCAAGAGTGATTTTGCAGCAGGAATCTTCACTGGGTCAGGGCTTGGCCAAATTCCACCCCGACCAAAGACCTGTCAGTGTCTGCCATCATCTGCTGTTGCACAACTCACATTCTGACTGATGTTTGGAGCTTCGGCGAAAGCGGGAATAGTTGCGTTGCATCCAAGATAGGTCATGCGCTCACCTCCGCCAACATAGCGTCTATTCACACCTGACAGCCTGCTGCCTGCGCTCTGGGGCTGACTCAACTGACAGGGAGGAGAGAAAGAAATGTGACGCAAGGAGATTTGGAGTGGAGCTGGAGAGTTGCGAGGTGAAAGACAAAGAACAGGAAGGTCACTTCTAAATAATTGGGTGTGATGCAAACAAAATGGATGGAGGGCACAGGGCGCGCAAAGGTGTGGAGAAAGAGACGGGAGGTGTGGGGAAAGAGAGGGGAGTGCGTGATGTATGCTCTTGAACTCGAGCGCCGACAGCACCGCCTCCGCGTTGCAGAGCCGAGAGCGAGCGGGACGCCGGTTCGCCCCGCTGCGGGAAACAAAGATGTAATTGTGCCCGGCAGCGGCCCCGTAAGTTTGGACCGAATCGGAAACGCCGTAGAGCGACATCTTGCTTCCCGCCGTGGGCCTGAGAGAGAGAGAGAGAGAGAGAGAGAGAGAGAGGCGACATGGCGCAATTACGCCTGCTCAAAGCCAGCACTCAGTCAACAAGATTCATGGTTGCCGCGGCGACCCGGGACAACAAACACTGATTTGTGGGCGGCGATGGGGATGAGCGAAGGTAGAAACCTCAGTGTCCACGTGACGTGTCTGAAACCAAGGTAGGCTGAGGTAAGAAGGGGGGGGAGGAAGGAAGGAAGCACCTTTGTGGAAGGCGCAGCGGGAGGAGAGGCCTCTAGACTCAGCTCTTCACCTGGCCACAGCTCAAGCTGGCGTTTAGGCTGCTTTTTCAGCTCTTTTCTCATCAACACTCGATGAAACCGAAGACACACCGGGCTCCGTCTTAAAAGATACTGCCAAATCCCCTTGACGTCCACCGACCGAGTCATTCCCAGCTCCGGAGATTTCCTTTGAAAAATAACCTTTCCCAATACACAGAAAACATATCCTCTTGCAAATCTGTCATGCGATCTGACCTTTTTCGGCTCAACAAAAGCAGAAAGATGAGGCCGGGGCATGTAGAGGCTGAGCGATCGCGTATGTGTGTCCAGCAACGCTAACTGGTCTTCTCTGCTAACATAACAGTATATTATTCTATACTGCCAACCGTGAACCACAGAGCTCTGAGGGGAGAAGACACGGACGGGGCTTCCCCAAACAAACCAGGGGGCTCAGGCTACGAGGGGAGCTGCCCCGTAGCATCGTAAAAACATATCACCGTGCAACGCGCTGCTCGTAACAATACATTTAAAGAGGGTTTTGTGTTTTGTTGTGAAAATTTCATTTTCAAGCGCCGCGCGGCTTGTTGAATATAATGACCAAATAAACACATGAGCTGGTTATTTGACTTTCTGAGAGACCGGATTATTGAACTGTCTCATGTGTCACGGCAATATGGAATCTATTTAGCACCCCAGCTATCGCTAATCCCTCTCTTCAGAGTTGGCGTGGGGAATGTTTGTTATGGCTAACAACTAAGCTAACCAGAAAAGAAGCGAGAAAGCGAGCTGCGGTGTGAACCGGTCGGCGGTTGCGTTTCTTCTGTTTGCTTTCCTTCACGCTGGATTTCCACCGAGTTATTTTTCCTGCGCCGACCGTCCCGATTGCGACTGTTTGCCGCAGATCAGTGGAGATCAGCTGTTTGTTGGTTGAACAGTCAGGTGTTTACAGGAACGGTAAGAGAAACCAGAAGTGCATTCCTGCTCGGGTTAAGTCATCCTGAGAGTGCAGCGAGAGAAAGGAGCGCTCTCTGGCTGAACGCAAACCCGGAGCAAAGCCTCATTCTTCCCCCGTCCAGACGTACGTCCCAGCAGCCACCAGATCACCCGACATGACACGCCACACTGTGCCGTGGACATGACTGGCCAGCGTTAAGTCTCTTTTGGCAGACGCTGCTCACAGACTCAGTGAGCTTGTTGTTAAAAAGGGGAAAACTCCCTCATAAACTCAAACATCTATTTGTTTCTAAAACACACACACACACACGTCCAGAGGCATCCTGGGAGAATGACATCACAGCCTTTCCTGTGTGTGTGGGAGAGGAGGCGGCGTGGCAGCGACGACCTGGGCCAGCGAAACTGACATCATGGACGTCATTATGTGACTAATTATTCAGCCATACAAGAGGGTTTGTTAAGGGAAGGAGCGGCCGCGCACAGGTGAGGAACAATACTTGATTTCTTTATGCGGTGAGCAAGAAGTGACAGTGTTAGTGAAACAAAAAAAGAAAAGAGATGTTCAGGGCGGGCGTGGCCGAGTGAACGGGCACGCTCAAGTGACCGTAGATGCTTTAACAGCGTCTCTGGCGGCGACGTTTTCCCACAGTTAATCAAATTAATGTGTGAAATTCTTTAAATGTTTTAGAGATTACAGCCTCAGTTCACTAATGTTGGCTCAATTCATGTTTGACCAGGAAGACTGACCTAATTCCACACTATGCACAGACGCCATGAAGAGGATCTAAAGAACAATATATATATACACAATTAGAGTTAGTTTGTTTTCAGTGTCGTGAAAGCGAAGGAGAAAATAGTAATCCGGGGTTTTTACGGTACAATAACATGTCTGTCTGTGCCTCAGAATGCTTTTATTCAGCCTGATCTGTCTCAGAACCGATTCAACACAGAATATAAATAGAAAGAAATCTTCAAACTGGAACTCTCTCTCTTCTCAGTAATGGTGATTCAACACGTGTTTGACACTCTGACCCAATTTCCCACCATCCACAGACGCTATGAAGTGGATATTAGGTGGAGATGTCCCAGGCTGTGTCGGATTTCAGCCGAGTCCGATCTTTTAGCTAATTTTAGCTATCAAGACTTCTTCTTCTTCGTCTTCTTCTTCGTCATCTTCTTCAGTTGGCTAGCTTAAAAGCTGCCAAAAACTGACGAGGAAGAACGTGATCCAAAAGCACGCGATCAAACACGTCTGCGGCGTGGAAGTACATCAGTCTCAACACCTACAAAAAACACAAAGGCTGCCACTGAAACAACAAACGCAAACACTGAACGCTGCGCCTAAAAGAAAAGATTCCTGCAGACGGCATCAAGGGCTACATTAACTTTGACAGCCATGTTTACTGTACTTGCTACAGCTACACGGTGCATGTGTGAGAACAAGGAGAATACGGAGTAAGAAAATACTTTATGAATCTCCAGGAGAGGAAAGTGTGTTTGTTTAAGATCAGATTGAGACTCGGTTTAGCGGATACTGAATATTAAAAGATCAATATCAGATCAAGGGCAAAGAAGCTCTACGTAGAGATCCCACTCCCAAGACATCAAGTGCAATTGATGGGGATGTGTGTGATCTTTGTCCTCACTAAACCAACAACTAAACCAACAAAAACCCAATCAGTATTTATCTCGGTACGTCCAGCCAGCCTCCCTGCCATCAAGCTACATCCAGAAGGTTATAAAACCACTTCCTGTGGCCTGGAAAACCTTTTTCTCCTCAAAACAACACAGAACATACATCCTAAAAACAAATCATCCAATCATCCACCTGTTCCTCCCAAACACCCACCACCATCCATCCTTTTGCTGTTCATAAATAAACTGCTGGAAAGGCTTATTAGATTATTAGATTAATGCACACACCACTCGTTATGCTCTATAAAACTCAGCGACATCCTAAAAACCAACAAAAAAACCTTCAGGGAAGTAAAGTATCTCACAGTTTGTGGGTTATGATACAATCATACACTTCAATAATAAAAAACATGGCAGCAGGGTGTTTTGCAGGAACAAGCAACAACTCCACCCCACAAAAATCCCTCCTGTGAGCGGCGGAGTGCGCGGCCAAACGCCCCCTCAGTGTGGCAGTGGCAGGGGTCACGGCGGGCCCCGTGGGGGCCTGGGTAAACACTGGGCGATCCAGCCAACGCAAGCGCCGCGCTGGGTTGTGCAAGAGGCGGCCGTGGGACATCTGGCCACATCACAGCCCAGCGTTCCTGCTTTATGAGCAACAACAGTCGTAATTTTGAGAATAGAAGCGGCGGGAGTGGAACCCGCTGGAGAAACGCTGACTGTGGACTAAATGGACTGAGGAGACGGAGAAGAAGAAAGGAGGAGAGAGAGAGAGAGAAAGAGTGAGTGTGTGTGACGGGAATTGGAAGGTAGAGTCAAAGAGGGAGATGAGAAAGCGGGAATCAAAATGGTTAAATCGTGTTATAAGGAGGGCAGCGAGCTTTGCCCTTATAAGGTCAATATGTGGCTGTGTGGAAAAGACAGCAAGAGACACCACACACCCACGATTTCACAACTTTTAAGCCTGTTTGTGTATCTCTACGGCTGCACCTCATGGTCAGGTTTTATGATTCTCAACTAGAGGCGTCACAATGGCATCAAGAGACCAGTCAAACGTTATTTACTTTAGGTCTGCCGCAAACCAATCTTCTTCTTCGTCTTCATGTCTGCATCTTCTATTTCTGATGGTAGTTGGGTAGCGTCAAAGCTACCAAAAACTCAAGTTGAAGGAGAGGAACCTATACCATCTGATTACCGTAATTTCCAGACGATAAGCCGCTTGCTTTGGACCCTGCATCTTATTTTTACAGGTAACGGTCACCAGGGGGCGCACTATCATGGAAGCGCAAGAGCGAGACAGACAGTTAGCGCCAGGTAACGAGAGCAAAACAAACCAAGTGAGAACAAATGCAGCACGAGAGCTGCTTTTAAGTTAAAGGCAATGTATCTGGCTGACTTTTCTGGTTATTTTGATACAGTAAACGACCGTGTTACTGGCAAGTACTTTTAAAAACGAATTAAATTTAGCCATTTAACGTTATTGCCTCGTCAAGCGTTGTGTTATACTGCACTACTACAGTACTATGACTGCAGGAAGTGCGCTAGGAGCACAGCGTTGTATTATTTGTGCACTGTATGAATGCTGTTTGTAATGTCAAAGATTTGAAAGTTTAATCGATTGATTGATTGAAAGATTTATTGTGTATCTGAAATGGAAATAAATGGGACGCTATATTCAGGTGAGTCTTATAGTCCGGAAATTACAGTAATTATGTCTGCTGAGTGGAAGAACTCTAGAAAATCAAATCACTCAGGCAGAAACTTGTAAATTAAGCAAAGTAGATGTTTGGTGAGGTGGTAGTAGTTGATCGTCATTCAGTTTCACCAGCTTGATTCAACAGCTCCAATAAAACGACTACACAGAATCAATAGAGTCCACTCAGGTCAAAGAAAACTCTTCCAGAGAGTAGGGCTGAAAGATATATCGTTATCACATCTATATCTAGAAATGAACATTTTTGTCTGACCTGTCCAACACCAATTTAACACACAGAATAAATCTTATAAAGAAATCTTAGAATTAAAAGGCTGGCATCAGCTAAGTCAGAGATAGATTCATTTTCCACTTATCCATCCCTCCTTCAGTCATTCAACCCATAATTTCCACTCCCCAGTTTCACTACGTCAGCTAATTCGCCCTCAGTGGGGACATCTTTGACAAACTGGCTGTAAACTACACCAGTTCCCACACCTATCTATCTGTGGTAACCCATTAGGGTTTACTGGATGACCCCTGACCTTGGCCGGGGTCGCGGCCGGGGCCTTCATTAGGGGATAAATCATAAACACCTGAGCGGCTGACCTGTGCACGGCGCTGGGGCTGCCGTCATGTGGTACTCATTTTGAGACGCGGTGGCGTGTAAATCGGGTTAAACCAGCGCCTGCGACCCTCGGGGCTCGGAGCACATATTAAAATTGTGACCACAGCACTCGGCGAGAGCGTTATGAGAAACCTGGCTCCACCGGTGAATGAATGTGACTTTATATAGAGCGTGTAATTGAATACCATTGCGCAGTCCAACAATGGGTTAGCGTCTGTTTGACTGCTTTATTGTGGGTTACGCCTGTTGCACGAGGCAAAGTGATGTCAAGGTGTTTTCAGCTCGTAAATTTAACTCTACATAAAAAAAACTGATGAACAATAACGCATTTATAATTAAGCCACATTAGTTTGGAGAGTTATTTGCTTTAAATATTATATTTCACGGGATCTGGTGAATTTGGAGGCCAGGTCAACACCTTGTGCGGTTCTTCATGTTTTTTTGAGTTGTTCATGAGCTGGGGACGTCTGCTATGGGGTGGGGGTGCCTGGTCTGGTCTAGGTGGGTGCTACATGTCTAAGTAACATCCACACCAATGAATGAAGCCAGGTCCAGAAGTTTCCCAGCAGAACAATGAACTGTCACAAGACGGTTTAAATGTTCTTCACTTCGCCTGTCAGTGGTCATAATGTTGTGGCTGATCGGTGTACATGCATGCTTTCATCTTCTCCTCCTCCTCTCACAATGAGCTCTTCACTCACCCCTCCTCGGGCTCTCGTGGTTGAAGAGGATCCCGTTGACAGCAAACAAGTTGTAGGCCTCCCGGAAGTTCACCACGATCCAGTAGGCGTAGAGTTTAGCGGCTCCTGGGAGGAGAAACCAGACAACAACGCGTCACTGCAACTATAATGTGAATGCAAACTCACAGAGAGGCGATATCGCTTCAGAAGACAGGCAGGCTGCTGCAGAGACAGCGAAACAAAACCGACTGCGTATATGAGAGGAACATGTGTTTTATGAAACATACTGGTGTGGTCTTTGTGAGGCAGACAACACTGTGTTACACTCCTGGCTGAAATTAGTTGAGATTTAACAGCTGTCACTCGTGCATTTACGCTAATATAAATCTTCTTCGCCACAGCAGATGTGTTTCTTGCATAACAGATCCGAGCTGTGCAGCAAAAATCTGCAGCGATGTTCGCAAAAAGCTGCAGAGAGAGAGAGTGAGGGAGATTCACAATCGCAACCAAGCTACGTGTCAGAGTTTTATTGCAAATCATATTTCAAGGTGAGGAAGCGCTCACTCCTGCTGATTGACCTAAAGCAGACTTGCTCAAAAAGTCCTCCTCCTCCTCCTCCTCCTCCTCCTCCTCCTGCGATGAGGGGAATACCAAAGCAAAGCGAAGGGGAGGTGCCCGTTGATTAAGCCGCAGGTCAGGATGCACACTTGAGGTGAAAGGAGGTCACCATGGCAACCTAAACCACCCTCCCCTTCCAATTAATAAGAGGAGCAGCCCTTCTCGAGATGGTATGCAACCTCCCATGCAGCCTCGTATTGAGTGCTGACAGATGGGGAAAGTGTCGGCGAGGAGAGCATTTAGACAACAGGGAACATGAAACCTGATCGCTGACACACGTGTACAGCCTCTGTGTGTGTGTATACGTGTGTGTGTGTGTGTGTGTGCTGAAAGTGAGTGCTGAGTGCCGGGATATAAAGGTGTCTTTGTTAAAGTGAGAGCCACTCCAGTCCTCAGTCAGACGTTTGGCCTCGGGGTGTGTGGAGAGCTCAAACCTGGGCACTGAAGCCCCCCCCTCTCTATTCACTCACACACACACATACACAAATACACACCAGGAAAAGAAGTGCTGCAGAGGCATCAAGCGATCTGTGTTTGTATGCCCTTACATGGCCATATGCAAGTGTGTGGTAGAAAAGGTTTTCTTGTGAATCGACATGACGTATTTGTGTGTGTGTGTGTGTGTGTTACCGTAAGGTGAGCGAGGGTAGAAGGGAGTGGTTTCCTTCTGAGGGATCTCCTGGACTTTGCCGTACAGCTCGCTGGTGGAGGCCTGGTAGAATTTGACGCTGTCCGTCAGGCCGCACGTCTTAATGGCGTCCAGGAGACGCAGCGTCCCGACGCCGTCCACGTTGGCGGTGTACTCGGCCAGGTCAAAGGAGATCTAGGACAAAAAGAAAGAGGGAAAGAGACATTATTATTTACACAGGAAACATCTTGTATTTAGTTCAGTTCTGTAATGGATGGTACTGCTACCGATTTTCTGAAAGGATTTTATTCATGGAGTCACAGGGTCCCGAGTAGTTTCAGTATCAATTCATTTAATTTAATACAGTTCAATTTTATTTATATCGCATCAAAAGAAACCTTGAGCAGAACCTTAAGCTGACTGGGTAGAAACAGAGAAGAGAGAGGACAGGAAGAACAAGATAAAGGGTGAGAGAAAAGAAATTAGAGGATAGGAGCTCTGGGCAAGAGAGAAGAGAGTAGAGGACATGTGTTCAGTGCATCGTCCCCCAGCAGTCTAGGCCTATAGCAGCATAATTAAGGGATGGTTCAGTCCAGCTTTAACTATGAGCTTGATCAAAAAGGAAAGTCTTGAGCCTAATCTTAAAAGTAGAGAGGTTGGTTCCACAGGATTTAGAGATATTTAACTAAACTATTTTACTTAAAATTCATTGGATCCATTAGATATGTGCTATTACACAAGATTTTACCTCTAGTTTCACATCTCTCACACGGCTTTGCTTTTGTGTCATTAGATCTCCTTAATTCCAGTCATATTTCCCATCTAACAATGTCGTAATGTTGAAATTTTAAACCCAGCCCAAGATGATATTGCAGATTTTTTTGCAATTTTAATTTCTGATAATGGCTCACAAATTGTCTAAGCCACTATACCTAGTTTTACACCAATATTTCATGTTCAACTAAAGTCTTTTATGTCTTTCTTGCTGTGTTTGCACTGGAAAGTTTATTAAATCAGCCGTGTCTAAAGCTTAAAGGTGAAGTGGCCGTCGCTGCCGGACAGTGAGGGTCCCGTCTCATAAGCATTTTGCCTGTGATGATTATTGATGGATGAAGACACCAACAGACATTGGGTCTTGAAATTCTTATCAGAATATGAATCTGGTTAAACTATATTTGGATTTCATTATGGGTGCATTTTTTTAACCTGAAAAAAATCTTTGCACACAACTGGATCGTCTTACAAATTCAACTCCACGGTGCAGTTACTCTTAAAGCCTGCCCAAATGATTTGAATCTGCTGTAAAGTTGGGCATTTTGACATGGAGATCAATGGGGATTGACTTGTTTTTTGGAGGCGGGCTCTAGTAGCCACTTGAGGACGTGAAGGTTTCAGTGTTGGCTCCATTTTTTAGCAGTGACGACCAGAAGCGAGTCGAGTTTCATTGCATAAACGCGTTCTCCAATTACGGGCCGCATTTCGTACAAAGTCTTCAAAATCTAATAAAAGTTGGGAGTGTTTGTGGAGACCATCGGTCCACAACGGAAAGGTCAGACCTCAAACTCAATACTCCAACTCCCAGAATTCCTGTTACCGCTGCTGAGGGCCAAGAGGGAGGAAACTTAACGAACGCTTGGGGGGGAAATTAAATTTAAATTAGAAATGGATGTGCACATGCATGATTCAGTGTGTGTGTGTGTGTGTGTGACACTGTCCTCGGACTGTATGTGCTTGTGCGTGTGCCAAGTTGGCCTCAGGCTCCAAATCAGGCGTGACGGTTAAAAGCCGTGCTGGTTAGTGGTCACCACACCTGGAGCGAGCGGCGTGAGCCACGTCTGTACCGAGGAAACGCTTTCGACCCTTTAGTGCTTTCACACCAGCACTGTACACACGGCCAGATAAAGGCCCCTTATTTAAAGCCGGGACCCGGGAACACTGGGCCTCTATTCCGCTCAGGAGTGCGCACACACTCGTGCACACAGTGAGCGAGTTTGATCAGGTTCAATTACACTCCACAGCTCAGTGTAATTACCTGTGACGCTCCACTCTCGCTTTTACTTTGCATGCTGGCATTTTCATTTACATTTACATCATTTACAAGAGAAAGTGAGAGGGCTATTTACACAGACTCGTACTGTACATTACATGAATGCATCTGCAGCTACACCCCGGGCCACAATAGCAACAGCTGTCTAACAGAATCTAAAATCTGAAAACGCCAGAAAAGAAGCTGAATATTCAAAAATGAGCGGTGAAATGAACGAGACAGGAAACAGGGGCTGAACATTATGAGCTGTTGTATGATGTCCACCGGGATCTCAGGAGGAAGTCTGACTACAGAATAAAAAAAAAGGCTGCTTTTTAATTTTAATTGTATTTATTAAGTAATAATTTTGTCCAAAGTCCAATTTCAACTCGTAAGAGTCTGAGGGAATTCTTTAAAATTGCTTTGTTAGGATGGTATTGTACCTAAATATGTTTCTGGTGTCTGGTTCTTGACTTTCTTTTTACAATTTTAAAGATTTTGCATTTAACATTGAGCTTCTTTCACCGAATCAAAACATATTGTTCTGGCTGATCTAGCCAAGCCTGATCTTTTATTTACATTTATTTATTTAAGGTCTGCCACAAATCCAAACCACGTCCTACAACATTAACTTTGACAGCCCCATTTTCACCTCACATGGTGACTGAAAGTTAAAAGATCAATATAGAATTTGGGGTTAATTAAACTTGATGGGGACATCCCTAACTGATACTGAAATGTTTTGAATAGTACAAATATGCAATCACTCCATAGCGAAGTTCTGAATTCAACTAAATGGACAAAAGGTTGTTCAGGTGGGGAGTGGTGCATAAAATAATCCTAGTTCTTCCTGGTTTTTGGTTGAATTTAAAGACTGTGCATTTTAGTGTCACATTTCTTAACAGATTAGTAGAAACTTGACCTGAGCCAAGGGTTGGCGAATCAAAACAACTGTTCAGATCAATTAAAGACCAGAGAAACAGACCAGATCTCGTCATACTGCTCATCTCTCTGGGTCTCCAAGCTTAATTAGTTACCGTCCATCCACCTGGTTTCACCTGGAAACCGTGGAAACTCTGACCAAAACTTTAAACTCTAACTTTATTTTTTCATTATACATTTACACCTTTTTACTGTCGACATAGCCAAGGAACTGCAAAGTCAGTTAGCTAACTAATTAAAGCCAAAATCCACTGCGACGTCCAAAAAATACAAAGAGAACTGGAGATCAGAGAGCTTCCCATAGGAAAGAATGGACTTCCAGTTGACTAATGGACTTTAGATCCATTAATTCAACTCAGATTATATTTATTTATCAACCCAGCATCACAAATAACAAGGTTTCCTCCACGGCCAGCGAGACCAGGAAAGAAGACAGACTACTCCAACAGACACACACACAAAAAAATAAAAAATGCTCACTCTCCCTGGACCTCATAAACCTTATTTTATGCTTTACGTCCCACACTGAGACCCCCCCCTCCCTGTCCTGTTGTCTGTGTGAGCCCATTCCTCTTGTTTTTTTTCCCCCCTCACTCTCCACCGACGAGCTCACATCGGGTATCAAAACCAGCTGAGAGGGGCAGAGTCCAGGACGCCTTGACAACTTAAATCAAACAAATTGCCTTAATGCCTCCATTCTCTGTCATTATGTAAGGCAGGGCCTGAGCGCTGACGGTTTAAAGGCCAGACGTTTGTGCATGTGTGTGATTGTGTATGTCTGGAGGGGATGGGGGGGGAGTTTGGCTGCTGGGGCCCCCATCGGCCGACCTGGCAGATATTGTTCTGTTCTGGGAAGGCGGCCAGGTTCTGTCAGCATTGGGGGTCCGCCACAGCCGAGCACATATCCCGACCCCAGAAAAACCATCCGTTAACAAAAAAACCAAAAAGTGTTTCTAAATGTTCAGGATATATGTGCAGCATTCGGGGGTTTCATTTCTTTCCTGCTGCTGCTGAAATGCATGCTTGAAGCTGGGGAATGTGACTCCGTAAGTGTGTGTGTGTGTGTGTGTGTGTACTCAGTGTCAGACTGCGTCCTGACACATGTATAAATATGAGCTGCATTTATTCAGCCGTGGCCTCCGCTGCATACCTGCATACGTAGGATAATGTGTAGGTATTAAGTTGTATACACACGGCAGAAGAATGCGTCTATTGTGAGTTAAGACGACTGAAACTCAACAACAATGTTTAGAGAACAGACTGTGAGTAATGTTAGTTATATATATGTATTGACAATATGTATATATAATAAAAAGAGAATTAAATGATTTATTTAATATGTGAACACCGTTTTCTGTGTTGCCTTGACGTCTGTATATTTACATTTATTTGTTGCACTGCCTTGAAAAAATAAAAAATAAATTAATAACAATAACAAAATTATTTATTACACAATCATCTCAATAACTGATACTCCTGAATAACTGAAAGTATAATAATAGGAAGTGGTTTAATCCTTGTTTAAGACGTGAGAGCAACAGATTTGAGAATAAAAGTGCACATTTAAATGCAATAAAATATATTTTTTTGCATTGTCAAACTAGTTTATGCTCTCTAAAATAATTATTCTTAATGAAAATGTCTTATTTCAACTTTTAATGGCTCATCTCTGCTCATAATCCTGCATTATTCGATCGATGTTGCATTCATGGGCGTGGTAGTGGGGGGGAAAGGGGGACCCCTGACATTAAGAGTGTTCAGGGCCTAGAATTTGGTGCTACGCCCCTGGCTGCATTACTGAGTTGCACCAGATTACAAAATCCGATTTAGGGCAGCAATGACATTTGCAATTTTAAATCAAATTCCCCAAAAAGGCCCAAACCTTTACTGTTAAAGAATTCCATCAATGGAGAAGAGCCCCACTTCACTACAGCCGATATGTGAGAGCATCTGATCCACCTGCTTTCTGACCTCTCAAAACAATCACATACTCATCAGTATCTGGACTAAACCACTGTGGCTGCGTCTCCGTCCGTCGTGTTTCAGAAAAGATTCTCTCGGGCTACAGCCGTCTGACTCTGCGCACACAGACCAATAAAAATAAACCGCAGAGATTCCCATTAACGCCGCGCTCCACGTGGGCGTCAATAACCCGACTGCAGCCGGCTCAGGCCGTTAAAGTTGAATCACACACACGACGCTATCTCTGATTAACGACAGAATGCAGTAAAACGACACGTTTCTCTGTTTGGGTCAGCGCGTAATAAATTTGCTCTTGCGCTGAACGGAATCGTTAAAGCTTCAAAGACGTTAAAATATTTGGTTTGAAACAGTTCAAAAGCTGAAGTTTGGGTTTATTATTTAGCAGTTAAGGAAAGAAATACTCATCGACTACTCAGAAAATAATAAACACATCAACTGGAAGAATTATAAATAGATTAAATGACTGAAACCAAAATCCCTAATCCTCAGAGTAAACCTTTTAATTGTAACAGTTGAATTAAAACAATGAGTCGAACACAACCGATGAAGAGGCAGATTAATGACCTCACTCTCTCAATATTATTGCGGACTACGTCGTCAAACACTGAAACTCCGGCGCATTCCTGCCAACCGCGAACACCCAAATAAAGAAATCGCAGAGATGCCCTGGAGGTGGGGAAGACTCGGCGTGGAGGAGGAGGAGAAGAAAAAACAACAGAGAGAGAGAGAGAGAAGAGAGAAAGTGTGAGTTTATTGGTGTGTGTGTGTGTGTGTGTGTGTGCATAAGCATGGGTGGGGGTTTGTGGAGAGAAACCACAGTCAATTACACCTTTACTCATCACATTACAGGCCAACTGAAATTAGAGCAGTCGTGTGTTAACAGAGCAAAGACAAACAGGCCGAGTTCCCTCCAGGAGAGGGAGAGGTTTAGATCCGACCTGGCAACCCGCGCTCCGCCAGACAGATCAATTACTGCGCTTTCATCAGCCCAGCCACACTCATCAGCTTTATGGAGGCGACGCCGTATAAAAAAAAATATAAAAAGATAATCAGAAGCTGCAGCTCCCTCCTTTAAAGTTGGCAGTGGACTTAAATGAGATATATTTCTCCTGCATGCACTCAAACTTCGGTTCAGTCGACGTGCAGAAGATCTTTTCAGGCCTTTTAATGCAATTTTTGCAGAGATCTGACTCGTGATCCACTGACTGACTCAACGGTGCATAGAAATAAAAGGCCACACTGGTGTCAGCCTCTTATAACGTGTTCATCCTGGTTCAATTTGATTAAATTCAATATTTTAATGAGTCACGGAAGAGATGCGACTGGATTTCTGAGATCTGTTGTATTTCCTACGATGTTTTACCAATCGTTTACTACAATATTTGTCGTATGGCTTTGCTTTTCCACTTTTTAAATCCAGTCAACTTTCAGGCTTGACAGGTTCCAGCCGCTGCCGTGTGTCGGATCTAATCTAACGTGGACAAATCTCATCGCAAGGAAGATTTGTCGTGCAAGACGGCAGGAAGATTTAAAATGACAGGATGCACGCGAAGGCATATACATCTTCTCCTTGTTGCTGAAAACTTAGCATACTTACAGATTACTCATCCCAGGAGAGTCACAGTTACGACTGCAAATAATGGCTGCACCAATCAGCCACAGCATTATGACCACCGACAGGAGAAGTAAATAACATTTAAACCATCGTGTGACAGTTCAGTGTTCTGCTGGGAAACTTCTGGACCTGGCTTCATTCATTGGTGTGGATGTTACTTAGACATGTAGCACCCACCTAGACCAGACCAGGCACCCCCACCCCATAGCAATGACACTCCTTGATGGCAGCAGCCATCCCCAGCAGGATGCAGCCACAAAAACACTTTAGGAAGAAGAACAGCACAAGGTGTTGACCTGGCCTCCAAATTCACTAGATCCCAAACTGATCAAGTATCTGTGGGATGATCCACAGAGGCCCCTCCCCTCAAAGACCCATGTCCATTCTCTGATGAGTCAGAACTGATTATTAAGAAGGTGGTCATAATGTTATGTCTGAGTGGTATTTATGCATCAGCGACAGCTAAAGTTACTGCCAGTAGCTTGTTATCGAGCTGAGGCCGCTGCTCCACTTGGCGTGTTTTCTCAAGCTTCGCGCCGTAGCCTAAGCTACTGTTGCTGTATGCGGGCCCACGCTAACAGCCCACTCTCCAAACAGAGCAGTATCTCCATCATCATGTGTTGTGATGAAACTGGAGGGGAGGGAGGAGGGGGCAAATCTCTCCATCTCCAGTTCTGTCTTGTTGGAATTGTGACACTCGCAGCTCGTCTGCGCGTAAACACACACACACACCTGTTAGAAAAACAAAAGTGCTATTTGCGTTTTATTTTCTTCCCCCCGCTGCGCGCCGTGCCAATACGCCTTTCCCTGCAGACACAATGGGAGCTGTAAAATAAAAGCCTGGGAGAGTGAGAGGTGTACAAAGTGGGCAGTGAGTGACATGGAGAGCGAGACGGAGTCTTGGATGGAGGGAAGGCTGCCGCGTCATCCGGGTGGAACGCGCGTTCGTTTCTTGGGTGTTTTCTCATGGGGAACCGAGTGTTCTCAACGGTGCGACTCGCCGGCCTACGCAGCACTGCAGGCAGAGCTGCAGGTGTGACTGCCTGACACGTCAATGGCGACGCGCTGCTGTCAGCACGTCCAAACATTATCGGCATGTTGCTAAACTCCAAACAACACACTATTCAAGAGAGAGACGCACACACGTACCAAGAATTCGCTGGTAACCAAATTCTTTGTTGTCGACAGGTGACAGTTTGAAGGCTTAGGAATAAACGTAGACACAGTGACAAGCGGAAATAATACGTGCGTCTAAAGAGTTTTAATTAGAGCGCACCTGAAGTAACACAGCAGAGTTTATAAATAGAAGCTCTGTCCGCCGTGCAAAGACGTAGCTTACATGCTTCACATTGTTTACAGGAGCTGCTTTTAATTCCTGCGCCGACGAAGGAATATATAGGAGAAAAAGGAATTGACGCAGCTTGAAAGTGAATACAGGCCGTGCATCTCGACTCTCGATCGTTTGAAGACGTTTGATTTGGACTTTTAGTCGCAGTTAAACAGTCCCGAATGAAAATGCACGAAACAAAACAGTACTAAACGGCAAGAAAGAAATGTCAGTATTTGATGCAAACTGTCCTGCAGCTGCACCCTTACTCTCTGCAACCAGCCAGCTCTAAAAACTGGGAATGAACGGGAACTTCTGCGCATCAATGATTGTGTTTTCACCTCATCTAAATGTCTCTAAATGTTTTTGTTCTTTAATGTTTGAATAGATGAGAAAAGCTTAACTGTGCAAAATCATGTTTTGCGAAGCTCATTGCCTGTTTTTTGTTTGCACAGATTTTTAATCTTAATTTAATCTCACTTTAAAAACGAAATTTGAAGCAAAGCCGTGTCTGATTTCCTGTGTGAGCAAAGATAAAACCGCTGCACACGTCGCAGGGCTTTCAAGATTTATGTTTGACCTGCGCAGACTCCTGAGAGTTCCTCGGGCCGTCGTAAAGAAGCAGGAGAACCTCCCGGAAGCTCCTGGTTTCCCTGAATCCGCAGAAAATATTCCCTTGAAAAACAGCTTCCAGCGCTTCCTCGGGAACGATTACGGCGCATAGTCGGTCAGTGAGAACTCGTCGGCGTCTGAGACGGTGACGAGATCTGTTCCTCTTCATCCTGCGAGACGAGGGACTTAGCTCTAATAAAGCTCGACTTCGCTGTGGGATTAGAACAGTTGGCGAAATTGTTTTCACGTTTCTTGGCAACCGTGCTTTCATACAGAAAAATTAACTACGCCAGAGTGCTTTCTAAAGACATTTTATCCCTCATTTATTCAGGTGTTTCTTTACTTGCGGCCGCTCGCTGTGTGCACAGTCGGAGCTCCAACACGGAAAATGAGACCAACGTGGATCAACTTCAAGAGCGCCTTCAAAGATAGCATTAAAAGAACAAATAAACTGAAGTAACTGAAACATAAAGGAGAGAGGACGTTCAACTCGGGGATCTGCACATGGCATGACATGCATCCGCCCCGCGACTGATGTGCACTCAGCATTACGATCCTATCTCAAGTCTCTGCATTTTTGTGTCTAATTACAGGCGTCTTCTGCTCGGTTAGAGCAAGCGTTGCTGCAGCTATGGCAATGGACAAATACATGTACACAGATCAGGTGGATCTGAAAGAGACAGATGGAGACGTGGGAGGGTGTGAGGCACACGTGTGGAGAGATACGTGCTGTGAGAGCGTGTGTCAGGGCAGGTAGACTGAGAGCTGGAGATCGACTGTCAAACTCAGGATTTATGCAGCCGAGTCTGGAAAGTCCCCCCGTCTGCCTCGCGGCATTTCAAATTCACCTCTCTCACTCATTCAGCAGTCGCTCTCTGCATCGCTCTGTCTCTTGAAGAGTGAACAGGTGACGGCCGGTATCTCCATCGCTCTCGCCCTCGCTCCGTTTCTACGGGGGCTGCTGAACGCAGGAAGGTTTGCGTGCCTGAGCCAAGGCAATCACTTCACGGTCCAACTCTCATCATTTTACTCAGGTGGTTTTCCCAGTGCGACTGCCAGACACGAGTCTTTGCAGAGGAATCATGTGGCAAAACTTACAGAACCCTACTGAGGTAACGCAGATGAAGAGATTGCACGACACGGTCGTTTGAATCACTGCAGGCAGTCCCCGTTTGACCAAAATAAGGAGTAAAATACTGTTGATGTGTATTAAGATGGGCCACAACATTAAAACCACCTGTCTGATATTGCATAGATGCACTTGGAGACCTTGGATCCTGCAGGTTGCATTACAGGGCCTCACTGGCTCAGGCTTCTTCCAGTGCATCCTGCAGATGCTCAAGCAAATTGGGTTCTGCTGAGTTTGGAGGGAAGGTCCATGCACCTCCTTTCCTTGTCTTCTCCTAGAGTCGACTGGCTTCAGTCCAATAAATATTTTTGTCAAAGTTAATGTAGTGTGGAGAGGGTAGCTCCAGGTAGCTCCAGAAAACCTGGCTTCTCTTGTTCCGATCACCCAACGCTGCGATCAACTCCCTAACCCTCTCTGGAAGATTCTTCTCCTCGACACTGTCTCCAAGAAACTTGTCTCTTCTTTTAAACGTAGCGTTCAGTGTTTGTTGTTGTTGTTAGGTGCAGCCTTTGCCTGAGTGGACTCGGCATACTCCATTTTGTTTCGTTTTCTTTTTTTGGTGGCGAATCACTTCTTCCACGCAGCAGACACGTTTAGTCAATTGATTCGGGGTCGTCTTCTTCTTCTTCTAGGCTTCCTGGGGGCTTTGATGCTCGCCAGTGAAGAAGAAGACACCGTTTTGCCGCCACACGGATGTGGTTTTGGTTTACGGCCTAAAATAAACCCGATCATTTTAAAAAAAGGTCTGGATCGACCCCGACACCAATCGGGACATCCCTAGTTTCTGGCTACGTGCACATGGACAACACTGTTTTTGATCGTTCTTGACAAAGATTCCAACTTTCCAGTTTACACAGGTGCTAAATAAAATGATCCGACAAGACATGTGTGTTTACACGCCCCAAATCATTAGTCACAATAGAACTTGTTGAGTCTGCCAGAAATATAACGGCTTGAGAAGCTGTTTTAGCCCTAAGGTTTATAGACAACTCGGAATGAATTCTTCGTTTCGAACATTTGTTTTAAAAAAAAATCTTTTTGGCTACCTTTTGCTAACGCTTTGTTAAGCTATAAACTCCAGAACAAGCAGATTAATAGTTTACTTGATATGTCTGTGAAGGTTCTCAGTCATTCAGGTCTCAAAATTTGAGAAACTCTACAAATCCAGTTGCCTTTTTTGAACCCTTTTTGGATAGTTTACATGATAGTCGTTCATAGCTAATTGTTTTACACCTTCCCACTCAATTTGATTAAGAAAATCCTAAACATATAAGACATTTTTTTTCTGCTATGTCTTTGGAAACCTTGCCAATATTCAGGTGGGTGGTAAGCGCCAAAGAACGCCAGGCTTCCCAGCAGAACAGAGCATTGCATCAATGTAATTCGCGAGTGGTTTTAATGCTGTGGCTCACAGGTATGTATCTGCAGGGGGAATGCAGTGTTTTTCTCAGAGGAGCAGACGGCAGAGGTGCGTTCATACACCCCATTCCTTCAGCGTTGGATCAGACATCCAGGAACTCCCTGGAAAAGTCACTCGAGAAAAGAAGAAGCCCTTCATTCCTGCTTTCCCTCAATCGCACCGATCTGCCCTGCAGACATCCACCACCAATCACTCACTCCTACCTCGCAAACATAAACACGCGTGTAAACATGGCAACAGGTCCCTGTGCAAGCGGGTTGCGGTGTTGCCCCCGAGGGCTGAGTGGAGCAATCGCAGCGATGTGAGAACACACCAACACAGGGTACAAACTGATTTGTCAACGGTGACAAAAAGTTTTTTTCAAGGGTTTCACAGGAAAATTCTGGGAATGTAAGATCCTATCTACTCTAAACCAGCTACAGAAAGCAAACAGACTGATATCGTTGACCGTACGTGAACAAGAGGTGATGAAGGGTCACTGCTGCTACCTTTTAAAAAACACTGAACACATTGACGTGCACTCAAAACGAGATAACGCTGAGGAAATTGAAGATGACAAGTTGGCCTCGCGCTGCAAAGACGCATACCAACGCATAGCATCACTGTTTTGGAAAATCTTCGTAATTCACATTAGTCAACAATATGAATGCGTTTGCTTTCTGGAGCTGGTTACGGAGCAGATAAGATCGCACATTCCCAGAATTTTTTAATTTGTTTCTGATGACAAAACTCTCTCCTACCTGTGTATTCCTTTGTTCGTGTTCTCATCGTCATGATTACTTCACTCAGCCCTCCAGACACAACTTTCATTTCCAAGTTCGTGTACATTGTAAGTGGCTGAATTGTGGTTTAAAGTCCTAAATTAAAAATTCTTTCTTAGTGGGGCGAATTGAATGTGACATGCATCAAACTTGACAAAATTCCAGCTGGAAATTACTCCTGCATGGTTTGTCTTAAGCCAGGACACGTTACGCAATTTAAAAACAGTTTTTTTGGACCCTAGAAATTATTTTTTTCACTAAAATGTCTGCATCATAACACATTTTGGTGGCCTAAGACAAAAAGATTGCAAAATTAAATTCATGCAAAGCCTCTAAAACGGCGACTTTTGAATTATCCAGTAGAATCTAACACGCTGTGGTATCTAGTTGATTGCCTGTGACTGCTGACGTAATATAAATCTACAAGGTGAAAACTAAAGAAATAAGTGCAGACTAGTACTCAGCACAACAAATAATATATAGATTTTCTTTTCTGAGATGTTTGTGCCATCCCTGTGCATGAGGAATTTCATCTTGTTGCATTGCGGAGGAGCCCGACCTAGAAGCGCTAATCCAAACAAGGTGGGTGGAGCGGAGGCCCGAGGAAAACACCAACAGCCTGCGAGGACACCCAGCTGTCACTCAAGGTTATAGAAACCAAAAGCACTTTTTTCTGCAGCAGGCTGTAAACATGTTTGTTTCTGCTTGGACGCTTTAACACGGGCGTCAATGTGGCCTGACTCGCCGTTGGAGCCTCGTGTGGACATTAGCGGTACTGCAGCAGAATCATTAAACCGAATTAAAGCTCTGGTTTTACGGGTTTTGTTGGGCTTTTAGAAACCGATGGAAGTTTTTACCCTGAATCCAAGTGCAAACTTATTTCATTCTTCTTTTTATTCCGTGTATTCAGAAAATTTTGTAGCTTGTAAGCCAGACTGACTTCACCGCCTACTCCTGGGCAAGTGGCAGCCTCTCTGGTCTCTCTCTCTCTTGTGTGTTCTTTACTTTGCTTTATATCCTTTTTATTCCTTAGGCCCTCCGATTACACGCACTGTGTAATGTTTTTGCAAATTGTGAGTACTCTGCAATATTTTTATTTCATGCATCTTATATATTTTTTTTTTTATGCATTCTCATATTGTTATTTTATTCTATTTGTATTTGTCTCCTTGCAACTGTCTCTTTGTTTGAGCGACAGCAACAACAAAAACAATTTCCTTGAAGGATTAATAAAGAATTCTGATTCGGATTCAAAGATCTGTCAGGCCAATCAAAACAAAAAAATAAATTGTGCTGGCTTGTTGCAGTGGTGCAGTGAATCATGCAGAGTTTTCCGTTTTGTTTTTGATCTCTGCGCTGGACGAAACACGTCCCGTACTGAAATCCTAAAGTGTGTTACCAGTATAACCAGAACTACCTTTCTAATCTCTTCTGTTTTAACAAACATCCTCCTAAAGAACAGAGAACACATCCCTTTTTTTTTTTTTTAAATCAGCTGACCAGGACCAGATGACTTCAAAGTGAGCGCTGAGAGGAGAGGTGATGACGGACCTCCCACATCTGAGACCCCCTGTCAGGACCAAACTGATCCCCTTTAAACACCTTCACCCTCCATCTTTTTCCACTCCACCCCCGGCTCAAGCTGCCGCTGCTCGGGCTCCATTTGGCCGTAATCAGCACCCAGCATCGTCTCTGATTAGGAGGCGGGGGGAGGGGAAGGTGGTGGTGAGAGGTAAAACTTGACAAATTGGCACATTCTTCCTCAACTGCTCCCTCTTCTCTTCCCCTTCCACCCCTCCAACGCAGCCGCAGACCCCACTTAAATCTGGCAGCACCCCTGTCGACCCCCCTCCACCCATCCTGCCCCACTCACTCACTTGATGAATGCTGTCCTTGTGAGCAGAGGAAGCCACCAAAGCACACACATCCATGCCGTGGTGTTTCTTGCACGATCCTTAAATAGAAGTGAAGTTTGGGGACCACCGCCCCTGCAGGTGCTACCTCTCTTTGGTTGCATATATATATATATATATATATATATATATATATATATATATATATATATGTATGAACTCACATGAACCACAAGAACATGCTCCCATAAATACGCACCCAGAACCACAGTTTGGCCACAATAGCGCATACCGACACACACTCTGGCTGCCCTGGTAGCTGTCACACCGCCATGTGACCAAAATGGAGCCCAGATTCTGATCCAACATTATGCCTGATTTACACAACCTCCCACCGCCCCCACCTCTGTTGCTCTCCCTGCCCCACCTCAAACCCCACTCGGTCTATCCAGGCCCATCCAGGACCCCCCGGACAGAGGCGGCACAACAGCTGCATGTGTGTCGTAGAGGCAGAGGAACGAGCAGAGTTATAAATACCTCCCCGTCTGAGCTGCAGAATCACTGAAAGTGTCGCTTCAGAGATGTTTATCACGTCTGTGATGTTGTTTGAATGACAGAGGCCTGATTTAGAGCTGAGCGCTAATGCACGATGGAGCAATTTCCTTGAACGTTTGTTTGCTGATTTGACTTGAGCAACGTGGTTTCTTTCTAACATGGGGATGTTTGCTTCTTTGCTAAATTCACTGTATACTGTATGTATGTGTGTGAGTTTTGCGTATGCATTTGGAAATGACCTAACCCTTTACTCCAGTTAGTTCAAAACGAAGAGTGATTGGTCTTCTCCATAAAGTCTAACCCTACCCCTTCTCCACACAGCCTGCCATTGCCAAGCGTGATGGCATGTTTACAGACGGCAAAGTAGCCTGACTACTGCAGACCTTTGACATTTCAAAAGCTTCCCAAAATCAGGCCATCTTGTAGACGGTTTGTTTTACATTTTTGTTGAGCTTGAAATCCAAAAAACTCTCAAACTCCATGAATCTGTCAGATCTTTCAGACAGGAAACTATTCTTACGTCCTGTTCTTCTGTCTGTACCCGGCTGGCCTTAGGCAGATGGGTCCCTCCATATGAGCTGGGTTCTGCTCAAGGTTTCTTCCTGTTAAAAGGGAGTTTTTCTTTGCCATCGTCACCTTCAGGCTTGTTTCAGGCCGGGTTTTTGTAAAGCATCTTGAGACGATTTGTATTATTGACGCTATATAAATAAAACTGAATTGAATTGAATCAGTGAAGCCTGACAAAAGGACAACCCAAAGCTTAACTAATACCCAACAACTCAACAGTTATTTGGCCTTAACCTTTGCCTGCACAGTTCAATCATTTCCGCTACGGCCCATGCCATTTCTGCCCTGTCAGTTCCTAGGTTTGCAGATTTTACCGCGCCGTCCCTCGTCTCATCCCCTTTGAAGGACCGGCTGGTTGGCCGTTCATATTTAAACGTCATGCCGCCATCACTCTGCAGCGACTGGAATAGAACAACCGAACCTGTTGCGACTTGTGCTCATCGTTAAAACGAATTACCTTTGAAATATATAGTTAGTGAAAAGTTTGTTTTGTGGTCCGTGAGTTGGACGTCTCACTTCGACACCTTTTGGTTCACCCTGGCTACATATTGTTTGTTCAGACACATTTAGGACTAGGGTGTTGTTCATTGATGTGTTTTGATTTAGGATAAGGAGATGTCTTTTGAGTTTTCATTTTCAGAAAGGACTCGGCCTAGATGTTTAGTTTAGTTTTACAAAAAAGTTTAAAAGCCAGAAGGTGTGGCATTAGATTACCAGAAGCAGAAATGTAATTAATGACCTGCCGCATGTAGAGAGCTGCTATAAAAGGAAACCTAGTTGCAGCAGCGTGTCCTTTACTTACGGCTTCATTTAAAGCTGGAGCTGATAAATGTTAATCAACAGCTACTCTTTACTGAAATCTCTGCAACGGAAACCAGAAGTCATCTGTGCAGGGACGCAGCCAAGAGGGAGGGTTTGTTTTTTGTCCTCGTCTGACAGCAGAGAGACGTGGACGAGGTAACACACTCTGGACCAATCACAGTTGCTGTTGTTGTGGTGTTGTAGCTACACTTTCTCTGCAGGCCTAACACAGAATCATAAATCAGGGATAAAACCGGGATTAGCATGACTAGCAGTGAAAGTGACATGAATATCCGTGCAAACAGTGACTCAATCAATCAAGACTTATGTAACGATGACAGCCCGCAAAGACAAATCTGGAAACCTTGATTGATTGGAGGCACGTAAACCTGTTCGATGCCCTATCTCGGCCTCATTTCTGCCAGTAAGCTGTCTTCTTATTATCGTACGTTTAAGTGTTTTTGTCAGGGATAGACCGACAGGAATCTGACGATGACGCAGGAGCCTCCTAACGCTGGCACGCCGCTAAGCCAAAGAAAAGCAGAGAACACGGAAGGAGAGCCGCCGATCCACCTTCGCCCGGGTCACACAGGTGCGCATTTGCGACCTCGTTGCGAGTTCCCACGCCGGCGTCTCGTCCCGCGCCGCGAGGAAGCTCGTTGAGGATGGTGTGATATACGAGCGGCCCACCTTCCTCATCCTTCCCCCCCCCCCCGCCGCCCCGACCCCGACCCACCAGCAGCTTTCATCTGGAGCGGATTAGAGACATTAGCACTTTCTTATCTCTACGCCTTCCTCCACGTCTTTCACCACCACCACCCCCCCTCCTGTTCCTCCCACACAAGGCTTCATTTCTTCATCTGCATGTACCCGTGCATTCCTAAAATGACTCCAAAACGTGCTGAGGAAAAGAAAGAAAAGCAAGGTGTTGTGTTTTAATTAAGAAGTTGACAAGGAAGGTGTGAACGTCGAGGGACAAGAGCCGGCACTGCCATGTTTTGTTATTTTTTAAGATTATTATACTCGTATTAAGAAATATCTGGCAGCGATTCAAGAATATAAATCAACAGGCAGGCTCATATTTTCATATGAGCGCTGGCCAAGTCCACTCTGCTCTGTTTGAACACACAAAGTATGTGGCTTGGTTAAGAGGGAAGAGGAGTTGATCAATCAAAACCCCGACAGCTCACATACATACACAAACACGCACATAGGTTTCGTGCGTTACATTAACAAGTGACCCCCGCTACGACGTCCAAACCAGGCCGTGTTTCTGCACCGTTGTTTGGTAGGTTGTGCAACAGACAGGCGTATTTACGGGAGAGTTTTAGCACGAAGGCTAAAATTAACCCAGAGCTTGTAAATGCACACAGAGCAAGAACATTAATACCGCTCATTAATCTTGAGTCGATGGCGGGTTAGGGCTGTCCTTATTGGGAAGAGATATCACAGCGTGCTCAGCGGGAGTACGTGTTGCAGAGCCTGGGGCCGTGATGGGGATTTAATCTCCTCCATCCATCTCTATTAAAACAGCTCCGGATAGAGCCACGAGTTTTGACACCGGCACTGACAGAAGTACAACGCCGCCGACTCCAAAGATCACAGCGGACGGACAGTATCGGGGCAACGAGCGAGAGTAATGAGGTCGGCTGAGCGGGCGAGCTGCGCTTTAAGCTGCGACCACCCCGGCGGGAAATGTCTCCCCCGCTGTCCTTCATCGAAACACACAATTGTTGAAGTTGTGAGGACGGTGAGTATTCAAGAGACCTCACTTCAGTCAGCAAAAAAAATAAAATAAAAAGACCAGGAGGTGTAGCGTTAGATCACCAGATCTAGAAATTTGATTTATGACCGTGAAAGGAACCCTTCTCTGTTCTTGTTGGTCTAGGGCAGTGGTTCCAAAAGTGGGGGACGCGACCCCTAGGGGTGGCGCAGAGCCACTGTAGGGGGGGTGCAGGACACAGATGGAATTAAAGGGTATCAATTTCACTGTTGGTAACATGATAGGGACGGGATAGAGCAAATAATAAATGGAAACGGGACGGAGCCGGAGATTAAATTAAAAAAATGACGCTGCAATGCGGTGAGTACGCCCAGGTTTTGACAACAACATGGGGAGCAGGATGGGATTTGAGAGGCTTTGTCGGGATTTTGCAGGACAGGAGGGGCAGTCATGTGATCGGGACATGATGGGAGTATTTTTGTGACAACTGATGTGTCACCCTCTACATCGAATGAATAAATCAATAAAAAAACACACTGCTAGCAATGAGATGGACAATTTTTTGATGGGCTCCGATGCAAACGCAAATGGCGTGAAGATTTTTTTATGTACCAAAGGGGGTCCCAGCACAGAAAGTTCGGGAACCACTGGTCTAGGGTTAGGGCACATAGTAGCCTACATTGCAATTCTGCTAACAAATGTTTATTGAAAGTTACTTTTACTGAAATGTCTGCAACAAAAAACAGAGAATACGCCTGGTTGGTTGGTGCATAGTGAGAGACGTTGTGAAGGAAATTCACTTTTTGACCAATCACAGTTGGTGCTGACATTTCTCAGGAGTAAAATCCAATCCACCAGTTCGTCATTTCTTGTGCTATTCCATTTACCGACTTGCATTTCATCCAATTTTCATCAAATCCTCACAAATGGCAACGAAAGGACCATGAAATGCAACTTTTAGTTGCTCTTCTGCATCAGTACGAAGCTTTAGCCGCTTTTAGCTCCTACTTTGGCCTTTATATGGCACAAATACTCTTCTGAGGTGGTAAATTTTCAAAAATTAGCAATGAAGCACCTTCATGAGATCTAACTTACTCTTCTTCAGCTACAAAATCAGAACCAAAACTAATACCAGCAATTACAGGTGAGTATCTGGTCGTTACAGACCTTAATGACGTGAGTTTACCACATATGTTCCTAACAAAAACCCAACTTCCCAACTGAAGACGCTAGTTGCACTTTTTTTGTTGTTGTTTTTTGGATGTTTTATGATCTGGATGACTGAGAACCCTCACAGATATCAATTATATCACCAAGATGTGAGCAATGAACATGCTCAAATGCACTACAATAGATCCTGTGGTGTGAGCTGGGGGTAGGTCGTGTCTGTACATTGTGTTCAAATGTCTTTCTAAATTAGGAAATCTTTTAACAAAACAAAATTACTAATGTTTTATTATCTTAACAACAAGTTTCCTCTGTGTTCAGATCTGTCTGCCTTCACGTAACCTTAAATACCATCAACATACCGTCAGCGAAAACTCATGATTCACACTTTTGCAGACCCACGTGGACACACAAGTACACACACACACACACACAGAAAGGTTAGCTGAAGACAATCGCCTGGGTTCAAGTCCAACCCAGCTCCACCCGCCTCTCTCACCAGGGCGGGAACATCGGAGCAGGGGTCGGCATGCCGGGTCGGACCATTGCGGAGTGGCCGGGCTTTGAAGGAGGCCTGTGGCAGGGAAGGGTTTTCGGGAAGGGGAAGTGCTCGGCTGGAAGTTTTAGATATCAATGGAAAAGGCTTTCTCCGCTACGCAGGGCAGCAGAATGTCTTTCCTTTATCTCCGAATACTTATCCCACCACAGCGGAAAGACGGAGTCAAAGAAACATGTAGCAGGAATATTTCCAGGAAGGCTCGGCCTAAACAACTGCAATCCAATCCCTGCAGCGGAAGACGCTTCTGGAATTTGTTGCTAGAAACAAAGCAATGACATAGTGCACGGATCAAGCATAACATTATGACCACCTTGTTAATATTGTGTTACTTGTGGTGACTCATCAGAGAATGGACATGGGCTTTCTGAGGGTGTCCTGCAGTGTCTGGCAACAGAATGCTGTTAGCGGGGGCTGCATCCTGTTGGGGATGGCTGCTGCCATCAAGGAGTGTCATTGCTATGGGGTGGGGGTGCCTGGTCTGGTCTAGGTGGGTGCTACATGTCTAAGTAACATCAAAACCAATGAATGAAGCCAGGTCCAGAAGTTTCCCAGCAGAACACTGAACTGTCACAAGATGGTTTAAATGTTATTTACTTCTCCTGGTCATAATGTTATGGTTGATCGGTGCATGTATCAAGTCAAAACTGTGGTGAAATATGTAGTGTGACTAAAATAATGTTTTCAGTGGCTGATGGACGTATCACGGTCACCCCACAGGAGCACGTGTTGGAAGAAAGTCTGCTGACCCCAAGTATCCCACGATCCGCGAGCAACCTGGCTAAACCACAAGCGCAACCTCTGGCTCTCCAGCTGTTTGCTCTAGAACATAATTATATTTGCACAAACTTCAGCGGGGGCAAAGTTTAAGACTCACTCTCACACCAGAGATAACTCTGGAAATGTGCGTTCTCAGTGGCAAAGCCTGACGGAGCCGTCCCGGCGCGTCCACTTTTGGAGCGACGACCCCCTTAACTTCCCCAACCTCAAGGTGGTAGCACCAGGCAAGACAATGGGACGGAAAAACACACGATACAATGAGAGGAAGCTTTTGGTTTAAACTCATGCTGCTTTCGCTCGAAGCCCACGCCACTGAAAACACAGCGAAGAGCAACAAAAGATACGACTGAGCCAGCTGCTAGCGACACCGTCATGCTACACAGAGTTATGCTAGTCGCTCAAATGCTCATTGACGGGGGGGTTTGGACGTATATTGACTGCTTTTATCACATGGCAACAGGTGAAGCTAATGCCCATGATAAGGCTGGGCGATAAACGATAACGATATATATCGCGATACAGACGTGATCGATATCAATAGAAATTACGTCCGATAGAATGTTTGATTATTTCACTTTAACTCTGTTAGAGAAAAATAGAACTGCAAGTCATTCTGGGGGATGTAGGCAGAGCAAGGGCTTTAGTCTCTCGACCAATCACGGACCAGCTAAGCCACAGAATGGCGTGGAGTGAAAGCAGAATATGAGAGCGACAGCGCAAGAGGAAATTGTAGATAAAAATTAAAGATGACGTTACCAGTTTGGTAAAATTTTGGTTATTTTAAGTCAGACATGAGTCAGACTGATGTTGTCTCTAACTTGGTGGTGAGTGAGCAGATTAACTGGCTCTTGTCTCTCTTGATTAGTCGTGTAAGAGTCGGTTAAGTTTGGTTTCTCTGCGGCCGAGTGAGTGGCTGCTGACTCGGTTAATCAGGGATCCACGAGCAGCGGTTATGAGTCGGTTAAGTTTGGTTTCTCTGCGTATTGTTTGCTGGTCCAGTCTGGTCGTACGTTTAGTTTCTCTGCAGAGTGAGATGGAAGATGTTTGAATGGAGCCGTTTATTGATTATCAATCAAACGTGGTAGGACTCAACTGAGCCGCTTAAACAGACTCTAGATTTATGATTCGAGTCGTCTTTGATGGACGGTTATATGAACCGAATCTTTTTTTCCACCACTACTGAATTAATTAAAAATGAATGAAATTTAAATGCTATTGAATATGTCATTGTTATCATTTTTAAAAAATTAAAATGACGGATAAAACTGGGTTATGATTTTTATGACCTAGCCTAGTCTAGCGCACTGCAGCAGAGCCACGCGACAAAACAAAAGAAATAACGGATGCGGCTTAGCACAGTTGAGAAGTCTGAGTAGAATAGGTTAAAAAATGAATCAATAATTATCGATATCGACTGATATGAAACACTGATATCGCGATACATTTTTCAGCCGTATCACCCAGCCCTAGCCTGTGATCAGGACCGTTTCAACCTTAACTCCTGGTAGAGAAGCACTGACCATAAAGCTTGGTTTATACTCCTGCAACCAGTCTGGCTATGCAATGTACACAGTGATCAAGTGGAAATTATCACAGATGCGTTACTTTTAGTTGCAAACGTTAACTAATCTCAAACAATATTTCAAAATCCCACAAAGACGTCTCCTCCTTCATGTCCCCTGAGCACCAACTAACCAGTCATTCGAGAGCTGCAAAGAAGAAAACACTTTTCTCCTTTCCAGTTTCACAATCTAATTTAATAACGGGTTGGTCAATACGAGGTCCCAGCATGATGCAGTCCTCAGGAGCCCGCTGCCGGTTCATGCAGACAAAAAAAGTCTCACACTCGTATCTGATGTCTCCCTCGATTATGTTTTCACTGAACCCTCTGTCCTCGCCTCCGCCACAGCCGCCGGAGACAACAAAGCTCTCTCACCTCTCGGACCTCTGCTGTCCCGGTGAGGCTGACCGCAACCTGTCCGGGCGCCGGGTCGCCTTACCCGGCTTTACCGCGTGGGAGCGGATACCGAGCCGGGCTCACAGAGACCCATTCAAAGCCTCGCATATGAAATGTCTTCCTCTGCGGCGATACCTTACACTTCATCTGCATATTCACATATTCAGGACCCGGCGCTCACTTCCTGTCTGCTGCAGATAGAGGGAACGAGAGGGCACAGGCGGAGCCGGCGTGTTTTCATTAGTCGTCAAAGGGTTTTTTGTCGTTACAGCTAGGAGACCAGCCGAGGGGGAAGCGCAACGTCTCCTCCTCGAACTGGACGGGCAACAACACTGAGACGATCAGGCATAACATTATGACCACCTTCCTAATGTCGTGTAGGTCTCCCTTGAGACTCCAAAAGAGTTGTGACTGATCAGAGAATGGACATGGGCCTTCTGAGGGTGTCCTGTTGTTAGTGGGGGGTCTTTGAGGGGAGGGGCCTCTGTGGATCATCCCACAGATACTTGATCAGTTTGGGATCTAGTGAATGTGGAGGCCAGGTCAACACCTTGTGCTGTTCTTCTTCCTAAAGTGTTTTTGTGTCTGCATCCTGCTGGGGATGGCTGCTGCCATCAAGGAGTGTCATTGCTATGGGGTGGGGGTGCCTGGTCTGGTCTAGGTGGGTGCTACATGTCTAAGTAACATCCACACCAATGAATGAAGCCAGGTCCAGAAGTTTCCCAGCAGAACAATGAACTGTCACAAGATGGTCAACGCTATTGACTTCTCCTGTCAGTGGTTTTAATGTTGTGGCTGATCGTTGTAAATATCTTGTTGCTGCACTTCATTTGGGGCTATTATTTAGCCAGACATAGATATGTTGTGGAAAGCAATAATAATAATAAGATAAATATAAAAAGAAAACGATTGCCACCTTAACTGCCATTTCAGGAATTCTGCCGGGACCTGCCCATTACGTAGCCGACACGGATCACTGCTCAAATCCGACAGCAAGTATCAACAGACGCACACATGGAGAAATGAGAGCTGCTATTGTGTCTGTGACAATCTCCCAGCGCGGTTACACTTGTAAGCAAACAACAACATACCACAATGACACTCCTGGTGCTCGGCCAAGTCAGCCCTGGCAGCCGCTCCTCTCGTCTAATCACAGGCTCATTGAAGGGCTGATGGTTTTTTTATAGTGTTTTCTGTTCCTGCATGCGGAAAATGTCTGCAGACGTTAGGGCACATATCAATCAATCAATCAGTCAATCAGCCCATGCGTTCGTTTCCCACCGCTTTCAAACGCTTGACGTGTACGGCCATTTTCGTTCTGGTCCTTTTTCCTCGGGATCATCCCTTGAGGTATGACAACGCTCTGGATTCCTTAAATGTCTTGGCAGATAAAACAATTACGCCTTGTGAGGGAGGCTTCACACAGGTGACTTGAATTAAAAAAAAAAAGGAAAAAAAAAGAAGAAGAAGCAAGTTCTTCCTTTTGTAGAGAACCAAAGAGATTAGTTGGTCTGATAAGAATCAAACACAGGACCGGTTTCCTGGACAAAAATAAAGACGAGATCATTTTTAAACCAAATGATCCCACGCTATGTGGACAAAACGGGGATAAAAATAATCCTAACTTGAGCCCGGCTTGGAACACACTCTGGGACTAGTTGGCGTCTGCTTCATTGACAAAAAACAAAGCAAAACAATAAGGAACACGCAACCGCCTAATGACAGGAGCTACCTGCTACATAAATCAACATGACGCGTTTAAGAAAGCCGACGCACGTACAGAAATCTGTTGCACCGCTAAAGCCCGACCTTGCATCCACGCCTCTGTAACTATGCTTTTAGGTTTTGTGTTTGCAAACGTGTTATTTTTTTATTCTACCATTGTATTTTTTGACCTATTTCTGTCCCTATGAAACCACAAAATTAGAGACTCTAGGAGGTCTGCCCCAGAATTTGAGAAACCCCTAACGCCATACTCTGCCTAAAGAAGGCTGGCATAGGTTATTTATACAGTAAATGTCATCATTTTGAATAGATACTGGCTCTAAATAGATAGAAAGATAAGTTATATAATATAAAAACGAGAAAGAAAATAACTAAAGAGAGCTATATATAACTTTTGTGTATTTTGTATATTCATGTAGTGGGAGTGAATGGGGCACCGAAATGAGCCTCTAAATAAGGCATTATAACTTCCTCTATGAGATTATTTTTGATTGATTGCCCTTAATTTAAAGGGGTCCTACTGTTTTTTTACAACCTGGACCTTAGTGTTTACTCACCCATATAACTTTTGCGTAATTTGTAATCCTTTGGGAGATATTTAAAGCTGCGTGTATCCATACAGTGGGAGTGAATGGGGCACCGAAACGCAGCCTCTAAATAATGCAGTATCTGCTACGAACCTCGTTCATTTCACTATGGTTCGTCCAAAATCAGAAAAAAATATGTTTAGATTTATGTCAGAAATAAGGTCCAGGTTGTAAAAAAACAGTAGTTTCTCTTTAATAACGACTAAAAGAACATGTTGTGTAGATGTTTTCTATTGTAATCCAAAATGGAGACGCCCAACATGGTTTTGCCCTCAGTTTAAATGCTGACAGCAAACACTAAAGCAATTGCGACTAAAAGTTTTATGGTATTTCACACCGCAGAAGGTATTTAGAAAGTCCTAAATCGTTGAATAACATAAATTTGACACTCAAACATAAAAGTTAAACATTCAAAGTGGCTCAGGATTGAGGTCTTTAACTAAATTAGACTTTTTTTTCCCCCCCCAACTTCTTTCAGTGGCAAAAAAGTGTTATTGGTAGGCTAATTATTACAATTACACACTGTGAGTATGCACGTAAAACAAATCCCACCACTGCCTTCCAAACCATTGTTGTGGTTCCGCTGCTCTTTTAGGTGTAAGTTTCCAAATACTGGCTGCGTTTCAATAACTCATGCCTCAAAGTGTTTTCCTAAGCACAGTGCAAAGACTGAATCAGCGTCATAATCCTAATTCGCCTTGAGAAGAACAAGGCTTCGGCATCGAGGACTTGTTAAATTACGACAAACGCTGCAACATCCACGGCGTGATCCATAAATCTGAGAAAATACGGAGCAGTAGCGCCGAGGCTTCACATGCGGTTACGGCGCGCCGTATTTTCTTACTCAGCCCACAAGTCAAAGTCAATAACGGAGAAGAGAACCATCTCTAACCATAAAACAGGGCTGCGACGCTACAGCTAACCATGACTGAAGCCTATGTTAGAGTGCATGTGTTGTTGTTGCGGCTCTCCCCAGGGCAGCGAGGTGCCGACTGACACTCTGGTAATGCCTCCATGTCTCTTAAACCTGAGCAGGGTCTCAAAATAAAGACGTGTCACCGAAGAGAAAGAGAAGAGAGAGAAACATCTGGCTCGGAGATGTACTCTCTCTTTTTTAGGACTCGGCTGCCAAGTTAAGACACAATCCAGAGAAACAAAAGCAACAGCAGACGTCCAAACACCCACATTTTTTATTAAATAGGTCAAATATTAAATACTTGAAAGATACTTGAGATGTATCTTAACACTACGACAGTAAAGAAATAGGATGTTGCAAGATTTTTACAAATTATATTCAAACTGAATGTTCCTTAAGGTTGGCTCCTCGTAAGAACAGAGAACTAAACAGGAACGTCTGTAAAATATTGTGCAACTCAACTGAAGCTTTACATTTTAGTTTTGATTGCTGTGTGATCTATTAAAGCTGCAGATTAGGGGTGTGTTCCACCCGAGCAAAAACAAGCATGAGTCCATGTAAAACACGTTTCCGTGTGTCATGCAACACTTCTCTGCCGATACGTGTTTGACTTGAAATCACAGTTAGGGATTATTTTTGATTGATTGTTCTTAATTCAAAGGGGAACTACTGCTTTTTACAACCTGGACCTTATTTCTAAACATAAAATATGGTGGTTTACTCACCCATATAACTTTTGTGTAATTTGTATTTGTTCGGGAGATAATTAAATCAGCGTATATCTATATAGTGGGAGCGAATGGGGCACCGAAAAGCAGCCTCTAAATAACGCATTATAACTTCATCTATGTGATTATTTTTGATTGATTATCCATAATTTAAAGGAGAACTACTGTTTTTTACAATCTGGATCTTATTTCTGGCATAAAATACGGTCGTTTACTCACCCATATAACTTCCTTTAAGAGATAATTAGATCAGCGTATATCCATGAAGTGGGAGTGAATGGGGCACCGAAACGCAGCCTCTAAGTGACGCTAATCTGCCGCAAAACTCATTAATTTCACAAATATTTTGTTATCGTACGCTGGTGCTACTCCTCTTTAACAGTAAATTCAAATTTTACAGCCTTGCAAATGTGTCTTTTTTCACATTTGACAATTTCAAGTTAAAAACATTTTTTATATTTATAAAATTTGGATTTTTTTTCTGATAATTTACTTAAACTGTTAATATGGTGAAATGACTGTTTTTTTTCACAAAAAAACGGTAGAATAAATATCTGCATTTTTTACCTCATTAAGTTTGTTTTCACATTTTATATAATTTTTCTCAGATATTTAACATTGTCTTTAAAACCATGTCTGAAGATTTTCCTCTCACATCTATAAATATTACTGTAACTACGCACTGCAAACAATCCTTTATATCTTTTAATCACAAACAATAGAACCCCGTGTCCAGCCTAAATAGTTTTGCCTCATTTGTCATCTTTTCTACATGTTCTTCAACCAGTTAATTCCAGATTTAAAGTTTGAGACTGTGTTTTAGAGCCGCACCTGTGAAGCTGATTGGACGACATGTGAGAAATGTGGTTTCTTTCGGGAAATTCGCCAAGATCTGAGCTGCGCGTCTAAGTCTGGTAACACTTCATTTGGAATTCATTATGAGGCGTGTTTCAACCGTTACACAGATTTAACTGGATAATATTCTCAACAAATGCCTTAATTACTGTTAAATTATTCATCCTTTAAGGTTATTTTGTTGTCAGTATCTTTAACAACAGATGCGACAGCGGACTCTAAACAGCTGGTTTTTCTGGCTGCACATTCAACCCGACAGGATAAAGATTGCGCCAGATCTTAGCCGAAGCATCAACAGTTCCTAACAGAGACACTCCAGACCAGCAACTTCAATCAGCACACATTTGGTTTGAACTTCTCCTGCCTTCAAATGGAGCTTGCATGTTAACAGTGGCAAGTCATGTACACATAATTCTTGGTGTTCTAGTCGTGATATCAGTTGTGAGTTGCAAGAACTTCGGTGCTAGACAAATATCTACGTCTGGACGCCTTTGACGTTCACAGCACAAATCGACAGGTGACGTCATGCAGGAAATGCAAAAACAATCCAGGCCAAAACCGTCCCTCCAAAGTGTCCAATTGCAAAAAAATTAAAAATTAAAATTTGATAAAATTGGCTAATGTGTACACTAAGAGTTGTGGACATAACACCGAGACCCAGAACTAAACAACAGATGTCAGCAAAGCTTAATTTTCTTTTAAAATTTTCAGGATTTTCATAAAAAATTTTATGAAAAAATAATGTACTTGTTCTTCCTTGCACTAAAGGCTTTATTTATAGGTTATTAGGTTAATATGTTGCTGGTCTGGCCCACATGAGATCAGCCCCTAAACTAAACCAAGTTCGACACCCCGGACTATGCTGGTTAATATTGTAACCACCTTCGAAGACCATCCTGTGCATTTGTCAATTCATGCTTAAAGACCAATAAAAAGAACTTGGAAAGTCGTATGAAATTCTGATAAATCCAATTTTTCAACCGTTTCTTAGAAAAAAATCTGCAAAGGCATCTCTTCCGTTTAATTTGCAGGGGGTAGTTAGTTTATATTGCCAAAACAAACAGCAAAGTTATGGGAGTTATGTGCTTGAAACAGTTTCGGTGTATTCCCACAGCAGCGCCTCCACACGCCGAACTGGCTGCCGTTACCGACAGCACCGACTCAGCCTCGCACCTGTGAGTGTGTGTGTGTGTGTGAAGACGGCGTAGAGGTTCTGGCGAGCGGCGGCGTGTGTTTTTATTCAAGTTCCACAGTTTACAGCCTCTCTGCCCGAGGCACGACAGTTTAATTTGACTGTAATAAGATCAGAACGACAGATCGGTTTCACTGCACCGGGGGCGGGACGTTTGACTTTTATTACAACAGGCATCACTTGGAGACTATTATTGTAAACGTTTAGCTGTGGCGGTGGCCTGCGCCGGCCACACATGTCTAAACACTCCCAGCTTAAGTTACCGCGCCAGAGCAGATATTACCATACCAGTGGCGTGGGGACATAGGAAAAAATTCAGCATGGGAAGATGAAAAAAAAAAAATCCCAGGTGTGTGAATGCGTGTGTGTTGGTTCTCACTGTCCGGTCAGGGGAAAGTGTGAATACAGGCCTGGTGTAAGTTTGTGTATCTATGGCTTCTTTCCCATCATTATGTTCATAATTGAGGGAAGGAATGTTTAAGGGGGGTAGGGGGGGGCTGGGAAAGTCAGAGGACCCCTTAAGATTTGCCACTTGGCGACAGCTATACCCCGACAACCTGTGATGAGTTCACCTACAGCAACGAGAGAACCCGAAACACGGCTGGAGAAATACACGCCGACACAGAAAATTACAAACGCCCACTCTTCTTCCATGTGTCACTTCTTGCTTAACTCTCAGTAATCGTTTTGTGTGTGTGTGAGAGAAAGACGAGTGTGTGTGTGTGGAGGGAGAGAGAGCAGTAAAGAAAACAGCCGAGTGTTTTCTTTGGAGTTTTCTCCACGTTGCACACACACACAGATTATCTCCTGACTGATCGTGTTCGGCTCTCTGTTAGATGGCGCTAATCGTTGCCCTCACCGATAAACGCAGACTTGCATCGCGCCGAAGAGGGCCGCTCTAAAAAGCGGTTAGCAACGGGTCAGAAAGGAGCTCGCCACGGTTTCATCCTAAAGAAAACAGCTCTGAGATGTCTAGGACTTCAATCGTTTTCCGCAACGTCACGTCAAGCTGACATGATCGGGTGATTAATCAATTTAGGGAATTTATTAGCAAGTTTTTTTGTGCTCCAATCAATCCGATAAAGTACGGTCCAATCCTTAATAAACAATATTGTATTTTAGGGCCTTACTAGCTCGGGCTTCTTCCAGTTCCTCCTGCAGATGTTCATTCAGATGGGGTTCTATGAAGTTTGGAGGGAAGCTCCAGGCTCTTTGGGCTCCTTGTTGAGATCCCTAAGTCGATTCCTGAGCAGTTTCTGACTGGATTCAGTCCAATAAATCTTTCCGTCAAAGCTAACGTAGTGTGGAGAGGGTAGCTGGTACCTTGTGTTCTCCAATGCTGCCATAAACTCCCTAACCCCCTCTGGAAGAGTCTTCGTCAAGTCACTAAACGTCCACATTGCAGAATTTACAAATGCCTTCATTTTCCAGAGTAAAGTTCTTCCAAACAAGTTCTTCTTCTCTTACTCTTTGATTTTTGTCAGCTTTAACGCTAGCCAACTGCCATTAAAACAGAAGAAGAAGAAGATGTTTTGACACTGCAGGGACGTGGTTTAGGTTTACTGCAGACCTTTAAAAGATCGAGGCTCTCCGATGTCATCCGAAGCCCGATGCCGATCCATTTGTTTCTTAAAGTGCTTGGATACGCCCCGATGCTTGATATTAATCGGGACATCCCTAGAATTTATTGACAGCAATGCAATAATTATGAGGAAGTGCAGTGATTTTAGCCGCTCACATGTGAGGTTTCTGGTCTGGCTTTAATTATAAATTAAATTATTAACTCTACATTTAATTTTAGAGCCTCATCAGTAAATAGGAAGACCGACATTTTCAGACTACATTAATCTGTATCAGACCATGTAAGGATGTTGAAAGTTAACAAAAAAAATACATTATTTAATTTAGAGAATTAATACCAGATGATCCATTCTTGTTCTCACATAAACTAATCAGCCTGAAAAATCCAGCATCGGATCGATTTAATTGAAACAATAATCAAGCGGGTAATGATTTGGCTGTAGCTGCGCAGACATCCCCGCCGTTGTCTTTTCTTTATTTTAAGTGGTGACACCACCGTTGGCTGATTTACGCGATAACAAATACGATGAAACCGGCTCGGACTCAAACAAAAACAATTACAGGAATCCGTCTGTGAGCTCAGGAAGACCGAGGGGTTACAAGCTTTGAGTCAACAGTTGGAAGCCGGCGGCCTCCTGACAGTTCAGCGCTCATCTGCCTCACCTCCCCCCAAACCGTCTGTCCGTCAGCCCATCCCACCCTGCCAGACGCCAGCGCCGATGATTGATGGCACGGTGGAAAACTGAAAACCATTCTTCTCTGCGACAGAATCAACGTTCGCGAATAACAGAGCCACGGCGGCCATTTATCACACTTTGCTACCAGGTTCTCACACTGCCAGAGACGTTTCGCGCCTCCCCTGTTGATACCGCCGCTAATGACGATAATGAGGGAGAGTAATCATGATCTTAACTGCAATCCAGCAGCAGCCCCAAGGCAAGCGAGGATTCGGGCTTTCAAATCTGCGACAAAGAAGGAGCTAATTTCTCACCTTTTCTTCCCTTTGTGAGGAGCAGACACTTTGTCAATAGGCATGATTCAGCTGCTTTAACGGGTTGAAAACAAGCACCGAAGCACTTAGAGACAGCTTTTGAACTTCACCTGCCACCGTAGGATTCTTAAACCATATGAAAACAACACATTTTGAAGCCTTTCCAGCTACTTCTTCTCAGACTCCCGAACGTTTCCCCGAGACTTTAAAACAAAGAATATCTCAATTTTCCACTGCGGCGGAGACGGAAAAAGTGAGAAGCGAACGGCAGAGACAGGAAGGCCGAGAGAAACAATGACCGAGTGCTGATAGTTTGATTAATGATCTTTTTTCTGTTTGCCACTCATGTGTCTGGCAGCAAGCGAACCGCTGGAGCGAAGGTACCGGTAGACGGGGGCCGCACACTTACCTCATGATTCAAACACAAGGATTCAAGAATAAACGAGTGAATGGTGTTTCATTTATTTGTTTAATAATCATTACTCATGTTTTATTCTGGTCGGATACGGCCTAAAGTATGCAGACCACAGATTTTTGTTTACTTTTGGTCTAAGGGAAGTTTTTTTTATGTGTTGATCTAGGCCCAAGGTCTCCAAGCATGCAAAGTATTCTAGGCTTCCAACTTTGTGGCAACAGTTCGGGGAATGGCCTTTATTGTTTCAACAGGACAATGCCCACATGTGCAAACCAAGACCCATGAAGAGATAGTTTTCCCACATTGGGGTGGATAAAGTTGACCGACCTGCAAAGCGCTCTGCCTTTAACCCCATTCCAACGACGTCCGGATGAACTGGAATCTCGACATCGGGCGTTGATCTCAATTATTATTACAAGACTCTCCGTCTATTCAAACACTTCACGTCACTGCCTCAGTTGTAGTTATAATTGCTTTTTCTTGACAGGGCTTCCATACACTCGACTGAAAACCAAACAAACTAACGCGGCTGCCTCAATTTCCTATTTGAATTTAATAATATCTTTATTTTTTTAACGCAGAACACTTTAATCTTCGCGCAATTATCTCCCAAAGCTGATCGTGCAACTGCGCCTACCCACCTGTTATTGCCATCTCCGCCATTCATCCCACATGAAAAGCCGCGTCCAAATATAAATTGATTCGCTCATCGCCCTTCGCTTGGATGACAGTTCCGAGCTGAGGTGGTTGCCTAAGGAACGCTTTCCTAGCCCAAATATTTGAGTGAAATAAGCTGAACATAAAAACAATGCTAGTGTGTGGACGTAGCTAGCTAGTCCTGAAGTTATTGCTCTTATAGTTACGACAGTGTATCACAACCTCTGGGATTGAATTGATTCAATGCACAGGGTCTCAATTTGATTTCATTTAACCCTTTAAGGGGCGAGGAACCATTTTAAATTGGGTCCCATTGTCTCGCGAATGCCCTGCGATGGACTGGCAACCTGTCCAGGGTGGACCCCGCCTCTCGCCCAATGACAGCTGACCCCACGACCCTTAACAGGAATAAGTGGTTACAGAAGATGAATGAATATCTCGCAAATGTCAAATGTCGTCTGCAAAGTACACCTCTGCATGAACGCTGAGTGTTAACTGCTTTATTAGGTACAACACAAAGAAGAAGTGTCCTAATGTTGTCTAATGTGATAATGCACCTAAAGGTCTAAATACATGTTTATATTTTAAGGGCAAGGAACCATATATGGTAACCTGACTGAGCTTGACTTTCTTCATGAAAAAAAGTCTTCTTATGCCCCACAATATCTCTCTAGGGTTGAACTATTTCAGTGGGTGTCCTATAGAGGCGTAAAGCTCTGGCTGTCTTAGGCATTGGTTCCCAAACTTTCCCATGCCAAGGCCCCCCCAAACAGCATCAGCTTCTGGCCGGGGACCCCATTTACAAACCCACGGACAATGCTACAAAATATGTAAGAAACGTCATCTTTTATAATGCTTTTTCTTACTTTTATTCACTATTCAATCATTATTACTTTTGTTTAGCATAAGTGCTGCCTCATATTTTCTGATTTTAGTTGGCCAGTAGTTCTTGTTTTTTGCAGCAGCAGCAGCAGCAGTGTCCTCCATGACAGGGTTGCTGGTCTGTTCCTTCGGTCTCTTTCTTGTCAAAAAACTGTTCATTTTGCGCTAGCTACATGCTAGTTACATGCTAACTACATGCTAGCTTGAGGAGCAAAGCAGCTTGATAAATGGCACAAACCGCCAGGTCTACACATACTATGAGGTCACGAACGATGTTTTGACTGGAAAGCAATTAGAAAGATGAGCATGGCAAATAACATTTAGACATATTAATAATAATGTGTTAAATATAATGATTTAAAAAATAATTAAATTAGATTTTATAATAATGGTTAAATATAATTTGATTATATATTTTTCATTTTTCTGATTTTTCCCTCCAATTGTCTGAGGCCCCCCAGCGCCCCCTGGCGGCCCCCTACCGAATTATTTTTTCAGTGAAAGGTAAAAATAAAAACATTGCTAGTGCATAGACATACCTAGATAATCTTGAAGTAACCATTGTCTCTGAGAGACAACACCGTCAAAGACCATGCCGCCACTTCATCTGCATCAAACCCAAAGCTATCAGCGTTACGGCTAAAGTATCGCCATCCAACCCAATTTCCAGAATCGATTCAATTCTGATTCCCAGGGTCCTGATTTGATACCAGTTCATTTAGAGATACTGCGATTGGGAAAACTATTTTACTTTTAAACTAAAAACTAACGTGTCATGGTCCAATAGATTTGCGTTACCTTCGCAAACTTTGACCTGAAGTTTCATATCTTGTATATGGCTTTTCATTTGTGCAGCATGCTGTTAAAATCTAATCATCTCTCAGGCCTGACGGTCCTCTAAGAGTTGGAGTTTCTCTCACATTTTGGGTCACTCTATCGACTCATCAAAAGCTCACAGCAAGATTTCTGACAAAAAGAGGGCTCTGTGGTGCAAGGACCTTGAACAAACTCCGGTCTATTATAAACAATGTCCACCACCCTCGACATGACACCACAGCCAGGTAGAGAAGTTTGTTCAGTGACCGGCTTCTGTCTCTGTCCCGCTCTGTGGACACGTTGAGGAGGTCGTTTCTCCCCCAGGCCATACGCCTCTACAACGCCTCCCTGTGAGGAACCAACTGGACTGTGGTCAAATTTAAACAAAAGAGGGCGTTTCCTTGCGGTTTTAGTTCAGCGTTGGTGAAGTGTATCAGTCACTCCCATTGGCCGCCGCCTCCAACTTGTTGTTTCCAGCTCAACTTCGTGCGACGCCTACTATCACGTCGCTATCTACTTTACATGCAGCCTGCACCGCTGCCAGTTTCTTCCTGAAAATCTGGACCTCGCTCACAAACAGACGCCGATCCCTGCAAAGCAATCTAAAGACATTTCTTTAGCTTGACGAATACCACAATGAGCAGCTGCACTCTGCGTTTCCTGTACCTGAACATCCCGCTCTCGATCTCTGAGAATAAAGGCCTGTTTGTTTGGTTGACAGGAGAAAAGGTAAGAGAGGCCCAACCCTTCATAACAGTATGACAGCATGATTTAAGGCTTCAATTAAAACACACAGCACGCACGCATACACGCGCACGCAAAGCAGGTACAGAAAGAAAACTGATGCTGTAATATGTGAGCTTCATTAAGTCACTGGAAAAAAGAAAAAAAAAAGAATAAAAACAATTAAGAGTCATCAAGATTAGTATCTAATGTCGTAACTCATCTCTGCCCTCGATTCAAACTCTTGTCTCTCCTTGTTTTTCTTCCACGATCATCATTCCACAACGTGTGATCCAAACAAGTGAGATCATGGCGGGCTTTTGTAAATAGATTGCCAAGCCTCAGATTACCCAACACACACACACACACACACACACACATTCCCTCAACCCAAATAATAAAGGCAACGGTGTCTTTTGGAACCATTTCAGATTGTGACACTGAAAAAAAAAAAAAAAGGAGGGAATTTACAGATTGTGAAACAACAATTATGAAGCCCTTCTTTCATCCCTAATGGACTTTAACACGATCATTTGTCTACAGCCGAGATGTGATTGTGAGCCCACGCCGGGAAGACGCACTGAAAACAAAACAGCGGCGTTACACAAACACGCCGTAAACATCCTCATGAATGTGTTGCATTTATGAGGATGTGAGCAGCAGCAGCAGCAGCAGCAGCAGCAGTCGGGACTTGTGTTCGCAGATTAGCAACGATGTTTGTTATGAGCAATGAGCTTATGTCACTGATTGAAGGAATAAGCTGCATCTTCTCATCCTGCGTGGGTGTTTTGGGGGGGGATAATTAAGAGGCTGCACCCGTGACAGAGGGAGAAGATATCATGACTGATTTTCTTTATGAAATCATCATCATCATCATAATGTCTAGGTGTTGTTTGTTTCAAAAAGGTGCCTGTTTCCCATGCGCTCCTGCTCGAGTGTATGTGCAGTCGGCGAGTGTACTCACTGAGATCCCTTTGTACACATGTTATAATGTCTGTGTAAACACCGCTGTGTACGCACACTGCAGAAAATAACAATGCAGACAAATCGCTGAGTCAACTGGGATGTGTGTCTCTGTGTAAACTCACTTTGACTAAACAGAGGCTGCGATATAACGCCTATTTGCATAGCGCACATTACAATCTACCTTATATACACCTAGATGTGGTGTGTCACATCTTGTTAACGCCACAGCACAAGTCGGAAAACTCCCACGGTGAAATTACAACGTCGATATCCGAGAGTCAAGCGGCAGACTGGAAAGAATTTGCGTCAAAAATGTCCACGTGAGGCTCCAAACGCGAGTCAATCCACGCAGACGTCCATGACGGATAAATGTCCAACTTCCCAGCAGAAATAAACGTGTTTACAGCTTCGTATTAGTCAGTTTGTCGACTTAATTGCTTTTATACTGCGTTACACACTCATCTAAAAAGACATCCGCTAACGCGAGCAGAGGAACGATGCAAATCCTGCACCAAACACTATATGTGTGGAAACATGGAGAAGGAAGCTGCACATCAATTATTTGTCAAAGTTATTAGACATTTAGCTGCAGCACACGAAGAAAAAACGAGTACTATTAAATGCTATCGATGGTGCTGAGGTGCTGCCTGTTTTTATACAGGCTATACATATCTCTATGTAGCACATGAGCCGTCTGTTCTCAGGTCAGCAACATAGATGTCATTAGTTTCTACTGTGTTTTTATTAGAGATGACATCAGAGACTAGTCGGAGTCGACTTTCGCCACACAGCAGTCGACTGTAGTGATTAAGGGGCGTGGCTGCTTTTGAGTCACAGGTCACTCATCGCCGGCCTCGCCTCCGCTCACGCGCCCACCTCTGTGAACGTTTTTTAGACCAGCAGGTAGTCAGGATGACGTCAGGTACTGACAAGATGGCGACGACCGGAACGCACAGGATCTGCCTCTACACACATGCAACTAAAAAAGAATCGGTATCAGAAGAAAAAGTGTTTATCGAGCGAGCTTTGGAAAGATTTCCTGGATTCGCTGATTAGTTTTAAGAAAGGGCCCTTATCCAAAAATAAAAAAAAATAAAAAAGCCAACAAAGAGAACATTTAGTTTCACATTTAGCCAACTTGTTTTTCTAAAAAATACTTCTACAGCACTCTAAAATGTGCAAGGATGATAATTACAGCGTCTAAATCGGGCAGGAATAATAAACCGCGTGCTGGCTTGTGGAATAATTCTGGAAACAAACAATAAAGCACACAATGAAATAAGTGACAGCTCGGATGATCGTATTAAAATACGAACAAAAGAGCAGAAAATGAGTAGAAAACGTATGACTCAGCATAAGGCACTCAAAAAGCGCCTTTAATCTATTTCTTTATTAGTCGACTTTAGCGGACTTGAACTTGAGATGCAGTCCAAACATGTCTTCCTATTTCTGGGTTCAAATCTCCCCCCACACATAAGTATGTATCTTAGATATGCATTTGGATATTTGCAGCCTCTAATTACAGGTTTGGTCTAATTACCAGAGGATAAAGGTGTTCATGCAGCGATACATTCTCACAAAAGCAGATTAGATGGAATTAGCTGATCGTGACACGGCGTCTACACAGACACCAGCGCTGCTTCAGATAAATCATTACAGAACATCCAGTATGAAGCTGATTATTATTGCCAAATGTCTCCCTGGAGGACATAGCAACGGGAAGATTGATGAGTTGAATAAATATTTAGTGTAATCCCTGGTTACCGTCGGCTCACCTCATCTCTCCCCTCTTACTAACTACACCAAACTAATTAAACAAATGATCGCAGCTTTTCGCGTCCATTGCGGTGAGTCTGATAACGACAAACACGCCACGGGCTACCGCCAATCACTCATCGCGGGGGTAAGAAATTAAATAAATAAGGCGCAGAAAGAGGAGGTGAGGGCGGCTGGAAGGAGAGAGGGGACGGGGCAGGGGCATGAGGAAATCTCAACTATTTTGCTTTATTTTTATGTCTTCTTTATTAATCTGAATGAATATTAAAATATAAGAGAAGCCTAAGAAGCCTTTGCATTAGGCCTGTTTACTTTCAAAATAGCTGCAATTTAACAAACTAACCTGCAGAGGGCTGCGTTCTAAGATGGCTTTTAAAACAAAAAAACTTCAGCTTGTGTTTGAATTGCATGCCGCAAATCTCTAAATTAATCTGTTCGGTCTGTTAATCTATGAATCACTTTGACTGCTAAAATGTTGAAAAATGCAAAAGCACCACCTGATTTCCCAGAAGGCTGGAAGGTATAATCAGTAATAGTTGCCAAATAGTTTCGGTCAGCAGCCATTTTTATTTCCCAACGAACTGTTTCAAGTCTGACCTGTTCTTATTAGGCGATACGTTTCTATATCAAGTAGAGTAATATTTAAATAGCTGGTTTGTAAAATGCCTAAAAAATACCAAATACTCCCGGGACAACATCATTGTATATAAATATGTTGAGTTTTTATGGATATTTAAATGAGAAAAGCAGTGAAATCTGACATTTGAGGCGCTGACACCAGAAAAACTTTGAGTTCTATAATAGAAAACATAAATAGAAAATAAAATGTTATATGATGAAAACTGTTTCTTTCTTTTGATGCTTTGGACAGAAATTTAACAGGATAACAGTTTCTAAAGCTGCACGCACAAGATGTTTAATTTACAATAATATAAAAAGCTAAAAAGGGACCAAATCATTCAATATGAGAAGCTGTAACCACAGATTATTAAGCAGTTTAATGCATGTTGTGCTATCTGATGATTAATTTACTAATTGTTCCACATTTAAAACCTTTACTAATTAAAACTTTTTCTATTTTTTTATAAATGTTTCCATCTTTTCTTTTTATGTTTTTGATGCAGAGCACATTTAACTGCCCCTAAACGTGACCGAGGCCCACTCCTCTTTTATACCTGACTGCTGAAACTCAAACTATCAGGGGAGCCGTCCACAGCAGCTCACTACTGCCACCTGGACACCACAGCTGAAACTGCACCCCCTCGGTTTGTTTTGGCTTCTGTATGCCACATGAACAAGACATTTGATGTGGAATATTTGGGGTTTGATTTAAGGCACAGACTTAGATGCAATCATATTTAGCTTTGTGATACTATTTATTGACTCAGTGTATTTGCTTAACAAACCTCAAAAATCCCCCTCCTCCCTCTCGCCCCTCTATCTTTTCCCGAACTGCATGTTTCCATGTGTTACAACCTTGCAGGAAAACAGAAAAAAAAAAGAACTGAGTCATGAGAGGAGCAGCAAAATATGACCCACAACCACAAAATATTCCCCGATTTTGGACGAGGAAAGTGCAGACTTGTTTCTCTTGGCACGGGAGACTCTATTCTTAAGCTAAAGTTCACTTTCAAATCCATCTACCCCAGGCGGGCTGCCTTGTGTGAAGGCCTAACCTTTTCAAAACAGGGGATCGGCCTGCTCTGGGAGCCATTCTGACCGCCGACTACCAGGCCACCAACGCAACACGGCCCTGCTTCTGCTCATTCAACAGAACATGTGGGCACGGAGATTACACCGCGCCTCCGTTTGGCCAAAAAACCACCAGGATTTTGATCTCGAGGGGCAACTTTCAAACAATGGAAAACATGGCACCTTTAGCGCAAACCGCGCACATGCAGCTAATGAGTCCTGCGAGGCAGAAACGCACACTCCAGCGGGGGAATGCGTTAATTTGGTTCCAGGCGAGTCTTGATCCCAGAGCGATGCACACACACACACACACCGCTGCGAGCGTGCCGCTGAGGACTGATTGGACGGCCGTAATGTAAACACCAATCAGAGAGTGAGTAAACCGGGCCAATGGACTGTTACAAAGACACGACCGCTCATCATTCACCCGGGGGTTTATGGCATGATGGTCGCTGTACTGTGAAAACCAGCCTCGTACAAAACATTTCGAGGACTCGCCAACAATCTTGTTTTAGCCTGTGAAGGTTTCCAGCCATCCAGGTCCTGGTGTACGCAAAAAAAAAAAAACAAGCTGAAGCAAGGGCAACTGGACTCGTAGGGTTTCATCCAAGTAGCTCCATGAGACAGTCTTCTAAAACACTAATGGGCAGTGGGGTATGAAGAAGAATGAAGAAGCTACTTCATAGATACATCCACAGCCACATAGATAATCAAATGTTTTTGTCTTAGAACCAGTAAGCTGTCAAAGCATGACTCCAAAAAAACGCTTGAAATAACTGTGGACACATCCTGAGTGATGAATTTAAGAGAATTTGGTTTTGAGATGAAGTAAATGGAAAAATGTGCAACTAATAAATTAGGATTGCTGTTCTCTCAAACTCTTATTAGCCTTTCAGTTTTTTGGAGATTAGTGAATGGACGGTAGTCACGTGGCGGCCATTCTCAGGTTGATGTTCAATCATTTTGTTTTCTTTCCACGTGGCAGCAAGTCGTAAAAAACGCGGGGACACCAACAAATTTATATCACTTCTTTCCATTTATCCATTGATGTCCTGGAACAGCCTAACCAGTTTCAGTCTTATAGGGCGTGTTTCAACCAATCATGGCCATTTTGGTGTCAACAAATTCATCTCCATGGTACTCAGATGACATGTAAGCCAACATTGATATGTCTCTTGTGTCCATCACCGCATAAAGGCTAACAGAGCATGATCAGTTCTGAACGGGGAGACTCCAGACCCAACTTTCCACCACAAACAAAAGGAAACCCAAAACATTTAAGGTGGGGACGTTGGTCTGGCTTCCAGGCTACTGATCTCCAGCTCTAAATACGGCAGATAGCGAAAATCTGAAGGCAACATTTCAAGGTAGCTAGTGTTAAACAACTTTTCTGTTTCATTGACAAGGTTGAAAACTGAAAATGCCTGAATTCATTCTGAAATATCAACACACATCTTGGAGAAGAACTGATTGTTTTGGATCGATAAAGATAAAGAACACATGGAGGAAAGGTTTTTGTATGACCAGCCTTTGGTGAAATTTTGGTGAACACTTGGAAGAACAAACAAAAATGAACCCGAGGATCCTGGAAAATCTATCCGTATATCCATGTTTTAGGTCGAAGGGACTTTCTTGACAGTGATCAAGGATTCCTTACAATGAGCACGATGTCAGAGAAAAATGGCCGCCATGTAAATATGGCGTATAGCGAGAACAGCCTCTCGTTTTGTTGGCTTTAAAAAGCAGCAAAAAGATGTTTCTTGATATATTAGCTTCTTGTGAATTTTAAGCCTCGTGACAATCTAACAGTCTTATAAGGAGAGACGTATTATCCTCCGATGAATAATTCCCATCCATAAAGAAGGACGATTGCCTCAGTTTATCTAAAAAAGCATAAAAACACCAAATTTGGAGACGAACAGCTTTCACTGGATAGCGAGGTTACGCTTCCTTGGAACAGAACTGGCAAGTGTTCAGATGAACAAATGAATCCCTAACAGCTAGAGGGCTAATAAGGCAGGAAATTGCAGATCCAAACATGGCAGTGTCCTCTACCCACACAAGCTACTGGCGGACACGCAGAGTCAAAACAACTGAGTCACATTACCAGCCAGCTACTAAGATTGCGTAACAAGCCCACAAACTGTAGTAAGTGGCGGCATTACCCGTTTGTGTATGAGAGCGAACTGCACAATAGCCACTCTAGGCCTATAAATGCATCAGCACGGCGAACAAACAGAGCAGAGCTTTGTGGGGAAACAGGCGTGTTAAATCCTGTGTGTCTCTGGCGTGGGAGCTTCTGCAAACCCGGATGAGGGAGAGACCAAAGGGTAGCAGAGGGAGAGCGAGCTGTAAGAAGATAATGGGATGATGATAAGTCTTTCTGAGGAGGAATTCAGATATGGATAATGGAGGATATAGATGAAGGAAGTCTGTCTCCTGGGTGCAATCTGCGCTTTTGTCTCCAAAAGCCATCGTGAAACAATAAAGTGGAAACCCACTGCTGGTTCTCTGTCGTTTCACGTCTCCAAACTCTTTCCATCTTCTCTTCATCCCCCTCTCGGCCCGTCGTGTCATTTTCCCCCGCCGTCACGAGCGAGGTGTGTTAATAATTCAGCCCGACTCGCCTTGTGTGTCGGCTGTGACAGCTGCAGGTGGGAAAGCTCACGCTGAGAGCGCCGTTGAGGGGTTTTGTTCATGCCCTTTCCTGTGCAGCGCTTCAGTGGGAGAACACAATGGGATCGTGTTGAACCTTCAGATGCAGAACAGATTACTGTGAGCACTTCCCCATTCGGCCTCGTCGTTCATGCATATTTTAGTGAGTGCATTTGTTCTTATTATTGTCAGAAAGATGCATAATTCATCAAACATGGCTATTAAATGGAGATGGATTTCTCTTTTTTTTATCTCGTCAACGGTCCTGTTAAATAATAAGGACAAAGACGTTAAACGCATCCAGATGTTTCTGCGGTTTCTTTCTTTTTTTTTGTGTAAAGAAAATTTCCACTTTGGTGCCCACTAGCTGCGCTACATTAGTCTTAACTAACTTCCTCATCAATGGAAGCAGCAAACAGAGCCACTGATCAAAATTCAGCTTCGTCCAACACTCGCATACCAATTACATCCCAAGATAAAGGAACGGCCTGAAAATAATTTGGTCTTTCACCGTTCTAATCTCTTTTGGTTTCGAACTACAAACATTAGCTGCACTTCATTCAACTGGCTCATTCACCTCAACTGTACTTTGTTTGTTTAGCGTTGACTAGCAAGTGTGCTAAAGACCCAACGTGTTAAAAACTGCTGTAGCATTTAGCTCAAACGGAAAAAAAGCCGCAAAAGCGCAGCTGCTAGTGTGGATACACACAGATGAGGCAAAACATTATGACCACTGACAGGAGAAGTAAATAACATTTAAACCATCTTGTGACAGTTCATTGTTCTGCTGGGAAACTTCTGGACCTGGCATTCATTCATTGGTGTGGATGTTAATTAGACATGTAGCACCCACCTAGACCAGACCAGGCCCCCCCACCCCATAGCAATGACACTCCTTGATGGCAGCAGCCATCCCCAGCAGGATGCAGCCACAAAAACACTTCAGGAAGAAGAACAGCACAAGGTGTAAACCTGGCCTCCACATTCACTAGATCCCAAACTGATCAAGTGCCTGTAGGATGATCCACAGAGGGACCCACTAACATATTCTGTTGCCAGAAGGTCCATGTCCATTCTGATGAGTCAACACAAGGGAGACCTATACAATATAAGGTCATAATGTTAGGCAAAGATTTCCGGTAGCTTAGGGCAGGGGTTTTCATGACCTCATAATCTGTGTAGACCTGGCGGTTTGCACCACACCCTGTGTGCGACAGTAATTTAACAAAGCTAGCATGTAGCTAGCGTTAAATGGACAGGTTTTGGACAAGAAAGAGACAGAAGGAACAGACCAAAAGCAACGAGGACCTAAGAACTCCTGGCGAACTAAAATCAGAAAATATGAGGCAGCGCTTATGCTAAACACATGTAATAGTTATTGAATAGTGAATAAAAGTAAGAAAAACATCATAAAAGATGACGTTTCTTTGTAGCATTGTCCGTACGTTTGCAAAGGGGGTCCCCAGCCAGGAGCTAATGCTGTTTGGGGGGCCTTAGCATGGAAAAGTTTGGGAACCCCTGGCTTAGGGAGTAACCCAACCGTAACTGAAAACCTAGCACTACAGCCTTTGTTTCTTCATATCGCGGGCTTCCATTGAAAAGGATTTGTTGCTTTTTTTGTTAAGTACTTCCTCGGTTGTACAAGGATTAAAGTACAATGGGGTGATGTACCCATAGGTTATAGGACTGTAACAAACAATCCACCAGAGGTTCATGTGGAAAATCCTACTCCTCAGAAGCTCTTTTTGGCCTCATCCTGTGGCTGATGATAAGATATTTGTAATATTATTTTAGGGGAAGACGCCTGAGCACAGAGATCAAACTGATCAGTCATAAAAAAAAAAAAGAAGGATGCGATAAAGTCCCTTCTGTTTTGTTTGCATAAAGATCCTTTGATACTGCAGCTGGCTGCCTCACTGGCCCTCCAGTGTCGGCCCACTATTCCCTGTCCACCCCCGCCCCTGCAGCATCAGACAGAAAATAACCCTTTACTTTGTTCTCGCTGATGACTCTCTTCGGCGGAAACTGGGACACCCACACATCATCATCTAAAACCGGTCCTAGCGCTGGAGCTGCCTGGGTGAGCCCGATGAGATGATTTCAGAGAAGGGTTCGCTGTAAGACGGTTGGTGGGAAGGCCGAGAGAGAGAGAGAGAGAGATGCTGAGTAGCTGGTGTGAGTGATCTTTTCCTCTGTGGCGGTACAGACTGGAAATTGCTTCACACCGCCGCTGCCAGTAAGCCGGCAGCTGTTCGGAGCGGGCAGCATGTGGCGAGGAGCGAGCAGGGCCCGGGTTTTACTGGTGTCAAAACAAACAAACACGGAAGGACTTTTTCTGCACAGGTACGGGGATTTTCTGTCAGGCCGAGTACGTGTGTGGCCGCACGGTGATCTTCAATGTGGGAGGCATGAGCCGAGTCACGGCCTCCGACCGCAAGAAGGATGTTGAGAGAGGAGTCATCGTTTCAACTCCTCCATCAAACTCTCTTCTGTTTTTACGTCATTCATTCTCAGTGACACGTTTTCTCCCAGAACAAGAGGTTTTAACGAAAAAATAAAGAAGTTAATGAGGCTTATTAGCATGTTTTAGCTTGGGTTTCTTGACCATTTAAAGACCTTTGAGAGTTTGAGCATCGAGCCGGAAGCTACCCCAACAACAAGCAGCACTTCACCTACATCAAACTGAAAACCAGACCGCAGATATTTATTCCAGGATTTGGTGGAGTCCAAATAGCAGCTAAAAAGAGTGGGAAGACTTTCGAAATGAGGCTGCAGTAACAAGTTTGCTTTGGTTTCTTCTGTCCCCACTCGGCCAAAAAAACGAAAGTGAGGAATGCAGCTGTATGATGTCTTTCAATGTAGTTTCATGGGGATATTTTAAAAATTTTAGTAGTTTTGAAACCAAAACCAAAACAGCAAAGCCGTTACAAGACCCCAGAGACGTGCACGATGTTGACCCAGCTATTCCAAGCTGAACTGTGAATGGATTTCATTAACTTTCACTGAAACGTCTCATGTTTACACTACCATGAGACATTGCTTATTGCTTATTATCTGCGATCTGACTAAGCTCCTGGCTCAAAAATCATGATGAGGACGAGGAGAGGGGGGGATCAGCGCTGCCTGGAGACCGTGTGTCAGATCCCAGCGTGGAAGGGAATGAATGAATAAGGGGGGAAAGAGGGGGAGGACGGCGCTAAGGGATCTCCTGGGATCACCGTGGAGCTCCGAGACAAAAGCGACATTGTGGCACAGACTGACCCATCCAAGAAAACATTACTTCCTGTCCCACCAGCTCCAAGCATCCTCCGCATATGAACTGCTCACTTCCCAGAACTGAAAGTCCCCTTTTTTTATTTTTATTTTTTTTTAAATAAATCAACTGCTGTTAACCATTTCCAGCAGCAGTCAGTCCTGACCATATCCAGACACAGTCACTATTATTTGCTGAGGAAATTAGCCGAGCTTAAAACCGACAAATAAGGACCGTATGAGAAGTCCTGACTTATTTGCTGGCTGTTTGAACGCAGAGTTAGTGAATAATCTATGCTAGGCACGGGAACAGAAAAAAAGGTGTTCCATATAACTGCAGGTATGTCGTCTGAAGGCTCCATACATCAAGTTTTTATATTAAAACTGAATCAAATTACTATTCGTGGTAAGAGTGCGGTTGTTTTTTGAAAAAAAGAAAATCCCACTAGCTGCTAGTTTCGTTCAAATATAAAGCAATATGCCCATCTCTTTCAGTCAATAGCCAATGTGCTAGGGTCTGGTTGCCGAGGTAACCCTCTTGCATATATGCCATGACAATTTTTTCCAAGAGAGACAAGCATTAGGTAAAAATGTACGCCAATGTATGGAGAGAGTTGGCTCTTCTTGCTGTTGTCAACGCATTTTATTTGAAGGAAAAAGATGGATTATACACTGCATTGAGCGGTTGTCGGTGGCAACTGTCAATCATCATGATGTCACAACCTGTGAAGCCAAAGCAAGTAGAGCTCCCCCTGGTGGCTGGTGCAGTATAGGCTATAAGCTCCGCCCCCTCCATCTAAGCGGATGGGCCAAACTGAAACACTAAAGTTCACAAAAAAAACCATTATTTTTGGATGGTTTCAGTCATTTTAGGTGGTTATTTTTTTGGATAAGTCTCATTTCATCTAGCTATATGACACTATAGGATGTGACATAATGGCGACCACCAGTTGCCTTGCCAACCGCTTCGTAAAGCGGTCCCATGAGAGCTGTAAAAGCAATTTTTCAAAGTAGGTACAGAGTATAATCCAACATTTACTTTAAGGCAGAGCAGATCATAGTATTAATTAAAATGAACTGCCAACATCCCTGGGAATATTTGGCCAATGCAAAGAAGTGGGGGCACGGCGTCCATATTTATATACAGTTTATGCAATCAACCAACTCTTGTTGTCACCTCGATCGTGCCTCCTCTTGCTACCCACCCATGTCCATGTTGCCAAAGGTTTTTTCAAGTGTCATCGCTTCAACTCTACAAACTAAATCCCTGCTTTTGTTGACACATTTCTGCTGGTCTTCCTCTCTGTGTACGTCCCTTAAAAAGCCAAACTATGATAACATAACAAACGTAGGGGTTGGTGGAGACCCAACCAGGGCTGAAAGCAAACTGAAAATTTGTCTTAAAGTAATTTGTCCCATGTAAACCCAACTACAGCAGGACAATAACAGAAAATTTGCAGACAGAAGATTATAAAATATTTTATCTTAGTACCTTTGGACCTCGTAAGAAGTCAATTCGATACTGCTGTTAAATTATTAGCATTAGCTTTACTTTTAAAAGCTGTAACTCCATCGAGTACTCCAGAATAAATTCTTCCTGTCAAGGATTACAAACCAGTCAAACCAGATAATCACATTCAGCCTCTACCAGCATCTTACTTTCACTGGAAATACTTTCATTGCGATGGGAAAAGGGGAAAACAACTTTCCGTCTCCGGTCCCATTGCGTGGTTTTAAGTTCAACATGATTACAGTATGTCGCTGGAATGCATATTCACGGTTATCAAGACCCTTATCAGCTGTTATCCTTTGTCTGGCTCTTCAAAATGAAAACCATGAGCAACCGTTCCAGGGAACGGGAAGAAAGCTAACCGCGTTTATCGGAAAAGTTTATTTCAGGAACGTGGTCTTAATGTGACCGAAGAGCAGGATGACGCTACCTTGACGTGGCTCTGAGCGCCCAGGTTGTAGATCTCCGTCGGCTTCACCTCGTTGATGATCTTCACCAGACACGTGCTGTCCGTCAGGTCGCCGTAGTGCAGCTTCATATCTGTCGAATAGCGAGGCGAACGTCTTAAAATGAAATGTTTTTGACACAGCTACAGCTTGACGTGTTGAGTCTGTTTGTTACAATACGATAAATGAAGAAGTGACGCCTCATTGAAAGAGGCCACTGACCATCTTGTGACAATTCAATGTTCTCAATGATCAGGTGTAACACTATGACCACCTTCTTAATATTGTGTAGGTCTCCCTTAGTGGTGACTCATCAGAGACTGGACAGGGTGGTCTGGTCTAGGTGGGTGCTACATGTCTAAGTAACATCCACACCAATGAATGAAGCCAGGTCCAGAAGTTTCCCAGCAATCGTCACAAGATGGTCAATGTTATTCACTTCTCCTGTCGGTGGTTTTAATGTTTTGGCTGATTGGCTGACACTTTGAAGTCTGAAGACCTGATTTAAGTTGGACTTGGACCTATCTTTGTATGCTTTACTGGAGCGTAGACAGAAATAGTCAGCCTTTGAGACTAAACCAGATACTTACTGCCTTCAGTGTGAGTCTGTGGGTTCTGGTAAAGGTGCTCAATGCGACCCGTGTTGAAAGAACTGGAACGTCGCAAAATACCATGAACCTGAGAGATTAAAAACAAAAAGAAGAGAGAAATTTCAACATTTATAATCATAACACTGTCTCTCCCGACACATCGGAATAATGAGTGTGATTCTCCAGAACGATATCAGAACGGGAGCAGACACAGATAAAGACAGCTCCAATGAGTCAAGCCAAATATGGACCATTCAAGGGTACAGTGCAGAGCTAAGGCATAAAATCCCTTCTGCTAACCCTGAGGAACCCGTTAGATCTAGTTGGGTTCTGCCTTTGTAAACTAGGGCCAGAAGCAATGGTCATAAGTTAAAACTGTTTCATGTTTTTAAGGGTTAAAGAAGAACCCTTTACTTTTGAATCGAGCGTAAATGATTTCAGCATTTATTTATTTTCCCACCAACATGAAACCCAGGCCTGTTTTTCTTTTCACAAACTTGTCTCTTATCTTTGACGCATCGTTGGAACCGTACAATATTTTGCATTGAAAGCTGATACAACAGCATAAGGTCTCGTTGCTGCAGCAGCTCGACTATTTCTTTGTTGCTGCCGGAGATCTGTGATCTGTACTCTGTGTTCTGGGGGGGAATGTACAAGGAAGGTCTGCTCGGGGAAGATAACAGGACCTGATCCAAGGGGAGTCCATTAGTGGGAGGACGCTGTGCCCTGACCTCACTTCCTTTATTCACTGTGCGCTTCCTGCCGGCCTGTGTGCTCCTCTTTAATGCAACCACCACACACACCCACCCACTCTCCTCCCCTGCCACCACATCAGCACAGCATCCCCAACCCGGACCCCGTCCACTTCCTCTCTGCCGTCCCTGAGGCAGGCGGCAGATGGCGAAGCTGGCTGAGATGAAGGTGAGCGTTTCTGCTGCACATCTGAGGGGAAATGTCGCTACTGTCAGGAAAACACAATGAGCAGCGGCTGAAAGGCTGGTGTTTGCGTTAGCCTGACCTGCGCATAGGCACTCGGGCTATGGATACTTATGAGGGATCAATCAGTTGGACGCAGCAGGTTGTTCCTCCAAAAGAAAAAAGAGAAAGAGAAACAAAAGAAGGTACCATCCATTGGTGTTCTAAGAAGAAGACGCCACAGACAGACGTTCTCCAAACGTTCTTGGAGATAGCAAATTAGAGTTTTTCTTGAGTAGAGCTGCCCTTGGACTTCCACCAGCTGAGCTGCATCATCAATTATCATTATGATGCTATATCTGTAGAATTCCCAGTCTTGTAAAGTTCGGACAATGTTGAAAAAGTTTTGTTTCCTGCTCCAGTGTTTTCCGATCTTTTTGGGTGATGTTACTGTAGTATACCGAAGTATAAATACGAGCATTTCAAACCTGTCAAAGCCTTTTATTGACAATTACATTGAGTTGACGCAGTGAGTCAGTATTTGCAGCGCCGACTCTTCCGTTTCAAGACCTCGGCAACTTTCCCTGGCATGCTGTCAATCAACAGCTTGGCCTTGGCTTGGACTTTGTCAGGATTTGTTGGTTTTTGTTTGTCCACCTGCCCGTTGAGCAAGTTCTCAATGGGATTAATAGGTGTTTTTTGCGTCAATTTGATGGCGTAGCAGGAAGTAGAAACAGAAATGAACCCAACTGGCCAAAAAAACTCAATGCCGACTAATGTTTGGGTGCGTTTTTACATGCACCATTAGTGGCTATCTACGTAGGTTACGCATCTATGTCCCAGTACTCGTAAAAGAGACTTAAGGTGTAAGGGGTTTCCTGATCATGGACTCGGAATTTCAATGTTTTGTACCCATAGCCAGTTAGTTATCAGATTTGCCTCGTGACAAGTTGCTCTATCTTGCTGGAAAAGGCGTTTGTTGTGGACGAGGCCTAAGAAACAACCCCACACACGAATGGTCTCACTTTTTCTTCTCTATTCAAGCTTTTTCTTACTAGATGCCCCAAACTAAAGCAAAAGGGATTAATCAGAAAAAAAAGAAATGCTTTACAAATCTCAGTCTGATGTTTTTCCCTGGAGTGAAGTGCTCTTCTTCGCTGCCTTGCTCGACACTGCGCCGTCCTCTAAAGGTCTTTGTTTCACCATGCATCCAGATACACTAACACCTGCCTGCTGCCATTCCTGAGCTGGCTCTGCACAGGTGGTGGTGGCCCCGATCCTGCAGCTGAACCAACAAATGCTGGATTTTCTTGGGCGGAACTGAAGCCACCTTCACAACAATTGAACCCCTCTCTTGCCTGTGAAGCCCTTTTTGTGCACGTGTTTCCTTGCATTTAAGTATTGAAATTAATATTTGCGTCATTCTCTTTTGGCCATAGTTATAGATTCTGAATTGAAACCGATTTGTCTAGCTTAACATCAACTCACCTCTATCTAAATTCTACTTTCAGCCTCCTAAAATCTCACTGCTGTATGCCCATTTTGTCTTTGAGTCGCCCTCCATGCGACTCCCTACGTCACTCTAAAAAATAGAGCCGCTTGTTAACCTTCTACGTCCATCAACGGACTGTTGACTTTTCGTGCTCCTGGAAACACATCGAGCAGCAGGTGAAAGCCAGTGATCTCACTCGTACGGCTGTGTAACAACAACCACTTCCCTGTTAATGGTCTGAACCTTGGGCCGAGAGGTCGAGGGGTTAAAAGGCTTGTGTAACACAAGGGCTGGTGGCGTGGGGTTGGGGTCTTATCAGGGTGAGGTGTGAGTCATGGTCCCTCTGGAGTTCCTACACATACTGCAGTGGATGGAAGCTGCTTATCTTGGAGGGGGGGGGGGGCGGCGTCTGTGCATCTGTGTATGTTGGCACTGGTGAGCGTCTGCATTCATTTGTGTGAATGCGAGCCTTAACCGAACGACAAAGCCTCTAGGTTCTGTGTGGGGATTTGTTTCTCTCACCTCGTAGCCTTTAGCGAGCAGGAACTCGGCCAGGTAGGAACCATCCTAAAGAGAAAAAACAGATATAAACACTTAAAAGTTGCAGCGATTGGACTTAATTACAGCATCTCAAGCAAATATATAAAAACATTCACATCTGGATTCATACTAAAGGCCAAAACGAGTCAAAACCATTGTGCAACGACATATATACACATATGGGAGTGAGACTGTGCAAAATACACTGCAATAGTCCAGTCCCGGCTCTAATTGGGCGAGAGGTGGCATACACCCTGGACAGGTCTCCAGTCTATCACAGGGCTAACACAGAGAGACACTCACACCTTCGGCCAATTTAGAATCACCAATGAACCTAACCAGCATGTCTTTGGATGGTGGGAGGAAGCTGGAGAACCTGGAGAGACGATTTCTAAGGTTTAATGGTGTTTTATATGATAAAAGTAAGGAATAACACATTCCTATGATGTTTTAAATAGTGAACATTCACAGAGATTCAAGAAAACTTGAAACGCTTTTAGATTCAGACGAATACATTTACATAAAAGAGTGCAAACCGCAACCGATGCTGAAACGTTCTCAGGTTTGTTCACTTTACTGGATGTGGAAGAAATGTTTTGCACACACACGGATTCAAGTCTTCTTGCATTTACAAGAACACTCTAAGTGTTAGATGTCGCCTCTTGGGTGAAATACGGAGGATCATCGTTATAGCTTCCAAGAAAACAATGGGAGGCAGAGACAGACGGAAATGAAAGAAGCAGAAGCTGTTGTTGTCGGTTAAATAGGTACTGTGATGACGATGCCAAGAGATAGCCAAACATCTGTCATGTTCTGCTGGAAAATATTTGGAGGAAAGCCGCCAGAAAACATCGGGAAGATCTTTAAATATGATTGTTCTTGATGAAAGTGGCTGATTGAGCGACTTGCTGGAAATAAAACACGTGTATCGTCTGAATAAATGAAAATTAGCAGTAATACCTCAGTGATCATTAGGTGTAACATCCACATGAAACAGGATCTTTGAGCAGACATTGGACCAATGTCTTCCAATGTGTGTGTGTGTGTGTGTGTGTGTGTGTCAATAAGGTCTTGTTCCCCTCACCCATGTTACTCCTCGTCTTTTTTCCCTGCTCAGACTTTCCGACCGCACACTCTGGAACATTCCGACCCAGTCATGGCATGCATCCCTCAATCCCCCCTCACATATGTGCACACACTCACACACTGACACACACACACACATGTATGGTCACACTGCCAGCATGCCAGCCCCAAGCTTCCCCTTCAGGTCTGACTGTGTGTGTGTGAGGGGGGGGTAGCAGTGGAAGTGGAGGCCAGAGAGGAGAAAGACTGAAGAAAGATCTCAGGATAAACAAGAACCTGTACTCAGCACCGAGCAGAGTGGTCACGTCTTCTACGATGTTCACACTACGAGCAACGACATCACAACCGGATGTTGTGTTTGCAGGACTGGACTCGACAAACTGACGTCAGAGAGCTACCGGCAACGAAGGTGGACCAATTAAAAAAAAAAAAAAAACTGCACTTGAATGCACCACAAAGACTCAAACCAACAGCCAGCTCCTGCACCTGCGTGAATGGAAATAACGCATCCTACCAGCAGGTGGCAGTAGACTACGACGGAGTATTAGGGCCACATTGAGGGGAAAAAAGAATCACAAACTTCAAGAATAAAGTCGTAATTTACGAGAATAAAGTCACAGTATTACGAGAATAAAGTCATAATTTACAAGAATAAAGTCGTAATTTATGAGAATAAAATCGTAATTTACGAGAATCTCCTTGTTTGTGAAACCTAATTGCGAAATCCTAAAGTACAACTCCACAAAATCCTCCACGGCCTTCATTTTACCAGCTGTCTTTTAATGTTAATATTCTAACAACAGGTTAGAATATTATGATTTTATTATCATAAATTACGACTTTATTCTCATGATATTATTACTTTGTTCTCGTAAATTACGACTTTATTCTCATAATATTATTACTTTGTTCTCGTAAATTACGACTTTATTCTCGTAATATTATGACTTTATTCTCGTAATATTATTACTTTATTCTCATAATTACGATTTTATTATCATAAATTACGACTTTATTCTCATAATATTATTACTTTGTTCTCGTAAATTACGACTTTATTCTTGTAATATTATGACTTTCTTGTAAATTACGACTTTATTCTCGTAAATTATGACTTTATTCTCGTAATATTATTACTTTATTCTCATAATTACGATTTTATTCTCATAAATTATGACTTTATTCTCATAAATTACAATTTTATTCTCGAAGTTTGTGATTTTTTCCCCGCAATGTGGCCCTAATACTCCGTCATAGTAGATTGTATTTTTTTTTTTTTTTTTTTTTTTTTTTTAAAGAGGAAACAGGAAGAGCTACTATTAGCTGTGAGGATAATTAGGAAGCAGTCAGTCTGCAGCTAATTAATTCTAGATGGGCATCTTGAAAATATTTGTGGATTTGGATGTTTAGATGAGACGAAGACCACAGGGGTCTGACGGGTGCCAACGCTACGGGAGACGCTAATAAAACTAAAGGACTAAAGGATAATAGGAAACGTTTATTTATTTAAACATTTTCCTCAATCAAAGCTTCCAGAAACATTTTTCTTTGGCCTTAAAACACAGCTGGATAGAAGAGTTTTTATTTTTTCAGTAATCTGAACACCCGTTATTAGAAATGTTGGTATCAGGACATCGATATCAGGCCAATTCGGAGATCTTTTAAAAATCGGATTGATGGGTATCATGCTTCAGTCAAGCCTTGATCTTTCATAGTTACTTATTTTAGGTCTCCAACAGAAAGATCACGTCCAAGTAGTGTCAAAATGTCTTATTGCCTCTTCAGAGGAGAAGAAGACGACTTTTTTCTTCTTTTGTCTAAGTGCCGGTTGGCTAACGTCAAAGCTGGAGAAGAAGAAGAAGAACCGAGGTGGTAGTAGGTGATCGTCATTCAATACCACCAACTTGATTCACCACCAACACTGAACGCTGCGTTAGCATGAAGAGAAAGCCTTTAGGAATCATCAGGTGAGTTCATCAGATCAGCCAATGCTCAATATTAAAAGACCGGTATCAGATCAGGGGAAATCTTGATAGGGACATCCCTAATTCCTATGTTACAGTTCCCTTCCCAGACCAGACTACTGCAGGTTGAGCATCCTGGCGTTGGCGGTCAGTTTTCACCGATGCCCAACCTGTTTCGGCCTAAACCTGGGAAGGAGGAGGGGGCAGCATCATGGGCACTGGCACTGGCAGCCCCTCACCCGTCCCCGCGGCGTTCAAAGCCCCGGGCCGGTGTAATGTTTTCCTGCCCCCGTGCCAGGGTCAAAGCGTTCCACGCCAGACCAATATGGAAAACAAGGCCGAAGAGCTGCAGCTCTGTTTCAAAACAAGAAGCTCCTTTGAGGCCGCATTAGCCCATAAACCCTGGCCTCACCTCGCTGCTTCCTGTTATGGGGAGCTGGACGCATGCTGGGAGCACGGGGGGGGGGGGGGGGGGGCAGACGCACAAACACACACATATATATACTCACACAGCTACACACTCACCTGCCAGGTCAATGCCACGCCACAAAAATCCCCTAAAGACTCACTGAGGCCTTTCACACAATATGATCTCTTTACTCTAAAGCTTGATTCAGCAAACAGGAGGGAAAGAGTTAAGTGAACCGTAGCACAATGACGACCTCATATCTGAGTCTTTCCTCAGAATCACAGGGAGCGGTTGCAGTATCCAAGTAGGTCTGCAGGAGGAGCAAAAGCGTAAAGGAACGTGCAGGCAGGTACAGGTGTGAACACGTATTTCAAGTTTATTTTTAAAAAGAAAGACTGTTAACATATTTTATTCTGCAGTCCAAAACGCTTAAAAGGTTAAAGCAGAAACAAAAAGATTTAATTTTGTTTCTACTAATGTGATTTTAACAGCCATATTTTACGTCAGTGAAACCAGAAGTAGTCCATATCTGGAATTTAAGGCGATCAACAACAGTCTAAGGCATGTTCAGGGTTCTGTGCACAAAGTTTTCAGATGTTTTTTTTTGTTTGTCCAGATTCAGAAGACAAACTCTCAAGAATATATTCAGATGACAAGATATCGAACATAATAAAGTCCAAAATTGCATCTGAATATTGTTCCAAAGTCATGTCCGTGATCCATTTAGACCAAACAGCGTCTTTATTCACCTACAAAACTGTTTTCTCATCGAGTTCTCTTTCTGAGAAGACAAACTGTTCAGCAAAGGTTTTATTTTTGCTTTTTAAATTTAAATAAACTCTGATTTATTTATTTTTTAACGTCTAAAATCAAATTTAAAACACCAAAAACTTAAAATACAAACCACCTGTGAAACTCAACACTATTCATTTGTGTAGATTTGTATTTCAACAGACTTTTCCATGCTTGTTTTTCTTAATTTTTCTGCACTCTCTCTCTGCATCAACTAAGAAAACAACACATTTAAGAAATAAATAATCCATTAATGACAAGTTTCTGTGAATATTATGACGTACAAAACACGGAAAACAAAAAGGAACCAAAGCCGACGTTGGACTAAATCAATCCATGTGTCTAAAAGAATGTTAACAACGCGCGTTTGTCGGGATCTGCTCCCAGCGTGCGCTCATTAGCTCCAATCAGCATTCCCTCCCCTCATCATCATCATCATCATCATAATCAAATCATCAGAGGGTGCGTCTGTAGCTGAAGGTGGCACTGCTGCGTGCATCTGCACATTCTCACAGGAAAACAATTCAAGTTTCTGCTCTTTCACCTTTAAAACATTTCCTCCGGCTGACGTGCTGCGTCGACCGAGATAAGAGATCTGATCAGACGGTGCAAAAAAAAAACGAACATCGCTTGGTAGCAAAAGAGACAATAGGCCGCCCTACCTGTGCCAAAAAAACAACAACACAGCAATCGAGCTTGAATGCAGTTATTATCGAGTGTTGCACGTCTGCTTTTATACGATATGAGAGGAGACGTGAAGCAAAAAAGCATCCTGATATAACAATCCTGCACATATTCTTAGCTCCATGAACCAAAAGACCTGATTATTTAACTGTATTTATTTATTCTGGGGCGAGTTTGGGTTTGTAGCCCTTGTGCCGACACACATTCCTATTATTTTTGACATTTTCAGTCAGTGGGCTAAGCAAAATAATAGAAACAGTTAACACAGTCTAACAGCGCTGCAATCTACATCCTCCAGCACCGTCACGCTGTTGAATTACCACCTTTCTGACGCCGTTTTAAAAATAAACTGTTTAGAACAGGTAATGAATGAGGATTTATTTGTTTCCCCTAGTGTACCTAATGAACTGGCAGGTGCGTGCATAATTGCATAAGATATCTAATGATAAAGCCAGTAGAGCATTTTTTGGAGTTGTGACCAATCCTTGCAACATTTTTAGTTGCAGATTGCTAAATATAATTTTTAGGTATTGGACCTCTAATAAAATACAATAAAATATCTTATATTTTACGGGTTCAACATGATTTGCAGTAGTTTAATTGTTAAATTGTGTGTTCTGGTCAAACAACAGTTCAAAATCTAAACCCAGCCACGTGTTTTTGATCTTAAAAGACAAAAAAAAAAATGTTAAAATTAAGATTTGAAAGGCAAAACCTTTATCATTTAAACGCAACTGCACATACTGAACAATAGTAGTTGAGCCTGAGTGCAGCTCTGTGAGTTTGGCACCCCCTGGTGGCGAATCATTGCACTGAACTATTTACTAACAGTGTCACTAGGTCATCTCCGTGACCTCAAATTACGTTACGTTGAGAAGCGCCAAACACTTAGGGAGAATCAAACCCATGGGCGAAACATTTCTGACCAGGTCCAGCGTTTTAAAGAGCCTCGTCTGCAGCCCGATGCGTGCGTTTGTGTAAACACAGAGGCCTCCGTACATGTATTTATTTGTCATTGTGCATGAGCTACAAATGAATCACTTTAATGTGTTTTCTTTAGACCGCAGGCAGAAGCTGCCAAGCACGCCGCTGGTCCGCAATTAGGCCTGATATGGTGTAACGACGGCGTAATCACAGGCCGCAACGCACACAAGCTTGTGCACACATACAAACACACACACACACACACGCACGCACACACATGGATTTAAGTAGGAACATTTGGTGTGGTGTGTGAAGAGCAACAGGAATCTCCCTCCTCTGGCTTAGGACCTCTCAGGCGAGACATGGAAATACATTTTTTGAGCACAGAGGAAGACACTCAAGAGTTTAATTTCTTGCTGTGACTAGCAATTATTAAAATTATAATCTAATTTGTGAGTTATAAGAGTAAAAAAAAAGGTGGAAAGCAGCCACGAAACAATCGGACGATGTCTTTAAAGTCCTTGTGTCTGTTTTTTTCCTAAAGCCAGAAGCAATAACTCTAATTTATCCACTCATCAGTTCATCACGAAGCATTCGTAAGACCCCTCTGACTTACCCACGTCACCTGACAACTCATTTACTTCAGGCTGCGTTAACTGCCAACACACCACAAGCGCTGTTGTTGTCAGCAGCTACACGCAGTTTCACGTTTCTCGCGCACCAATTAGCGGTTGAACTTTTGACAGGGAGCGTCGGGTACGTGCACACGGCTGCATCAGAAACACTGCTACGTACGTACACCGATCAGACATAACATTATGACCACCTTCCTAATATTTGTGTAGGTCTCTCTTGTGGTGACTCTTCAGAGAATGGACATGGGCTTTCAGAGGGTGTCCTGTGGTGTCTGGAAACAGTATGTTAGTGTTAGTGGGGAGGTCCTCTGTGGATCATCCTGCAGATACGTAATCAGTTTGGGATCTAGTAAATGTGGAGGCCAGGTCAACACCGTGTGCGGTTCTCTTGTGTTTTTTGAGCTGTTTTTTGCTTCTCCTGTCAGTGGTTTTAATGTTGTGGCTGATCCATCAAGGAGTGTCATTGTTATGGGGTGGGGGTGCCTGGTCTGGTCTGGTAACATCCACACCAATGAATGCCAGGCCCAGTAGTTTCCCTGCAGAAACATTGGATCACTGTCATTTACTTCTCCCGTCGGTGGTTTTAATGTTGTGGCTGATCTGTGTAACTTAGCAAGAGGTGGAGTACAAGTTCCTGGTCCATCAGGAAGATGTTTGTGAAGGTTTTTAATCGTGGCATACTCAACAAAATCAAACAAAGCTGAAAAAGAAGAAGACATTTTGCCAATCGTCCAAGTAGCGTCTTCAAAGATCAGAGTCTCTGGGCATTAATGGGTCGTTTGAGTATCGTTCATCTAGGAAAGAATACCTTCAATTACAGAGGAGCATCTGATCCTTACAGAACCGAGTCATGTGAGTTTATTTCCCAGAACTAAAGAAGCTAATTGGGCGAGACGTCTTCATGAAACCCAAACCAGCTGGCTCTAGCTTCAGCTTGTTTTTATTTTTTATTAGACGGGGGAGATATGTCAATTAAGAAGCACCGGTTAACTCAATGTGCATTTCTTTGAGAGGAAGGTCTTAGGAAGATTCAAACCTTCTTGATATGAAGTGGCATCACTAACCACTTAAAAGCAAAGGTAGGGACCTGGACTCTACCTCAGCCAGTAGAGTTTAGTTAAATTGTTAAAGTTAAATTGTTTAATTTAAAGGTTGTGGGTGTTGGGTTGGGGTTAGTCTAACACAAACATTACAATTCATACAATAAAGTTGTGTATAAACCTTTTAGGAAGTCCAAACATTTCAGCCAGAGACAGACGACTTTCTATGTGAATGGTTTCCGGTTTTAAAAAAACAAATCTCATCCTTTCAAAGGTCTTTTGTCTCTTAAGACGTCTTGATATATGAATGCGGACCGAATCACCACCATCATCATCATCGTCATATCACGAGCTGCTTCATAAACTCCACTGCTAAGGCCGAGCATGTGCAGCTCCCTAGAGAACCGGACTTAATTCGGCTTTTTACCACTCGCTGCAGCTGGACTTACATCTCTTTTCCTGCATAAACAGAAGTTGCCAGACTTTCGTTCAGATGAGGAATCAGTCTTTAAGGAGCCATCAGCAGCGATTACGAGCGACGGAGGAGATGCGAGCACAGATTCTTAGCTTTATGATTATTATTGCTGGCACCGGCTCAGACTCTGTCCCGTGCTGCTAACAGTGGACGCTAACAGGAGGAATGAGAGAGCATCCAAACGCCAACAAAGGATGAAGAATGGAGGCTTGTAGGACGAACATCAAACAGCTCGAGGCGTAATATTGCAAAGCGGCGTTGTTTTCCCAAGCATGGGAGCTGAAGAAAGAAGTGTGAACGTCAAAGCCAAAGTAAAGGTTTACTCTGAGACAAAGGCGGGCGAACCTGTCCTCTTGGTAACCCCCGGCTCGTAAAACGCCACCACCGGCCAGAGCCCCTGCCCGGCTCTGCAGCTCTGCCTTGGCACTCAGGTGGTCTCCCATAACTCACACCCTCTCACCCCGATGCTTCACACCGAGACGGCAGTCGAAAATATTCAGTCCGAGCAGCGTGCTGCCTTCGAAATTTATGAACAGTAGTTAGCCAGGTGATTTATGGCATCACTGTGACCCCTGTGGCCGTCTAGTCATGTCTGAGATGGCGTATCCAGATGCCTCCTGCATAGTCCCTCAGTAGTCCACGGTAACGCTATTACCGGCAAAATAAAAATGAATTAGCGCTGTTATTCCTCTTTCCTCTTTTTTTGTATATTATTAAAGAGAACGAGGGGAGATGGAGCTTTGGAACATGCTGCTTGACAGAGGAATGTGAGATTCTGAAAATGACTTTCCAAGGCCTCCGACGGTCGTCTCTCCAGGGCCGCATTCTGGAAACGGTCGACTTGACAACTTTTACCTCGTGCCCTGAAAACACTCCTCAGGTTTCTGCTGACTCCCCGCTGCTTATTTGCTCTGATGCAAATCATCTGCCGCGAAAACAGACATTAACACTCCGGCGTGCGCTCGCATGCTACTACAAACTGAAGTGCACCACACAGAGAACCGCTTATGCAAATGTCTTGGACGAGGCTACGACAACCTGTTTGAGCAAAGCTGGAAAAATAAAATGCTGCGTATGCTATTATTGCATGCAGAGCCACTGAACATGGGAGGAAACGGGATTCAAAGATCAACCTTCTCAATGGTGTTGTGGTTGCATCATTAATAAAGAAATAGATTCTGATTGCATTTGATGTCAACGCCTCATCATAAATCCATTGCTTGTTGCCTTTTAAATAAGTTAGCTATTACTTTCATATAAAGCCATGAACTTTGAAATCATTTTTTATTCTGACTGGGTTATGATAGATTAGGAACATTGTATTAATGAATAATTATGAACTACTGCAGAGGTGAAAGTACAAAAAGAACAAAATAACCAGGAAGCCAACAAGTGGAATGTGGACTTTGACCTTGAGGCTCTGAAGCTCAGTGTGGCATCTCCATCTCCAATTTCCATTTTGACATTGCCTGACTCCACCCAGGTAATTAAAAACCAGTCAAAGAGGTAAACCGGTGATGCAGAAGCAGACGTCCTACCTGTATTTGAAGGTGACCATGCCCCTAGTTATGCATAGAGTATTCTTTCTGCTGGAATTGTAGGAATAGTGATAAACCACTGACTTGACCTTCAAGACACAGGTATTTTTGTACCTCAGCAACTTCAGACACATTCAATGACCTTAAGTGATGCTTCTTGCACCGACTGGTTGTACTCATGTTGAGTTAAGTCACTTTAAAGGTGCAATTTCTTATACTGCGAGTTATATTTTTAATTATTTGGCACTGTTGTGCAGAAATCAGTTTTCACTCTGACAGTTATGATGTTATAAAATGATTTTTTCCACACAGGTCTGTTGGAACTAGCCCATCAAGGAAATGAACTTGTTGGCTCTTTCGTGTTGGCTAAATTTTTTCCAGTCCTGGCAAACGCTCCAGGTTTCGCTCATCTCGTCTTACCACCTAATCATTAACGCAAGTTGATATCATCCAGCCTGTGCACATATACCAGAAAATCCAGTTCTGCCACACTATACTTCCCATTGTTCCGTTGTGTTCGTGGAATTGTGATCTCTTTGGTTTCAATGCCTCATCCTGTGTGCAGCTTCTTAAGCGTGACAGTTTCACAGCACGTTGGCAGCAGGAAGTCAAGAAATAACAACAATGAGGACAACGTGGCTTCACATAGACCCTGTACCGACGACGGGTTTTGGTTTTAGAAATGATTAAATCCAAGCAACAAATGTGTCGAAGCCAAACAATGTGAGCGCTCAAGATTTTGTATTGGTACGTATTATAGGTTTGCCTGTGACATTCATTCTGGGGGGTTTGGAGCATATCCCTGCCGTCATTAGGCGAGAGGTACAACCTGGACAGGTCTCCAGTCTATCGCAGGTAACACATTTAGAATCACCAATGAACCTAACGAGCATCTCTTTGGACGGTGGGAGGAAGCTGGAGTACAAAGATGATAGAAAACTACGGCTGGCTTATTTCCTGAATTCAGTCGATTCAGATTCCCAAAGGTCTAGCTGCAGCCGAGATGGGTTAGCTTGGGCACCCTGACCCTAAACGCAACCAACGATCAGAACAAGCATTAACCTTTTCAACTGTTGGACCTGCAGTTCTTCGTCTGTTGGATCTGCGAGGCTTTCCTCTCTACTAACATCAGTGTGTCTTGACCTATTACCTGCTTTACCTTCCTTAGACCACTTTTAATTTCTGACCACAGCAGACCACGAACACACCACGAGAGCTGCAGTTCTGGAGTCCATGTCCATTTTTTTCTGCTCACTTCCTGCTTAATATATCCCACCGTCTGACAGGTGTTTTGATAACAGTACAATCAGCGACCTTCTGTAGTAATATTACCTTCCGACGCTGCTCCTAAATACAGCATACAGCATCACTGAATGGAGTTAAGAGAAGGTGGATTAGATGCACATTTCCAAGAAGTAGCACGCCAAAGCAAGCACAATCATGTCCCAGAGACAACCTACGTCCAACTGTCAGTTTATTAGGTACATGCTGCAATAGATCCAGGTTTCATGAGGGTTTGGGCTGTCTTCCATTATAAAAAGGTGTGTGCGTCCTTTTACCTGGCCTCAGTGACTTAAATGAGGAGGACAAAACGTTAAGCACCGACTCAAGGATCCGTGTCCTGTCAGTGACGCACCATATGTTGATTCTTCATTTGCATACTCAAACATTTGAACAGGAGTTTGAGCTCTCAGACTTATTTGCTTTGACTGTGATCTAGCAAAGTCTGGGAATACGGAAGAGTTTTTTTTTTTTTAATTGTGACGCGTGTCTGCAGCTAGCAAGCACGGTCCTATCGTTTTCCAACACAGGCTGCCACTGAAAACCACTGAGTCCAGTGAGAAACATTGCTGACACGTTCTTCGTTGTGTTCGTCTGTGCATGCGCTGCAATATACGCCAGTTCATTAGGTACACTAGTCAAAGCTAATGCATACTAATATAGGAGTCCTGCAATAGCTTGGTGAAGGTTATGGTGTTCAGCATTGTCCTGTGCTGTACCAGCTCTAAAATTATTTTGACAACTCCATTTTAGTAAGTGGGTAAGGCTAACTAACAGAAGCAACAGATTAAAAATGAATTACCACCTTTCTGATGCCGTTTCCAGATGAACTGAATACAGGAACATACTGAAAGCTCATCATGAATGAAGGCCCAAGCCTAAACCGGTTTGAAAAGTTAATATACAACATCAGTCATAAACAAGTGTTAAGTGCAGGGCTATTTTAACTACTCTGTTTGATGTTTTGCCAGGTGTAATACTTTTGCCAAAAAGCAAACATAAAAATACTTTAACCTTTTTGGTCAGTGAGCACCAGAGAAGCAAAATGTAACGTGGAGAGACACAATTACCTGTTATCAAACTTTATTATCAGATTAGGAGATGTACCCAGGAAATACATTGTCTGCATCTCTTCCTTTGCGGAAAAGGTGCATCAGATATACCTGATTGTTCATTTTTGATTTAAATTTATCTCTTAAATGGAGTTTCTGCAGGAGACTTCAGTGCTGTGTTGTAGTGAAGTCTCAGAGGAAGCATGTTTTTAGGTTACTGAAGCAACTTTGGGCCATGACGTGGAGAATTAAAGTTAATATAGGTGTCGTTGTTTCCAAATAGTGTCCCCTGGCTCACTGTAATCCCTGCTTTGGACACCTGACACAGGTGAAAGAGACACTGGCAGCTTCAAGCGCATGTTTTCTCTCAAGATAAACCACAAAGTACATCCTAACGTGTTTGCATCAGAAGCTTTAACGTTCACAAATGAAAAGCATTTCATTTTTTTGACACAGCTTTGAACAAATCCATCAAACACTCGTGGGAAGTGACTGAGAGTGCTTTACCTGTCCAGTGATGCCGGTAACTACAGCCACCTTCCTCTTCTTCCCTTCTCCGCTCACGGCGGAGCTAACGTTAGCATTCCCGAAGCAGTGGGCCATCTGTGACCGGATAAATGTTTACCGTCTTCCGCAAAAGAACCGAGTGAGAAAAATAAAAAATAACCCGCCTGCGAGTTACCAGAGTGACTACCGGCAAGTCTCCTCAGCATCCGTAAACCAAACCATACACCGCTGCACAGTGGATGACGTAGAAGGAAGTAGATGTGAGATCGGCCAATGGGAAGAGGGCAAGTGGGAGCAGCGGAGGAAGCCTCTGTAAAGATGGTAGGCTGTGAGAGGGGCGGGAGGTTGATTTGACACAGCGCCACTCAAAGGACAGAAGCGGAACTGCACCGTTTAGTCAAATCTGACAGATTCATTTTGTGATTACATTTTAAAGATGTGATTACTGTTAAATCTAATCATATTTTACTGTAAGAAATCATAGTTTAATTTTCTAAAACTACTATTTTGTTTTATGAATCCATTCATATGCACCATACTCATCGATAGCTTAAGGTATTTTGATGCAGTGGGTGCTTCGTGACTACACGTATTTCATGATTAATAAAAACTGATGTGTGGAGAGATGATGGGGACAGGGGGGTTGTTTCATGGTCTGTTACAAATATATGCCGGAGATCAGATTTTTGCAGCATCAGAGGTTTTTATTAACATTAATTAATCAATCTGTCTGTTGATTTTCTTTCCTTCTTTTATGTCCTTTAATTTTATTCCTCCTCCTCCTTGATTTTTTTAGTTAAATTTAAATTTTTAATTGAACTTAACACTGCCCCCCTTCATCACAAAGTCCTCACAAGAACTGCGGCGTTTCTGTAAGCCCACAAACCAAAAATAAATAAAGAATCTGGAGGATCTTACTGACCTGACAGTGATTAGTCGACTCTTCGTTTGCGTGCTCAAACGTTTGAACAAGTGTCTGAGCTCTCAGGCTTATTTGCTTTGGCTGTGACAACGCAAAGTCTGGGAGTACAGACGCTGAAGAGGGCTCCTTAAGATTAAAGTTTGCAGATTTACGGCTTTTGGCGCTTATGGCACCTCTCCTCTCTACTCACACATTTATTTTATTAAAAAAAACAAGGTTAACCTGAAAAATCAAACTCAAACAAGCAATAACGAGGAAACATTTCTTTGCTGTAAATATACATATTGAAAAAAAATATATATATACGTACCACAAACTAGAAAACAATGTTTTCCTGCCAACTTTTTGTGTAGATGTGGTTCACTAAACATCAGTGAAGTCTCTGAGTGCACATTTAAGGAAAGAATAGGATGAATCAGCATCTTAGGAATATTATTTGTGCTCAGCAAGTCTAGAAAAAGCAAAAAGTTGACAGGGCATAAACTGGTGAGTGAGTGCAGCACGTCAAAGAGGACACCTCTAAGTGGAGGAGTTTAAATCAACCAGACTCAGAAATAATTCACTGGAACACGTTTCAGACGATGGAAAGAAGACGAGATAAGTTCCCCTGAGAAGACGTGGGTCTCCGGACCCATGCAACTCCTCACACACATGTTTAAGAAACAAATAAGATGAATCAGCATATTAGGAATATTAGGATTTTTATATTTTAGGAAAGATGCCAACAAGTTCTCAGCTACTCTGGGAAATGTTGTAAACGAGGACGACGGAGATGTGCAAATCTGTCACGAAAGCTAAAGGTGACTGCTCTGAAGAACCCAAAATATAAAACATCAACACACCAAACAGCAAAAACATTATGACCAGGAGATAAATAACATTGAACCATCTTGTGACAGTTCAGTGTTCTGCTGGGAAACTTCTGGACCTGGCTTCATTCATTGGTGTGGATGTTACTTAGACATGTAGCACCCACCTAGACCAGACCAGAAACCCCCACCCCATAGCAATGACACTCCTTGATGGCAGCAGCCATCCCCAGCAGGATGCAGCCACAAAAACACTTTAGGAACAACTAAAAAAAAAACATGAAGAACATCTGAATCAGACTAATAAAAAAAACAGTTGGCTACCATGATAAACACCTAGCCTATCCCAGCTGCATGTGTGTTTTTGGACTGGAGGGGAAACCCACACAGGCACAGGGAGAAACCACACCACCGTACCACATGTCAAATACCTAGGTCAATTTAAGATATTTTCCTTTGCTTTAAACCAACATTAACTTGTTTTTGGATTCGGTCAGAGCCAAGTCGCTGACTGCCAAAGGTTGAGCGTGTTTCTCGGATTCCCCTGAATTTCTGAGTGACCGTGCTCTCTGAACTGAACCCTGCTCTTTTTACTGTTTCCACGCTCGCGCACATGTGTGAAGGATGGAGCTTTCTGCACAGCGGTGGACAGCACAGCCGGGGGTCAAACACCTGCCGGCCCCCACCGAACAGACGAGGAGAAGAAGAAGAGCCCCGAGCTGTAACTGAGCCGTGTGTTGTTCTCTTTTGATCCGGGCCCGGGTGGATCAACGCACCGCTGAGCTTCTCAGGAACCCAGCTCTTATTTATCCACGTTTTCCTTTTTGTTTTGTTTTTTATTAAGACGGTGTTTAGTTAAGACTGTAATGAAATAACACCTCCTCATCATGCTGAGCTCTGTGGGGAAGTGGAGCAGCAAGAGAGAGAGAGAGAGAGAGAGAGGGAGCTTTCACAAGGTGACTGAGACTCTCAGCTGGAGCAGATGTTATCATACGTGATCAAATGTATAAGAACAATAAGAAACCAGGAGCCGCTCTGATTGCTGGATCACTTCTGTTAAGATAGAGTCTCAAGCTGATGAAGCTCTTCATCCTGAATCCTGATCCTCTGCTGTGGTCAGCGTATCGTCCTCCGCGTTTGCTTTGGACGCAGAGGCCGATTCAAACTCAGATTTTCCTTTTGGAAAGTCTCCTGAAATATCGCTAGAGGCAGAAAAACATCTTTGTTGGAGATGATACTCAACAACACATCCAGTCTCTTGGTTCTTCTGACTTTTGATATATGCAGGTTTGGCAAAATGAAGCATCGTCCAGTTAAATTAGATTATATGCACATTTTTATCCTGGTTGATGCTTGATACTGACGACATCATGACATCGCCAACAATAAAGAAAAGCTTTAACAAACCAGAATACAGTGATCAGGCATAACATTATAGTGTCTTAGCGGAGGTGCTTTGAGGGGAGGGGCCTCTGTGGATCATCCCACAGATACTTGATCAGTTTGGGATCTAGTGAATGTGGAGGCCAGGTCAACACCTTGTGCTGTTCTTCTTCCTAAAGTGTTTTTGTGGCTGCATCCTGCTGGGGATGGCTGCTGCCATCAAGGAGTGTCATTGCTATGGGGTGGGGGTGCCTGGTCTGGTCTAGGTGGGTGCTACATGTCTAAGTAACATCCACACCAATGAATGAAGCCAGGTCCAGAAGTTTCCCAGCAGAACATTGAACTGTCACAAGATGGTTTAAATGTTTTTCACTTCTCCTGTCAGTGGTTTTAATGTTGTGGCTGATTTTTCATTCATTGTAAAGCTTAAAATATGATTTGTAACAAAAAAAAGTCACATGAAACAGGAAGCAGCTGTTTTCCGGTGTACATTCTTTATTCACTTATTTATATCCTATGTTTACTTACGTCTCATCATGACACAAGAAAACTTGAAAAAGAAAAAAAACGTCATAAAATCAAATAAACAAATATTCAAATCACAAAGCTTCTCCGCTTCCAGATGGAGCAACCGACCACCGAGCGTAACACCACCATCCGGCCTCCCCGTGGCGGTGACAGGAAGGGGGACGATAAAGAAACGAGCGGCGCCTCCTCGGCTCCGTCGTCGGCTCTCCATCCAGAACCAACCGAACATTTTTCCACGTGTGGTGTGCGGCAGACCGATCCAGTGTGTCTCCCCTGAAGAACGTCTCGAGTGAAAGCTTTGTACTTCAAGTACAGTCAGTAAATAAATGAACAAGAGAATCCACTTCAGTCGTAACCGTGAGTCGTTCCGTAGGTAGTATTCTGTTGTTCGTTAGGCCTTCATGGAAGGTGAGAGGGCTACTCCAAAACGGCCGAAGCGATTACAAGCTAGCGACGTGAACGCATGCAGAGGACGATTAAAGTGGAAAAGAAATGTGGGTGAAGAAGAAGAAGAAGAAGAAGAAGAGCAAGAAGCGGGACGTAGAGTGTCACATGTTGTGCTATGTACAAAATAAATTAATGGGTCGTGGCTTCAAACTCAATCAAGGTCTAAAAGCTTTTTTTTTTCTTTTTTAACATTATGTTCAAGAAAGAATTACATTTTTTAAATAAGACTTGTAAATTAAAATAAAGAAAGCATCTATATTCACAATAAAATATATTTAAATAACAGCATCCAGTCGTTTGCTGAATCTTGGAGGGACGGGCTGAGAAGTGCAAAGCATGCAAAGATAAATACTAACAGGACAACATGAAGAACAGCTGATACTGCAGCGGTGCAGGTGGCTGTTGCAGAAGTGACAGGTGCTGCTGGATTCATAATTTACATTATTCTACTTTTTGACTTTTCCCAGCTGCAGCTTTTAGAGCAGTAGAGTCCTCACTGGTGCAGTGTGAAGCTTTGCGCTCTGCAGGATGATGGCCGTGCGGCACGGTGCAGCTAACGCCGGGGTACGAGGCGAGGCAGAGAGTAGACGTCCAGTGGCTAAACAGGTACAGCAGCATTGGTCCAGTGTCGGGGCTCTGGGGACCCTACATGCTGAGGGGCCTCACGGTGTTTCTGAGAGGGAGGGGGACAAGAGAAGGTTTGGCTCAGTCAGTGAGAAAAGAGATCAGTCGTTTGACGTGTGATATGTGAGCTAACGTCTTACCCGTCTAGCTCTCTGGAGGAGGAACGTTTGTGGAGTGGCACTTGGTTTTCTGTGGGAAGGAAATCGACAACAATTTAAAGTTTAAACATAACCAAGATGTGGAATCTTCATAGATTTACACAAAGTATGTTTTTGTCAGAGTGCGCCATCTGAATATTTGCAGAATTAATACTTAAAAGTACATGCAACCCTCAGAGTTTTTGACATTTCTGCATAAAAATTACTCTAAACATCAGCAGGTTTCCACTGCAAATACTTTTAAGGTGCACTGTGCATAAATTAAGCAATCTTATGTCGTCATTAGGGATGGGCGATACGGACTAAAACATTTATCCCGATAATTTCTGGTATTTATTACAATAAGGATAAAAATTATGATAAATAAACACCAGTTCATCCTAATCTATAAAGCATCAAGTTTTCTCTGAGTTGTTGTTTTTTCTCTGACTCTTTGGATGAAGTCGACGCTGCTTCTGCATCTTTGCTCATTTTCTGTCTTCATATTCTGGTTTGTGCTTGTGTTTGAGGTGGTGGAACAAATTAGTGCTGTTACTGTCCTTTTTATTCACTATTTGTTTGCAAACCTTGCATGTTGTAATTTGCTGTGTGTCGTGAATTAGCGACGCACTGTTTCCGTTCAGACTGCAGCTGAAATAACGCATGTAATACTCCAATGTCGGTTTGTGCACATTCAAAAAAAATCCTAGGAACCTTTAGCTAGAACTATTTTCTTGTAGGAACAAATGTTTAATTTCTTTATATAATTGAAAAGTCAATTGAGGCGTTAAGGGGTTAAAACCAAACCAGATAATGGAGGTGGAGCCCGATTTAGGAACGAGCTCTTCCCTGCTGGCGTATCTGCTCCACCTTCCACCACTGTCAGTTTGTCAATATTCCACGTGTGTCGCGCACATATATACGTCATCAATGGGATTTTATCGCTTTTATCGCGGGATGACATATTCTTACCGTGGGGAATGTTTTTGACGATATATCGTAAACAATGAAATATCTCACATCCCTAGTAGTCATGCCCTGCCTCTTGTGATGCATTATATTGGATTTATCTAAGTGACGCCATTTCTCACCTTCTGATTGAGTCGATAGTGCAGGCTCCGGTCCGACAGCCAGGGGTGCCTGAGGGACTCGGTCGCGCTCATCCTCCAGCTCTTGCTCTTCACCAGCAGACGCGTGATGAAGTCTTTGGCCTCGTCGGAGATGTCCGTGAACTCCTCCTCCTCGAAGTTCCACTGACAGGCCAGGATGTTGTTCAGCGTCTCGTTGTCGTCGTCCCCCAGGAACGGGGACAAGCCGGTGAGCCTTTAGGGACAAGACGGGAAAGACAAACAGAGGTCAGCGACTTTGTTTCTTCTTCTTCTTCTTCTTCTGTGGTGGCGTGTATGAGCGTCCTGGACTCACAGCATGTAAGTGATGACCCCCAGGCTCCACATGTCCGTGGGGAATGAAACAAACTCGTAGTTGATGACTTCAGGAGCCAGAAATTCAGGCGTTCCAAAGTTGACCTTCAGCTTCTCCCTGGGTTTATACCTACCAGAGACACAGCAGCAGAGACGTGAGACACACAGCGCTAGAAACATTCAAGTCAGGACGTGTGGGAGTGTAAATCTTTACCTCCTGGCCAGGCCAAAGTCAATGATTTTGATCTTGTTAGTCTCTCTGCTGACACAAAGAATGTTCTCTGGCTGAAAAAGAGCAAAAAAGAAAAAAAAAATGGTTTTATTTCAAGTGTTTCAGACAAATTCCTTCTGCTCAGGCAGCCGGGACAAAACGTTATGACAAGACGGGATGCATGTGTTGGCAGAGGATGCACAGCGCACAGTAATAAGAGAAGATAATCCTTATCAGCTGCTACTACTTGCTGCTACTACATATTTCTGTACAGTATGACACATATTTAATAACTTTACAAATTCGATATATTTATGCAGTATTTATACATATATTGTACAGTTTCTTAAATATACTCCTATTTATTATACTATTTGAATATATTGAATATATTTTCTAATATGTTGAATATCTTTCTATATCTTGTATGTATTTAAAATTTTTTACATATATTTATATGTATTTTTTAATATCTTATATGTACTTGTATAGTATTTCTTATATTTTAAATATACTTTGTATTTTTTTAGATTTATTTTGTATTAAAAAAATTGTAATATATATTTATATCATTATACTTTAATTTTTTACCCATTTTTGCTGACTATAATTCCTCCTGCCTCTATGTAAGGATGCTACTGGATACTGACTTTCCCATGAGATAAATAAACTACTTTCTTTCTTTCATCTACCTTGAGATCCAGGTGCAGGATGTACATTTTATGCATGTACTGGAGCCCTTCACAGATCTGGCGTATGAACAGCACCGTGTCCAGCTCTGTCAGGTTGTAGTTCTCGTCAATGATGCGATCAAACAGCTCTCCTCCTTCCACACTGCAAACACAAAGACACACACACAGTTACGAGCTCTGCAGCACTAACACGCGTAGAACACATACGTGTGCGTGCAGCCTCAAACAGACTTACTACTCCATGACGAGGATGATGTCGTGGCGAGACTCGAAGGCGGCGTACAGCTGGATCAGGTTGGCGTGGTTCAGCTGGTTCATCACCTGGATCTCATTCCTCACCACGTCCTGATGGACAAATAGGGCATCCAAGTTAAAATATGAGACAACACGGAGTAGTGGAACACATAAAAGCTGAGATAAATAAATGATGACTTGTGGTTTCTAAGAATCTTCTGCAATTTGATGGAAGTCATTGACAGTTTTTTTAAATTACAAGTGAAATTTGAGGAACACACTTTCAAGAAACTTGAGGCTGTCAGAGTCAAACAATGGATTGACTTTTTTATCTTGCAAAGATAATTTATTTTAAAGCCTCCATTTAGTCAACTCTTTAGAATTTCCTGGAAGTTATTGAAAAAATGTTGATGACTCATCCTGCACTTGTGGGCGTGCACCATTGAAATCCAAATAATGAACCACATATTGTAGCAAAACAATTAAAGGATGAGATAAATAAATGATGACTTGTGGTTTCTAAGAATCTTCTACACATTTATGGCAATGACAATTATTTTTATTACAAGTGAAATTTGAGGAACAGACATAATTTTGGACTTCCAAGATAATTTATCTTGAAGCCTCCATTTAGTCAACGCTTCCTGGAAACGATCTAAAAAATGTTGATGACTCATCCTGCACTAGTGGGCGTGTACCATTGAAATCCAAATATAAAAGCTGAGATAAATAAAATGTGACTTGTGGTTTTAAAGAGGCTTCAAATCGAGTTAATTCTGAAGTGATAAATAATATTTCTTCCTCTATATGTCAATGACAAAAATTCTGGAGGTATTTTAATAGTTTCCTGGAAATAGTTTAAAAACATTGATGACTCATCCTGCACTCAGGGGTGTATACTAATTTTTTAACCAGTGAATCCCCTTTCTTATTCCCCTCTTTGCATGTCTCCTTTACCAGCAGAACTGCAGTGCACAAATGGGCGGAGCCTGCTCAGGACAGTTGACCAATCAGAGCAGACGAGCCTTGCCAGCCTCCTGTTTTTTACAGGTAACATTTAAAAATGGATGCTAATAGCGCCACAGTGTCTGTGTCATGGGGACTTCAATATCCAGCTATACTACTAGCTCCAGAAATGTTGGTTTGGTCAAGAAGACAAGGAAAAATGGAAATACAAACTATTCTTCCCATATTCGCGTATCACCAACTGTTTTGTCAGTCAGTGACGGCGACACGAGGATTTGGCAGCGAGTCGGACAAGCTTTTGGTCGGAGCCACCACACAGCTACGCCCAGACATCACATCAATAAAAACAGAATTAGGTCCGAGACATGCCCACGCCCTCTGGACTGATGAAGCTGCGTCTATTTTCAAAATCTAATCCTTTATAGTGCTAAAAGTAATCATCCACTGGCCTGCGACAATTTCTCAAAATCTATTCTGCTTCGCATTCAGCATTCGCCGCCGCACCTTCTCTTTCTGGCTCCGGGCCTTGATGATCTTGGCAGCCAGCGTCAGGCCAGACGAGTTCTCTGTGCACTTGTGGACTTGACCGAAACGTCCCCTGATGAAAGAAAAGCAAACAGACGGATGAGAGTTTGGAAGAGGAAACACGCTGGGAATTTCATTTTATTATTAAACCCCAATAAATCTAGTCATTTCTCAAGCCGGACATCGAGCTGATCCAAGCATCTCAAATGTGAGGAGTCATTGTTTTACGGTTGTTTCAGAATAATAGAAGCTGTATATCAAGTTTTGGACGGCTTCAAATCATAAATCTGTATTGGTTGGTCAACAAAACTATCAATTTGAAGACTTCATGCAATCTCATAGTGCTTTCTGAGTTTGAACAAGCCAAATCAAATGTAAAAACAATAATGTCCTGCAGCTTTTGCTTTCATACAGCCGGAATAATCTGCTCTTTTGATCATTTAGACATTAGGAGTAATACTCTGAGCCATCAGTAATTTGAGAAATGTGCTTGCGTGCTGAGGAGTAATCTTCGGTTTGAGAGGCAGGACTTAGCACCGGTCTGTTACATCACAGAGGCTATTTCACAAGTGCCCCTCGAACATCACAATCATTTGCCCTTTAGGGTGCAAAAAAAAGATTGTGGAAAAAACTATTAGGCGTCCCTTCGACGGGGTGCGAGATCCTCCGTTATTTCATTAGAGACGCCCGGCGCATATAAGTGTCTGTGGCCGTAACGGAGGGACATGAAAATACACACTGCTGTAATGAGAGAGGGGCATTGTGTGCTTGCTCCTGTCACTCACCCTCCCAGGACCTCTTCTCTGTTGATGCTGTAGTAGGTGGCGATCTGATGGGGTTTGGGAGTCACGATGCGGTGGTCGAAGGGGGCCAACGGCGGAGGACTCAAGTCTGGAGATAACGACAAAAAAGAAAAAGAGAAATAAAGGAAAAATGAAGAGTAAGAAAAGGGAGGAGGGACAGAGGAACGACGCTTCGGCCCCTAGAAACAAAGTGGATGGAAATAGCGGCGTGCCTTCGCCTCATTATCTGCTCGGGCCAGCTGTGCTGACTGACATGTCGGTGACGCTTGAAGGCGCATAGTGCTATGACATCGAATCTGCTTCAAAGTCCGAGGAACGAACAGCCCAACGTCAACAAGTTGAGAGAGAGACAGAGAGAAAGAGAGAGAGAGAGCCTGCAACACATGGCTTAAAGGAGGACTGGTGACTGCTGGGATATTTATGACTCGTTTAGTCACATTTTTGGGCTTTTTTAGCAACCACATTCCTTAAATATCAATATCAATCTGTTTCCAACTAAAAACTTGACATGTTTAGACAATAAAATACCCGTTATGGGCTATTTCAAAATAAAACTTGATGTAGTAATAATTATAATCCTCAAAAAAAGTGTTTCCGGAATCTAAAAGTTGCACCTAAACTTGCCCCTGATTGGCCCAGATCAGTTCCCGGTTACGGTGTCACCCCCCCGACCAACTGATTTCTCTTCATGCATTCACATCCTACCGAGAACAAACTCCTTCTGCGCAGCGTCTTCCTCCTTCGCTTCCTCGCCAGCGTCCGTCTTCGCTTCGTCAGATTCGGAGGCCTGTGGCTCGCCCGCCTCCGCCACCTGCCCGTCTCCGCTTTCTTCTTCGCCGCCTTCCACTCTGCTTTTCTTGAGGTCGTCCTTCACCATGTCTTCCTCTGTGACGCGGCGCTTGCTGCACGTGGCCACGTCGCCCACCTCCTCAGAGCTTAAGGAAGGGAAACGCAGTGAATCTCTGATTTTTACATGAAGAAATAAAAAACTTGCAGACGTATTGCTCATCCAGTAATACCTTTCCTGTGGAAGTAGAGAGGTCTTGCAGACGTTGGTCTTCTCTTCTACATCATCCTCTTCTTTTCCACCGTCTTCCGAAATGATGTCTTCTTCCTTTTGCTCGTCCTCCTCCGGCCCTGACTCTCCAAAGACATCCCCCTCTTCTTCCTCATCCTGCCTTGCCCTGGTTCCCTTCTTCCTCTCTTGGGCGTCGGAGCTGTGTGGTCCATCCAGAATTAGCTCCGGGGGCTCCTGTCTGCCTCTGTCCTCCCCCCTCTGGACGTCGGCCTCTGTGTTTACAAGGGAAAGCTCAGTGTTCTGTCTGTTGAGCTTTTCCACCTGTTCCTGCAGCACAGGCTCATTCAGAGACGAGGTGTCTGAAGCAGGAATAAAACACAAATATAACCTTGAGGTACAGCTTTTATGCTAAGCTAGCTGGTCCACATCAAATCAAATACTTCAGCATTTACTGGAGGGACTGCCATCAAATTAGCATCCATCTGACTTTACTGCAGAAATAAACACGTTTAAGCTCTCAACAAAGAACATTTGTGACAACTGCACAGCAATTAATTCACATGCGATTCACTTCCCTCGGTTCTATCAAGGATTAAAGTTGTGCATAATTAAAACACTTTAGCCAGGAGGCAGCCGGTGTCAATCAACAACTGGAGACGCCACGGAGGGTTTAAGCAGAGGAAATCTGTTTTCCAGGGCTTAAACCTTAATAACTGACCGTGACGTCTGTCTTGCCACTGACGGCTCAAACTTTTCTGAGTAAAGCATCGCAATAATTAGTGAAACTCTGAGTCATGCGGTTCGTCTTAAACTCAGATGTGAGTGTGTTTTGCCGGTTTGCACAAACTTGTGCAGCTTTTCAGTTCGTTGATTTAAAGTCGCTGTAAGCAACTCATCAGTATCGGCTGTGTGCTTCAGATTAATTCATGCAAGCACATGCTAGTCTTGTTTCAGCATGTTTGCTTCCTCCAGTGAAAGCCTAGAGTACAAATCTAACACGTGAGGGATTATTATTGCAGATCTGCAGCATGAGGATCTACTCGACAAGTTGATTCTTCTAATATCTCTATCTTTTTTACACTTCTTGATTCTCCTGCATTGTTCGGGTTACACAGAGTACATGTATTCCAGTATCTCAGGTGATGGTGCGTTTACCTGTGCTCAGAGATTTCCTCTTCTTCTGCGTCTTCAAGCCCTTGAGGCTCAGCTTGGCTTTGTCCTTGTCATCCTTCGCCTTGCGTTGTAGAAAAAAAAGAGACAAAAATGAAATATTAGACATGTCCCGTTGCAACCAAGCGCTCCGTGGGACAAACACGGACAAGACTTCGGGCGTGAGGGTCTCACGTTCACATGGGTTCGTCGTCATTTGAAAGACAAGCTCACGGAACAGAAGGACCTCAACAGATGATATTATATACGCTCTGTGTTTCCATTTGCACAATAGAGAGAGAGAGAGTGTTTGTTTTTGTTGCCACAGTTGCTGCTGTAACTCAAGTATGATGTGGAAAGAGGGAAAGGTCACGTATCAGCTGTATAGCAGGTGGCATGCACCACAACACAGAAATCTAATTTACACTTTCCGACATATATTAAACAGTGGATATGGAACCCAAGGTAAGAGAACTATCAATAAAAAATGCTGTATTTTTAATGCACAGTACTGGAGACGTTCATATTATACTTTCTCTGTCATTTAGAAACCAGTTTACGCAACGTTTGATTCAGCAGAATCACGTATATGAACGATTAAGCTGCACACACAGCAGCTAAAAGCGTAAAACAATCTGCTTTGCATTCTTCAAGCCGTTCCAGACGATGCGTTGTTACATACAAGGACACCGGCACATCTTATCACCCTCTACGTTAACATCACCTCGTCAGAACAGCCCAGACAAGTGGCGCACTGAGTCTGTGCAGCTCCAGACACCGACCCGCTGCTGATAAAGATAACAAGTCTGACTCTAATCACTCGCACCTCGGAGGCAGATGACAACCTCTGCGCAAAGGAAAAACTACTTAACATTGCAGAGAACCACATGTGGATGTACAGCAGAACCAAGAACAGATACACCGGGAGTCTTATCTGAACTGAGAGGAGGAGTGAGCTGCAGGTTTATGCAGGAAGATGGAGCCATTTAAAGATGTAGTGGTTCTATTTCCCTTTAAAGAAACAACACAATATGCACACAATCAATCTGTCATTGGGAACCTTTAAAATTAGTGTATTTTACCACAATGATCAATTAGACTGAAGACAAAGCCAGATGGAAAACGTTTGATTTCTGATCTTTTGCGTCACATCTTATCCCGATATCCAGCCTCTCACCTTCCTGTTGCTTTTGTTTCCGGACCGTTTGAACAGATGCTCCACCAGCCTGGAGCTCTTCACCACCTCCCCGATGAAGCAGATCACCTGCTGGGTGCCCTCCACCAGCCTCTCCACCCCGTCCAGCCTGCGCCCCTGACTCTCGACGGCCCCGCGCAACTCCCCGCACGGCCTCTTTTCGCCCGAGCCGTGGCCGTCCTCGCGCATGGAGGCCAGGTCCCGGCCCATAACCCCGATGTCCTGGGACAGGCCGTCCAGCCGGGTCAGGACAACGTGCTGCATGTTGAGCAAGCGCTCCATCTGGGAGCTGAGGGAGTCCATGCGGCTCTCCACGCGGCGCAGGGCAGCATCATGAGGAATGCAAGAAGACGATGATGAAGAGGAAGGAGCTTGAGATTTGTCTGATCCAGTGAGCGAGAGCTTTCTCCCTCCGGGCTTCTGACCATGAAGAGGGTTCGGATCATAAACTTTGGCTAAAGAGTTGACGAGGCTGGAGCTCATGGCTGACTTCCCGGTTCGCATAAAGAGTAAAATCTATTCACCCGCTCACAACAACAACCACATCACCAGACAAAGCTAGAGGCAGGAGAGCCAATACCTCTGCCCTGATGCTAGCAGCTCAGCGTTGAGTTATAAGAATAGCAAGTGGCTGTTCTCCAAATTAAAGTGCAGCCCCCTGCGGACGTCAGGCACTGAGTGGCCAGTGATAAGAGCTGAGGGCTCGGGTGTGCAGCTGGGGATTGATGGGGGTTAGGGGGAGATGCTGTGGAGGATCGCTATGTGACATTTGAGACACTTCAAAAGCCCTTCAGTCGGGCGTCAGAATCCCAAGAATCTGGAGGCTGAAATATGACTCCGTAAAAAGCAAGACAAACAAATAAAATGTACAGCCGACGAGAAAGGACAGAACATCTCCAGATCTCATCCTTAATGGCTCACGAGAGGATGCGGCAGGTGCAGAGGTGTTGCTGTGCAGCATTGTTTGTCAAACATTACTCTGATTTTCAGCACGGATGCGTGTGTTTTCTGACATTGTTGTCCAGGAGGAAGAGAGGTGACAGGTGTGAGCGTGTGTGTGAGGGCGTAAAAACTTTACTAACCACCCGGAGCTCAGTCGAGGACACGGGCTCTGTGAGTATTTCTGAACATCGGCAAACAGTTCTCGTAACTGACTTGTTTTCACTCAGCAGACGAGTCAGCAGGAAGTTGAATAATTGACAGCGATTCCCAGGGAAAGACCAAAATACTGTATGTCTGATTCTGATACGGAGGAACATCACAGAGGAAAGGTTTTGGTGAAGTGTGCAAGGTTAAAATTTAGGCTCAGCATCACGAGATAGGAGATGCCACCGAAACCTAGGAAGTGTTGCTGTGAGGAATTAAACAGGAAGCACTGACACACATGTGAGTTCATATTGAGACGTGTCTGCCTGTCGCACGTTGACCTCAGACTTTTCCACATCTCGGCGCGGCGCTATCTGGAGCAGGCGGGGTGACAAAGGGTCGGCGCCTATATGCTGGCATCCATCTGTCAGCACCGGAAAAACCTGACCTATACTCCGTCCCTCGCACCGCTCCCAGCGCAGACGGCCCGTCAGCTGTCAGGCCTAACACTCGTATCCCCCGGTGCCTATTTAGCAGCGAAGGTGAGAACGAAAGGAGACACCGAGCAAGTGCACGCGCAGCGCGGGAGGCCTGATGTGGAAATACACGTTTTGTCACCGAACAGATGACAAAGTGCAGGAATGAGGAAGACGTGGCAAAGCTATGCCGTAGATATCCAGGGTCTTAATGCAACACATCGTAGTGATTTGCAGGACTACTTGATAAGAGAGAAGAAAGCTGAATTAAAGCATGTACACTAATGTTCCTATTACAGTGGTTCCCAAAGTGGGGCCATTGCAGGGGGGTCGCAGGACGCGGATGGAATTAGAGGGTGACAGTTTTTTGGGACTCCCGCAGGAGTCAATTTCACTGTCGGTAACGTGATAGGGACGGGATTGAGCTGATAACGGGAACGGGAAGGAGCCGGAGATTAAATTAAAAAATGACGCTGCAATGGTGGGTGGTGAGTGCGCCCAGCTTTAGCTAACAACATAGGGAGTGGGACGGGATTCGGGAGTCTTTCTGTCGGGATTTTGCGGGACGGGTGGGCAGTCATGTGATCGGGATATGACGGGAGTATTTTTGTGGGCTCGGGATGGGGGGGGTGGGAGCGACAACTGATTCCCGTGTCACCCTCTAGATGGAATGAATGAATCAATAAAGGACACTGCTAGCGATGAGATGGACAAGTTTCTGACGGGCTCCCACGCAAACGCAAACATGTTTATTTTTATTTGTTCACAAAAGGTTGAGGTTTGTATTAATTACAATGTGTGAAATAAATAAAAAACATTTCTTTTTCTTTTTTGTGGGGGATTTAATTCCAAAATGGAAGTTACTGTCCTCATCGCTGTTAGATCTAGAAACGACACTTCTTGTCTTATTCATTTGTATTAAATACGAAGCCTGAAACTTTCTTTAAACGCTGAGGTGACAAAGACTGTGCAGTCCAGCTTCCTCTGATTTAGGCTAATCTCTGAGGTTAAACACTTTCAGGCTCCGTACCGACAGTCATCACCTCCACACTCGACTCAAACTCTTGCCAATCTTGGACGGATAGAACTGATTTTCAGATTTTATTGCTCATCTTTGAAGCTTCACACTTCCCTGCGCAAAGTCACGTTTCTAAACTTATTGTTAATTTTATTTTAAAGACACCTGAGACCATCGGCCAGGAACTTTCTGTTCCCAAATCACCACTTGTGACTAAAATTATTACTGAAAACGAAAATCATACGGTCTTCTTTCGATCATATTTGGATGAGTCGTGGAGTAGTGGGAAGGAGCTTTGGGGCTGTGAGGTTTACGTCCTTCTATGCCCAAGGAAACAGGTGGTGCCTTGTGACTTTTCTTTGATAAATAATCAACATGAAATACGGATCCGTGTGACTTTTAAGGTCGTTCACGTGCAGATTTTACGGCTCTATTGTGGGAACCCCAGTCTTGTAGGCTACTGCTGCATCTGGAGCAAGAGTGCAGACTGACAAGTCGTGACAAAGAAGCTGACAAACGAGCCTAAGCAGTTTTTTTTTTATGGCCTTTTGTGCTTTAATTAGACACTCATCAGTGGAGGAAGTAATGTGGCAAGAGAGGGGGAATGGCATGCAACAAAGGGCACAGGCCGAATTTGAACTATGGCTTCAGTTTATGGGACGTTTGCTCAACCAGGTGCAACCAAGGGAATTGTGTCACCGCTTTAAATATTTTATTTGGACTCATCTGAGTTATTGTCTGAGTCACAGCCGCTATATGAGGCGAAGGAAAACCTGCGTTACAGTAGGATAATACAATACACACAACACAAAGGTCACGTAGGAGCAGAGTGGTGGTTGATTAGTGTGGCGTTCAGGGAGGTTTAACTGTTCCCTGTCGAACAATCTCTGAAATCCCCAGTCAGAGAAGGTTACACGGTAAGACGAGAGCCGGTGTGGTATAGGGAATGACACTGACGCAGCCAAGCCGCTCTCGCCGCATATATAGAGTTACTCAGCAGGAAGACGCAGACAATACGTGATGCTTATTCTACTGCTGCAGGCTTTCCGGTAATCCAGCATCGCTCCGGTCATGAACGCAACGAGCTTTAGCCCAGAGCCACAATTATACACCGCGTCACATGTGACCAATGTGCGGTGTCCACATTTAACGATACTGTAGCTGAAATGAAGACGGAGGTGGACCGCAACCAAATGCATGAATCCAAATAAGTCGGACTACGAGCCTAGTAATAAACTAGACATTTTGGGCTCACTGACAACAGCTCAGTCTCAGCCCTCTCATGTCTGGCATGTTCCAAGGCCCTGGTCCAGGATGTGGGGCCCCTGAATCATGCCCCCCCCACCCACCCTCTCCTCTCTCAAAGGGCATCCCCTGCCCACACAGGATTCTCCCGCCTCACCGAGAGTAAAAATAGTTGCAAATAATTGCATTCACAGAGTCCTTGTCAGCGGGTGTGCCGCATAAATAACACTGTCCAGGCTCTGAGCCACAGTGAAACATCAGAGTTTACATCTTACGTAGAAATAAACGACAAGAGAAATCAGATCGCTCAACTAAAGTAGATACAAATATACACAAAGTGCGAAAGAAAGCTTTTGCACGCACATATTGTAAGTTGCCTTGTACAAAATCCTCTGTAAACTTAACAAAATGTAACGTAACTCAAGGGAATCACTTGCGAATGTTCCTTATTTTGACATTTTGAACAGTTTTCATTAATTGTTTGAGCTTTCAAACTCTTGGGTTGAGATTTGTGTCACAATATTATAGAAGCGACACTCTGTTGCCAAATTATTAGGTACACTAGTGAAAACAAACTAATCCTAATACAACGGTCCTGCACTAAATCCTCCTTTGCGACTGTACTAATGTTCAATTTATGATGAAACGGTGTTAGAAAGGTTTTGGAGGATGCAATCTGTAGTGCTTTTAAACCGGACCAAATCAAATCTCAGAATGTCCCTGTTCTTCAGCCGGATCCACAAAATAATAGGAACGTGTCATGTTGGTGCAACACAGAGCCTCTACAGCCGCCAGAGTGAAAACAACCGCTCAGTTGTTTTAAACAAATGCTGAATACTTAACCTCCCTGACGCAGAGATTTGATCATTTGTTTTCAGGGGTGTGCCTAACGAACTGGCAAGTGACTGAATATTCTGTTTCAAGCCCTGCGAAATGATTATATTGTGCAAATATACCGGCTGCTTCAGCAACTGGTGCAGCAGGAACCGATTCCTGTCCGAAAAGGTTATATTGTTCCTGTCTTTCTATGACATCTGGGCACTTTTGTTGTTGTTGGATGCTAATTATCTACAGTACATGGCAACAGAAAGAAGGCGACACATTATCTCTGCAGCTCCACCTGCTGCTTTTCTATCTGACAATCGTCCCTGTGCCACCACTGGCTGATGACAAGTCTGTTCTTTCCCGTCGCAGTTCAGCTGCCACGATAACATTCAAACTAAAACATTTCTCTTCGTGGAACGGGCGTGCGGTGGGACGTCAGCAGCGCGCGGGCGTGTGTGTGTGTGTGTGTATTTGTGGTGTGGAGGGCCCGGTAAATATGTTATATAAGTCTGGCAGTATGTTGCACTTAAATAGACGGTAACCAGCTTCCCTCGGTTATCTTGAGTTTGCTGCTTGCTGTCAGCGTAACATAACAAGCAGACAACTGGGCATGACAGGATGTAGAATGATAAATGGTGACCTCTGACCTGGTGGCATGAGTGTCACTCGCATCACACACGCACACACATATACTGTATATATACACACACAGAAACCAGCATAGTTTAGTGGGTAGCTCAAGCAGAGCATGTCATGTGTCTCAGTGTCGGCACAGATTGGTGGTGTAGCCTTACATCTAAATATCTAAATATATATATTTTTGGTCAGGTATTTAAAAATACCTGAAAAAATAAATATAAAAGCAGTAAATAAAGTATAAAATATAGATAAAACATTAATAAACTAGCATGTATTTTGCAAATAACAGTTTTGTGCACATTTCGACCCAAGAAATACATTTAAACAACCGTAAACAAAGCGCAATGTCAAGTTGTGTCTCATTAACAGCTGGGACATAAACAAAAACCACAGTCAGAGGAGGATCCACTCTTATCTGTCTGCCACTAGATGGCAGAAGCTGACCACAGGCACACAAATTGGAAGCTGGACACTGTGAACCCAGACCCACTGCCATTCCGCTCCCCATACAAACACCTGATTAATCACACAAAAAAATCTCACAAGTCAATGCTTGCCATTTAATATCTACTGTACACGGTGACAGATCATAAACATGACCGACAGTGACAGCTGTGGCTTCGGTACACGTTGCCCTGAAGTTCAACTCAATATTTTATTTTATTTTTGCAATATTATTGTGCTTTATACTTTAAAATAAACTTTAAACAAGCAGCTTATACTTTTTTAAAAATTCATTTAGATTCAAATAGCCGTTCACACATGACTGAAATTAGCTAGACATTAATAATAAGTTGTGTAGCAACTACCTAATACACTAATAGGATTTTTTCCAAGTCTGGCTACATCTACACATTAAATTTTCCACATTGTGCTATTGGGTTAAGTGGCCTAATTTAGTCTGTTCTTTTTCTCCATATTGTTTCTCCTGCTAGTGATGCTGTGCTGATATATATTTTAGATATGTTCAAGCAGACACTAATTCAGCCTAAAAACGCTGAAATACAAGTCAGTTTTGGTTCATATTTTTGCAGCCTTATATCTTAATATATCTTTGCCAGGTATTTAAACATACCTGAAAAAATAAATATAAAGGCAATTAACAAAAATGTTAGAACTTAGAGGTTACAGACTGCTCTTGTATCTGCAGTGGACAGGTAAACAAAATGATATAGATAAAAAAAAATAATAATAAAAAAAATAATAATAAACCGGAATGTATTCTGAATTTGAATCTGAATAAGCAGCCAGCTATTTTATGGGCTAGTCATCGTTTTTACCGTCGAATATGATGTTCTTGCTAAAATTATTAAATTGTGTTATTACTAAATCAATTATAAATTAAGACATTTAAGCTAATGATAGTAATTTATTTCAGTTTTAAACAGTATTGAGGTCACTGGACTGGTGTTGCCTGGAGATGGTTTGTTGACGTCCCTGCAACCATAGACATGTATAAAGCCTGCAACGGTCGCCATCTTGTTATCTTGCCCTCACATTCTTTTAGCCTCCGATTTTAGCCGTTGGCTACACATTCGATGTACAAGGCAGCGTTTTCCCGCCACGTTCTCCGTGGCTATGGCTATTAAATGCGCAATTTATTGTCCCCATGTGTTTTCTACCAAATTTCGACAACGTAAGTACTAGTGCCGATGTATTTATAGACTGCTTTACAAAAAAACACCGAAACCCACTGGGCTAGCAGCTAGCTGATGACTAAGCTAAACGCTGCTAGCTGATGACTAAGCTAAACGCTAGCTAGTTGCTAACCCAGCTAGTTAGCCTAGCGAGCTGTTTTCTCTGTGGCATTTCACTTTTGCGTTGGTTCTTGTTATCATTTAACATACATATATAAATACTCTTCATTATAACGATTATTTGTTAGTTTTATTCATGTAAGATAATCTATTTTAAACATTTCATGTGATTACTATTGAAATAACATGGCAACTGCCGGCAGTTTCATCAGCATTGTGTCTTAAATAACTCCCTTCTTCACTTGTTTACTATTATTTCAAATATAAAAACACTTAATACTTGTGGCCTAGCTGTACTTATGGTATGTTTAGCAAATTGGTGAATTACTGCTTCACTGCTATAACATTCAACTTAAGGAATTATTTAGAGCACCATTCCTACATGGGCACAAAAAAGATCTCAAAAGCATTGGTTTTATGCGACAATGTCCTTTAACATCATGTCACCCACATTTAAATGGCTGAGCTGTTATCCTTTATTCCTATTATGTAAGTCAGGTTTTAGCTACTATTGATTGATGGCTGGGTGGAACAGTGGTGTGGCACACTGATGCCTCACAGCAAGAAGGTTCTAGGTTCTAATCTGTTGGCTGACTGGGGCCTTTCTGTGTGGAGTTTGCATGTTCTCCCTGTGTCTGTGTGGGTTCTCTACTGGTACTCTAGCTTCCTCCCACCGTCCAAAGACATGCTAGTTAGGTTCATTGGTGATTCTAAATTGGCCGTAGGCGTGAGTGTGAATGGTTGTCTGTCTCTCTGTGTTTGTCCTAAGATAGACTGGAGACCTGTCCAGGGTGTACCCCGCCTGTGGCCCAATGACAGCTGGGATAGGTTCCAGCCCCTGCACAGTGCTTATCAGCGATGGATACCAACTGAAGTGTTTATTTAGTGTTCATATAGATTTACTTTATATTTCATTCTTCAATATTTGTGTGTCTTTTGTCTCGTCTTTACCTGCTTGACACTACTCACAAACTATTTCAGTCTTAGCCTGACTACAACATGATAAATTACTTCATCAGAACACACAATCATCTAACACTCAAAGCTGCTTTTGTGTACTAAGTGTGTATTTCTGCTTGTAGGCTCCAGCAAGGTTTGTAACAGCACTGCGCTGGTAATGAGTTATGCAAACGTCTGAAAGTGGACACTCTGCGAGAGGCCAGAGGAGTCCAGGCGAAAACAGCACATTCCCTTCGAGTTCACATGCCAAGAGAGAGAAAGTAGGCTGAAGAAGGAGCCGGAAAGCTCTCGACTAAAATGTAGGTTCTGTGAGACGTTGTAACCGGTGAACTGAACTACTAATCCAGGAGTTTTCTACAGTTATAGTAAAACCTGATCTCAAAGGGGGAGTTGTCAGTATTCAGCTGTGCTTCTAAAAATCAAGTCTAAATTTTATTTAATTTTATATGAAAGCCAAATCTTTCCCAGTTTTTATCACATGCTAGAAATCACACCATACTTAAAGTGTTTTACAGTGTTTCCTATTCAGCCAATTACACCCTGATGGCAGAAGAGCTGCCATGCAAGGTGCTGGCCAGTCTTTTCAGATTCTTCCCCAAAAAACTGTATACATGTGTTTGATAAAAAAAATTGGATTCCCTCCATCTAAAACGAAATGTCCTTTTGGTGTCTAGTTTGTGACTACTTTTGAGTTTTAGCATCACTGAAACCACAATTTATAAGAAAATATCCTCTTGTGAACCTTTAACTTTAGGTCCATCAGTGTCCAAACATCAGATTTATTTATTTTTTACAGATTCATCCTCTCACATCAGATTTAGATTCATCCATCAGAATAAATGCTGCAAAACAGCTGGTTCTATTCAGTTTACAAAAACATAAAAATATCGTACTCAGTGCTACAGTGTCTTTTTTTGTGTTTTTAAATTCTTGAATCCATCACACGAAACCATTATAGGCTCTCCTCTATCCCTCCTGTATTTGTTTGTGTGCTAATTTTGTCTGAGCTATGTGGGTGTAAGAATCCGAGGCAGCAGAAGCCCTTCTCACAGTAGCCATGCTCACACGCATTAACACAAGCTACAGTTTATCCCGTACAAGCCCCATACAAAATCATTTGCCTGTATATGTTTCATAGAGTTGAAGTAATTTTTCTTATTATTTTGATGGAAAAAAACACCACGGTGTATTTGAAACCTACCAGTATAACTTTATTTAAAGTTTATTTAACAAAGTGTCTCCACTTTTAAACTCCAAAGGCCCTTTCACAGGAACGGTATGGTTGTTTAAGAGTTAACACAACTACAGCATAGAGATAATGAATGATTACAAATGTATTCTTTATTTCTTAACAAATTAATTTATATTACAAAACAAATAAATGTATTACAGTCCAATTACAAGCTATTTTGTTCCCTCGGATGGTTTCTGATGTATGTCTGCTGAAACTGGTGATTACAACAGCCACAATGAGAGAACATTGATATCAAAAGAAACGAATAGCTACTGATTAAATTAATTTGCGTTGAGATGCTGTATTTGATTAAAAGATAAATTGTTGAAAGTTACAGGAGCTAAATAAAATCATAAATATGTGAAAAATATACCAAATACATGTCGGCTTTATTGCCTGGTTAACATTTAACTGATGAGTATTTATTTTATTTTTTTGCAGGCTGGATTATTATATAAACTTGAAGGTAAAGAAGAGTACACTCCCAGCTAAAGAAGATTTCACATGTGTTCAGGTTAGTGGAACGTGGCCACATAAACAAAGTTTAATATAATGGTTCAGCACCTTGGACAGATCTCACTTAAAGAGGATTGAGCTGCTCCTCACTGTTTCAAATGTTTTCGTTTGAAATCTAAACTTTACTCTGATTCTTCTTTCTGGTGTTTTCCTTATTCTTGCTTTGACAACATGCTGACACTGTTGGATGCCCACAGTAGTAGAAACGATAAATAGAGTTATAAATCTCAAGTTAACAAGCCTACTGTCAGCGTGACAACAAGATGGACTCGTAAAAAATATTAACTGCTGAATTGCAGCTCTCCACTTTATGAGGTCCCCATTACATTTACTTCCTGTTGGATTATGTTAACATAATAAATTGGTTTGTACAGGGCGCTGTAGTGGAGAGGACATTGGCTCGTCTGGATGAGTTAAATGCTGTTGGATAGAATTTAGATGTCACTCCTGGATGACGTTATGTTTTCCACTGACACTCCTGCACTCATCGGCTCCAGAGCGATGAAATATGGCTTCACCTGCCAAATACTATTGTTGTTGCCTTGTTCTGTCAAAGCGGCATGTTTAACACGCAGCAGAAATGTTACAGATGTCACAGATAATTCAAATGATTAGTTTTACTGTCAGTTTACGTTCAGCTTAAACAGCTTTGACGCACAGTCCTCATTAATGCATGAACGTTTATGTAAAGGAAGCCCTTTTCTGGACAGGTCAGTGATACAATAGTCAAACTACCTACATGCAATGTCACCAGCAGCTGAGCTAATCCAGCTAGATCGACTGTAGGTCATCAAGTAGGGAAGCCTAAATGCAGACAAGCAAATGCTCTATTGTGATTGTATTGTTCATTTATGATAAATAAAATAGCTTCAGCACATTTTGCCTCTAATCTTATCAAAAGATTCAGAAAATTGTATTTATAAAAAGATGAACCAAATACTTAATTCGGATGTTCATCTAGATGGCCATCGCGTTTGTTCGTTTACATTTTTCATTCATGTAAATGTGTCAAGTGTTTCATGAAGGAAGTTGTACTGATAATTACTAGCGCCTGTCATTTGTTCCTTTCTGTATGACTGAACTTTTTAACAGATATTATTCTGATTTGGCTGCAAGTTTTTTCTGTTTCTTCACTACTTAAACGTGCATTATTCTCTTGCCGTGGTCAACGACTTTCTGTTCTGTCAAAATGACAAGATAAGGAATAATCAGGATTGCATTTCTTTGGCATCAAGATAGTGTTAGTATTTACTTTACTTAATTTCTGGTTCATGCAGAATTCATTGAATAAACCTCTGGCCTACTTTCAGATTCCCACGTAAGCCAGACTCCTCTCTCTCTGTATTACCTGTGCATCTGTGGACGACGCGGTCCTTCCTCTCTTCTTGACGGAGAATAATTTCCACAGCCGCCGCCACAGAAAAGTGGCCACCAAACACACACTCCCTAAAATCCAAATATCCTTATCCTTTAGGAGGTTCTCCATGATGGAAGCCTTTCACTTCCTGTCCTTACTGTCCACCTGCACAAGGCTGTCTGTCTTATCTCGGCCTCTTTACCACCTGTGGCGAAGGAATCGAGGGTGACGAGCAACAAGATGTTGACATGTGGCAATACAGCAAGCGCGCCTAACGAAATAGCCGGTCTGTTGTATCACTGCATTGAAGTCTGTTGCTCACCACAGACTCAGACAAGGACAGGATTTCTGTGGTTTCTGCACTGTCAAGCCTCCCACCCACCCTGCCGCCCATTCACCCTCCACCCGGCGTCCTCCCTACCTCCCACCACAAGACCTAAAAGGAGAGAACACGCTGTCTCTGAGACGAGAATGGGACAGGTGGCGTTGGGTTCAGGGTGTCGTTGCTGTACGCAGAATCAGATGCCTGCTGCTGCTGCTGCTGGCATGTTAGTGAGACCCCTGCGGTATCCTTTAACTTCGGACGCAGCACTTCACGCATGCACGCTCCTTTACCCGGCAGTCGCTTTGCCTCTTTAAGCCACCACTAATGAAACGCAGTCATGTGCATGCACTGATGTGGATGCATATAATGGCAAACAAGTGCAAGAGCATGCACTCCTGTAAACAATCCCCTGTGTCTGTGTCTGTGTGGTGCTAACTTTATCTTTTTTATGGCCACGTGCTGACAACAAAACAAGAGTTGAAGTGGTTGTGTTTCTCAGTGGATTATGAAAGTAAAAGTGGATTTACAGTAGGTAGGGACTAAGCCAGTTGAAATGTTTAGATGTGTGAAATTCTAAATTGCATTCTTAGTAAGTATTAAAAGTAGGATTATGAAAAAGCGCAGTGTATTTCGCACACACTAACCTATAGACCAGCATAAACTGGTCCACTCTGTTAGTGGTGTCAGTGAAGGTCTGTAGTTTCTTTTTGGGACACGGTGTCTCTGTGTGTGTGACAGCTATCTGTCTGGATGGAGCTGATGTTTCATGCTGGATGGTGGAATGTGAGGCAGATCGGATTTACAGTATGAAGGACTGTGGTGCCGTCACATGTGTCTTTAAATCCAGTTCGTCCTCCTTGAAAAACTTTCTGTCCAGAAGATTCATAAATATATGGCTCACCCTATTTTTTGATTTTGAACAACAAAGGACGTTGCAGGTGTCCACATCTTGTTCAAAATACTTCCGAGAAGTTTTTTATGGAGTGCAACGTTCTGAAGGAGGTTTGACTTAACAAGCAACAACAGCTGAGGGAGGGTTAAATGGTCACAGGGGTGACAGAGCAGGACCCCCAGGATGAAAAATATTCCTCAGGGGGAATCTGAGGAGAACTTCTGCACGTGGATCTGGTGACAAGCTTACATGTTTCTGATAACAGCTTGGGACAGAGTTTGTAGTATTTAAACTGTAGAGAGCCCTGAAAGCAGATCGAGATGATTGGATGCAGGATGAAAAACATGAAAGAGGAGAGAGAAGAGTGACAGGTGGAGGAGCAAAGGTGCAGCTGAGGTCAGAGGTAGAGGCAGAGATGAGAGAGTTGTTCACAGGGCGCTATGATGGGTTGAGGATCTTAAGTTACAAATGGGGCCTCAGATGTAATCGTAACATTTTCTTGAGCAGTGCCAGGTGGTCAACTTTGAAAGCTTGATTTATAGCTGGACATAACAATAAATAAGCAAAACAAGGTCTGCAACATGGAAAAGAAATGCTCACAATGTGTGCAGCTTTTCTTCATTTAGTTGTGGCATCTAGTGGTGACACCCATGGACTCTTAACAGAGGCCATAGACATGTCTCCATGTGGTAAATCCCCCCTATAATTCATATTATCTTAGTTAAAGAAAAACTACATACTAAATCATGAGGAAGTAAAGCCAATCACTAAGTATTTTATTAACTTCACAGCAGCTAATGTGTTAATTTATAACAACTTATTAAATTAAAAACTGATACTCGATGTTAAAGATTATCTCTGTGCAATTATAGTCTCACGGTTTCATTACCTGAAATTAACCGAACACGTTCTCCGGATCATAACTCACATAAACAGGAGCTCATATTTACAGACGCTCTGCAGGCGTGAGTGGTTCAGGGCCGCCATCTTGCGGCAACTAGATCCGTGTCCTTGACAGAGTGCCAAACATTCATTTCAGTCTGTGGTTTTATGTGTGTCTAAGGAGGTTGAGGAGGTTAGAACTGGCAGTAAAAAAACTAAACAAAATCAGTGAAAGATCTGCAGCGCCCTCTAGTGAGTTTGCTGTATTCCACCTGTCATGATGTGTTGCGCCTTCTAACAGGTGCTGTGGGTCGGTGCAGTGGCTGCTGTGGGTTATTTCAGTCCCCCCCTTTTCCTCTCGCTGCACACTAAGATGATTGTGGCTCAGGCTGAACATATGTTTGTCCATAAGGGGGCACAATAATGTCAAATTTCCCTCATGCAGTCTCCCTCCCGTAGATACTGGCTGTATGTTTGATAGTTGCCTTCTTTCAAAAATGGCCTAATACGACTTTTGAGTGGGGCAATTTAATCCAAGACACTGAAGTTGACCATATGGGCAGAGAAGAAGACCATATTCTGCCTCTGTTAATCATAGTTTTATCTAAAATTGGGTGTAATGGTTCTGTTTGGATGGAGTGTAGTATTACCTGATGGTTTTTTCTCTCCATCTCCACGTGTTTAAGCTCCCAGAAGCAGCGCATGGTTTCCACCTTCTCCAGGTGACGGTAGAAGGCCAGTCGGCCCAGGCGAAGGCTGTTGCTGCGGTTGCGTATCTCCTTCAGTCCCTCCATCTTTTCAACTATGGGGGACATGGGTATAGGTGGTGGCACCGCCGACGGGGGGAGTTTCTCATTGTTCTTTCCAGTAACAGACTCGTTACATGGAGCCTTTTTGTCTGGCCTGAAATTACACAAAGACATTCATGCTTTAAAAATCTTTCTTTGCATACAACACCACCAAATCACCATTCAGTATGGACACAGAAGTACTCACAGTTGTTCAAAGTCAAAAAAATAAAAATAAAAATCTTGAATGCGAGAATTACCAACTATTTTATGATTTAAATGAAACTATATTTAATTTAATTTGATCTAAATGTGCGCTGATCCAAGCACTTTGTCAGGAAAAAGAGACTTTACCTCATTAGAGACGCTGAGTTGTAATACTTTAAGTTTTCTTTTCGTCTTTTCTGACTTTGTGTTTTGGAATTAGTTTTGGAAACTGTCACAGACCTTTTTAACTACTTAGAAATCCTGTAATGTTTTAATCAACTAGCCTGTAGAGAAATCTGTTTTTGCAAATACAGTTATTATAATTAAACACCTGAAAAATAGTAATCTGAAAAGATAATTAAGACATAAAGTGGTTCTGGTTGTTGATTAGCAACATTGCTTTTGCTTGTGTAATGCAACAAGTGGCATTAGAGGGATTGCTACCTTGGGATTAACAGTATAGCTAAAGCTCTATTGCCCAACTCTAGTTTAAATAGCAGTGCAGAACGTTTGCTTTGATCCAGGCCTCCAGCGGGCAGTGGTATCTCCGATCCAAATGAGATGACTGATGATGTGGTGGAGAAATCCACTCTGAAGCCCGCTGGCGACAGCTGTCTTTCTGCTGTGGTCTACCTGTCGGGGATCTGGGGGAGTCATGGAAGATCATAGGGGATATTTATAGCTCCAGAGTGTAAATGTTCTGCCTTTGCTTGACACATATGGAGGTCAGAGTGTGGCTTTGGTTCCAGAACGCTGCGTGAGCATCTCATGCAGACTGTGTGCAGCGGCCAAAGCTGTTCTTCAGCATCAGAAACTTTCTCAGGGTAGGATTTCAGCTCTGGTGCTGAAGCCAAAAGAGTAGCTACAGATACACCTGTCACTGCTCCTTATGTGGGCTGCATCATTTTATAGCTCAGTTTTTTTCCATTCTTTTGTCCTTAAGTTGGAAGGAGTGCTTTAAGGCTGCAGTTATTTACGTTACCCGATTATATACATCGTATTGAACAGTGTTCAAAATAATCTCAATTATTAAATTAATGACAAGATGAAAAAAGTCTGGACATGAAAGGTACAAGAAATGTTGATTGTTTTGTAGAACCTACTGTAAATTCATCTTTGCGCTAACTCATCGCCATGCTCCACAGACGCAACATCTACAACTGATGTTTGCACAGCTGATATAATTTAATGAGATTCTCAAATTAGGTGTTTTGTGCCAGCGTGACCAGACTCCAGATAAAACTGGTGCATGTTTAATTTATATCCCATCATCAGTTCAACAGGTAGCAGTGTTAATAAGTTAACAGCCAAATTTAAAAACATTACGTTAGACATTTTGTTGTCAACAAGTGTAGTAATTGTATAGTGTACATCACGTACTTTATTATTAGTACACATTTGTATTAGCACCTTCACAGAATGACTAGATCTAGAAACAATTTGTTGATAATACATGAATTTTAAGTCAACTCAATCCAGGTGTTATAAATAGAATATTGATGTACAACTATTTTTTTTTTTTTACTTAGGCAAACAAGTTCCCATCACTCACTCTGCAACATAACAGCTGTCACACCTGACCACCACCCAGCGTGTCCCCTTCAATTTTTATGTTTTGAAGAGGACCTTTCAAGAACCGCCATGCCTGTTTTGATGGTGTCAGCTGGTGCTGGGATGGCTCACATCCCTGGACAGCCCCACTTGTGCCGGGAGGCCAGCTGACCCCAGGTCAGTCACTTTAAAGAGCTTTATTTCGGGTGTAAGGTGACGGTCAAGGGGCATGCTATCACCAGAAAAGGAATAACCTACATCGGTTGGAAAACCGTTAAGACGCAAGAGCTGCTGCAATGCTTGTTGCCAGGCAGACAGGAATTAAAGCTGCTTACATTGCTTTCCATTGTGGTTGCGTTGACTCATTCCAGCTGTTGCTTTAACGGTGCCTTACATAAGGGTATTGTGTATGGTATGTGGCTGTGTTTTATGTGTGCACCGTACTGAGTGAGTTACTTCTGTCCAAGCAATGCTGTAGTTTGTGTCTGTTTGCTTTGCTTGGCGTCCTATAGTAATTCCTCTCTATAAAATGGTTGGGGGGCTTCCTATCTGTCTTCTCCATCATAATCCTTTCCGTGTAACTGATAGGAAGAACTGCATGTGTGTCATAACTCTTAAAGTAGCAATGAATCATGAAGACCCCAAGGGCTGTGTGAGTCCACAAGTGTATGTTTAGACGGGTAAAGAGCAGGAAAAAAACTGGGAGGGTTGGCATCCTTCAAAGCCCCCTCTAAAATGCCAAGTGTGCCACACGAGCGCCGTGATGAGAGGGAACATCAGTGTCAAAAACAGCATTTGAAAACCAAGCCCCAGGCATTAAATATCCTAAAACCTATTTAGACTGCCTGGTTATGTGGGGTAAACGAATCAAAACAAACCACGCTGATTACTGTAGGATATAAATCACACGATAATGATAATTGGAGGAGAGAGCAAAGACACGCTGTGGTGTGTTTGTCCATGTTCCAGGACTGTGGCCAAATGCTGTATCAAAGTAGATACATAGCTGTGGCTTTGTTTTAACAGACTGATTGTACTCGGTACAAGCTGGGGACAATGAAGAGCATCAAAGAGAGAGAGAGGGACAGTGAGAGAGGCAGTAGCAGCAAGTGACAGTGCAACACTTGGCTGTGTCACTCTATATATCTTATGAAGTGATTGCAGGGACACAAATGGTGCCAGAGTAATACAGAGTGAGAAAGGAAAATCTTTGCTCAAAACAAAAAAACAGGAGTTTCAGTAATTAAAGTGTGAACTAAACAAAAACAACACATCTGTAAATGTTCTTAGGACGTCCAGGACATTATAAATCTCAAAGAAACTAATATGTTTAATATCCTCAAATTGCAAGTGAGTATTAGGGCGACTGTGGCTCACTAGGTTGAGCTGGTTGACCACAAACCAGAGGATTGGCAGCTCAATCCCAGGGAACCACATGCCAAATTGGCCTTGAGCAAGACACTTAACCTTGAGTTGCTCCCTGAGTGAAACAATATAGCTGAGAAAATATGTGCTTATATGATTGATTGGGTCGGGTAGCTCAAGACTGTGACCATGACCATCAGGTGATCGCAACCCCCAAAAAAAAGATTAAAAACCAAAGAACCTACTTGGACGAGTGGCGAAACACTTCAAGAAAGCTCAAACAAGTCCATTTTTAGCTTTGTTTTCGATTAATGAATACAAAGCAGAGGAAATCAAACAACCTCAACCAGAAGATGTTGTCTTGATATAAGTCTTATACTGCGTTTACACTACAGAAAACAAAACTGCGTAACGTGGCCCAACATTGTTGGTGAAACATGCGCATGTGATTGGTTGATGGGTCACCATGTCATAGTAACATCCAAAAAAGTCATCATCCATTGTCGGTACCCTGAAGGCAGCATTATGTTTGTGTATACGGAAAAGGAGACACAGTTAGCTTAAACATTTGTTGTGAGAGCTTTTCTAACTCAGATAACTGTTCTTTGTGTTTTGCTAAATATCTTTGCAACTCAGTAAAACTAAAACACATAACGCAGGTTATAAGTAATTTTTACGGGACGTGTTATCTGACTTTTCTATCTTTATCTAACCTAAAACGTTGCCCAAACGAGTCACGACTCGAGTCAACATGTCATGTAGCACATTCTAAAAAGAAAATCTAGAAAATTATCTCTGCTGCTCGGTAAACAGACACTCCAGGCGCTCTTAACATGAGATAACATTAAGTGGTGTGGGGAGACACGGTGTCTGTTGCATGCGTGTTCACATGTGCACATTTCCATGCATCCACATGTCTAGTGCATAGTTATGTAAAAGTGTGTAAGTAATCCATGGCCTAACTCTAGCCAGCGTATGTTTGTTACATGTGAGCCCGGGTACAGAAACGGCATCAGGCCAGATTAGGGGGCATTTTTTTAAGGATAAGGCTAGGACAGAGGGTCTAGTAGCAGTCGGCCTGGACTGGAGGGGTTGGCTTCGAATAGACAGTCTTCACTCCAGGGTGCTATCTTTCTCTCTGGGGCATCTGCTGTCCTGGTTTAGTAGTCGCATGGAAACAGCCATCAAAGCCCATAAACCATTGGAATGTAGGGGAGGTGTCTGAGTGTGTGTGTGCACGGAGAAGAGAATAGAATAGCACAGAACGTTATCATCCAGCCACATCTGTCGTCTGTCACGCCGCGAAAATAAATACGATTCAAATGTAAAGATTTAACGATGCCTCAAGTGCGGCCTCTTCAAACAGAACCTGAAAAATACTGAACATATTTCCCAGCCAACACTGCTTGATTAGAGAGGAAACTCAAATGACCCCAAGCCGCGTCCAGCTCATGGGCATCAAATTAAACTCGCTGACAGGCTGACACGATTGTATCAAGTGATCAACAGGTTTGTATTTCTCCGTCAAAGTCGGCATTCCCTCTTTTTCTGCGTGCCAGCTCCCTCGGAGCCACAGTTCAGATGGGGGCCAAATTGTTACTGAACCCAGACCCTGAAATTCATCTGTATATTTATATACACACAGGCATATATGTATGTATATGTACACGCAGACATGTTTAAATAAACACACAGAGCACATGAGATACGCTGTGTACTAACCTCCTGCTGGGTTCCCTGAAAAATGCCTATATTCTGAACACTCATCACACAACATGTAATCCAAACATGCTAGTGTCATGTAACATTAATGCACACACATACACAGTGTGCATAGATACCATATACATATACATTTTAGTGCACGCAGCTCCTCTTGTCGTTCACATTGACAACAACTTAGCGACCTCTGTAGAGCTTCTACCAAATCGTTTTGACCATTTTGCCAAGGACATAGTGGAGACTCTTTTATTGCTGCTTTTATTGCTCAGCGGATAGAGTTGCTTTCTGCTTTAAATCAAAGTTACATTGGAATAAATGGCCTTCATTAAAGACCTTTAAATTTAATGTTTCTCTCACTTTTTATTTGTCATTTTTGCCCTATTGAGTTGCTGCACATAAATGTATGAACTGACAAACCTCTCAGAATTACAGCACAAAATGAGCTACCTGTTTTTTTAGCTTTCATTTATTATTATTATTATTATTATTGTTACTGTCATTTTGCATTTAAACTGCATAATTTAATATGAATATATATATATATATATATATAAGGTACATTTTCACAAATATGAGTCAGACCTTGACTGACCGAAGAGTGAACGTGCGCTAAATAAATCATCATGCCGGGTAACTTGACAAGACTGGCACCTTGCACTGGATGCAACAGATACCACTGCAGAGGAGGTGTTAGAATTTAAAACATGGTCATTACCCAAGTTAAACTTCGCTTTGCATTTCTGGTGAATAATTATAAAAAATAAAATATACATGACTCTTCAACTATTTAATGCCAAGAAGACTCACCCTTGGTAGTTGGGCACATTTGCAATGACCAAAATTGTCTTCTCCTTGCCTCCCATGTTTCTCATGGGTGTGATTGAGTGCGTATCCCAAGATTTCCTCTTTTCTTCTGCTAGGTTTGTGGTTTTTTCAGATCCAGGTATTGGATGCTCTTGTCCTTTCTAAACAGACTGATCCAGACTGATGAACAGCTCAATGGGCTGCTGTGGCTGCTTGTGGCTCTCTGCCCTGGGAGCCACGGCCGTCCACGGATAAGCACTCGAGGGGCGGGTGAGGGAAAAAGGGTGTGTGGGAGGAGAAGGAGGAGGAGGAGGAGGAGGAGGAGGGGGACCTCAGGGACCACAAACAGGGACAGAGCTGAGGATGTGTTCCAGGGAACGTGGCTTGTTATAATGGAATGAGGGGAATGCCAGGGTGCAATGTGTCTCTCCAAGAGCACAGATGATAGACGGAGAGAGGAGGGAGATACACAGGGAGGAGGAAACATGGAAGTAAAGATACAGGCTGGGGATTTAAAAATGTCCAACCTAGTTTCTTGTTTACTTTTCGTTTATACCTCCATTAGCTGATTGTTCTTGGTCAATGAATGGACATTAAAAATACTGTATTCACACTTACTTTGACGATTGTTTGCAAATTTCCTAACAACAGTTGCTTGCTTTTTTTTTTTTGCTGCCTAACGCTCAAACGTGTCTTCAATTGTCTTCTATTTTATGGACAGGCAAAATGCAGAGTTGAAAAATGCTACATAGGGCTTGTTATTGCAGCTCAAACGCTGAAAATTTGGTTTTAGAAAGTTTTGTCGTGTAGCATTAGCCAATTATTTGTTGAGCAGATTAATCCGATCAACAGTTTTTACCAAAATACATTAAAGACAGTATGAACGAGAGTAGAAGTAGATAGAGGAGAGAGACGTTGTGTTTTTTTTGTTTCCATATGCTATGGTCAGTATAGACCAAGACGCAACATGATCGTGACCCATCCTCAGTTCCTTAGGAGCAAGGGTTTAGCTCTAGCATAGGAAAAGGGCATAAGAATAAAAATAAATAAGAATAAATCCATTCAAAGAAATGTAGAGCAGATAAGGAAAAAGGCAGGGGGGGATGAGGGATTCCACTGCACTGGCAGCAGCGCCATCTTGGCTCCTTTTGCTGTGGACTGTCGTCAGTCTGCAAGCCGACAGCTGTCCCAACGATCGCCACTTCATCCCTACGCACGCCAATTAACGCACACACACAGTCACACAGTCACACCTGACGCACGTTATACAGATTCCAGACTTGGAAAGAACACAAACTGCTCATGCAGCAAAATAATACAACAAGGAGGAAGTGAACATTGCTTTTCTCAGTTTTTAATCTAAATTATGTTAACTGTATTGCTTTCATTTGAAATTAATGCAAAAGTATTGTCAACTTATAAGTGTCGTTAAGAAAGTATGGAGCAAATAGTGTGAGATTGTTCTTGAGCTCCAAGGTTGGGGTGAGTGCATATTGTAACCAAATGCTTTCTTACAGCACCTGTCAATCCCTTAGTTTAACAAGGAGACCATTATTACAACCAAATCAGAAAGCATTAAGAACAGCTTTTTTCTCTGACATTGTGGCTTCGGACATGAAGTTACGTATAAATGTCATGCTCAAGGGCAAACTTTTTTGTTTAGTCTAGAGCAGAAGTTTTCATTTGTCTCAGACAATTGGAGGGAAGATAAGAAATCAAATTCTTTTTTAAATCATTATCATAAAACATAAATATTAACATGTCTTATCTAAATGTTATTTGCCATGCTCATCTTTGTGATTGATTACCTGCCAGTCAAAACGTCATTCATAACCTCATAATCTGTGTAGACCTGGCGGTTTGCGCCATTGCGCCAATTTAGCTGCTTCACTCCTCAAGCTAGCATGTAGCTAGTGCGAAATGGACAGGTTTTTGACAAGAAAGAGACCAAAGGAACAGACCAACAGCCCTGTCATGGAGGACACTGCTGCAAAAAATAACCTAAGAAGTCCTGGCCAACTAAAATCAAAAAATATGAGGCAGCACTTACGCTAAACAAATGTAATAGTTATTGAATAGTGAATAAAAGTAAGAAAAAGCATTATAAAAAATTACGTTTCTTTACATATTTTGTAGCATTGTCTGTAGGTTTGCAAAGGGGGTCCCCGGCCAGAAGCTAATGCTGTTTGGGGGGGCCTTGGCATGGAAAAGTTTGGGAACGCCTGTTCTATTGGTCTTCTTAGAGACACATATACAGTAGGCTCCCTTCAGACTTTGCATTAACAGCTGTCCTAGCCAACAAGAACTAATTTAAATCTTTTCTTTGAGCGCACTGTGTGATTCTGACATTAAATAATGTTTTGATATGTTTATAAGGATCCGTGTGTAGATAAGTTCAATAATCACATATCACATATGTCTTTATTTGCCTTTATTACTAGGGCTAGGTACTGATTTCCACATTTGTGATATTTCCACAATAATTTGCCTCCAGTTTTTCATCTTTTATTTTGTGCAGCTCTTCTCTGTCGTCATACATTTTAAATCCAGTCAGCTTTCAGATGTGATGGTGCTCTCAGAGCTGTAGCTCGTGTCATGTTTTGGAACTCCCTCACATGTGGACTAATCTCGTGGTGTCAGAAGATTTAACCACAGCGAGATTTCATATGAGAGCATGCAGGGAATGGAATTGCATGACTTGATGTCGGATCCTTCAAATTAAGATTTTCTACCAGAGATAATAGTGCGTGTGGATGTTTCGTGCAGCTCTCTGAATTAACTCACATCAAGACAGCAGCTGTTTCTACGGCGACCTAAATGATATAGGTGTTTATTTGCATACAGAGCGCAAACCTGAGATCCCATCTCAAGTGCTAGCTGGAGACGCATGTGGAGACACATTTTAATGCCTGTGTAAACACAGACACTTGAACACATGCTGGACACATGTGATCGTATTGCCCAGGACGTATTTTAATGAGAAGTCTGAACGGGGTCATGGATTTACAAACAGAAATAACTGTCCTTCTTTCCTTAAATGTCAAACTGACCTTTTTATTAACGTTATCTGATCATCCAAAAACAAATGCAGTGAGGTGTTTGTCCTGTGATCCCAACCTTTCACGAGATTCTCTCATTATCATCTGTTGTGTTTATCGCTAACATCGGTTGTTGACCTCCCCATTAGTGAGCTCAGTTTTTAGTCCTCCAGTCCTGACACCGAATCCTCCCTCACTCCTCTGTCGCCCTCCCATCCCTCTGTCTTCTTCCTGTGTGCTAATTGCCTTCACCAGTGCCTGTTGCTGTTGGGTTTAGCAGTTCTTTACGTCTGTCCGAGCGTGTCGCCCTGGGCCAAATGTTTGCATTCCTCCGGTACTATATTTAGCCCACACCCAATTAGATTATCTTGGGACAATAGCGATGTTTGCCAGAAGACACAATGCACTGTCACAACCTTTTTTGTACATGAAACAGTCAACAGGACACGTTACAGCTTCGTTACAAGTGGAAATTTACAGGAGGTGCACAAAAACAAAAGATGACACAGTTTTAAACAGTCAGCTGCTCGGTGACCTGACCACCAACACCTGCCTTACCCTCCACAGTCTGGTTTAAACTGGGCCTTTCAAGAACCAGCATGTCAGCTTTTACCGCACAACCACCAAATGTCACCTATAAATATTACTGATTTATACATGACGAGGCAATTAGCACACAGGAAATTGTAGAATACATTTAAAGTTGCATTCATAGATGTGCAGTCAGGTGTTTTATTGTTTCAGTTCTGTGAAAATTTAAGGATATTTTGGATTAATTTGATTTTTATTTCAGTAATTTAGTTTTCGACAGTGACAAATTAAACCACTGGAAAAATATTTGCCGTTCAGAGACACTCAAGGCCAGAGGTGGAAATTAAAACAGACTAAAAACACCATACTGGAAATTAACTTTACGTCAAAAAATAATAAGCAATTACAAGTGATAAAAAAAATAAGAAGTCTTGCAAGTCATAGCCTACATAGCACAGCAGTCATGTAGCACAGGAATTCGTGAGGTGTACAGTTGGGTCATTTTTTTAGGAGTTGCGTTTACTGCCAGGTATTTTCAACCTAATATGATGCGTAAACTGTCTGGTATGGTTGCGGTTGCAGTTTTAAAGACGTATCATGTCACGATTTCTGCGAGGGCCACCGACATCTCATGAAGTGTAAATCTGTCAGGCGCTGACTGCACGCGAGCTGCTAAACAAAAGACGTACATTTTGGAGGCTGACCAGTGACACACTGTACACTTGACACAGATTTCCAGGGGCCGCGCTTAATCTCACGTGGAATCTCAATCAGGAGGACGGATTCCGCCGTGATCCCAGAGAAGGTCACAGCTGCCGGAACACAATGAGGTTGGCATGCCAGCTGACCACAGCCATCGTCTGCAGAGACGACTTCCCTGCACTGACGAGAAGTGGAGGGAAGTAGCGTTTGTGTTGACCCAACGTATATTTAAGAAGGATGGTAGACTTACATGATCTCAGTTTAGAAATCGGCTGGGTGTTTTTGTTTCTACTGCATAGTTATAGTGATTGGTAGACGAGGTATGTGATGCAAACTTAATAGGAGACTTCCTGGAATGTGTCTTGATCAATTGTTTGTGTGTAGTTTTCAGGAAAATTAATAGTTAATAGAAAGTTTTAAAACAGTTTGTCACTTCTTTGATGACAGTTTGGTGCATCCAGGCCTTTAACCTTTTGCTAGCATTATAAACTTGCAGTGTTGCTCAAGATTCAACACGTTTCACTGCATGTTTGTAGAAAAATGTAGAAAATACAGAGTTCAATCTTCTGAATGAAAGCTTATGGATTGACTTTACAAACATGGTCACAGCTGATTGTATTCAGGTCGTGTGTTCATACATATTCACAGTTTTCTGGCATCAACCGTTGATGACACAAGTTGCCGTATAGGGTGTATATATATATAACCTGCAACATCAAATATAATTCAGCACGTGTGATTAGCTAAATTAGTCAGGGAAATCTGAGCAATCACAGAAAGAACTGGTACACAGTGTCCAGACTCTTTTGGGTCCTACCGGGCAGCTGGATCGCTCCAGAATCTGTATCAAGTACGTAACACCGTATTTGATTGCATCCAAGGGGAGCTTTAATGCAGGAGTCATGACATCACTGTGACCACACAGCTAGATGTGGTATCAGCAGTTTGTCATTAAATATTCCCTGAGTGTTCAGTATGTATTCGGTCTACAATATTCATATCAGCACATGCAGATACAGACCTAATCTCTGTTTGTACCGGGCTAGTATTACCAGGGATTAAAAATTGCCCTCCTTCCTTTTCTGTGTTTTGAGCAGCACATGTGCACAGGAAAAGCAATGTGTGTTTTTTTTTTTAATGACTGTCACTCAATCAGAGTCAGAGTATGTTTAGGCTTTTGCATGAGTTTGCAACAAACACTAATTTCAACATCTTTCATATCAAATTGAAAACAGATTTTTAGAATGTCATTTAATTAAAACAAGTGATTGCACAAATATATCAAGTACATGCACCTTTGGCAACTAGGCTTACACATCAGGAAACTATCATTTTACTTCATCCTTTTTTGCGAAATTGTTTAAGCTTTATCAGGTTTCACAGGAATCGAATATGAACAGCTCTTGAGGTCCGTGTCTGTGTAGCTTTTACTCTTCAGGTCATAGTTTTGCAGGAAATGAAATCTTCTCCCAAGTCGTAGTTCACTTGTGAACTGAATCAGAGAGCGGTTATCAACATGTGTTCTTGTCTGTTCTTGTGAAATGTAATTAATCATCAATTAAGCACCGCCCCAGTACAAAGTACGCATCTGATCGACTTTACGACAAATGCCCAGATGTGCTCTCGCTTATTGAGGAGACATTGGGAGGTGGAGGAGCTTCTATGGACTTGGGACAACCAGAATGCATTTCACAGGTGCCATCGCTGCATCGCTTCCATTTACAGTATGACTGCATTCCCCATCTGTACTTCAATCGAACGTATCAAGTCTGAACTACCAAGTCTAGAAGTTTGAGAAGCACCTGTGGTGATCCTTCTTGGCGGCAGACCCTAGACACCTTGTAAAGGTAGATGGTAAAATTCTCACAGCAAAATATATGGAAATCCTGGACGACACTGGTCATTTCACAATAAAAAGTACTTTCAACTTGTACACTTGGTAGTTCGGACTTGAGAAGTTGCTGATTAGCTGAATTACAGATTGGAAATGTAGTAAAGTCATTACCATGCCTCACTGTACCACTGGGTGGTCTGTTTTGTTATGATACCCATGTTTCAAACATCTAGTCTGATAAAAACTAATTTAAAAACTATTTCCATGATGTTTAGTAGCATGAGCCCAATTTGCACCCCAAAAGCTGTCCATGCATTTATTTATAAGTGCCAATGCGGCCTCCATAATTCTCAAGGTGTCAGAGGAAATAAATAAATTTGCACGGGACTAAGATCTAGAGCTCCCAAAGTAATACTACGCACACACTGCCATGCATGAACAAATCCTCCTCAATATTTAGCAAACTATCTGAGTTCTACATGGTATTTAAGATTCTTTTGGCTCATTTCTTTGGATTTATATCGCACTCTTTGGTCAGTTCAATACCAACAATACCAGTTTCTGTGTTTTGAGTGTGAAAGCTCAATTGAAACTAAATAAAAGCAGTCATTATGTTAACCTAGGTTAAACATGTCCTCACGCTTTGTGTTTAACATTAATTGCAGATGAGATGGAAACAATTCAGTGTGTTTCCTAAAATGCTAATTTGTGCTTGTTATGTAGCTTGAAGACACCAACAAGTGTAAGTGAGTGAGGAGTCAAACTGTGTAACCTCCAAGAACTCACTCTACCGAGGACGGCTTAAGGCTGGTGTCAGGTTATATTTAAAGTCCCATAAATTTATGTTTGTAAGCTGTTAGACCGTGACTTTATACTGACACCCAGCATTGTGGAACAAACAGTTCATCGCTGCGTCTGCTTTCTCGCTCTCTCACTAGCATTTTTTCCACATCACCAACTTGGTCACTCTTCTGTTTTGCACCCCGCTGTGGTCTCCTGGGTCGCGACCGCTGCAGCCCAGAGAACCGGGCTTTAGGGGGGATATGGGTTTTATTTGTTTTGTAATTTGTTCTCCAGGAGAAGCGGATCATTTAAGCTGTGGTCCCTGTCAGTTTATAACTGTTTAAAGGTGAGTCCAGGGGGCATTAGCGTGTCCTCCACGTTCCCCGCTGAAGGACGAAGTTAAGTTAAACAATGTGAAATACCCTCTCATCCACACTCCTCACTCCCCCGCTGCTGGTCCGCTTTCATCTCACACTCGTAAATAAATCACAATAACAATGATGAGATTTATGAAAGGTCAGATGCTGTGCCAAGAAGCCCTCTCTCTTCCTGTCAATGCAACATATTGAACATATTGAACAGAGAAGCTTTCCACCATCAGATTCTAGGTCAGGTCACGTTTGAAATAAATAAAACAAACAAACAAAACAATGGATATTTTAATATAGAGAGTAATGCATGCACAAAATGCTCATTATATATTTGAAATGGGCTTCGTACTGGTTTCGTCAGTTTACTGCTCTTAGGAAATAGCCTACAAACCCCTTGTATGAAGTCTTTTGTGGCTCTTGAGGAGAAACTCATTGATTACCCTTACTAACGAACTTTTGATTTGACAATTTCTGCTAAGAGAAGGGATCAGAGTCGTACATAAAAACAACAACAGCAAAAATAGAAGACATTTAAGACCTGTGACTCCAGAAATGCTGAATAATTGAGGCTAGGTGGAGAAAAGTTAGATTTTGGACATATCATTAGTTTCTACACCATTTCATTTTTTTCATTTTTGCTGTGCCCACGTTTGTTGATTGTTGAAGTTTTTAAAGTTTTATTGCTAAGTAGGCCTACAATTTTCAGCATTTTTATATTGGAATGGACTCTCTGCAGTGCAATTATTTGTCTAACCCTGCTACATCAACCAGAAAACAAACGCACTCATTCACATCTATGTCATCTATGTTTGCTTCTCTCCTGCTCTGTGATTACATTTCACATTTCTCTTGTAGCTTTGATACCTGTACACTTTTGTGACAGCTTTAGTTACTTTGCAGATTTGAATGTATGACTCTTTGTTTCTGTGAATGGGTCTACATGCAATGCAGCAACATCTTGAACCCAAATGGCAGTCTAAACTAATTTAAAACACGGCCCTCATGATTCTTGAGTAAAAATTAAATTAACAACAAATTAAACAAAACTTTTAAAAAATACAAATAATTTGGGATGTGATTTTTACTTTCCATTATTATTGCATATTACTGTAGGCTCTCAGGTAAGACTACTGTTATGTGAATAGGGCATTTGAATGTGAAGTTGTAAAAATGATAACTCAGAGAGAATATTTGAAATTTGAAGAATTTGCGCCCTTTCAGGACTGAAATAGGCTCATTTGAAACTGAAAACCAGGGATATACATGCATGAATTAAATATCTGTGTGGTATTTTGAGCTGAAACTTTCTGGGGATGTGTTAGGCTTATATTAAGTTATTAAAAGGGCTATAATATGGACACTTTAAGTTAAGTTAAATGACAATAAACACATGTAGCACTGAGGGAACAACATAATTTGAATCGCCATCGTGTCTCCGGCCTTGTGGCAAATATAAGCCCTGTGTTCTTTCTCCTTTTAACTGCCGTTTAACTGCCAAGTCCTGAGGGAAACATCTGTCAGTTTAGCTCAACTGTGCTCAGCAGCCACTCGTCAGCCGCGTCTGTCTGCTTTTTCAAAAGATACCAAAAATATCAGGCTGCATTAAAGAGCAATGTAATACGAACCGTCCATTCAACAGCTTATCCTGTGGAGGGACATATAGGCGTGGAGGACATTTCCCAGCTGACACTTGGCACATGGCAGGGTGCACATTTTGATATAAAATGGTGCACAATGATTTGGATGTGTGCTCCAGTCAGTGAAGATTTAGGAAAACTTTGGAACATGCTAAAAAATATAGCGTGGTATGTGACTTTGACAACAGTTTTTCCACTGGGAAGCTACCTGAGGGGATTATTACCAGTAATAATGGTAGAAATGTCAAGTCAGGCCATATCAAGCGATCCCATGTGAGTTTCTGACCATGCAGCAATCTGTAGGAGAATTAATTGCCACTTTTTTAACGGGAGGTTTGACATTGCCTTCAATCGGTCGTCCCAAGGCTGTTTCCACGTCAGGTTCCTGCATTAAAAGTCATGGCTGAGTATGACGAGCATGTGTACCGCTCAGGGCCATGTGTTGATTGACCATGGTGACAGGACACAAAGATGTTAATGGAAATGCCAACGTCAACTGCAATAACAGGATACCTCAGAGAGGGAGGGCCTGTGGCTGCCATGTGAGTTTCCCACTCACTCTAGAGGATTATAGTGGAGACACACTCTGTCACTGAATCATACAATCAAATCACAAATTTATGTAAACATTACACGCACCTGGCTTTGTGATTTTGCACTTAATAAATATGACTTCAATAAAGCATAGTTTATTTTTGCAGCTCGTCACTCTGGCTCCCTCTTGTGGAAAATGCATGCAAAGTCTTCTCCATGTTCTTTAAATGCTTAATTTAAAAACAGCATAATTGTTAAAGGTGAGAAACATTTTAGTTTTTTGCATTTTTCCACTTCTGCAAAATAGATACATGCATTTTATTTCAGTGTATTTGCACAGTATTTGCAAAAGCTCGAACTTTATGAGATAAACCCTGCACTGAAAAATAAAAGGCACCTAAATACACAAAAAGTAGACAGATTCTTTTTCAATAGACACTAGATTTCTGGTGATTTTGGTAGATTTATTTATTTACTTTTTGATTTCATACACCCTAAATAAATCTGGAAACTTTTCATTTATTTATTTACGCTTAAATTGAGATGTTTAAGGCATTATTATTAATTGATGCAGTTATGACAAATAACAGGTTTTGAGTTCTTGAACAGCGATACAGAATAGGACTGATTGGAATAAAACCTGTGGTGTAAATAAGAAGAAGGGGGTTTCTGTAGGAGGGCAAGCTATAAGGTGCTGGTTATGTAACAGAGGTCTGGAGTCCAAGGGTTGGAATCTGAAATGTTTATCATGTTTCAGTGGATGCAAAGGGCTGTACTGTAAACCTCTGTGACGAGTGGAGACAAGACGTAATCTCTGCACGGTAAATCCCTCAGACACACCTTTCGGCACCTTCAAAATGTTAACCTCTGCACAATCTGAGCTGTGGCCTCTTAATCTTTCTTTACATGCACAAATTCTCAGTTAAAACTAGTTTGTGATTTGTGTAAAATATCAGTGTGAAGTATTTTTTTTAAGTAAAAACAAAATAACAGTGTAGACAGGTGAGTAAATGAGAACTTAATAGAAAAATATTATTTAGATGTTGCTTAAAGTCAGAATAATCCGATCAAATCAAGTTAGGATTCATTTTCACTGGTGTCAGAGAAGATGCACGGGGTATTTTTAGTGATGCCGTCATGAAAATGTATTTTGTCTGTGAAACATGAAGACACCGAACTGAACATCTCAGTACGAAGGTACTCAGGTTTGAATCAAACGGCCGACTGGTTCCTTTCTGTGTGGAGTTTGCATGTTCTCCCTGTGTCTGCGTGGGTTCTCCAGGTTCCTCCCATCGTCCAAACACATGCTTGTTAGGTTTCATTGGTGATTCTAAAATCTATGATAGACTGGACAGACTGGTCTAATCTTAACAACACATACTTTTAAGCAGCACTGTATATAAAGATATACTGGAATTAATTGCAGAGGTTGAAGAAGCAAATATGTTTTGGGAATTTCCCCAGCAACTTAATTTAGACCCTGGTCACTGTGGTAGATATATACAGAGCATCTCTACAGGTTCCTAGTTCCTGGAAAGTACTGGGAACCCATATTTAGACTGAGAGGAATGACTATGACTGTGTCTGAAAGACTGAAGTAAGTGGTTTTGAATTATTATGATTATTATGACTATTCTCACTTTGTAAGTTGTGCAATTTTGGCCCAGCTCTGTTAGGGGCAAGAGAAGCAACATTAAACCTGGACTGGTTTATTGTGAATGATCAAAGTTAAAAAGCACAGCACTGGGGCTGGACGAAGGGTGATGAATGAAACCAAGAAACTAGTAAAACACAACTAAACATGTAGACTGACTCCTTTCTAAAAATGAAATCAAAACACATCATTACAATTAGCCAGAGTGAACCAAAAGGTGTTTAAGTGAGAAGTCCAGCTCTTAGACCACAAAACAAAGCGCTCAAACAACAAAGTTTTCACTAACTAAATAACTATAAGCACAAGTTGCAATAGGTTTGGTGCATCAGTGGCAAACTGTTGGAGTTCTATTCCAGTCGCTGCAGAATGATGTCAGCACGACGTTTGAATAGGGGCCCCAACCAACCGGTCCTTTGAAGGAGCGTGGGGATGAGTCTCTATGCGAGATGGGGGACGGCACAGGAAAATCTGCAAACCTGAGAACTGACAGGGCAGAAATGGCAGGGCCCATAGCAAGGTAACATACCTGAAAAACTAACAAATACATTGTTCCGTTTTATTTATGCATCGTAATTTTAGACTATAAAAACGTGCTAACTTTCATTACCTTTTTTTTAATAGATTTTGACTTTTTAAAACATTTTACCGTTTCAGATCACAGCTTCTTTCAGAGGGCATGGCTCTGAGTTATAGAACATACAGCTGAACAGATGTGGTGTTGAGGTTGGTGGATGTGGGGTAAACATCATACTTATGCGTAGAGTCTCAGTTTTTTTGTTTTTTAATTTAAAATCTTGTAAAATTGTGCTCTACAGCTTTAAGATCAGAGTCAAAAAAGGTTGTAACCTTGAATATATTAAATACCTAAAGAAAATTGGTTCATATCTGAAATTCTGAAAATGTGTTGAATTATTATTTTTTAATTAAGATTAAAAATAAGTTGCCAAAGCTAACGCTGTTTTCAAAATCTGAAAGAAAACCAGATATTTTTTTTTCGATTTAAAAAAAAAACTTTTATGCCTTATTTAAAAAATAAATAAATAAAAAATAGAACTCATATTTTAAAAGCCTTATTATTTTACATGTTCAGTTTCTTTCGTAGACAGGCGTGGCTCTGCCCGCAATCTGTGCTGGGGGAACTGACCGCAAAAATCCTGACTACGCCCCTACACTCATCCGGGATATAAATAATGTAATAATTTAACATTTTAAATATCTACACTCCTAAAACCTGCAGCACTCTTAGGTGTAACGCATAAATCTCCAGCATGTTGTGTAAACATTTGCACACCTCACTGCAGGGTCACATTTTTCCATTATCTGTATAATTCCCGGTTTTGTTAGTTATCGCCCAGTCACGCGTCCACACCCACAGACCGGTGCAGCCCATCCGCACAGTTAGGAAACCCTTTAAGTCTGGTCTGCTTATAAATGAGCAGCGGTGGTCGCGGGGCTCGTCTCTCTCCCTTCAGGGCCCGTTTGGGGATTTCTGCTTGTCTCAGCGTGTTACTTTCACTTTCTTACACGCTGCGTTTGTGCGAGCATTGCGCGTTTGAGCCAGAACATCAGGTAAAGTAACAGTTTATCTTAAAATTTACGTGATAAAGTCGGAAAATGTCGTTTAAAGTGGACCAGTAGACGTGCGCTGGTTTATTTCCGGGTGAAAGTTATCATCTTGTAAACACAGCTTTGCTCGCTTCGGTGAAATATGTGATTGCGTATGGAGTCAGTGTGGGAAAATAAAACGCTGTAACAGCAGTTGTAGTCATACCATGCCTCTAATGCGACACTCACAGTCCGTAATAAGGTTTAAAGTTATGTGTAAGTAATTGTTCATAGCTTCATAACTTGTACAGTTTCGTATAGGTATACTCATATCCTCTAAATCGCAGGTGTCAAACATAAGGTCCATGGGCCAAAAGCGACCTGTCAGAGGGTCTAATCTGGACCCAACACAAGACTGAGACCCAGGATTAAAGCAAATTGCACTTATTTTGCTTAAGAAAGGATAGTTTATTAAATGTAAGCATTCTTCTAATGTACTTCGTCTTTCTTCTTCGCCCAGATCATGCGTGATGGATTCATCACTTCATCTCCCTCTGTTCTTACCCTGATGCACTGGTTTATATGTTAATGCATTTATTTCACTTTGCAGGAAACATCATCAGTCATGGCGACCACCAGCAGCTCAAACACAATGTTTGCTCTAAACCTGCTCCGCACCCTGAGCCAAGCAGATTCCACCGGGAACATCTTCATCTCTCCGTTCAGCATCAGCTCAGCCCTGGCGATGGTCTACCTGGGCGCTAAAGGAGACACTGCCGCTCAGATGGCTCAGGTCAGCGCACCCTTCAGTCTGCCTTTTCGTGGAAAAGGATTATAAAAATGCAGTCAGTCTGCTCTCCTGCCATAAAACATCTTTAGGGCTGTGACAAATTAGACTGCTTCTGTTAGCTCAGGCGTGTATGTTGGCATAAGCCCAAAGGTGTGACATGGGAGAGGCGTTGCCTGCGTGTAGTTATACCTGTACTTCGCCCCCAGTAAATGTCTCTGGAACAAGATAGGTATTGTTTGAAAGAAAAAAATGCTCTGTCAGATGAACCTGTTGAGCTTCAGTTCAGGACATTTTAAGCCAAGAATCTTAAAAGAACACTTTATTCATTTAGATCAAAGGGTTTACGTGAGCGGGTTCAATAATAAATAAATGATAAACGCACAAAACGGCATACAGAACTATAGAAATACACTATATACCTTAAACAAAGTAAAAAACACTAAGATTAAAACATGCTGGTGACCCCTGGCATTAATCTGCTGCTGTAGCTGCACCCACTGCTATGAAGATTTTAAGGAACCAGAACCGGGGTTTCAATTCATTTTACCAGTTCTCATTCAGGAAGCTTTGTCTTAATGGTACGTGCATCAGCGAGTTGATAAATGCTCCCAGTCAGCCTGTGATAGACCGAGCTGGCCAAAGCAGGAGAATGCTCAGGTGGTTTAAAGAAAAAAACGGTTTTATTTAACAAAAAGGCAAAAAAAGGAATTTACAGAAAAACTTCTGGGCCCATAAAAGAGGTCAAATTAACAGGAACAACTAAGAACAAACTCAACAAACAGACCTGACAAAATGAACACAATGGGGCACATATATAGTGGCTGATCAGACCACGTTGACACACTAGGGGGAACTGAAAGACACTAACCTCACTAAGACATATTACAACAATTAACGTCTAACAAAATCCTCCTCCCTGGAGGTATTGGAGAGATGGTGCAGCCCAATCGGCCTAGGCGACCATTTAGCAGGCCGTGTTGATTGACTTCGATATCTGTTGAGATTATCTATATAAAACTAGAGAAATGCTTTCATGTACGGAGCTGGACTTATGCATAATGACATTTCTATGTATGATGGGATAGAAATAAGTACTGAAGCATTATACCTATAAAAGAAACAAATAGCTGTTTAGATTCTTGTCAACTGGAAGTAGAAAGTAGAACAGGTATCTACTGCAACAATGAAATTATGATGATGAATATATTTATATTCAATAGCCTCAGGAAACATTGACTGAATACACAATGCAAATCAGTTAGAACTGTTTAAAACTGAAGAGGATTTTCAGGTATTTAGGTAAAATTCCAAGTAAGTACCACAAATTGTTATAGTAGCTTAACTTCATCGCTTCAAAATGTGGTTGATATATTCCATGCAGGCCCTCTCGCTGAGGTCAGGCGAAGGCGTTCACGCAGACTTCCAGACGATGAACGCCGACATCAACTCACCGTCTGCATCATACATCCTGAAACTAGCCAACCGACTTTATGGAGAGCACACTAGCAAATTCCTCCCGGTGAGTTTTCATATTGCATATTCTATTAAACGTTACTGGATTAGTTTGAACTGACCAGATGTTACGTGCCGTCTGTAGGAATTCCTGGAAGCCACACAGAAGTACTACCAGGCAGACCTGAAGGCTGTTGATTTCATCGGGGCTTCAGAGGCTTGCAGGGAAGAGATCAACAGCTGGGTGGAGCAGCAGACAGAAAGTCAGGACGTTAAAACTCCCACAGCTTGTTCATGGTTTGGTAGTCTCCTCTGTGAATCTGCGTTAAACATTACTTTGTCTGTGCATTTCTTTTCAGATAAGATAAAGGATCTTCTAAAGCCAGGAACAGTGAACCCAATGACTAGACTGGCTCTGGTCAACGCGATCTACTTCAAGGGAAACTGGCAGAACTGCTTTAACGCGGCCAACACCAGAGAGATGTCCTTTAAAGTAAACAAGGTGAAAAAAATAATCCTGATTAAATCATAAAGTTTGAATACAGGAAACGGTTTAACGGTTCTAACCTGATCACTCTGGTTTTCTGTTTCCTGTGCATCAGAATGAAACCAGGCCAGTCCAGATGATGCACCAGGTGAAGAAGCTGCCCTACAACTACATCCCTGATCACGGCCTACAGATCCTGGAGCTGCCATACGTGGATGAGGAGCTCAGCATGTTCGTCCTGCTACCAGAAGAGTCTGAAGACGGCTCTGACCCTCTGCCAAAGGTACACCGCAACTACCTGAGTTTATTGGTTGATTTCATAAAGCATCACCAGAGCCAGAAAATGTATTCATTGCCTTCCAGCTGGAGATGGCGCTGACGAAAAACAAGCTGGAAGACTGGACCAAAAGGGAGAACATGGACACCGAGTCAGACGTCGTCGTTCACCTGCCAAAGTTCAAGCTGGAGCAAGACTACGAGCTGAACGAGCCTCTGGCAAAACTGGGCATGACCGACGTGTTCTGCGAGCCAAAGGCCGATCTGTCGGGCATGAACGGCGAGGGGGGGCTCTTCCTGTCCACGGTGGCCCACAAGGCCTTTGTGGAGGTGAACGAGGAGGGCACGGAGGCAGCTGCAGCAACAGCCGGCATAGCATCGTTCTGCATGCTGAGGGAGGAACACTTCAACGCGGACCACCCCTTCCTCTTCTACATCAGGCACAACAAGACCAAGTCCATCCTGTTCCTTGGCAGGTTCTCGTCACCTCAGTAGACGGAGCCGGCGGAGAAAGACGGCGGACCGACTCGATAAAACAGTGTAAATCAAGTTTTAGAGATTGAAGAACTACACTGATCAGCCACGAGATTAAAACAAACATATTATTACATTGTTAATGATTCCTCAACGCCTACAAAAATCCCAGCCTCCTCTAAACTCCTCAGGTTTCAATCTATCGAGTATGATAAGCTAGAACAAGCCCGATGCATAGAGGGCCCAACTTCTTAACCCACATGACCCAAACGACCTGCTGCAAACGTCCCGGTGCCAGACCAAGCATCGTAAAGGCCAGTGGTTTTAATCATGTGGCTGATCTGTGTATGTGTTTTCTGCTTTTGCACAGAAATAATTCATATAGCTGCTCACACCAGGACGGAAAAGCTTTCCATTCCATTAATGGATTCCTTATTCCTTTTGTTCTTTGTGTCGAATTTGACCCAAAACATAAAAAATGATTTTATCTGAATGTTTCTCGTTTTATTTGTGTTTCTTTAAAACTGCAGCACAACGGAGAAAAATGCTTTTAACATAAGAATTCATACACTTGAACTTACGCTCTAAAGAAAACAGGCAGCTTTCCTGCACCGGTGCACATTTAACTTCAGCCCTTATCGCCAGCAAACAGAGTGTAGGCAGTAGTGGTTTTGTATTTCCTGTTAACTTCAAGTGAAAGCTCTGAAAATACTTTTTAGGTGAATAGTATGAACATCAGTTTCTGTTGCTTCATACTATTCTATGGCTTCATCGCTGTTTTTGTTCACAAGTGGCAGCCATAACCAGTAGTAAAGTAATTATGAAGGGTAAAATACACAAAATTAGAAATATTATTGCAGACTTTTATGAGTTTATAGTCAATCTCATTCTGAATCTGACCACATACAAGTAATAAAAATAATAATAAATGCATCCTTCAAGTAATAAAGTTGTCACTAGTTTGAATATATATATTTACATCTTGTTCAAATTGTGTGTTTAGACGAATTAAATTTAAAAAGACTGTATAAATGTCAAATATGACAAGAATAGGATTCAAATATTAATACGTTTTAAAAGTCCTGTAAATATAATCCACGTCCATCGTTAATTACCAAAACCGGAAGTTGTATTTTTCCCATAAAAGTAAAACTTACCACTGCATCAAAATACACAGAGAGAAAATTTGTTTGTGAATATTTGGTTCTGGATGTATAGTATATATCAGAAGTATGTTTAGAGTAATCGAAACGCTTTAAATTGTGTATTTGAGGCACGAAACTAACCCAGTTGTTTGAAAGTAAAACTTTATTTTGAAATTGCATATGTACGTATCCGGAAGCTGAGGTACGTTCTTCCTGGTTCGACTTCGAAACCGGCTTCTCTCGATTGTGTGGCGTCCGACTTGCTAACAGGTGAGAAACCATTTGTTTACTTACTTAAAATCATGTCTTATTTGTTATTTCACCGCTCTGACTTGACACTCGGGTGAAAACACAAGCATAGATAGTTTACGTTTAGCTTGTCCGGCTACATTAATGTAACGGCTACTTGCAAAAGAAATGAACGTGACAGCGGTTAGTTGCTAGCTAATGTAAACTTATACAGTTAGCTTGTCTGACAGGCACAACACTGTCCTGTGTATCTCTAATGAAAAGCAGGAAACAACTAGTAAATAAGATCTTTATTATATAATTAAATATTTCGAAATGAAAAGTAAGCTAGCTGGCTAATAGCACCTTAGTTCTGGTTAGTGCAGGTTACTTGAGTTCGTCTTCGTTTTCTACCCAACTTCCTTGACTTGTTTACTCTCTGTAATATAATACCCCTGAGGCTCGTTTAATTCGCTTGAACTGATGGAAAATAACGTGGCACTGCAAACATTTGAGAGCAGCTGCAACACACCCACCTGTTCACATTGTCCTGACAGCCCCAGCTCGTCTTCTCACCTTGCACCTGTCATTCCTTTAGATGGGTGATCACACAGCTCCAATGAGGGTGTTGGTGACGGGAGGGTCCGGCTTGGTGGGGAGGGCCATACAGCACGTGGTGAAGGAGCAAGGTGGAGCAAAGGAGGGGGAAGAATGGATATTCCTCTCCTCCAAAGATGCCAACCTCATGTGAGAGCCAGACTGTTTTTGTGTGTTTTTGCTACTTGAAAATGTCTCTTCAATTTGACTGACGTCTTCCTCAGGAGCATGGACGAGACGCGGGCAGCGTTCGCGAAACACCGGCCCACGCACGTCATCCATCTGGCTGCTATGGTCGGGGGGCTTTTCAAGAACATGAAGCACAACCTGGACTTTTGGGTACGAGGAAGATGCAAGAAATGTGTAGATGTATTCAGACATCTCTTGATGCTACTACTGATGCTGCCTGTTGCTTTAATCCCTTACAGAGGAACAACATCTACATCAACGATAACGTGCTGCAGGCGGCACACGAAGTGAACGCGGTCAAAGTTGTCTCCTGCCTGTCCACCTGCATCTTTCCAGATAAAACTTCTTATCCCATCGACGAGACGATGGTAAATAACCTTTACGCCTTTCTGCTCGAATGCTCCAGGCTCATATTTGTATTAAATCAACTTTATTTATCTTACCAGATCCACAACGGCCCACCTCATCAGTCCAACTTTGGCTACGCCTACGCAAAGAGGATGATAGACGTTCATAACAGGTTTGTTGTCGCGCTGTAACCTTTTTGCTTGACTCAGTTCAGCGTTTTAGGTTCACGAATCAGAAGTGTGTGTTTCACAGGGCTCTTTTCCAGCAGCACGGACGTTGCTACACAGCTGTGATTCCCACCAATGTGTTCGGCCCTCATGACAACTTCAGCATCGAGGACGGACACGTGCTGCCAGGCCTCATCCACAAAGCGTACATTGCTCAAAGTAAGTCAAGACTCGATGATGTGTGTGAAGGAGTAGCTTTGTTTTGGTGAAACTTTTTGCAGCCTGAAAGAAATGCCAGGAGTAGTAATTTATTCCTTTCAGTTAAATAACGTGTGTTTGTGTTGTTTTGTTTGTTAGAGGAGGGTAAACCGTTGGTGGTCTGGGGCTCCGGCGCTCCCAGGAGACAGTTCATTTACTCCCTGGACTTGGCTCGTCTCTTCCTCTGGGTCCTGAGGGAATATCCGGAGGTTGATCCAATTATTCTCTCTGGTGAGTCCTCACACACACAGACACAGTGTACTGATAATGACGGCTTACTTTTCAGCCGTTTAAAGGGAAGTGTAATTACAATGTGATGTATTTGGTTCCTAGTTGGCGAGGAAGATGAGGTGTCCATCAAGGAAGCAGCAGAAGGAGTTGTCGAGGCTTTGGGATTCAAAGGAGAAGTAGTGGTATCCTTTTAAGAGATGCAAACAACAAACTATTGCCTCCATGTTCACTTGATAATTAGCTCCCTTGACCTTTGACACTCAGTACGACACCAGTAAAGCAGACGGCCAGTTCAAAAAGACGGCCAGCAACGCAAAGCTGCGCCACTACCTCCCAGGCTTCACATTCACGCCCTTCAAACAAGGTGGGAACGGACGGTTAACCGTGTCCACGTATCACTGATTCAGATTTAAAATGTCCTCACCGGCTCTTCTCGTGTTTTCCTTTGCAGCTTTAAAGGAAACCTGTGATTGGTTTGTCGCCAATCATGACACAGCCCGCAAGTGAACACTGTGCTTAATCGGTTTAGCACCAGTCCTGCCGGTCAGTCACCAACTCTGCTGGAAGAGAAGTTGATGGTGTTTGACGGAGGTGGAGGAAAACCAAGAGGTTTATCTGTCTAGGAGGAAAACTGGGTGCATTTATATGGACGGTAGTACCCCACTAATAATCAGAATAAGACAGCCTCTCAATTTAAACCGATTGAGAAGGGTGGTGTAAAAAGAAGCAAGTCCATTTTTGGCACATTGCTGCCATCTGCTGTTAAGTTTTGGGTCGCAACCCTTAGTGGACAAATTAGGAACAGCTGCCATATTTATATTGATAAATTGCAGTTAAATGTCTTGTGTAATTTTTGCAGTTTGCAAATTCATCCCGTGGACCAGATCAGAGCCCCCGGGCCGTATGTTTAGACTTTGAATCATTTCAGTCGGTTTGAAAGAAAGAATCACTGTCCATGTAAATGCAGCAGCCACTGTGAAGAAGAGTTTTATTCACTACATTTAAACTGTTAACGCTTTAAATCTTCAATCAATCCAGGTGCTGGCACAAATCATAGTTTGAGTAAATAGAATTTGATCTCTCATAAAAAGGGTTTGGGACTTGAATGAATGTTTTCTACCTGTAAAATGTCTTCGTTGTCCTGCTTGAATCGTTAAAGAAACCAAGTCACAGATGGAGATTTTTTTATATTTTACAAAAGATAAAAACGAAATAAATCCCTGGTGATTAAATCCATATTTGTGCTGTTTAATAACATGTAAAAAAATAACATTAGACAAAGAAACTATTTAAAAATGCACAGTTGCAGCGATTAAAAATATAAAAGTATAAATAATAGAGAAGCCGTTTAGCGAAACTTAGTGTTCAAAGCAAAGACGGTAACAGTTAATTTCAGCTCAGAATCTGGAGAAGTTGAACATTTCAGGACTGAACGTAAGAGCTGTGTCCTCCCTCGTGGACTCGGCAGAACTCCTGTCCCGGGACGGCTCTCTTCTTACAGGCTTTCCCTGTTTTTGTGACGCCGTTGCACAGCTGACGGCCAGACATGGAGCTGCCACAGGAAAGAGGCAAACAATCAGAAATCATCGTGGTTAAAGCCAAACGAGAGAGGTCAGCTGACGTTTAAACCTCTGACCTGTTGCTGACTAGTGACGGCGTGGGACTCGCACTGCGTGAGTCGTTGGCCAAGTTACGAGAGTCGAGCACTGCGTCAAAAGCACCACCCAGGTTCTTTGGGGTTAGGTTTTCAATCAGTGCCTACAAAATAAAAATGACATGGAACATGCTACCTCTTCAGGTCACTTTGCTTTAAGTTGAGCTGCTCACCTCTGAGAGGACAGGCTGTGCTGTAAACCTGGGAGTGTACTCATGTGGTGTCCTAAACCTGGACTCTAGGACCGGCTTCCTTTGAGGAGGAGACGCCGCTGATACGCCAAGGTTACCTTCACGAGAGCAGACACGAGAAACTAAATGAAGTCCTGATCTATTTTCCTGTGGGGAAATAAAAAGGTGCAGCAGGTGTTCCCACCTGATAAGACGCTGTCCTGATTCAGGAAGTCGTCTTGCTCCAGAATGTCGTCTTTTTTGTCCCTGAGGATGAAAGCATGAGACGGAATACGTCCAGAGAGGGTGGTTACATTTATGAGTAATAACAGCAAAAGTTTTTAAAATTAATCTGCACCAAATGGGTTTGAAGTTTGAAATATATCAGGGAGTAATGGAAGACGAAGCAGCAGAGGAATAGTTTGGAGTGGAAACTGATTGAGCCTCTGCAAAGATCTGCTGGGCCAATTAAAAAAGTTAAAATGCATGAACAGGTATGAGATGATATAACTCACTTCTGAGGCGTAGAAGAAGTTGGATATGAGCAGCTCGATGACACCGCCTCTTTCTGAGGCTCCACGATGTTCCACGGGCCGAGCGGGAGCGGGGCCGCCGCCTTTCCCATCCCCTGGAAACACGCCCACAACCGACACACGAACCAATGACCTGCAGGAGCACGACAAACACTGTGACAAAGACGCCAAAACCCCGGAGACGCTGCATTTTGACTCGTGGGAGGATTTTAAGTTTGCACCCAGAGACGCTGTGAGCAGCAGCAGGCTGAGGCCGGTGAGATCCAGCGCCGGCTGCTGGTTGACCTCGGCCACCGCGTTCAGGGGCACCGCGAGCAGCAGCGCGGCTCGAGAGAAACCTGGACAGCGCAGGAACGTGAGGAGGACGGCACACAGCACGAAGTAGCAGGTGTGTGCGACACACGTCCACATGGCGGTCAGACTCAGACCTGGGGAGGCAAGAACCAGAAGAGAGACATGACATGAGGACAGGTTTCACTAAGAGGAAGGTGTATTTTATGACACAGAGGACGTCAGGTCTCACCTGCCCAGCCCAGGTAGCCCTGGATCATGTGAAGCCTCTCCTCTATCCGGCTCTGCATGTTGTCGATGTAGTGCAGCATGAAGCCCAGGGTGCTGTTCATTCGCTCTAGTTTGTTCATCAGGTCAGAGTAGTACTGCGAGGTCTGGTCCTGGTACTGCAGGAACTCTGACATGCTGTGGTCTGATTGGCCACGGGGTGAGAGGAAACTCAAGAGGACGTTGACGGCAACTGCACACAGAACAATGCTGCGATTCATTTACCGATCTTGTGGTAGATGTCCTGAGCCTGGTGGCGGACGTCCGCCAGGTCTTTTACGATCTCCTTGTGGCTGTCCTGCACTTCTGAGCCGTGGATCTGCAGATGCTCGCTCACGTTTTCTAAAAAGGAGGAAGACAATATCATTTTTTTTAAAATCTGGAAATATGGGAACTGCAGCAAAATAAAAACAGACTAAATCTACTCTCACCCATTCTCTTGGTGATGCCCTGAATGAGCTGAGCGACCAGCTCCTGTCCAGAAGCGATGAGGGCCTTTTCCTGCCCCAGACGCTGCAGGTTGTCCCTCAGCGAGCTCTCCATTAGCTCCTGGCCCTCGGACAGTTTCCCCTGCTGAGCCTGCAGAGCACTGTGACCCTCCACCAGCTTGTCCAGCGAGGCTGCGGCCAGTTCCTTCAACTCCAGCTGACCCTCCTGATTCAGAAAGACACGATCAATGACCGTTAAACCGAAGCAGGGGCCGCGTCCTTGCAGAAGAGTGCGCCGGACATGAAGAAGAAGGAGAAGACAGCTGCACCTTCAGGTCTTTCATGGCGTCCAGCTGGCTGGTGGCGGTGGAGATCAGGGCGTTCACCGTGTGTTCTGCTCGGCGCCGGAAAAGCTGCTGGCGAGTCGCGTAGCACACGGAGCGCGCTCGGTTGCTCACTATGTGGTAAGCGTTCCACGTGTCTGGATCCATGTCGGCCGTGCACTCTTTCAGGGTCTGAAACAAGAAATCGAGATTAACGGGACTTTAAAAACCTTTAAACAACTACTGGATTATTTCTCCTTCACTGATATTTTACCATTTCCTCTGTGCATGAGAAGGTCTGTCGTCCCTCAGACTCTGCTTGACAGTTAAACAGAACCACACCGAGCTTTGCAAGCTTTTCCTCCGAGAGGCTTTCACAGCTCGACTTTAGCTGGGAAACCACCTGTGTAGGAGCACGACGCTTTAATAAAATGTCATATAAAAACACACTTCTCCAGACTTTAGTCACATGTTTTTGGACCACGTTGCAGATTTTCCTTTGAAACTTTGTGTTTTTCCATGATTAAAACATCTATTTAAATCAGACGTGTACTTACCCTGTGGTGACAGCTGTCCAACGGGCTGAGCTCCATCTGCTTTGCCTCGGCCAAGAACTTCTCGTCTGCGGTCGCCATCTCAAACCGAGCATCCTTTGCTAGAAGCGCTGGAGCTCCTGACGCTGGCGGAGGAGGAGACGCTGCCGCTGGTGCTGCAGGAGACTCGGGCTTCCTCAGCCACTCAAACAACCCGCTGGCTGCAGGACACCGACAGGCCAGCAGGGTGAACATCAGCAGGAGGTGCAGGCGGGGGATCAGGACACGGTCCATGTCTGGATCTGATCACCGTGAACAAAATAGATCTGTTTTTAATGTGGTAAGTGTAATCATTGAGATGTGCTCCTACTTACTGTCATATATTAACAGTATCTTAGACAGGTTAGTGGAAATTAGACATATGCAGCTATTGTAATTTAATGGAACCATCCTCTGCTAAGTGGAAATACTTTTGTTTTTATTATATTTTGTGTGCATCTGTATTTTAGTCCCTGCAACACTCACTTTATAGGAGCAACTGACATGAAACAATTTACTTAAAAGGATTAATAAAGTTAATCTGATTTGATAGATATATTATTTCTAGAAGACTTCCCTTCTCATTTGTTTTACCGATCTTAAAAATCTCAAAGTCGTCTTTGCAAAAGTAAAAATTGGAAGCTGGAGGAATGAAAGTGAACTGAAACTTGCACTAGAGAGATACAATCAAATAATCAAATGCATAAAAATAGATGCGTCTTTGAGGTCGGCATAGTTTAATTCTCGTAAAACCTTCTAATCTAAATGAATATCCAAATAGTTTACATTTAAACGTTCAAACAAACAGCTGGAGGAGAGACCACTGTGTGTATTAAAGCCGGTCTGCGCATGCGTTTACGTTAGATTAAAGATGCACGAATGAACTTTATCTTTCGGAAAGATTAAAGAGATTATAAACTTTAAAATTACGGAAATCAAAAGGATGCGACAAGATATTGGACAAATTTAATAAATGTACTGTAAGGTGTTACATTTTAAATGCATTTATTTATTTATTTTTGGTAGGGGGGTTGTGTCTTGAAAAATAAAAGAGCTGCTTTGATGAAATGCAAGCCACAGTAGAAACATAAATGATGTATTTGACTTGAATGAAGCCCACACGGAGGCTTGCCCAGGCATGTCTGCTCTGCACAAACGCTGCAGCATCATTTCAGAACCACTCATACAATTCTGATTTAAAAAAACATGTAAATCAGTTTAATTTTTTTAAGTGTAATTATGAAAGCAAACCCCCACATTTAATCTACAATGCAATCTTCACAGGGAAAAGGAAAAATATATTCTGAATTTAAATGTATTATATATTTAATTACAAATATATATATTTGCACCGATTAAAATATGTCTAAATATTGTTTTTACCTTTAGTTTAATTCTGCAGGACGGTCGGATAAAGGTTTTCCTCCGGGTCTCCCTCACACAGCTGACTGGAATGACAGCTGATTTTTCTGTCCGCCGCCTCCTGGACGCAGCCAATAGAATCGCTCGGATTTTTCTAAGGCGTGCGTTCGATTTAAATCCCGGGTAGGTGCGGTGAAAAAAAAAAAAACACTCGCGCGGTCAATGTGTGTGTGTCACTGAGGACGCTACAGGCAGGCGCCGCCCACATGGATGCGGCTGCGGCGGAGGAGGAGAGGTCAAAATTAAACAGACCGACTGCTCCGTGCTCGCCACTCTGCCTTGGTTAGTTTGTGGATGACCCGGGAGTATCCGACGTGCTTGACAGTTAACATTAAACTACAGTTTGAGGTTTGTAACACGTCGGAATTCAACAAAGCTGACAAGAAACAGCAGGTGAATAAATTGTCTACCGCCACCGTTAGTCGGTGTTTATTGACAGCATCCCTTGGCTTCATGTTTTGGTCACTCCGTGTTACTTTATGGTTGTCCAGTCAACAAGAAACACGTGCATTGTATTTCTAATCTAATCTGTTCTGGATTATTTTCCTAGCTATCGCTAGCTTGGTGCAGCGGCAGGGCTAGTTTTTGTCTAAACTGGGGATTTTAAGTGTTTTTAAACATTTTATTGCCACGGGTTTTTACTAACTGTAGGCTAAATACGGCTAAATGTTTAAGCTAGCAGCAGCACCGCTCCGCGCCGGCCACTGCAGACATGCTAGCATCTGATTAGCAACCTAGCCGTGTGAACATTCTACCGTTGGGCTAACGCTCGCTAGCCGCTAAGCTAACTCCACAGCGATGGACGACTCCGGCATCAAGAAGCAGAACTGGGACGTGAAGGAGACGGAGCTGTTCCTCGAGATTCTCAAGGAGCTGGACATGAAGAAGTGCTTGGACGGGCGGAAAGTGCGGAACAACAAACTCTTCAAGGTGGCGCACAGGAGGATGATAGCGGCCGGCTACCACCGCTCCGTGGACCAGTTAAAGTTTCGCTGGAAACTTCTCAAGAGTGCGTACTACAAGTGCAAGCGGGAGCCCCACTCCACGGCGCCCACCAAGATACAGGGCTGGTGGCGCTACGAAAAGACAATGGTGGCGATCATGGAGTCCAGGCACCCCCTGGTCGGAGCCGGGGTCAACTCTGACAGGAACGACGAGGTGACGGAAGACTCGGACGGGGAGGCGTCGATGCTGCCCTGGCCGCAGTCCTGCCCGCAGCCCTGCCCGGACAATACCGCTCAGAACCTGGATTTAATTGTAGGGGTGACGGACGTGGAGTGGAGGAGATGTAGTCTCGGATGCATGCTTTCATCGGCCAGCTGTCTGCTTATTGTGTTTACATCTCAGCAAACACAGTCTCCATTAAGGGTCTAGGTTATGCACAATCTTTTGACAAGAAAAACACAAAGAAGAAGACAAGTTCACAACATGTACACATTTAGATTTGTAGTAATAGTAGTGGTTTAAACCAACACTGAGCTTTATTATTTTAGATTTATTGCAGGACTGTTTGCGTAGCAGATCATTTTTAATCCATTTTGAAGTGATACGGTGAATAATGTGCAGGTTTTCAGTGTTTTTGATCAACTGGCTGCCTTCAGCAGGTTATTAGACTCCAAGGCAACTTCTTTAAAGTACTTTCTCCGTCCGACCATCAAAACAACACAAAAAGCGACACTATTAATTTAAAAATACCATAATCTGCTTCCAGATTCTCTGGCCCGGTGAACTCGGGAGAGGATTGCAGATGCTAAAATACCAACACACAGGGAAACTAGACTGTTGCAGGGGGAAGGGAAATCAGATTACTGACCAGCTGTCAACAGCGTTTAATATGTTATCAGATTCCTTAATCTGATTTTCCACAGTAATCAGGTTTCTTTTGCCTCTTTGTTCTCTTTAGGCTTTGTTTACGCTGCCACTATATATATATATATATATATATATATATATATATATATATTTTTGGTATCCACAGATTAAATGGATATAAACCAGATTTTGATGTCATTGAATCAGATGCATTTTATTGGACATCTTTTTCAGCATTTGTGCTGCTACGGTCGTGGGATAAGTTTGCTTTAAGGGCAAGAAAGGCCTTAGGGTGACATGACGTAGTATAAACAGCTATAAAGTCTGAGTAGGGACTTGGTGGAGATGGATGAATGGGTCAGACATCCAACTTTAAGGCAGGAGACGAGTTCTTATGCTTTGTGAAATCAAAAGTCAGTGTTTACTTGTTGTTTTTAGTCTTGGATTAGGTATTGTTTTGATTTTTATAGAAGTTTTTTGTGTCATAGTTTGGTTTGTGTTTGTTAGAAGATGATGGTTTGTGGTAGAAAACTAGAAATGTGAGACCAGATATATTTTTTTTTTTACGTGCAAAGCTGGACCTTAAGTTCTCAAGCTCCGTCACCAGCTGCAAGAACCCCGAGTATTTGAGAAATTTGCTTTGGCTGCAGTCTGAGCAAAGCATCATGGGAACAAGAATTACAAGAGGGGGTTTACTGGATCTTACACAGCATCAGTATTATGATATCAAAAGATTTATTGAGTTATATTAAGTGTTAAGTGTCTCAAGACATTTTAGACATATTCATACTTTAAGTTTACAGATTAATGCTCGATCCTCTAATTGATCAGCAGTAATTGTCTTAAAGTGATGTTACGTATAACACAGTCATGATGTACAAGTGTGGTAATGTGCGTAGGTCGTTGCTGTGGCAGTATGGTGTTGTAGGTCGTCCTGTGGTTTCACATCCTCAGTTTTTGAGCTGCCGCCGTGACGTTCCTCCTCTTATCTGTCCCATGTCCTTTGTTTCAGATCAAAATGGACCCTGACATGGACTCTCAGCTGAAGATGGGCTTTATCGGAGCGGGAAACATGGCTTTCGGCATCGCGAAGGGCATCTTGTCTGGTGAGTCCGTAGAGAAAGAGAAAGAGAGAGAGAGAGAGAGCAGTGCTGAAGTGGAGGATGTGGAGGATGTGGAGTTTGAGTGAAGGAGTAAATGGTTCTTACTTTATGTTCTCATTGTAGGGAATGTTCTTCCTGTAAATATCAAAGTGAGCGCGCCGTCTTCCAGGAACTTGGCTCGCTTTCAGGTACAGGTCTCCATCTTGTGTATTTTCCTCTCGGTTCTCAGTACGACATGCGTCAGCAGTGGTGAGGATCACGGTTACTGTTTGTCAGATCAGGTTCTGCTGATCCTGCAGCTTCAACGGATCAGTTTGCAATGGATTTTTGCACGTGTTGAGTTTATCTCATCTAAAAGCACAGATGAGTAACTCCTGCACAGAAATTAATAATCAGTGATCTCAAAATAAGAATTTTTACTCATGGATTAGCCGAATATAACATTAAACCATCTGTTAACCAGTAGAATATATTTAAGGGACGTCAGAGGTCAGCAAAACTAAAACTTGTTGCATAAATCTTCCTTTTTATGCATGAAATCTTTTCCTGAAAGTGTTGGTTTCCAGTTTTATAGACACCAAAATTAATAATCAGCTTTTTGCACTAGTCTCTGTTAGAGGATTGTTTCATCTCATCACATTAAAGAGTAAATATATCACACATGTTTAACAGATTTACTTTCATCCCTTTTATTCAGAATACTTCTTCCAAAGAGGGAAATTATATTAACTTAAAAATAGCTTTAATATTAGTGCATCCATCCTGTGTCTCCTATTAATCCATTAAAATCTTCAGACTGAATCTGAAGAAACTATAAAAGCATCACTTCTGTTTTTCCACTTCGTCGAAAGTGACCAAAACATTTGCACTTCTTATCCTCAGAGATGTTTTCACGTGTTGATATTATAGTCTGTTTATCCAGGTCCTGACGCTGTCCTCTTTGTCTCATACCGGGAACTTATGTCAGTATTAAAGTCCTGGAAGAATAATTTTGGAAAAGAGTAAGGAGCCTGACTTCTCTTGAGAGTTAGCGTGTCGCTTTGCATCCTAGACGCTGACGAGCACTCACTGTGTCATCACAACTGACTTTTTAAAAAGTGTTGAGACGTCCTTCGTGAATGTAAAATAATAATATCTTAATACGGTGGCATCGATAACACTTCTGTGCTAAAACACAGCTGCTGCTACTGATGCTAACACTTTTCTTTATCTCACCGGAGGAGTTTGTTCACGTCGTCATCTCTAATTCTTCTGCACAAATTATTGCTGTGTTTTTCTTTCCTTCTTTCTTTGTCATTTAACACTTTTTATTTTTTTGTAAACCTGCATGAGTTCATTTATAATTAAGAGCCGGTACAATCAGCTAAATGACCCGACTCGTTGCTTCCAGGAGCTGGGCATCGCCGTGACCCACTCCAACGTCGAGGTGGTCTGCGGGTCAGACATCGTCTTTGTCGCCGTCAAACCTCACCTGGTTCCTGTCGTCCTCAACGAGATCTCACAACACGTCACCGACAGACACATAATAGTGTCTGTGGCAGCCGGAGTAACTCTGGCAACGTTAGAAGAGGTGAGCGCTGCCGTTTAAGATCAACACCGTGGCGTTCATCGTCTAAAGATGTTTGTTGTTTATTTTCTTCTCTCTGTGTTTTAATTTCAAGCTCCTACCAGAGAACTCTGTCGCCATCCGGCTGATGCCAAACCTGCCCTGTTTGGTGCAGGAAGGCGCTCTCCTGTTTGCCCGGGGATCCCACGCCAAACCGGAGGACGGCGCTCTGCTGCGCTCCCTGCTGCACCGCTGTGGTTTGGTGGAGGAGGGACCAGAGGCCTGGATCGACATCCACACCGGGCTGAGCGGGAGCGGAGTAGCTTTTGTGAGTGTGCCGGGATTATTAATTATTAAGACGTCTTTGAAATGTTGGAATGGGGATTAATTAAAACATGCTTTAATCCAACTAGTGACAGGAAACCTCCTTATATAGACTGTGTTTACATGGTCTTTAGTATCCTGGTTTTCTGTTTGTCCATGTAAACACCATATCCTGAATTCAGAAAATCGGGTTACTCCCGTTTCCAAGAAACCCGGCAACGTGAACTTCTCACTTTTGGAGCGACGAAGAGACAGAAGTTTCCCTTAAACTAATGAAAGATCTAAACATAACGACGTGTTTAAATGGCAGAAAACACCGGAGGAGATGGGAAGAACAGCCGCACGTAACACTCATCAATCTGTAGTTTTAATTTACTTAACTTGAGACTTGTGAACAGCACCTTTCGTTTTAATAGAGCAGAAGTGGGAACCCAGTCAGGATGCATTCCAGGTGTCCCGAGTTCCACTCATGGACGCCTTACTCAGTCGACGCCGTCTGCATAACCTGACTTTAAAACAAAAGCGACATGTCTGCTCTTTTGTATAATGACCTGGCTCATAAGCCATGACAAAATAACACGGTTAAACATAAAGGACAACCAGTTTATTTAAACAAACCAAAAGAAGAATTAGTGAGATTTGAGTGAGTTTTGATGGATGCGTGATAATGTATGTGTATATGTTGGTAGGTGTTAAAACACAAAACACAAACGGGACAAAGCCAACAAAACCAAAAACCATGTTGGGAGTCCAGGTGGAAGATGAGAGAGAGAATGAGGACTGTGACTTCCTGGTCTTATAAGCTCAGGGAGACTGGGTAGGTGCTCCCAGTGAGGTACCTGCAGAAACAGACAAGAGACAAAGGGAAAACTAAAACAGGCCATAGTGGCAGGTGGCCGTCACAGCAGAATAAGAAAAAAGCAGATAAAGTCGTCCATTAATCATTATCATGCATGTGGTTCTTCTCTGCAGGTGTACCTTTTTGCTGAAGCTCTAGCTGAAGGAGCCGTTAAAATGGGCATGCCGAGCGCTCTGGCCCAAAGCATCGCATCCCAGACGGTTCTGGTCAGTTTAACACCGTCTGGACAAACATTTATTGAGTTCTTGAACCTCATCTGTTTCCTTTTTATTTTTTTTACCGTAGGGTGCAGGAAGATTGTTACGTGACTCCGGGAAGCATCCGGCTCAGCTGCGCTCTGAGGTCTGCACACCGGGCGGTACGACCATCTACGGGCTTCACACGCTGGAGCAGGGCGGCGTGAGGGCGGCGACCATGAGCGCCGTGGAGTCTGCCACAGAGAGAGCCAAGGAGCTCGGACGAAAGTCATCAGGCAGCAAGAAATGATGGCTGCCGGTTGCCTTTTAAGAACATTTTCTGCTCGATGTCTTCATGGAACACAGAGACAAAAAAACAAAAAAGACTTGTCACTACTTTTTATTTTCTCAACTCAGTTTTTCCTTTTACAAAAAATGCAGTTCAGATTCTTGTCTGCGTCTTTGTCGAGGAATTTGAAGAGAGCGAAAATTAGACATTGGCTTAATGTTAGGGCCGATAATGACAAGTAAACGATTTGATCGTGAGCGTGTGTGAGAGAATGGATGTTTTTACGTGCACAGAATAATCCGATCTATGTGGCAGAACAAAGTTTGATCTTGGCTGTAGCTGTGGAAATTATAATCCAAATAAAATACTGAGAACGTATCATTTCAGATTAATTAAAGACTCATTTTAGCCTCTAAGCTAAAGTTTAAAAACACACGGACTAGGATTGTGTAGCATGTAAACACCTTCGCTGGCCTTGGTTGGATTATGATGTGCATATAACGTGGAGTGGAAGATAAACGTGTTGCAGTATTTAAATCTTAAATTAAGCCTAAAACTTGAATTTGGGATCATTACAGAGTGACTGGTTGTGCAGCTGCATTCCAACGATGGTTTCTGGTGTAGACTTAATATGTAGTTGATGACTGTGTGTGTGTGTGTGTGTTTAACACCATGTGTAGAAAAGTATTTATGAGCTATGATGCCAACCTAAGTGTGTAGAAACGGTTTTCATAAAGTGTCATGTTGAACGGTCTTTGTGCATTTTTGTTTTTCTGTCTGGAGTAAGTTGAGTTCTTGACGTCGGCTATGAGCAGGAGACGTGGAAAGACGCAAGAAGATTTGGGATTATATCAGAAGTTACGACTGGAAAGTGATCAACCATGAACAGATTGGCTGATTAAATCATATTTTAAGAAATTACAAAGTGAATATTTTTGTGAATAACAAGCGATGGGGCTCAGCTGTTAATCAGACTGTCATACGGTGCCTTGCAAGTGCTTAATGTGGCGACACAGTGGTGTGGTGGTTAGTACTGATACCTCACAGAAAGAAGGTTCTGGGTTCTAATCCATGGACTAATCCTGTTTATGTGGAGTTTGTATGTTCTCTCTGGGTCCTCCGGTTGTCTTTCTTTTTATTATAGAGGTACTAAGGTGAATGAGACAAATTATTCACGGCACTGAAGTCATGAGGTGCTCTGAGGTCTAAAAAAAATCACATTTGTGCATAAAAAAAAATAAAAGTAAGTGCCTGAATTATACATTTAAATCGTATGTGTCAAACATACGGCTCGGGGGCCAAAACCTGCCCGCCAGAGGGTCTAATCTGGCCCACGGGATGAATTTGCAAAGTGCAAAAATGACATTGAAGACAGGGTTCACACATATTTGTGGACATAACAACTGAGACCTAGAAGTAAACACAAACTGCATTTCTGTTTCTTAATAAATGTAGGGTTTAGGGAAACATTTGGAGATGTCGTTATTTAAAGGTTAACACGCTGTCGTGTTATTGGTCCGGCCCCCTTGACATCAAACTGGGCTGTATGTGAACTAAAATTAGTTTGACACCCCTGATTTAAATTTTATTAAAAGGTATATAATTTCACACATATTGCTGATTGCTGTTGCACATAAATTTCCATCCTATTCTCTACATGCTGCTTTTTAAAAATAGCTTTCAGCCTTTGATTTAATCTTTATATTGTGTGGACAAACAAAGAAAGAGCTTCATTTCACAGCAGAGTCGTGTTTCCTTGCTTGTGCATGTGGCAGTAAACACTTTGAACTTGAAACTGTAAAAATCCAGTGTGTTGAGGTTTAAATGAACATTTTGGAGCAGAGACAGTTTCATTCATTCTCATTTTAAATGTCAGCAAATTCAACACAGGCTATGAGGCGACATTAAAGATTAATAACCCCCCTCCCCTCCCCCATCCCCTAAGATCACGCTCCTTGCTTCCTCCTCTTCCTCTTCTTCCTCCTCTTCTTCCTCCTTCCCGTTGTCACTCACTGCTGGAGAACCACGCGTCTTATCCGCCGGCCTGTTCTCTAACACCGACACCGGTAAGTAACGTTACCGCTGACTGACAACCGGTGTTTAAGTGTTCACCGTTCCTCCTCTGGTTTATTTAAAAGGAAAATTGTGAATTGATGAAATATTGAGGCGTTTACAGGAGCTCGGGCTAGCTGGCTAGCTCGCTAGCGGCTAGCTGAATGGAGCTAGCTAGCCGACATGCTAACGCTGCCCGGAGGAGCAGTCATGCCTGCCGCCGGTTAGATACCGGCTTCACTCTCCGCTTTTGCTATTTGAGTTTCATTGTTATTGTTGTTTTATAACACGAATACAAAAATTAAGAAACGGCTTGTTTAGTGTCACGTTTTAAAAAAAACAAGTAGAAATGCTAGCTAGCTACCTCAAAGTGATGGCTAGCGTTAAGGTGACGGGGGGTTAGCAGGGCGCACCTTCCTCATCATGACAGCCTCTGCGCTTTAGCGTCAGGCACCGATGACACAACACATCTTTGACCTTTAGGGTGTAGTCTTTAAAACAATTAAAATAAATAATTAAATAGGACCTGCTGTGTCTGGAAACATGAGCAGGAACAAGGCTTGTTGCTCATAACTAGAGGAAGTGCACAGGAGCTAAACTCATGGTTGAAATGATATTTGATGATTTCAGGGTTTGTTCTGGTCAGTTTTTAAGTTGCCACAGGTCAAAAGAAATAAGAAGGATCAGTGGGTTTGATTTAGTTACATTCACACCCACTTGTCAGTTAAATAAATGCATTTAAGTGTCATAATCCTGCACTAAATCTCAGCTTCATTGATGCTCTAGTGTTGAAATAATGTCAGAAAGGTGATAATTCAACCGTATGATCATCTTGGAGGATGCTGCTGTTAAAACAGACTGAATTAAACACTGATGTTCTCATTTCAGAATAGAATAGAAACGTGTCTTATTCCCATTTGCAGGGTTTAGTTTCAGTTCCATGTAAATTAATTTAGAGATATTTCAGTTTTTACCTCTAGTTTCACATCTTGTCATTTTCGTTTTGTGCGTTTCTTCTCAGTTTTCAGGCCTGACGGTGCAATCAGGGTTGTAGCATCTGTCAGGTGCTAAGATTTGTTCTTTCTAGACTAATTTCTGACTAGAAGATGTTGGAAACGGCGTGCATTTAAAGAAATAGATCCGATAGAGTCGTTAGATCTTTCAGCTGAACATCAGTTTGAATCGGAACATGCTGTCACTGTTAATAATAAAAGACATTTTTAGGAAGAATATCCTTGATATAAGAAGAGCAAACACAGAATGTTGCTTTAATATTCTGCAGATGCTTTAATATCTTTTGTTAGATTAAATATGTGTCCTTCAGTGTAAGTGAACAGATTTTGTTTACCAGAAGTGTTAAACCGAGCATACACTGTGCGATTGTCGGCTCATTTTGAGACGATTTTCCACTCCTGCGACTATTTTTTGAATCGCGCCGAATTTCGGCTCAATCGCGTGTCGTGCTTCGTGCAGTTTACGTGGGGTAACAAGGAGAGATTAACACCTCACGACGACCTCCCGATCACAAATTGTGTGCTCGCAAGAAAATCAAACTTGTTTTGAAATCCTGGTCGCTCCTCGTGAAGGTATCGCACAGTAGAAGCAGCGCCACGAGACGATTGGCCTCAACCGCGATCGCTGAAGTTACGTCAAAACAACTTGGACGTGCGTCTCCCACTTCCGGGTTCCTCTTCTTCTACTTCTTTTTGCCTCGATACAAAAGTCCGACGTGTGGTATGTGGACGTACAGTGTGAGCAGTCAAGTCGCATCAGAGCATCATCGGGTCGTATAGTGTGAGAACATGAATCGTAGGCTGTGAACTTTTGAACTCAGCGATCTAGTCGTGCAGTTTGAGATGGAGCTGAGTCAAAGGATTTAAAATATCACACAGTGTATGCCCGACCTTAGTGGAGCTAAGATTTAGTGCAGGACTGTGCCTAATAAACTGGCAAGTGAGCGTGTGATACGTTAACGATTAGCAATGCAAATGATTGAGTTTTAAAAAGAAGTTGTCCATCTCTGATCGCCGTCTTTCCTCTATCTTCAGGACGTAAACTGCTCCACGGGTCCTTTGATAGCATCAGCTGTTATGATTCATGTTTAATGAATGAGATTTTGAAGTGGATCCCATTTTCTTATATTATTAGAACAAAGTTTGAAGTCTAGAGAGCAAACGCAGCGATTCGTCTTTTGTTATTCGAATCATCATCTTTGTTTGCGTTACAGACGTCTATTTTTGTCCTGAACCTGATTGCACCGAGTGACATGTATCTTCGTTACCACTGTCGTTTATTTTTGTCCCTCGTCCTCCGTCCTGCTGCCAGAAACGCTGAGCGGAGCTCCAGATCTGTGGCTAAAAATAGTCCCCCTCAAATACAGTAATATGTTTACGACTGTTTGCTTTAAACGCGGCAGTGCCCAGACTGCTCTACATCTGTGTAAACACTGAGTCTGATTCTGACAAATGCTGAGTATCACCAGTGTTGGATATGTCTGACAATAGCTCCATTAAGTCCTCACCATTCCTGCAAATGAAATAAAACTAAACTGAGCGCTGCTCTGGAGCAGTTTTGACTACAGACGTGCTTTTGGTCTCTTTTGAAACGTTCCTAAACTGAGAAACACTGTAGGTGTAGCTGTGTAAATGGATGCTAAGATGTGGCTAGTATTTGTACGTAAATCAAGAGAGATTAGATGAAATGATCCAGTAGTAGTTTGGTGGATATAAATTCCTGTAATGATGCGTTTTAAATCCTTTGCAGAGATGGACGGACTAGAATCTTTAGCATTGTTGTTTTATTGATCAGTAGAGTCCTATGAAGTCCTGTGAGTTTGTTTTTGTAGTTGTTTGTTGTTGTTCTGACAGAAGTGTCGATCATGATCCGAACATGAATAAATAAAGTTTACGCCCCTGGAGATTCATAAAGTCTTTTAATATCTTGTTTGTATTGGCATGTGCATCCTGCAGCTGCATTAGGTCCAATAAATAGAGCTGTCAAAGTGAATGTAGTGATGACAGGTTAGCTTGAATTCTCTACTTCAGAAATGTCACTCAACACTTCGTAGCTATTTCTGAAACATTTTCCGCATTGACTTCCGCCTCCAGGAAACCTTTGTCTTCTTTTAAACTCGCCGTTTGTTCTTGTTTTGGTGGATCCATTGCCTGAGTTTTTGTTAGCTTTGATGCTAGCCAACAAAGAGGAATAAGATGTTTTGGCAGGGATGTGAGCCTAATCGTGACTCCAAATGAACGGGGTTGGCTGAATCCCGATACCCAGATCAGCCCCCGACATCCCTAGTTGACGTGATTCAAATTGCAAAAAACGTAGCTTTCCAAAGATATGTAGAGGTACATAGCGTAGATTTGCAGCCACACAGAACACAGAGTGGTTAGCAGTTACGGGGCTCAGTGTTTCCAACATGAAACCTCGTCCTTGTTGAGTTGGCTATTAATACTTCGTTCCGTCCTAACACTGCGAATAAAAGGTCTTTGCAGCAAATTTGCCCAGCCAGCTATTCATTGAGGAAAATCCATAAAAGCTGGAACATAAATGCTCAGTGTGTGTCCAGTATTACACAGAATCAGCATTCAGAAATGCCGTTTTCACCATCGCCAAGTCTAATTTGCTTGATTTACTAATTAGAGAGTTTAGACCAGGATGGTGAGCTGTTTCTTTTGACAATGGCGAAGAACATAAATTGTGAAGGTTGGCTTAAAGGGGAAAAGGGAACATTTGAGATGCATCCAAGTTGTTTTTGGAAAATATTGGCACCTCAGATTGATTTCATCTTCCTTTTCAAACAGAAAGTGGGAACCAAACGTGTTCAGTCTGCAAAGTGTTTGTCTTTCATGTTAAGCGTTTGGTTTTTGGCAGAAATCTTTAACACCTCAACTTCTTTCTTTCATCTTGCATTCAGAATTTGACAAGTGAGTATTCCTCATCCCTTTGAGCTCTTCTTTTGTTTTGTGTGTTCCTTGTGTTGGTTTAAATTCTACTGTGAGGTGGTGATTGTTGAATTTCTTTTCCAATGGCTCGCGGTAAACTGGATGAAAAGAACACATTGAGCCCTTGACTTTGATTCTAGTTTGAGCTCAACCCCTTCGCAGAGGAAGGTGAGTTGAGAGCTTGAATGAGATACTGTGATACGAGTCGAGCAGGAAATGACTTCCCAAAAGAGAGCAGAATTAGCGCTGGATCAGTTTTACTAACAAAACCATGAGCGGGAATGCATTTACTGTTTTGCGACAGAATGCTGTGATGGAAAAAAAACTGCATGGTTTGCATGAAATTTATTTTTTTGCATGTCACTGCTTTTTACTGATCTGTTACAGGCTATGTTTACATGGACGCTAATGTTTTACTAATAATCAGAAAAAATAGCCCAACCAGAATAAAACTACCTCCTGTTACCACCTCAATCACATCAGACTGACCTGATTAGAAGCTTTCAATCAGGTTGAGAGGTGTGGTGTAAACCTTTGCTAATCTGTTCTATAATAATAGATAATGGGCTTCTAATTAGCATGTAAACACTTAACCTGATGGTTTTGACAAACCAGTTGTCCAAACATGCTTTAAAAAGATGAACAAAGCTGGAATCAATGTGGGCAGCATTGTTGAAAATATGGACATGTCTTTGTCATCTTCCTTTACTCATTCAAATTCCATCTTATTTATAAAATTGGAGGCAGAAATATAACCTTTTCAGTTCTATTTCTGGCAGGTATCATGCCCCACATTGGTTGGACCACTTTGCACATATCAAGGTTTATTCTGATTGTTGTTCTGTGGCGTGTTGATGTAAAACTGTCTTATCTATCTTCAGACTGATTTCAGTCAGGTTACAGAAATATTTTCCATGTAAACATAGTCCACTTTTTTTATTTTTTATTAGACTGTTTTTTATTTGCATGCTCTCATGTGTTGTGATACTTTTTTTTAAACTGAACTGTGTCCCTTTGTATTTAATGCTAATAATACTGAGGCTAAACCATGAGCATGGAGGGACACCTCTCTAGCTGTGTTACCACTAATGCTGCATTCAAATGCTCAAGTAGATTTTTACCCACATTAGAATTACCCACATTATATATTACTGTGTCTAAACTGTCACATGTTTTTATCATTACACTTGATCTAAAACATTAGCTGATGTGTGTTTTGTAGGGATGCACCGAAATGAAAATTGTTGGCTGGAACCAAAAGCTGAAACACCAAATTATTAGTACCATTGCATTCATGGCTATGACTGTGTACTAACCTCACTAAAACCAATGCATTGCAGTTGCATGAATTAATATTAATGTTTCAAAGAATAAATTAATTACAAAATTATGAAAATATTTATTTAGCACATTCCAACAATGCACAGAATTCAAAATAAAATGTTTAACTTGACCCCATTCATGTTAAATAATAATGGAGCAGAAGCCTTTGCAGCTGGAAATCAGCATCCATCCACTGTGCAGTTAGACTGAGCATATTTTTTAAAAATTTTTGTTAAGAAAAAAATTGGCTGTGGATGTGTGCTGCTAAACGGGCACGTTGTAATAAAAAGTGAAAAAACAAAACAAAAAGATGAACGTTTGTTTTGCTGGCTGTGGTTTTTGCTTGCATCATCACAACATCCCGTTTCGGCAGTCAGTGTTGTTTCGGAGATAAAAGTCTTTCAGCTGAAAACCGAAAATGCACTTTTGGACAACATTTTTTGGTGGCCAAATATTCGGTGCATCCCTAGTGTTTGTTGTTTGTACTCCAGAAAACAAAGCAAAGCCAGATGAGGTTGTTTTATGTTTGTTTTATATTTCCCAAAGAATTCTAATTTCCTTGTTACAAGCTCAGTCGAATGCAGCATAATTCCGTCGCTGCTGTGCAAGACTTGATGAATTGAATTCTTAAAGAATAATGAAAAGCCGATTCTCAAACCTGCATGTGTGTTTTCTGTGTTTGCATGCTGCTAATGCTTCACTGGAACTTTTTACCAAAGCTTCAGTGAATCATTTGTAACAGTCGAAACCCGTCGTATGTCTAAACCTTTGTGCCTCTCTCTAACTAATCCAAAAGCCTGTACCTGTTTTTTTTGTATTTTTTTTTTTTCCTGCAACGGATCAAAGACGATGTCTAAGAAGATCGGCCAGTGCTCTGTAGATGATCAGTCGGAGCACGATCAGTCTCTCGGCCGCTGTCAGGCGGATCGGCCAACAAAGGCAGCGCTGGGCTCCAGGAGCAAGTCTGAACCGGGCCAGACAAACGGAGAGACTGCGTCGTCATCTCCGGAGAGCAGCAGCTTGAACGGAGACGGAAAGCGCAGCGGGAAAAGCCGCCGTCGCAAGAAACGCTCGTCAAACCCGGAGAGCCGCCCGGAGGAGAAAGACGACAAGGTCAAGAATGGAGAGAAGCCAGAAAAACAAAGCAGCCAGCCACCCGACCCCCGCGCGGCGCTGACCGGCCTGCAGTCTGAGTGTGCTAATGTGTGGTTCGAACGAAGCGCCTACGAGCGAGCGGAGAGCCTCTACCAGCGCTGGCTGGCGAGCTCCTCCAATGGGACCACCCAGTCCAAACGATCGCCTCCATCCTCAGGGAAACGCTCCAACGCTCCATCCACTGTGGCTACATCGTCTTCTCCAGGACCAGCATGTCACCACGGCGACCAGGTGGCTTGCCACCATGTCGTACAGGCAGTGTGGGTAAACAAGGCGACCTTCGACCAGGCAGAACGCCGCTTTGTGGAAGAATCCATGCAGCTGTCAGTTCCAAACTCTCTGAACCTCCAAACGCCGCCTAACCGCTCCACTGCAGCCAGAACTCCTGATGAAGGTTACCAGTCTCTAGCTCCAACTCCTGCAACACCGGCCGTCACCCCAACCGCCCGACAATCGATTAACGGGCTGCCCCGCATCCCGGTGGAGCTGCTCAGAGACGTGTGGCTAGACAAGCCGCTGTATGACCGCGCAGAAGCAGCCTTCTACCAAAACCTGTACGGCAACAATTCCTCCAAACGGCCCAGCTGCACCTCCAGCTCCTCCAGAACTAATGAGCACCCTCAAAGCCTCGTCGAAGAAGAGGAGGAGGAGCAGGAGGAAGACGGTGAGGAAGCGTTGGAGGACGAGGAGAGACAGGTGGTCCCTCAGGGTAAAGCGGACGTCTTCCACGCTCTGCACCCGATCCAGGAGGAGGAGGAGCCGGCCGAGGTCCCGGAGAAGGAGGGCGCGGCGGAGTCAGGGGTCCGCTTCTTTCTGCATCCGGACAGCGAGCGGGTGTGGCTGGACAAGTGGCGATACGACGCCGCGGAGAGCCGCTTCCACGCTTGCAGCAGCGGTAAAGCCGCGGCGGCGAAGAAGGACCGAAGCCCGGAAGCCTCGGCGGTTTCCTCCAAGGCCCCACTGAGGGACAAGTATGACCAAAGCGGGAGAATGGAACAGCTCCAGATGTTTCCGTTCATCTTTTCATTGGTTTTCATCATTTGTTGGAGTTGTTCTGTTTTTGTTTGAGTGCATTAATTAATTCTTTCTTTAGTTTTATTTACCTTTTCCATTCATCTTGGTTCATTCGTTTCTTTTTCATTGCGGGTGATTTTAAGTATTATTGTGCTTTTTTATCCACTTCCTTTAAGTGTTTGTATGGTTGCATTTGTGGCGTCTGTGTGGGAGAGAAAAGTGAAATATTTAAAGATTTAACAGCAGTTTTGTTTTACGTATAATTAAATAGTACTTAATTAAATAACAGTAATACAGATTTCCTATCTTTTTTTTCCTCCTGACCTTTTTCCTGTGCTCTGTTCACACATCCCTCTCTTGTCCTCCTCTTCCTCTCCTCTTTCTTCCTCTGTAGAAAAATGAGCGCCGTAAACTTTCTGGCCCAGGAGAAGATCTGGTTTGACAAACCTCGCTACGATGATGCCGAGAGACGTTTCTACGAGCGAGCGAACGGCTCGCCGAAAACCACACAGGTAACCACGCTGAATACAGTGGAGTCTTTTAAAGCGCTCATCATCACAAAGCCAAACCTGAGCCAAACTTCTGTTCATTTTCTTAAAGGATGTTGGAGCCAACTCCATTTTGCAGGACATTGCTCGTGCTCGGGAAAACATCCAGAAATCTCTAGCAGGGGTGAGTATCAGCGTACAGACGTGTACAGAGCGTATGCCAGTGCTGTGTCTTATCTCACATTTTCCACTTTTATATAAACACAAGTGAACGATTAGGGTCAGACTGCATGGAAAAATATCCAGAGTATTGGAATCTGGCTAAAGGAATGGTTTGAGAGGGGATTATATCTATTTTCTGTTAAATTAGTATGATTATTTTTGTATGTTTTGACAATGAGCTAATATTCTTCATCTAAAATCAACTCTTTTGGGTAAATAGTTTCTGGGTTTCATGCTTTTAGATCTACGTACTGTGACGGTCTGTGGCTTTGTTCAAACTGCCAGACTAAAAACCTGACAGATTATCACCAGGTTGTTTTGTGTTTTTCTGTTCTGAATGAATTTAACTTGACGGAGGAAATGGCAGTCACATAGCATGTGAAGCTATTTGTGTTAATCACTAATAAAATTTTACATAACAGCAACTTTTTAAAACCTGATGTTTGCGCTCTTGATTTTTTTTTTAGATCATGAAGATTTACAAATATTAAAAAAAGAGTTGATCAAAACCCAAAGGAAACGACTCCAGACCTTTACAAGCGCTAGCTAGCAAAGATAGATTGACATACAATTTTATTTGCAGACATTTTATTTAATTTCACATACATTTGTCCGTAGACTGAGGAAGGTGGTTTGAGATTTCTACATAGTTAAACTCTCAGTTAAACTTCTAAGACTTTAAAGTGTCTTGTCAGTTGCACATCAGCTGATCCACGCTGCCTCCACATTTAAGATGCTAAAATAAACTTTCAGTCCTCTGTTGGAAAGCCAGACACTTTGCTAACGGTGCTGTGGTGCATCTACTTGTTGTTGACGTGTTGAGGGAAAAATAGTTCAGATGAAAGCTGCCATCCACTGAGACATTTCAGTGAGGTTTATCTGCTTTAGTCTGCTCCAGCTGTACGTTATGCTCCATTTGTTTCCTTTTCCTCTTGTACGTCATTCAGTTCTGTTCCTCCTTTCCTCCCGATTCTTTCTTTCTCCTGTCTCATACCTTTAAACCTCCTCCTCCTCCTTCCCTCCAGCTGAAGACCTCACTGTCTAACAGAGGGTCAGCTCAACCTTCCTTAAGCCAACAGTCTGAGTTTGTAAGTGCCTCTAAGCCTGGTGTGTCTCCCTGAAGCTCCTCCGCCATCGGTCGCTTTGTCATCAGAATTACTCTCAGTTGATTTCTGTGTGTGTGGAGTGTTATAGACACGATCCTTGTAGCTGCTTATGGCTCCTACGTTTCCACCAGGGTTCTGCTTTTCGCTGTAGATGCCTCTGCATTTGATGAAAGGCTTAATATTCTTTATATTTTTTTTGCCGCTCTCACTAAACTACATCCGTCTCTTGTGTTTCTAACCCGAGCAGAGCACCAGCAGCACTAACGCTGCCGATCAAGGAGAAATCGTCTCTCGCATCAACAGCCTGGAGCTGGAGAACCAGAGTTTACACAAAGGTGGGGTTTTTAATTCTCAGCTCTGATCAAATATGAATGTGTTTTCTTTCTTTCTCTACCTGCGTCAAGGCCTTTTTAATGTGAGCGCTGTTAGATCTGCAGCTTGAAAGAAAGAGGTTATAAACATGGCATCTGGCAAAAAAAAAAAGACAAAAGACCAACACTAATGGTGATTTTAGGATTTATTTGGTAACTTATGTAAATTGCCACCCATCTATTAAGACTTCTAGAGGAGCTTTGAGTAAATTAAACTTGCCAAAACATTAGGTACACTTCAAGAGTGATCGAATGTTCAGTCAGAAATGTGTTAACTGTGTCATCATTTTCCAGGGTGTAGTTTGTGATTACTGTTAAATTTGATCGAATTAAACCCTAAATAGTTTGTGTTTAGCCTGGCCCAGTGACCAAAATGTCAAAATAATAGGAACACGTGTAGTAGTACTAGAATGACGGTTAAATCGACAGCTCTCTTTTGTTTTTAAATAAAAACTGAATGTCAGACACTTACAAAGCTCAGATTTAATGCAGGACTAATCTACTAGTGTACCTAATAAACTGACCAGTCACATGACTCTGGTTCTGTTTCTTTAGTGGTGGAGGATTTAAGAGCAGCTCTCTCCAAACTGGAATGTCGGGTTGCTGTTCTTGAGAAGTCTCCTGCTACTGTGACTCCAGCTCCTTCAGTCCCCTATACAAACGTGAGTCCGTACCGACGTCGCTTGTTTCATTTACCTTCAAAAGAACGGGATTATAAATTATTCCCTATTCCGTTCAGGGCACTGGTGTCCAGCAGAAGAGCAGCGCCCCAGTTAAAGCCGAAGAGGGGGACAGCGATGATGACATCGACCTGTTTGGCAGTGATGACGACGAGGAGGCAGAGAAACTCAAAGAGCAGAGGTTGAAAGAGTACGCTGAGAAAAAGGCCAAGAAGCCCGCCCTCATCGCCAAGTCCTCCATCCTGCTAGACGTCAAACCTGTAAGTTCACCCTTGATGCACTGAAACTGACTCGTGTGTCTCTGCAGGAGCCTGAATGTTTGCGTTTTATTTGTGTCTCTAGTGGGACGATGAGACGGACATGGCGAAGCTGGAGGAGTGCGTGCGCTCGGTGCAGGCCGACGGTCTGCTGTGGGGAACGTCCAAACTGGTTCCCGTGGGCTACGGCATCAAGAAGCTGCAGATCGCGTGTGTGGTGGAGGACGACAAGGTGGGGACGGACTTATTGGAGGAGGAGATCACCAAGTTTGAAGACTACGTGAGTACTAATATGTTCGTTTGCTTGAGAAAACTAATCTAGATTAGTTCAGGAATTATTGATATGGAAGCAGTTTACAGACTGAGAAGTGTCAGTGTGGACATGATTTTCTTTTATTAAGCGAATATTAAGACACGTTAATTACAAAACAAGTTAACAGACCAGGCAGCTATGTTTAGGAGCAGGTTAGAATGAACACGAAGCTAAACGCGTACAGACATGTTGAGTCAGTTTGATGTTGGAGGCTGTGGTTTGTTCTGCTGTTAAATTATCTAGTATTGGATTAAGGTGTTTCAGGAGCCTCTAAACTTATACCTTAATCTAATACTAGATCATTTAACAGAAAAACAAACTACAGCCTCCAACATGACGGTGAAACTTAATCACCACCTCCATAAAAGTCACAGTATTAAGTTGTAGTTCTGGTTTGACCCATTGAATGAACAGACAGTAAAGTCATTGAGTAAACAGTCAGTTTGTCTAAGTTAAAGCTATAGAGTTAAATCTTTGTCTCCCCCTTGTGGCAGCAGCAGCAATTACTCTTGAAGATAGAAACAACGTTTGTCTTCCATCCTTTCTTTACTAAGATAATTAGAAATAAGTTTTATTCTCCCTGACACAGAGCTGCTTTAGGCTTTTCAATTTAGTTGACGCAGATAATCTAAGTTGCCTGCGATATCTTAGATTTAAAACTGAGGTATTATGTAAAGAGATCTACTTGTGACTTTGTTTGGTAAGGCCTTGACTCACACTTTAATCAAATACAAACAAAGTCCTCAACGACCCTTCAGATAATCTGGATGGAAACATTTTTAAGCTCTTTTTTCCACCCTGATGCTCTGAAGGGTCTTTGAGATGGAGAAACTAACAGTAACACGTCCACAGCTAACGTTAAACTTTCTGTTTCAGGTCCAGAGCGTCGACATAGCGGCCTTCAACAAGATCTGATCCCAGCACGTCTCCTCCTGTCTGTCGTCACGCCTTGTTTCCTCTGCTGATTGTGTCAACGGTTAACATGAATAAAATCCAACTCTTGCACTGAAGCTACCGTCTCTCTCTCATGAATTTACCAGAGATCTATATTATTCTCCTTACAAAAGGAAATGTTGTCTGAATTGTTCAGAGTAACAGCTCATTTAGATCTATCATTCTCTATTAACACTAAGGTAGAAGGAGGAGCTGTGCTGGTTCAGATGTTGAATATCAGACTAAGACCATATTAAATAATGAGGTAGATATATCGGAAGTACACAGATCAGCCACAACATTAAAACCATCAACCGATGAAGTGAATAACACAAATAGTCTCTCAGTCCTGCCAATTACTAATGTTTTCCCATGACAATCAGTGTTATTTGTCATAATGTTGTGGCTGATCAGTGTATAACTACATGCTATATAGATGAGCAGCTAATGTACCAGTAGAGCTTTAGATAGCACCTGAGTCACTGAATTTACTGACCTAACAGCTCAGACGCTCGTCCTCGGTCAGTCCGGGACACAGAAGGCGACGCTAGAGTTGGTGCCGAGCCACACTGCCGGGTACAGAGGCTGGTCGAATCTGGTCTCCACCCGGTGCAGGAGGTGGACTCCTCTGGCCGTGACGGTGTAGAAGCAGAGCAGGCCGGCTTCGTGGTCCAGGAACACGCCGATCCTGCGGGCCGCGGAGCCGTCGGGGGCTGACACCGCCTCCGACTGGTTGGCGTGACAGAAGGAGAAGGAGGACGAGCTGCAGCTGAGACCCCACGACAGGGAGTTGTGTCCCAGCCGGCACTCGTTGGACGAGCCCTGAGGACGATGAATCGGAGAGGAATAATAAGACACCAATAAAGTCAACCATATGAATGCAGTGTTCAGAAAACTTCAGCACTTTAGGTCCTGTAATTTCAAGGAGCCACATTCAGCCCAATTTGTTCTCATGGGGGCTGAACCAGAAACACAACAGCTTAATAGCCTATAAATAAATCTAAATTGCACCCTGTATTTTCACAGCAAAACAGTGTGTGACCCCTAGTGGACAAATTAGGAATAGCAGCTACTTTTGTTGGAGAAAGACAGTTGACATCTTCCATGTATTTTTTGTACAGTATGACTCACACTGTTGTAGGAGAGGTTTAGGAAATATGGACCCGAAGCAGACCTTGCAGCTAAATAAAGCTCAGGATTTATTTTTAAAAAGAAAAAGTTACAAAGACTAATGCGGATGTGTTCACTATTTATTTTACTTTAACCAGCTTTAGTACTTACGTCCCCATTTTTCTTTCTAACTTTCGTTTTTTTTTAAAACCTTAATACCTCATTTGAAAATTCGTACGTTTTCAGTGTACAGAATCTTAACCCCCGTGTCCTCTTGAAAAGTGTCATAAATGTCAAAATAATAGGAACCCAAATGCCATCAAAACACTTAATGGTAACAAACATAACAATTTAGAGTATTATGAAATTGTTTTGAGATATCAAAATTTGTTAAAAAATACACACCTCTGACAAATAATCATAGGAACAAGCATAACTAACACTAAGTCAAAAAAAATATATAACACCTTTTGTCTGTATGAGGCTCTATTGACAAGAAACTTTGACCAGATGTTGGTAACAATTCACACATGCAAAGAAATCAAACAGATGTGTTTAAATGAAGTGTAATAATGTGAAATAACACAAGGGAAAAAAAATTACACACATGAGGAAAGGGAGATGCAAGAAGGCATTGAATCCATCAGTAATTAGTGCAAATTAACATCATTTCATTTGCATGTGTGGATTAATTGGACTGTTACTGTCATCTGGTGAAAATTCCATGTCAATAGCATCTTTAGAAATATTTATTTGCTGAGAGAAATGGTGAAAGATGAATTTGCAAACTGATTCAATAGAAGTAACTGCTATTCTTAGTTTGTCCACCAGGGGTCGCACTCTTTTAGCTGCAGACATAATAGGACACAGAGACTCAGAACTAAAGTGTGCGTCCTAACATCCTGTAAACATGATGCCCACCTTTCTTCCGATGCTCTCGTAGCTGAGCCCCAGCACCACCTGCAGGCCGTCCCACTCCGCCTCCCAGTAGCTGCGGCCCTTCAGACCCTCCCGGCACAGCGCCTGGCCCCAGGCGTCGAAGCGGTCGGGGTGGTCCGGGTAGCTCTACAGCTTTCCGGTCCGACTGATGCCGCGGTTGCCCTCGGCCAGAGAGAGCTCGTTGTGCACCGTGAACAGATCCAGAGACAGCGGGCGGAAATCTGCAGAGAGAACAGACGAACGGGTTTGAGCAGCGGGTTAAAAGAGGAGATGATTGACATGAGAGTGAGACACAACTCACACTGGAGGAGAGCGTCTCTGCTGTTCAAAGCGGGAACGCAGGAAGAATCACAGGCCTCTGCTGGAAAATAAAGAGAAATGTTTGTCTGAAGGAGAACATTTTCACTGATACACTTATATTCAAGCAGGGACCATCAAAACAAACTGAGTTACTTCTAGTTCTTGATGATGGGGTCAGGAGTGCTGCTGCATTTTTAATTTAGGTGTTTAGAGAGAAGACGCTCACCTTTCTTTGTCTCTATCTGCAGGAGGTTTACAGCTTTCACTGTTAAAACAGGAAATTGAAAACGTTGAGTGGAGGTATTCAGGCTGATATATAATACGTTTGTGTTGGTCACCAAGGTGAAACTGTAAGAAAGCTGATAAATATTAGAGACCTGCGGAGGTGACGCCTGTGAATTGAGTGTGGTAGAAGCTCTGCAGCTGCTCCTTCAGGTCTGAGATGGTGCTCCTGACCGGCCCAAACGAGACGTGTGCACTGACTCTCAGGGAGCTGCTCTCGCTTGGACTCTGAAATGACTGACACATCTGCTGGAGAGGAAACAGCAGCGCTTAGTTCATGCTCCCTAACACCTTAACGTAACGTTTAGGACGGCGAGACACTTCACCTGTGAGATCAGTTGCTGGTCCTGAGAGCGAGAAAGCATCTCCAGCTCAGCGTCTCTCCTCCTGAGCTCTGTTATCTGCCGCTCCAGATGCTGCAGGTGGTTCTCCGCTCGGATCAGTTCGGCCTTCTCCTGAGCCCTGATCAGCTCCTTGGTCTCAACGCGACGTCGCTCCAGGAACTCCATCAGCTCTGAGAAGATCTTGCTGCTGTCCTTCGCCGCTGCTTTGGCCATACGCTGAGGAGAAACACAGGAGACTCATTACGTCTGACTACAGAGAAAAATACATCAGTAATGTTCTTCCTTGGCCAAATATGAGTGTGGAATAATGGAGAATTTAAGCCGTTTCCATTGGGTTCGGTTTTTTAACATATACTCACAGAGAAGGAGCGCAGATTTTGTTTCAGCTGCTGAACCTCAAACTCCCTCTCCTGAATCTGAGCTGAAACACGTCTCCGCGTTTCTCCCAAAAGCCTCTGAAACAGCAACATAACAAATCAACAAAAACACAACTTTAATTCGTGATCGTTTAAGAATTAAACACATTTCAGCCTCCTCACCTGTCCCTCATTCCTCTCGGGACGCACCGAGGACACATCAAAAGTGGCGTGCTGGAAGCCTCGAGTCTCTGCAGGGCCCATGAGGACCTCGGACAGAGGCGGAGCGGAGGGGCCCTCGCCCAGATTCACGGCGGCGAGTTTCTCCAGCATCTCCACCAGCAGGTTGTTCCTGCCCAGCGCTGGCCTGGGGCTGAAGGTGGCCCTGCACTGGGGACAGCTGCAGACCGCCAGCCTGTCCCAGTAGTCCGTCAGGCAACGCATGCAGCAGCTGTGGCCGCACGGGATGGTGACCGGATCCTTGAGCCGCTGGAGGCAGATGGGGCAGCTGAACTGGGCTTCGTCGACTCTGGAGGAGGACATCGTGGCTGAGGAAGGAGCAGAGACGGGACGTTTGTTCTTAAATGTTCAACAAACAGTTCTACATAATTCTACTACTCCATACACACATTAAATCCTCCTATAACACTGTATACTCACTATTTTTTCTACCTCTAACCATCCTTTTTATTCATGAGCAATCTACCAAGCATCTTGCTAAGGAATCACAGAAGTGCCAATATAAAAGGAGAACTAATGAATAAATAAATGTGGAAATATAATGAGGAATAAATAATGGATGATGCAAACAGAAATGGAAAAAGAACATAAAAATGAAAGATATTTTTTGTTTTATTCATATCTCTTCCTGTTTTCTTCTTAATTAATGATGCTCTAATGACTTATTATTAGCCAGAAACCGTGAATGGTGGTTAAACCTTCAGGAGATGGATGTCAATCCACCTCCCCTGTTCATGAAGGAGTTGACACAATCCAATCCACAGTCCAATTTGACACGATGTTCCTATTTAAACCCAAAATCCCCACGTTCTTTATTTTCCAGAAGTGAAGAAGCTACTTGGATGATGTTGGAACACCTCCAAGAAACCACACATGTCCAGTTGTTTTCTTAATGAATCATGATCAGGTTGACTGAGAACCTTCACCCGTGTCTGCTGACTAAGCAGCATCACAACTCAGTTTGTTGTGAGCGAGGACAGAGGATTTCTCAGCTTCAAATCACAGAGACTGAAGGTTTCTAAAGGGACAGCGCATGGAGCTTTAAAACATTTGGTGGAAACTGAATCGTCTGCTTCCAAAGCTCCGTCAGAAGATCAACACAGGAAGCTTTATTCACTGACAGATTCAGATCCAGTCAGCAGACGGAGCTGTCTAGTGGAGTCCCACAGGACAAGCATTTTATCGAGAGGAAAATAAGGAAAACGACTTGAGCTGGACCAAGACACAGCATCATTTCACAGTGGATGAATCCCAGTTACAGATTAGGGGCATAAACTGAAATAAGGAGACCAACAGGAGAGTGAAACATGCTGCTGGAGCTGGAAACCTTCAGTAAAACCACTACACCTTATTCAAGGATAAATCCTCCATTATTTATAGAGACATGCCCCACCCTTTGGTTTGCACCTCAAAAGTCAAAGGTTTTGTGACTTTTTAGATGCAAACACGTTTAGGGCAATAGACTGACATCTTTTTTTTTTTTTTTTTTGAAAGCAACTGCATTATTTGGAGGTTTTCGCATTTACTTCACATTTAAACACTCATAGTTGCTTAACAGCTGCTTAGTCACAAAAAATAAAATTTAACACAATAAAGCACGACGTTTAGTTCACTTTTTTCCACATTTACTCCAAACAAAAATCCGTTTTCTAACAGTTTGCTCACCTGATGTGTTCGCTGGGAAAACAGGAAGTTGGGATCGACGAGGAAGAAGCAGGAGGACGAGGAAAGGGAAAGTGTCGTTTGTGTTCGACCGCCACCTGCTGGCGGAGGACGGAACTACAGCAAACTGCGCCTTCAGCTGGTTGGAATAAAATGTGAAATTTACTACTGTTCAAACACATACCATATAAAGTAATAACATTAAGCTCATCAGTGGTTCCTAAACACTTCAGTAAAGTTAGCTCATCCAACGGGAAATGTTTACCTCATATTTCATCAGCTATGAAAAGGGTGAAATTACTCATTATTTCACGAAAAACTAAGGTTAAAGTAAAATAATACAGAAAAATGAATCTGTTTTTTTTTTTTTTTTAAAGGTTGGAAACAGTCCGGTAAAATGTTCTTTAGACAATTTAGTGTTCTCAGACATAATATTAAGTACTTTTTTTCTTCTTCTTTTTTTAATTTTAACTTTTGTATAAGTGCTTTCACTGATACAAATTATTCCTTTATTTCTTCCACCACTGATCATACACTGAAACCCATGAAGACCTTAGTGTAATCTAAAATAATGGCTTAAAGTTGGGGCTCCAAGTTCAGTCTTGACTTTGCACTCAACTCTCTGCATTTGAGACAACACTGATTATTTAGGACAGCAGCTTTTTAGGCTTTAAAAATAAATATTGCAAGCAATTTCCCTTGTATATCAATAAAGTTTATCTAATTCTATGTAATTCTATTTTGGTTATTTGAAGATGTATTTGAAGATGTAATGTCTCCAGGCGTCCACTAGATGGAGCCATTTAGTCTAGAATGATATTATGTATGTAGACTTTCTTGGTCTTGCTGTGGAGGAAATTTATTAACTTATTATTTACTGAACTTCTTTATTTACCCACATGTTGTAACAAAGAGAGCACAATGAGATGAATTTTGACCCATCCATTAGTAGTGTGTACTTGGGGCAGTGGACTACCACCTGTAGAGAAGTTAGGTGGTTAGGTGCTTGCTCAAGGCACTGTGAACATGTCATTAAGAAGTTTCAAATCTTGAGATAATTATCTTTAATAATTACAAATTCCCCTTGATTTGGGATTTTGCAAGAAGCTGCACGAGATGAGTCGAAATACTAGCTCGGGAAAGGGACCCCAAATGTCAGCATTACAAAATTAATTGTATATTTCACTAAATATGCAAATGCGGGGTTAGAGGTAAGTCAATCGAGCCCATGCACCACACAAATGCCAGTGTGGGTGCACAGTAACATAACGCTTCTGTTCTGCAGAATTTAGCATTTAATTTCCTCCATGTGCAAAACCTTCAGAGCCCTGATCCCTTAACGCTGCTCCACCGTAATGCTTCTTTTATTTTTGTTTCTTGTAAGACACTTGATTATTTTGACTCTAACCTCAAGGGAAGCACATTTAATGGAAAATAAAATAATGGATTCAGTCTAATTTAGGCTTTGTGTCTTTGTTTTTGTTTTTTATATGAACAGAAAATCTGTCACTTTCCCCCCTAGAGGTAGCTTGACTCTAAATAAGATGTTGATTGGCGCTGGAAATAAATGAAACCATTCTAGCTGTCTGATAGGTTTCTGTTTCTCTTCCCTAAAGAAAAAAAAATCAGCTTTGAAGAACGATCGCTGCATTTAATAGGTTATTAGAATAACAGCTTCTGCAGCGGAGGAGCCTCCGGTGGCCTGTTTCACTTCACACAAAGACTAAATACGGCTTCAGTTAACAGCCCGTCTGTCTGATTATCCTTCTGCCAATGCATCCTGCCACTCCCATTCTGTTTTAGAGGGCACTCTTTGACAGTCTCCTACTATAAAGGAGGCCCCGTCTGGGCTTTGAAAGGCTGCCATGGCCCCCCGATGACAGTCGGATGGATGGATGAATAGCCGAGGTAAAGACAGAGGAGGTTGTAAAGTAGATGTACTCCACGTAACTTCCAGTGTCTTTTGGTCAGTCATGAGTGAACAAAAAAACAAGAGTCAAAGTCAAGTAAACACCAGGGGAAGACGTCATCAGCCCCGAGAGACTGAAAAGAAATGAAGGAAAACCTCAAGGGGCTCCTGCTGTTCTCCTGCAAAGAGGAAATAAACAAACAAAGCAAAGCAGGAATAAAAATAGAAGCACAAAACACACCAACAGGTACATTTCCTCCATTAAAATTAATGTAATTTCTTTCAATTTCTCTCTTACCATGTGAAGTCACAGTGGGTGGCATAACAGTTTTGTATTGCTGTGTTTTTTTTTATATAAGTGGTAGCTTTCATGTGTGGCTGAAGCAGTATTTCAGGCTTTGTGCCGCCTGATTGGGTCAAACAAACACAGTCGTTGCTGGCTGTCTTTCTTCTCACACGTGCGCACACACAAACGCAAAGCTGTAATCTTTCCCCAGGCCGATCAATAAACCCGATAAGAACTCCATCCCGCCAGTTTGGCAGTGACTAATGCGTCGGCAGACACATTTCCCCTGCAGGTCCAGAGTGCTGCCGGTGTGTTAGCACAGCGAGGATGACAAAACATTTACAGGTGTGGTGTTCTGTGTGATGGGACTTAAGATAAATGTGTTCACTGGTGGATGGAGTCTAACCTCCTCTGTCTCATATATAACAAACAGTGCGTGTTAATCATTTATGCAAAAACAGTCATTAAAATACACAAATAGTTTATAAGGACCCAGAGTGTTTGAAGAAATAGAATCTGGTCGAATGTTTCTAAAGGCATCTGACTGAAAACAGTTAATTTAACTGTTGGGTGACTTTCTCATTCATTTTCTTCAAAGTTATACAGTAAAATGACTTGAAATATTGTACAGTTATAGGCTGGGTTATTGTGAACAAGAATCAGGACAATATTTAAGCAAACCTATAGAGGAAAGGGTTTTTATGACTGTTTGAAAATAAGAAATTGAACTGTCAGGACGCTTTTAGGTTGGGTGACTTTCATTAGTTTTCTTCTAAATTATACAGTAAAATGCCTTGGAATAATGTTCAGTAACAGTGAACAAGCATCATATTTTGTTTACTTCATATTTTGTTAAACATAGCACAGCTGACAACAGTTTACTAGCCTCTTAGCCATACATAACACGTATGTAGGTAACTTGACGGTTGACAAATAGGAGATCTAGCTAACTTACCTAGCCATGCTAGTGGCCGTTGGTTCCGTTCACATAACCTAAACCCGATGCAGGTTTGTTTTCGAGTTTATCAAGTAACACTCGCGGTCCAGGAGAGTTACTAACATATTTAACACCATTGTCGGAAACAAGCCTACACACAACATGCTAGTCAGACTTTTCCCTCCAGCTAAGTTACAACAAGGAAGGCCGTGAACACAAAAAGCTTTGCGTACAAGAGATAACGTCTGCTTTAAGTCATGACAACAGTTGCCTAGCAACGGCGGAAAACCACCGCGGATAAGCTAACAACCTGTAGGAAATGCAAAATCACAATAAACTAAAAGGATGGGGCTGTTGGGAATAATTATAAGGCCGCATACTGCCTCGATATTTAAACACCACGTGGTCGATTACCCCTTCTAGTTCAAAGCCAGGGCATGAAACCAACATTTTTTGCAAGACTTCACCATTCTTGTTAATGGGCTATAAATAACAAATCGTCTGCACAAGTTTTCAATAAGGCACAAGGCATGCTTCACAAACAAATGCTTAATACAAACACTGCTGATAGGTGAAGTGTTGTTGCAAATCATATCGGTGTTATAGCCTATGGCAGGACAGGGCAGGCAGCCATGGTAATGACACATAACAACACAAATGAATGTATTGTAAAACAAGTATTATTTATTCATTATTTCCTTCTTAAATGTGGTCACATAACCAGTGTGCGATTTGTGAAAGAAAAAAAAGAGGGGGGGCTCCTGGTTGTGCACCTGTAGTTATAGCCAATACAGTCACATCGACATCAACTCACGATATGTTAGACAGGCGTCCATATGGGACAGGCTTTTATTAATTTCCAAAAAATCAGGTCACCAAAGATGGGAAATAATAGGCTATAATCATAAAATGATCCAGAAAACATTTCTTTCTCTTTTTTTGCTGGACGAAAATGCATGTGAGCCTGGCCGCATTCGCGGATCAGACCGGGTCGGGGTTTTGAGAACTGTAGCAGGAAGCACTATGACAGGTTGTTCATTCACTTGAACTTGTAGAAAACAGTCCCGGTTTCTAATTGAGACCGGCTTTTATTTACTCAAACCTGGAGACAGACCCGACCCAGTGCAACCGGCATCTCCAGACTCGCCTCTCTCTCTCTCTGTCTCTCTCTCTCTCTCTCTCTGTCTCTCTCTCTCTCTCTCTCTCTCTCTCTCTCTCTCTCTCTCTTTGAGAATTTACAGTATACGATATGACTGTCTGAGAGACGCTGTGCGCTACTGTAGGGGGGGATGAGGAGGCTGGCAGTTCAAATTATGCAGGTTTGATCTGAAGTAGCCTACTGTCTGACCGGGTGGGGGGGGGGGACAACATATCCCCACCAGGGATAACAAATGACCAGAGGGGGGGGACATCGAAAACAAGGGGGGCGGTGGGGCTAATCTTTCAGAACCGCGACACACTCATTACAAATTAAACACATCAGTTTGGCATTTAAACTTGGCGGTAACATGAATAAATACTATTCATCCGTCCAGGCGGGGTTAAACCGACGATTTTCATTTTCAATTGTAGGTTTCTGCTTTGAGAAAGACATGTAGTTTTCTACTAGCGGAGACTAGAGCTGCCACTTCTGTCAACAAAAACGCACGGACTTACGGGTTGAATGTTGCTAGGATACGCTGAGTGTTGCATTCACGGTCTGTACTACTGTAGGATTTTTTAAAGGCTCTCGAAATGTTTATTTATTTATATGCGGTTCTCACTCTGCCTTTTTGGTGGGACCACGGGACCTTACGAGAGCCGAGTTGACGGATTTCCGTCATAGCGACGGAAAACTTTAACCCCTGAAATAATAAACTATACGATAAAATTACAATATAACTTACCAGCCACATTTTTTTTTAAATGTATAAAACACTGTGCAGTTTGTAAACTTGGACTTACCACCAGAGGCCGCCGTTCAAATGCACTCAATTCTCGCTTGTTTTTTGCTAACTGGCTAGCAAAACTTCTTAAGTTCAAAATGTTTACTCCTCAGACTGAGGCCAACACATTACTAAACGTGAAACAGGCTGCAACACACAAACTACTAGACACTGAAATAATACACAGGTCAATTAGTTTATTGCACCCTTAGGCTAACTGCCAGTATGCTAACTGTTAGCTACATCAGTAACATAGCTAACAGTAAAACAATTTTGAGCTTAGATTGTTAAAATGTTCAAAATGAAGTGTAAACGACGATCAGTAGATTTGTGTAAATTATATTACTTTCATAAAGTAAAACATACAAAATTAACATCTGATTAGCTTAGTTAGCTTAGCCGAATAGCTGAAAGGTTCACACTAAGTGAAATCATTTGAAGGTACTACAAACTCTGTCAGGGATCTCCCTCGTATATATAAATTAACAAATGACCAAACAGCAGCTTAAATAAAAAAGTTTCAGACAGCTTTTTAATAATGCTGCCTAAGAGAAGAAGTAAGCCTTGAGCCTACACCATAAATCTGCATGGAGAAAGGTCATGCATGGTGATCAGGTAGGAGGATTTATGTACGAGTTCCTCCTGCTTTGCAGATGTCTCTTATTTCATCTCCTCTCCTCTGTGTGTAGCTTACTTGTCAAACGATGGATAGCTTAAAAAAAATAAATAAAAAATGCTGTAATCATGACAGTGCTCATCATCCTTTCCTTAGTTTGACATTTACCTCCTCATGTAAATGAGAGCTCGCTGCATGCCATCGAGCAGACTTTACTGCCGTCTCCTAATGGAATATATTAAATGTACATTTTATTATGATCATTATAGCCTCTGAATGTTTTTTTTTCCTTGTTTACAATCAGCGAAACGAGAACATGCAAATATTAATTTTCATATCACTCCGACAGGGATTCACTCGAGAGCTTGTTTGCGGCGGCAGCTCTGATTGCTGACCTCTTTTTTTTCAGATATCGCTCTCTCCCTGAAACTCATACAATTGGCATTGTTTTTTTTTCTTTTCTGCTCAGCAAGCGATGCTTTTTTATGACTTTAATCGTTTGCATTTCAGCATTTATTTGTCAGTAGTAGAAGTGATACAAAGAGGAGCTGCAACGTGAGAGAGGGGAATGAAATGCAACAGTCCTTTTAAGAAAGGAAACCAAACAAATCCCTTTGGGATTAATATCTTCGATGGCTATTAATTCATTGCTATTAGTAGTACGACTTCCCAACTGCGTCAAGGTTGGCTAAATCTCAAGTAAGTCTAATGTTGTTACTTGACTGTAAGATGAAGGGTCGCCACTTCCTCCAACTGTAGAATAAATGCTAATGCTAACAAGTTGATGCATTTAGCATCAATTTTAGCATTTTTTCGTTTAGCCTATTCTCACATTTAGGACAAGCACAAGGCCAGGCCTCCATACCTTTCTCCACCATGTCCCAAATGTGAGCACAGGCTGAACTTCACATTGCCCAGCTAGCATCTTAGGAGACCAAGATCTACTTGAATCTACTGCAACAACTGATTTGGTTTAAAAACAGATGATGAATCACATTTTAAAGTAAGTAAATGTCCTTCGATGTTCTCCACTCTCCTGAACGAGGGTGTGCAGGTGCATTCGCAACTATTGCATTTCATAGCAGCAGTCGATCACTATGATGTAATAACGAATAAAAAACAGACATGAAAATGGAAAATGTAATCTTGAAAGTTTTCTTAGGTGTTAATTCGATTATTTAGTTTGGCTTCTCTCCGGTCTGGGGGATGAGAATGAAGACCCGTAGTAGAACCAAGCTTTTTTTAATGAAATTGTAAGGTTCAGGATTGAAGAGGAGGTCGATTTTACTGTGGGATGTCTAATGAAATATGCTGTTAAATTGCATTATGGGAGATGTAGGATCCAGTGCTTTTAGAGCCGGGAAACCTCACCCCTTGTTGACGCCTTGGTTCGAGATTTGCTCTGAAAATTTTTCACAGGGCAACTTAAATGTTCAGTGAACAACATGAGGCCCTTACGTCAGAGAACACTTCTTTACACAAATTAGAAACTCATACCAAGACAAACAATACAGAAACTTGTCGGCCTGTTTGAAGTGATTTCGCATGCAGGCCTAGATTCCGCTGAATGAATATATGCATCACTTTTGAATAATTAAGCCGCGAGTTGTCTGAGCTGACTGGTTGTTTACACCACCGATGTTAGGTAAATAGACTCTGACGTACTCCTGCTCGTCTTGAACACGAGGCCGGGGCGACGAGAGAGGAAGAGCTGGATGTCCAAGAATTAGGACAGACACAGATGAACAGCTTAGTCGCCTGAATCCCTGCCATTACTGTGTGTCTGGAAATAGACTGAAAAGGGCACATCTATAGTCAATAGAGAGATTAAGGAGCTCTGTAAAAACAGGAAGTTAGCAGGAGGAATAAAAACCCCAGAATATTCCCAAATGAAGAGACGATTGTTGTACACAGAGAAAAAAAAGTCCCACAAGAAGGTTCATAATTAGATCTATTTCCATTTTTTTTCATATAAGATTACAGTCATTGCAGGAATTATAAAAAAAAGGTATATTAGGAAAATAAAATGCAAAAAAAATCATTGAGTCATTTTGATTTTTCATTACATAAAAAAAAAGAAAATGCAACACCTTAAAGTATAATCAATAATAATCAATAAAATGTCCCCGGTTTGCTTCAGCCGTCCATTTGTCCCTTGTTTCCAAAAAGCCCTTCATGTGCAGCGGTCAGCTTCCTTCATTCGTCATAATTTCCTGAAATAACGTCGACCAGCTTTACAAAAAAACAACAACAACAAACATCAAATAAAAAAACAAAAACAGGATAATTCTTTTTCTATAATCAAATTCCGAGGGAACTAAATAACACGTAACTAGGATCTATGAGCGGATATCAAAATAAATCACTTTCCTTCATTTGTTAGAGCCGTGTTTGCATATTCACAGAAAAGAGCAGGCGGAATATTTCTTGACAAATGTACACAGCTGTCCCTTCCCCAGCAGACACACAAGAAATCAACTTTAGTGGTTTTTATTAATTAAAGTCAAGCTACCCTCTCTCTCTCTCTCTATATATATATATATATATATATCTTTACACTATTGATTTAAGCCTTACATAGATTTACTTTCTGAATACGAGCAGCGGCCTGATCAGTTTGGTTTCGTTTGAAGGAGGTTGAAACTTCTCTGATACCTGCAATTATCTCTGCGCTGACTGACGACGGGCTTATCACCTACCTGACCACCCTCACCACCCCACACCTGTGAAACATGTCAAACGACAGCAAAGGGGGTCCCATGTGAACACAAAGAGCTCATTTTGGTTGTTCCATGAGGGGTTTCTGTTTGCGTATTTCCCACAGACTCATGAAATGTGCTGCCTGATTCTGCTAATGCCGATTAAATGTACACACTTACAATAAGTTCCAAGTGTCAGACTTAATAAATAACACTTAAAGGTGTGTAGAGGTCCTAAAAATCCAAAAACACGAACCAACTCGACTCTGTTGGGTTTCTTGAAGATGTTTTGACGCACAGTCACGCAGTTTCTTCGCTTCATCTACTTGGAAACATCTTCAAGAACGCTGACAAGTCCATGTTTCACCTTTGTTTTTTTGGATCTACCATGATCTGAATGACTGAGTTAAAGTCTGACATTCAATCTATTCAGACATGACTGAAACTATTCTTTTCGTCGTTCAAACTGCGCAAAAATCATTCTTTTCATTATAATAAAGGGTCAATTTGTCCAAACTTCTAAATATTTAGCTTATGAGTTACAGAAGCTGTCATATTACTTTTATGATAACTATTTAAAGCGTCAGAGCAGCTTGAACTCCTCAATCCCTGCTGTTTCTCTGTTATGTTCTCTGAAAAATGGACGAATTAGTTTTTTCAAATAATCCCCAAAAACTTGTTCTGTGGTTTTGCCCGTGGGACTAATGAGAAAACCATTTCTGCTCATTTCGGTTTTGACCTTTGTGGGAGACCTCGGCTGTTTTGTAGTTTGGTTGCACGTACGGTAACGTCCCAGAGAGAGACGGGCTGAGACAAAGCTTCCTTTCTCTCACCAAGTCCGGCTCCGCATTCCTCCCATTCTGCCGGGCATGAACTGACCGCAACTACAGCTGGCTCTGTGTCCGTCCCCGTGTCCTCTGGGAACACGCTGCTATTTTCTAAGGTCGTCAAATCCCTTTACAAGGATTTGCTTGTAGAGGAACACAGTGGAAGGAGAATGGGTTATTTTTTTCATCTCGTGGGACTGTGACCTGTGTTGGGATGCGGCTGCACAAATCAACAGATGAAATCACAGATAATAGTCTTATAAAAATACATCTTTCAGCTTTTGATAGTGTTAAAATAATCCCTTCACCAGAGTCAGTCTCTCTTTTTCTCTCTTCTAAGTCACAAATGATTAGAAAATATTAAAAATATTCTCATAAATGACTTTGGTTTTCACTTTTTTTTTTCACGAGCAGATGAAGTGGAAATAAAAGAAGAGAAAAGCCCTTGAATTACCGCTTCTCGTTTCTTTGAGTATAAGAAACAAAAGTGACATAAAACAAGCCGTCTGATGGAGAAGTTAATTTCTGTCTTTGGTCTTTCTCGTCACTTAACGACGCGCTCCAGTCAAACACACCTCTCCCATCTCTCTCTGCTGACAGCTCATTATCTTTTCTCCCTTTAGCTCAAAACCTACTTGTCACCAGCGCGCCCTCCAAACGCTGCCCCGTCTGCACGTCTGTCTGGACTCTCCGTCGAGGTTTCAGGGGTGTAATGAGAATTCACTTTCAGTTCAGCCAGAGCAAGAAGACAACTTGAAGCCCTTCTCATTCTTCCGTCGGTTACGAGTCTGGACCCAGAGCCAGAAACTCACTGGCTTTTAACTGGTGCACGGGAGAAAAACTGCAGGATTTTAAGACTGAATTTAGCAGATTAACATCCGTTTTACATGTCTCCACATTTGGCAAACACTTGTTTCTTGTTTACAATGTGTTTCAAAGAATAATGCATTCAAAAATTTGATTAAAAAAGTTTTTTTGAGCAGATGCACCAAACTGACGCTATAATCCTGCAGTGATGTAGGTCCAGTTTGCATAAAAAGTACAAAAAACATCTGTATATGATGTGCACACTGTTTAAAACAGATTACTGACAAATGCTCTGATTTCTAACTGAGATTTCCACGTTCAGAAAAGCCACTATGACGGTCACAGCCTGTGCGAAAGGCTTGTGTATGAGGGAACAAGTCAAGTCGCAGGGCGGCTTCAAGTCTTGCTCGACAAAACCGGGTCAGAAACGATTTCCCACGGGTGAATCTGAAAGGTCGAAAGGCAGAAGCTGCCTCTCCACCGAACTGAAAGTGAACCTCCCCCTAAACTCTTCCATCTCTGAAACACTTTCACATCCTTTCATCCTTTTTCCATTCACTTTTCTTTCCTCTCCGCCGTCGTCTTCTCCTGAGCCTGCCTGTCTCTTTGTTTCTTACAGGATCCATCATTTAGACACTTAATCTGGTTATGCTGCTGTAAATCTAACCAGATTAAGCTGCAATCATGTTAGTAGTTGTGAATTGGCTTCACTGCAGCAGCTACTGTGTGATTTGTGACTAACGTGTAATGAAACGTCTTTAAATAGATGAAAAATGTCATTAATATAACAAATGTGATAATATAATAACTTAATACTGATAAAAAAATATGTTAAAGATCAAAAGCTGTTGTTTCACTAACTTCATGTAGATTTTTTAGCGATAAAAACACGATTTGACATTTTTAGCCCATTTAAAGGATAGTTCATCACACTCATTACATTCATTATTACGTAAAGTTGTTGTCGCTGCATCACTAAGAGCTAAGACTAAAGAAATACACGTGAATCTTTTACAGCTTGGATTAAAATGAACTAAAATCATCCACCATCGTTCGCTCCTCGTTGCCGTTTGAAAGAAGCTGTTTGACTGACATCGGATCGGCCGTGTGAGAAGGTCACATTTCATCACCGTGACCTTTGAACTGGTCCACACATCCAAACAGCTGATGACGAGTTATTAAAAAGCGACAGATCAGGCCCCCCCTGCCCTGTCCCGCCCCGCCCTCGTTCCTGGAAGCACTCGTTCCCTTTTCCTAAAGCCTGGAGCAGCAGCGGAGCGTGATACATATTAAAAGTGGCAGTGAATATTTGATCCGCAGTAATTATTGCAGTCTGTTTGAATTACTTCCACAGACATTTCTAGGGTAAAAGAAATAAAAAAATAAAAGTTCCTTAATCTTAATGACGGCGAGCAGCCCTGCGTGCTACTCAAAAGACAGCAGGTCCGGATGCGGCTCCGCGTCGTCGCCGCTCACTCCGCTGCCTTTACTGCAGGGGGCGCCGTTCCCCAGCAGGACCTCCTCACCCAGGCTGATGCGACATGGAGTTTTGCCCGAGCGGGGAGTGGACGCCAGGCGGGAGTCCGGCCCTGGCGCCTTCTGCCACACATCGCAGGGTTTGGATCTGGTCTCCAGGGGGAGATCTTTGTTGATGAGGTCTGGAACGGAGAGCTGCAGGTGGTGCTGGAGCTCCTCCACGCCTCCTTCGCTGCTCCCGTCCTCCACCTCGTCCTCTGCTCCACTCGTCCCTTTTTCCAGCTTGCCGTTGGTTCCGTTTGTTTCTGAATCAGCTTCGCTCTCTTCGGGGGCCAGTGACAGAGTGACATCCGTCGCCCTATCCTCCTCCTTCTCCTCCACCTCCTTCTCCTTCTCGCCCTGCTTCTGTCCTCCTCCTCCTCATTGTTCTCCTCCTTAATGATGAGAGGCGCCTTGTCGGGGGAGGGGGGGAAGGAGGAGGCGTCTGCCGGGTCCGGGGAGGAGACCACGGGGTCAGAGGAGATCATCATGTCCTGGGTCGTCTTCAGCGCTCGAGGGAGGCGCTTCTTCCCCGACGGGGGCGGCGGGTCCAGGCGAGGGAAGGAGTCGAAGGAGGAGATGTGACTAGAAAAGAGGAGGAGAAGGGAGGTAAATAGATGTGAAGATGAAGAGGAGGAGAAAATGGGAACTCAGACATTTAATGACAACATAGTTTCAGACTGAAATTGGCACCAAACGATTTAATTAGTCATTTGGATTTCATTATGGGGCGAGTTTCAGTCGATAACAAATAAAAATGTGCACTCTAATGACTACTGTTACTCTTCTGTTTATCATCACATTAAGCCCGTCCAAGCGATTTGAACGTCTCGGGAGATCTTTGCCAGAACCCAGACAAACTCTCTGTTTCAAATCTTTTGAGGACGGTGGAAGTCGGACCGACTCCAAGGCGACAGGACAGGTGCGTGCGAGCTGATTGAAAACAATGGGAAGGAATTAGGTGATCTGGTCGTCTTCCATCTGGAGCCAGGAGACAATCAGATCCAAACACAAAGACAGATTCAGTGCGACTTAACACAGCTGAGACGCAAAATGTTCACAGGTCCGATTCAGATCCGCAGAATTTCCTTCAGCATGAAAGTGCTGCAGCGACAGACGTCTGTAAATTCATGCTAAACTTTTTGATTAAGTTTTAACGGCTTTTGATCGCTGTCAGCGCCGTGGGCAAAGCGTTTAAACTCCAAACAGGAAGGAGCAGAGTAATCTGAAGTGCAGACACGAAGGAGCTAATGCAGCATCTTGAACTGTGATAGCGGTTACAGCGGTTAGCACTGACGCCTCGCAGCAAAAAGCTTCTGGGTTCGAATCCACCAACTGGCTGCAGCTACTCTGCGTGGGGTTTGCACGAGCTCCTGCTTCCTCCCTTCCTCCTCATCGTCCAAAGACAAGGGGTCAAGGGGTCAAATTTCCCTGCAGGCGTGAATAGTTGTTTGCCTTTCTGTGAAAAGCTCTCGTCCAATGACAGCTGGGATGTGATCCAGCCCCGCCCTGACCCTCTAGAGCAGGGATGTCAAACACGCTGGCTAAAAGCAGTCACGCCCGGCGGGACAAATTATTTGCAACGGAAGAAGAGAAGAAGGAGGAGGAAGGGGATGAGGAGGAGGAGAATAAGAAGGAAGAACAGAAGGAGAAGGTGATGAAGGAGGAGACATAGAGGAGGAAGGAGGAGTGGAAGGAAGAGGAGAAGAATGAGGAAGATGGAAAGACAAATACTTTATTTTTGTAGAGTATTTAGATTTAAAATGAATTTAAGAGAGTTGGTCAAAACGATTCCAGGTGCCATCTTAACTTTATAAGAGCTAGCAAGAACAGTTTATTTTGCTAATACTTTATTTAATGTTGCATATATTTGTCCTCTTATTCTACGTGCAAACACGTTAATATACTGTATGAATTATCTTTAATAGGTGGGACTATATCATAATTATAATAATTAACACAAAGAAACACAAAGAAACTCGAGAAATCTTGCGGGAAACACTGAAGCTGTTCATTAAATGTTTCTGTAAAAGGATAATTCATCAAACATTTTCATAACGAGTCCTCATTCACACGTCATTATGCTTTTACGTTACTGGCCCGGGCCGCTTCAGCGTGTCCCCCTCAACTAAAACGAGTCTGCCACCCCTGCTCCAGAGGATGAGCGGTGCTAGATAATGAATGAACGATTCAGTGGATGCATCGCTGCAACGAGAAGCTCAGACGGTCATTTAACGTTTTCGTCCTGCTCCAGTGCCGCTGATAGAAGCTGGCGGGACGACTCGGACTTCAAACCTGCACTAATAAGAACGCGTTGAGTGACGGAGGAGGGCGAAGAGGAGAAAACCTCCACACTGTACGGAGACAACAAGTGGAGCAAGTATGCTGGGGTGATAAAGAAATCATCTCATCTTTTCTTTGTCTGAGGCAGAAGACAGCTCATGCATTCATATTTCTTTCACAGAAACATCACAGACAGCTAAAATACCCTCAGCTGCAAATGCCAGATCATCATCAATAATTAAACTGAACGTGTCTCGGTCCAGTAAACGGAGATAAACAGGATCTAGGCTGCTGTAAAAAAGACTTTTACTTGACCGATGTACAGGTGAAGAGAAAACAGAAACAAAAATAAAAAATACCTCCACTCACAGGAGCTGCCTCTAACGTACGCGTGTGTGTCAGAGTTACGATCAGTTAAAGGACACGTAAGGAGCTCGTTCGGTTCCAGGTGTCTCACAGAGACATTTGACGTCTCATTATTCATTTAGAGACACATTTTACAAGAAAAATCTTAAATTATTCAGCTTCTGTGACGGAGCGTCTGGGTTAGGGTTCACTTCTCTGAGCTGGTGGTCTCATATTGAAGTGGGGTGGAGGTTTTTGTAAATATGTTCAAGTCATTTACAACAAAAACGAGGTCAGGATGAACAAACTGAGTACAGACAAACATCATGATCATAAGTACTCAGTAAATGTGTGTGTGTGTGTGTGTGTGTGTGTGTGTGTGTGTGTGTGTGTGTGTGTGTGTGTGTGTGTGTGTACCTGTGTGTAGTGCTCTGGTTGAGTTGGTCCATGCAGCTCCACACAGCACCAACGTTCTTGTTGACCTCTGTGACTCCAATGTCCCCGAGGTGGCTGGGCTCCTTCCTTCTCAACAGGTCATTGACCTGAAAGAAATAAAGGACGAAAGAACGAATGAATAAAGGAAGGACGAAATAATAATAATAATAAACAAAGGATGTAACAAAGAACGAAATAAAGAAGACAGGAAGGATGAAAAAATAATGACTGAAGGGAAATATGAATGAAAAGATGAAAGAAGGAAAGACAGGCTGACAGAAAGAAGAATGAAAAAATAAAATTAACAAAGGAAGAATGAAAAAACAAAAGACAGAAAGAAAATAGGAATTGTTGGAATGAAGAAAGAAAGAAACACAAAGGGAAGAAGGAAATAAAAATGAATGAATGAATGAAGGGAAAGATGAATGAAAAGATGAAGGATGGAAAGAAAGTAAGAATTCAAAGAAGGAAGGAAGAACAAAAAAAGAAAGAAATGTAAGAATTAAGAAAGAAAGAGGGAAGAAATGATCTGTAGGAATGAAGGGAAAGATAAATGAAAAGATGCAAGATAAAAAGAAAAGAGAAGACGAAAGAAGGAAGGAAAAACAGAGAGAAAGAAATGTAGGAATGAAGAATGAAAGAATGAACAAAGGAAGGATGGACAAAAAGAATGGATGAAAGGAAAGATGAATGAAATGATGAAAGATGGAACGAAAGTAAGAAAAAATGAAATTAAAGAAGGAAAGAAGGAAGAATGTAAAAAGATAAAAGACAGAAAGAAAGAAAGAAAAGTAGGAATGAAGAAAGAATCGACTGAATACAGGAAGAGTGAACAAAAAGAATGAATGAAGGGAAAATAAAAGATGGAAGATCGAAAGAAAGTAAGAAAAAATGAAATTAAAGAAGGAAGAAAGAATGAAAAGATAAAAACAGAAATGTAGGAATGAAGAAAGAAAGAATGAAAGAAAAAATAAAGGAATGATGGACAAAATTAATGGAGTGATAAATGGAAATATGTAGAAAGAAAGAAAGGAAGGATAAAGGGAAAAGAGAAAAAGAAGGAATGAAGAATGAAAGAGTAGAGAGAAGGACTTAATTCATGTTCCTGCTACTTTAAATGCGTCTCAGCTTAATTAACGTGAGAATAAAGACCTAAAGACGTTTCTCTTTAATAAATCTGCAGCCGGTTGGCCGTCGTCGTGGCGACGACAGACCTCAGCTCTGAGACAAAGGCGAACTGGACGTTCTCCTTTCATTAGAAAAGCTCCTGCAGCTCTGAGTCATTCACTCCAACGTCCGTCTCAGAGGTTAAAGGGAACCAGCCCCTCACGGCTCTAATGTTTCCTTTCTGCTGGTGTCGCACTAACCTTCGCCCCGACCGCCTTGCCCAGGTTAATGGCATTTTTCAGCCGCTGCTGTCCTCCGGAGGACGGGGAGTCGACGCCGCCGGGACCCAGGTTGGAATTAATCGACGCAGCCGAGCGCCGGGCTGAGGCCTGACCCGGCCTGGAGGTCTGAGGACTCTGCTGCTGGGCAATGGAGTTCTCAAACATACTTTGATCAACTGTGGACAAAAAATAAAAAAATGGAGAAAGAGAAAGAGAGGAGTAAATACACAGTAGGAGCAGTATTTAACAGAGCATGCTGCAAAGCTGCAAACCTTCACTCTGCAGCTTTGCTTCAAACAAATACATGAGAATGCAACATAGGGAAGATCTAGATGGCGAAGCTCCGAAGTAACGACACGAAAGCACAACCACTGCAATGACACATGCACATAAGAGCGATGGACATAATGAAGCAGTAAAGGGACCAAAAAAAATGCAGGACCAATCCACTTAAGTCAGAAGATCTTACCTCTTGGAGAGAAACATTTCTCGGGAAAGCATTTAACGAGACACAGAAGTATCAGAATTCAGATCATTTCACCTCTGAGCATGCAGTGAGGCTCAGAGTGCAGCCTCTATATGTCTGTCTAACAGGTGCATTGTCTTGGAGAGATTTTTTTACTGAAATCAGATGCAGGATTTAACGGTAACCTTGACTTCTCTTTGCACACAAGTGTTTCACTTACTGCACCACAATCAAGGGATCTACAAAAGCCCATTAGCCTCAGGCGGAGGAAACGTGATCCAGTATTATGGATCAATGTGGTGCAGAGATCATTAACCTCAAGGAGACAGAAAAAAAAGAGGAGAAATGTGTACGATGACTTTACAACATGCAGGATTATCCACAGGTCGTCAGTAGACGGAGGAAAATAGTTATAGCTGCTGCATCAATGTGGTTCTCATCCGTTTAAGAGCCTTTACATGGACACTAGTGTCCCACTAATAATCACAATAAATATGCCCCATTTAACCACCTCAATCAGAGCAGACTGGACCGAGGAACATTCAATATGAAGCTTTCAGTTCAAACATCAGGTGAGGAGTTTCCAGGAGGAACAGGAACACGAAGGGCAGGAAGACAACCAACAAGTAAGTGTTTGAAAAGATGAACCAAGCTGGAATCCGTGTGGACAGCAACGTCGGGGACGTGTAAACATCTTCTCCGTCTTCTTCTACTCAATCGAATCAGTTATGTCAATAAAACTGGGAAAAATACTTATTCCTCCTGTTGTTGTGATTGATGTTTTGGGGCTTGGAGCATATATATCTCACGAGTTTGTTACGAGATGCGTTTCCCGGAGAGACAAAAAGAAAAACTAAAAAACACGGAGGCGGCAGAACGAAACACGTGTTCAAACAATTATTTGAAAATGTGAACAAAGCAGCTCAGAAGAAAGCATGGGAACATCTTCTTCTATCAAATAAACTCAATTCTTGTCACAATAAGACATTTAAACACACGTACACCGATCAGCCACAACATTAAAACCACTTAGAGGAGAAGTAAATAATACTGACACATCTTGTGACAGTTCAGTGTTCTGCTGGGAAACTTCTGGACCTGGCTTCATTCATTGGTGTGGATGTTACTTAGACATGTAGCACCCACCTAGACCAGACCAGGCACCCCCACCCCATAGCAATGACACTCATTGATGGCAGCAGCCATCCCCAGCAGGATGCAGCCACAAAAACACTTTAGGAAGAAGAACAGCACAAGGTGTTGACCTGGCCTCCACATTCACTAGATCCCAAACTGATCAAGTATCTGTGGGATGATCCACAGAGGCCCCTCCCCTCAAAGGCCAAATAATGTTATGCCCTGATCATTTTATTTATTGTCTATGTAAACAGTTCAGGTGGAAGCATTAGTAAAACTTCATTAAGCTTTGGTAACCATCTGGAGCTCACTGGGTGGAGGTGAGAATAAACCCTCTGTCCCTATACTGCAGTTATAAAACCAGTGTTTAATTTAAGTCTTTGTTCAGTATTCGGCCCGTCTGCCAAGGTCATTAGTGTGTACTGAACGCACATTAAGGTCATCGACTGATCTCGGGATCGATAGCGTCACGCCGTATTGATCCCGCCAGACAACGAGGCCAAATATTTCTCGTAGTGGAGCGTTAATGGACGGATGCTGCAATGTACTAAAGCCCCATTTAAGAGTGTGTGAAGGACACAAGAGAGAAAGTAAAGATCTTCATTTGATGCACCTAAATGAAGTTTTGCAAGTTTTCCTTCTACATGTGTTCTGCTGTAAAGGTGAAAGCTGCAGTTTGGAAATGAGCCTAGTTACTCCTGGCTGGCTCGCCAACACACAGATGTGGTTTATCATCGCTATTTATTGCCACTTCTCTTGCTGGACCGTCCCCGAGCCAGCCCCGAAACTCTTGGCTCTTAGTGCCACGGTACTATATTCTCTAAACCAATGCAAATTTGGCTTCTTCTCAAAAAGGATGGCTATCACTCTGCATTCAATATGCCAGTATTCCCTCTAGAGCTCAGTTTATCCACGCAGAGCAGAGAAAGACAGGACACCGGACATATAACACGAGACAAAAGACTTGACTGATACTTAACTGGGAAGTAAAGATTAGAGAAAGAATACACAAGGTCAAACCTGCTACGAGTCACCGTGTAAAACCAATGCCTCATGAATATTCTGATCTGCATTAATTGATTGATGAGATTTTAATCCATAGACACAGACTGCCCTAAATCAACGCTGATTGGGGATTCCCGAACCTACTACACACTCTATTTATTTGATATACGTGTTCACAATGCTAAGACATGTGTTATATATGATATCTGATTAAATAAGTAACAGAGTAGACACGAAACATACGTTTTAGGAAGTATTCTCAACAGTGAACAAAGAAAGTAGTTGTAGTTGAAGACAGAACAAAAGAAGCAAACTCTTCAGGGCCGTGTTTTGAATCCCAATGCTTCCACCAATGCTCATTCTATGGGATTACTAGCAGGTAAAAATAATCTTATTTAGGTCTTAAGAGTTTCTTTTCTGTTACAAACCATTAAATTTGAAGTTTGAAAGAACAAGCAAAAGCTTTAAGGTAGGTTAACCATAAGGTAGGCACAAACTTACAAAATGCCTTCACATGCAGTGAGATAGAGATTTTCAGTAAAATCCAATGATATAAAACAGCAGGTTGATGTCCGACACTGATGCACGACATGGAAGTTGAGGCTGTTGATGTCTGTGGTGACAATCCTGGAGCAACGCTAGTGATGAACTTTACATCAACCAGCAATGACTGTTTACCTGGGCTGAAGAGTGGAGCAACCGTAGCGGTGGAAACTGACTAGCCTACAGCAACTAAGAGCCTCCACTATGGTGGAGAACGGACTTACAAATCTAACTTTTCTATGAATTCACCGTGTCTGGTTGTCAGGTTTTAAAGTATTAAACTGAACCTAGGAACTGTCAAAGAAAGGCTTCTGGTGCTCCATACAAAAAAGAAACCCAGATTGGGAGTAAAGATTTAAGAAGATTATTAAAGGAAGTGGAAAAAGTCTTCAAGAAAAGTCCAGCTGCCTTTGGTTTAGCGTTGTTTTTGGACACATGGAAAGAGGCAAGAACAAAAAAAAAATATTGCAACTGTTGTGGCTTTTCCAAAAGACAGTGTTTGATTAATTTCGTTCACTGTTCAAAAGCTGGTGATCAAGGTCTGCACTTTAGCTTTAAGTATAACACAAAAAAAGACATTTAAGAAGTAAAGTAGAAGCCTACTATACAGCGGTGAGGTGAGAAATGCAAGCAGGGCCTAAGATGACCACAATGTTTGACATCTACATCGTAAAACAAAGGCTCAAGCAGATGGGAACTAATCTAAATCTAACAGGTAAACTGCAGCCAAAGCCAGAGAGTGTAAACAATCCGTCTGTACATCCGTGTTTCAGTGAAGCTGTAAAAACTAATCTCTGAGTGGTGTGACCTGTAAATAAAAGGCAGCAGCGTCACTTCTCCCCAGAGATAATGCTATTTCATTACCGACAAACTAAAAACTGTTTAAGAGGCCCCTCGTTTCATTGAGTTAAAACGGTTAATCTAGTGCGTCGTCCAAATTACAGGAGATAGGACAGTCTTGCTGTGCCTACTGTGATTTAGGCTGATGAAACGGGGTGGATTTATTTATTTTTTTGCTCACTAAGGAATTAAAATTAGACAAGAAACACCTTTCAGGTCAACCAGTACGAGGGTGCTTTAGGCTAGGTAGATCTGACCAAACCAAAGGTAAACAGGATTAGAGTGATTCAGATTTGTAATTGGTCTTGCGTTTCTCAAAACCGATGTATATTGTCAATTATAGTGGAGACTGTGGTTTCAATGGCTGTATCAACGTGGATAATATTGCTGCAGTCTGATAGCAAAGTGTTTCTGGCTGCTGTGGAGCTTTCTTTTTTCTCTAAACTTTCTTCACAATTGTTTTAATAGGGGACCGAGATGTTACAACAGCTGGTTGCTTTTCCACGTCCATGTTTCTGTCTCATCACTCCAACATCACCAGATGTTCACCCCTCGTGGAGCAGACACGCTCAGAGAGAAAGAACCACATCAAGTGTTTACGTGGTTATTAGGAAACCAGATTATCAAAGGTTTACACCACCAGATCTGATCAAACCTGTCTACTCTGATTGAGGTGTTTTTATTCTGATCACTGCTGTATGAAGATGAGACAACTAGAAACACCACTGGATTTTTTAAACACAGTGATGTTTAGTTTAAGTAGCAGCTTCATGGATTTTTTTTTTTCTGATGGGTTCTCTCCAGGTTCTCTGGCTTCCTCCCACCGTCCAAAGACATGCTGGTTAGGTTCATTGGTTTGTCTCTCTGTGTTAGCCTGAGATAGACTGGAGACCTGTCTAGAGCGTACCCTGCTTTTCGCCCAATGGCAGCTGGAATAGGCTCCAACTCCCCGTGACCCTTCACAGAACAAACGGCCCAAGTCCCTTCCACTAACACAGCGGAGTTGGCCACCAGGGGGAGCTCCACAAGCTCTGGCTTCCCTTTTAACCCTTGTGCTACCTTTGAGGTCTCTGGGACCCCAAGTGAACGGACAGACAGATAGAGAGCATGTAAGAAGGTAGCACGAGGGTTAAGGAGCTGTCAATTCATTAATTTTTCTACAGTCTATGCTTCAGACTTGACAGAGTTATGACTCAAGAGGAAAAAAACGCTGCTCTAATTGCCTGGGTGAGCCGTATGTCACGGGCTCTGCTGCACCTCCAACTGCTGACCGTGTTGTCGAGCACATCGAACGACAAAAACCTAATTTCCTGTTGTTTTCAGAACACCTGTCCCTTTCACCTCCTGCACGCACACAGTTCAAAAACCTCTGCAATAAGGAATTACCAACTGTAATCAGAGTAAATATTAAATCTGAAAATTACTCCTGCGGCCTGTTTGGTTTATCCTGGAGCACTGTCTAATACTAACAGATAGATGTTTGTGTGTGTGTGTGTATGTGTTTCCTTTTAATTACAAACACCCTGAAGGACTCCATCTGGAATACTTATCGTTCATTAAGACTGAAATGAGGATTTTCTTCTGTTCTTCAGAGGTTATTGTGGAATTATTCAGACAACAGCAGGTTAGAAAGAGAGAAGCATGAGGAGTTTGAAGGGTTTGTTTTTAATGTGCAATCCCACATGTCATCCCCCACAGCCTTTTAATAACTCTCACCAACAACAATAGCTTTTTGTCAATCAGTCCCCGCACCCTGCAGAGTGAGCAGCAAACAGAGAGTCGATGAAACTCAACCAGAGAGCTCTCAGCTCCTCCCGTACGGGCTGCGGACGCCGGGCTGAATCTACTGTAATAATAATGCAATCCACTGCAACACCAAAGAAATGAGAAATTCACCCGGAGAGGAAGGGTCATGTTAATCCTACAGTATAATTATAGTTTCGTCTGTGTGTTGGAACAAGCAATGCCTCAAGAGTAGAGCAATCAAATCCAGCCGCGTAACATAATGCATCTAATCATACTTTGAGACTTCACTCTTCTGATGGTTTCGAGTAGTTTAGTTTTCTGCAAATGGGTCTGCAATGCTACAACGTCTTGACTTTGCACAGAAACATTTGTCCAAACTTTGATTTATAACAAGAGGCAGAAAAATAAAAGCTGCGAATCAAGCAAATCATCAATGGCCCAATGGGAGAAATATGGTTGGTGTGAGTTTTACTTTATAAATTATACTCCCCAGTAAGAATGTGCGATATTTCATCGTTTATGATATATCGTCAAAAACATTCCCCACGGTAAGAATTTGTCATCCCACCATAAAAACGATAAATTCCCATTGATGACGTATGTGTGCGACATACTCGCAGCACAAGTTGACAATGGCGGAAGGCAGATCAGATTTTTCAATTATATAAAGAAATTAAATATTTCCTACAAGAAACTAGTGCTTGCAAAAGGTTCCTAAGATTTTTTGAATGAGCACAAACTGACATTAGAGTATGACATGGGTTATTTCGGCTGCAGTCTGAACCGAAACTTTGCGACAAATTTGCGACATTAGGCATGAAGGGGTTAAAAAGTCTGACACAGAGCAGCAAATTACAACATGCAAGGTTTGGAAACAAATAGTGCATAAAAAGGACAGTAACAGCACTAATTTGTTCCACCACCTCAAACACAAGCACAAACCAGAATATGAAGAAAGACAGAAAATGAGCAAAGATGCAGAAGCCGCGTCAACTTCATCCAAAGAGTCAGAGAAAAAAACAACAACTCAGATAAAACTTGATGCATTATAGTCAAAAAGATTAGACTGAATTGGTGTTTATTTATCGTTATTTTTATCGTTACCGTCATAAATGCCAGAAATGCATTTTCTCCACAAATGCTGAGAGGTGTGGATTTGTGGATGTTTATTAGTGACTTTTAAGCGAATAAAACCTTGATATTGCATGGAAGTAGTTCACTTATTATGGTTATATAAACAGGAAGTGGTTAATAGCAAAGCAAAACAATGATGCAGTGATTTCCCCTGTGCTAGAATATATACAATCTACACTAATGCTTCTGTTTCGACACAAACATTTGTTATTTTTACGTTGAAGTAGAGTCCTTCAGAGCTGCTCCCTTGCTTAATCCCTCATATTTCTCACATATCCGCCTTTTAATGAAGTGTAATTACTTCCGACTGAGATCGGCTCCTCACCTCTATCACAGTCTCTGGCTCCACGATAATGTTTTATCAGTACAAAGTCATTTCTCATTTCTCACAGACATCCTCAATTTTCACAAGGAATAATGATGAATTATGATGCGGCCGTGATTATAGTTTTCATCTCGCGCAACCGAGCTCTCGTCGGCCTCTCGGGGAGCTCTCTGCTTTCCACTCTGCCAGACAGCCAGCGTGAAGCTGTAATTAGCTTGGTTTGGCTTCAGAGTCACCAATCAAAGTGCCAAACTATTAGCTCTGTTCTTAGCGGAGGATAGCGTGCTGCTGTCACCGAGCCCGAGCGTGCGCGCAGTCAGATCTTGTTCTTTTGGTCACGCAGAGAGAGTCTTTGACAGAAACAAATTCCATGAATCTGAATGAGGATATTTCACCAATTTCCAAAGAAAGTTCTGTTTAAAAGTTAAGTTTTAAACGAGTAAAGTTTAGTTTATACTCCCACAACAGAGCGTCTCATTTTGGAGCTGAAGCTAACACCAATCACAGCCGTTGAGGTTGCATGGCCACAACAAATTCTTACATTTCTGCAAGGTGGGTGCACATCAGGTTATGCCATAGACCACAGCATAACTAAAGATTAAGTCTGAGGCCAAGATACTGGACATCAAATACATCAAACTGAATCTGCTGATGTTGACCATATGATACAGCTGAAACTTCAGGAACCTTGTACCTTCAGATCCACGCTTCAGAACAATCACATAAGTGGACCTTGAGTCTATAAAAATGCTCTTAGAGCAAACAGCACAGTCTAGTTTGATGATAAATATAATTTTAAGACTCATTTGGAGACTAAAGTGAGAATTGGTTGTCAGTATATGAAATACATAAATATTTCTAAAAGCCTCGTAAATATGAAGCCTAAAAAGGTATGTTCAAGCTTCAAGGCCTGGTTTACGACCTCAAGCAGATGCATCGACCTCAAGCAGATGCATCGGCCTCAAGCAGATGCATCGGCCTCAAGCAGATGTGGGGCCGAGCACATCTGCTTAAGGCCGACTGGGTGTAGCTCAGTCTGGTGACCGTTGGCATGTTGGCAGTGCCTGATCCTATCTAACTCACAGCAGAAATTCATAAAGTCAGCCTCAAGTGGCCGTTTATGGAACTGCAGTTTTTATTCACACACTCCTCTGGTGGAAAATTCGTGCTACTACTAATATTTAGCGTTTTAAATATGATAAGTATCTCTCTGGGTACGTTTTAGAGGCTTTATTATCAGGTAAGGCGTCATAGCAAGAATGTTCTTGGTTCGACTGGGGCCTTTCTGTGTGGAGTTTGCATGTTCTCCCTGTGTCTGCGTGGGCTCTCTCCGGGTACTCCAGCTATTGCACATTTGTTTCTTCCCTCTAAAGAAATCTAAAATGAATGCGCTGCATGGACACTGCAACCGAGAGGGAACTGCTGTGAACGATGCTCCTGAAGCACACTCACTTAAACGCATAAACACACTAATCTTCAAGCCAGGCGAGGTCATTATCAGCGATGTATTAAATTAGAGCGCTCACTCGGCTGAGCTGTTGATATGCACGCGTGGCCCGGTGTTAGCAGAGAGGCCGAATCACGTCTGAGGTCTGATGGCAGGGATGAAAAATACTTCCCCCCATCATGAAGACACACATGTGGAGGGTAGAGCCGCTCATCAATTTTTCACCTGGTTTCATGATAACATGAATGATTAAAGCTGCGCGTGCTCCACTGAGAGTCTGTCTCAGACTGTCGACGGGCTGAACGTCGGACAGGATTAGTGGAAGAGGTTTCAGATTGATCGGGCCGAGCTCTGACTGGCAGGCTGCCTTTCATTCCAGCACTTTCAGTCGGCTTTTAGTCATTTTCTATCAAAATTTTGAAGCTGCAGAGCAGACGGCGAGACGTCCAGCTTTAAGGAGGATCTAGTGTAACTTTCATGGCTCTCTGTTTAAAAGTAGGAAGGTTTAAAAGTTCCAAATTCACTAGACTGATGCAGACCAGCTTTTGTGAGGACACCAAAGCTGAAGATACCCAGATCTCAGACGTGGGAAACCCTTTGAGTGTTTTAAGAAACTGCCTCCATGACAAACTGGATGAGTAACAACTTCCTGCAGCCTCCTGCACCACAGACCACACCCTTGTTTGGTTCCCTCGGCAACACCATCACTGACAACTCTAGGCTCTAAGCTTTGAGTCCCACATAGCTAAGCTAGTCTCATCCTGTTCTTACCATTTGAAGGAACATTTCCAAAAATTTGTCCCATTGTATCTTTTAAAGACTATTTCACAAGCTTTTTATTTCACCTTGTGTGCATTCTTTTAAACTGTCTGAACAAAAAAAAATCAATCTAACAACTTCAGACGGCCCAAGAATTCAGCTGCCAGGCTTTTAACCAGAACCAGGAAAATTGATCAGATCACTCCGGTTTCAGCAGATCTCCATTTGCTCCAGGTAAGTTTCGGAATTGGTTCCAAGGTCCTACTGATTACTTCGAAAGCTCTACTTCACGGCCGTGCCCTCGGCTATATCACCGACCTTTCAGCACCGTGCAGGCCGACAACGCTGCTGTGGAACGATCTGCCCCGAGGACATCAGGTCATCTGAGATCTCCTTTAAACCTCTCCCTAAATCATACTTTTATCGGAGAGCCTTTTCCTGGTTTTAATTGAGATTAAAGATGTTTTTTATTCTTTTAATTGGTTTTATTAGCTTTATTTTTTGTGCTGCTTAAAGAAGTTTATCTATAACTTCCAAGGAACAATTGACTGCTCAAGTTGCTCTTCTTGTTTGGTCGAAAATGCAAAACCAATCAACCATCAATCATCATAAACATATAGAAGTTAAAGGGCCGTGTTTGATTTGCTGAGCGACTGCGAGACTTGCTTTCCTTTCTGCACTCAGTAGAGGATCAGTCGGAACAAACAGCTCAGCAGTAACCTCTCCATCTGAAAAGCTGACATCCCTTCCTCCTGCGTCGACCTACCCTCCTCTCCTCAAACACGTCCCATCGAATAAACAAAGCAGGACGGCAAACTTTGAATTCAATCCCCTGAAACATCAGTCAGCATCTGTCTTGTTGTGACAGGTTGAGCCTCCCGTTCTGACCCTCTTGTCTCAGGGGGGAAAACAGAAACCCCATTAACAAAACCGACCCGTCTTCACCTTCTACCCATCCTCTTACCCCTCTTCTGCGTCCATGTTTTTCTCCCCCCCGTGGGACCGTTTTAGTGGCACACACTGCCGACTTTAGGCCACAGGGCAGCACGATCGTCACGTGAAACTAATACTAATATAACTCTGAAACGAGCCCCTGACTTTGCAAAGCTGAAATCCTCCATCAGAACTAATACAAACGAAGGTCGGCAACAAATAATCTAAAATAATCCTGGTTAAATTTCTGGAAACTCAAAATCAGGTCAGTTAAGTTGGAATATTTTCAGAGCATATATTTTTACTATTAGTAACTTTATGGTGGCGACAGAGCTTTAATCTCTTGGGATAATTTAAAAAATGCCAGAAGAAACACCAATCAGCCACATCATTAAGACCACTGCCAGGAGAAGAGCATCGACCATCTCGTGAAGTTCAGTGTTCTGCTGGGAAACTTCTGGACCTGGCTTCATTCATTGGTGTGGATGTTACTTAGACATGTAGCACCCACCTAGACCAGACCAGGCACCCCCACCCCATAGCAATGACACTCCTTGATGGCAGCAGGATGCAAAAACGCTTTAGGAACAACTCAAAAAAACATGAAGAACAGCACAAGGTGTTGACCTGGCCTCCACATGCAGTAGATCCCAAACTGATCAAGTATCTGTGAAAGGCCCCTCAACTTAAAAGACCCCTCACTAACAACGTTCTGTTGCCAGACACCACAGGACACCCTCAGAAGGCCCATGTCCATCCTCTGATGAGTCACCACATGAGTGACCGACACAATATTAAGTCATAATGTTACAGCTGATCGATACGGAAGATGTTGGATAAGTGGAACTTCTCAGCTTCTGGTGGTGCTAAATAAAAGATCATAGGACAGCTTAATCTAAACTCTAAAATCCAGCGCTACAGTGCATGCCATAAAGACATACCATTTGCAGTTTTGAGTGTATTTTCTTATGGTTTGTGGCAGCTTCCTTACTCGCAATATAAATGTCAGTTTTGTTGACATTCCTTCCACATTCACTACGTCGGAAAGGCTTTTAAAACGACGTGGGGAGAATGCAGAAATCATAAAAGAAGCTGAGATACTACATCAACTTGTGGCCTTTAAAAAAAAAGAAAAGAAAACATGTGTTTGCGATGCAGCTGCAGCACATGCTACGTCTTGATTAAAGGGAGCACATGCAACGACTCTTATACTTACTACACTGATGCAGCAACATGTTTACCAGCTCCACATGAACGCAAAAACCAAAGCCGCATGGAATGAGTTCACTGCATTTACTGGCACCCGATCGCAAAGATTCTGGGAAACAAGCGTCCCGACGAGACGGGGAGAATGCAGCGATTTGCAAAACGTCGGAAATTAAACGCAACAAACGGTGAGTCGTTTGTACCTGAAAGAAATACCGCGGGACCTGAAAGAAATAAATACGACGGTGTTAAGAGAAGGGGCTGCAGGTCGTAGCCAGACATGTTTGGGTGCCTTTAGTGTCCTCCGTATCAAAGTCATCAGATCAATAATTCATTCAGCCATTTGCCACATCACGGTCGGTCGGTCTGTCTGACCCGAGCGTCTGAGGCAAAAAAAAAAAGTGCAGCCGCGAGAGAGGCGGCGAGGGAAATGAGGCGGCGAGGAGATAATGTGTCTGTTGTTCCGGACGTTGGGTTCCTCTTTGCTTTTATCTGATTCTCACTCAGGTTTTTTTCAAGGGACGAATGAAGGATCTGATGATTAGAAGTAGCTGAGTTACAGTCACGTTTATTTAAAAGGTCCAGGCTCATATTGTAGCCAAGGGTTCAACGCAGTCATCAGATGATGAAAACGCTCTGCTTCCAGTCAGCTCCTGTTCATTCCAAAGATGTGGGTTTGGGTTCACATTGAAATTCTCACGCAACAAACTGGGAAAACAGATATTTCTTTGCAGTTTCAGTTTCGTGCACAGGGCCAAACTGCCGCCACAAACCATTATATACCGCGGCATTAAAGTTGGTTGTTATAGCTTGGTGAAATCCCAACAATCCAAGACTGAAGTAGCTACTTGCATGAGCGGAGAAACATCACTTGTTTCATACAAATTTCTCTGCAATTGCATAGTCCAACAACCGTGCAGAGCAGCAAAGTACGTGACATCCAGCACAAATGCCTTAACTGCCATCCTCTGGTCATCTTCTAAAGTTATTTTGCCGTCAGTGTCCTTAACTGCAGACGCAATAACACACTCTAAACAGCTCCCTTCTCCGACTGCAGCCATTGTAAACCAGTTCAATCCAACGCCGCTCAGACGGTTTGATTTGCCCTGCAGATATTTCCAATTACTTTAGCCGGAGCCCACAGAATATGAGCTGCTCGTGCCTCTATCTAAAAATTAACAAAGCGCTCCATAGGTCGTATCAGTTTGTTGCTGGAGGATTTCTATTCTTAAACTGCATTGTTCTGTATTATAATGGACAAATAGCAGCAGCCAGTGCAGTTATTACAAAAAATGTGACTGAGACGTGGAATTCTATGGACAAACGTATTAAATAAAGCGAATAAATCTAACAGCAAACAGCTGACTTATCGATCTAACTTTGCTAGCTCTTATAAAGTTTAGCTAGTTCACATTAGTCCTTTCCTCCGTGTTTTGACCAACTCTCCTGAAATCATTTCAAATCCCCATGGTCAAAAAAATCAAGATGTTTTAATTAGTAAACGACACAAAAAGCTGCACATGCTGCGAGAGTTTTGTGCGTTTTCTCCATCAGGTTGAATTGAGAACAGAGCAGCTGATTGGCCGGTGTGTGTGGAGGGTGGGGTGGAGGTTTCTGGACAGCTGTACCTGTCAACAGTGACTCCACAGACCCACTTTCTGCCACAAAACACATGCAGGCGGTGAAGCTGGTCTGGCTTTCACTGGAATCAAGGCCCCAGTCTCAACCATCAAAAAACACGGGTGCTAGGCGCCGGGTTAGTTTGGCGGACAGTGACGGCGTGCTCGGTTGCAGCAGTTTAGGACTAATCATCCATCCAACCATGCAAATTCATTGACAAATAATGCTCTTTACATTACTTACTTATTTAATAAAATAGCAGAAGTATGTGGACAGGTGTACACTGCAACGGTATATGGTTCTTTACAGCACTGACACAATAAATCTACAGAATGAAATGCCTCAGGAGAGAATCAGACCGACACTATTTGACAATCTGAATTTGTTCTTAACTAGACCCAGCGAGGGCTTCAATGTGCCCGAGAGCGTCTTATTTTCAATCCTAACATGACACATCAAACACTAAAAAAAGTTTCTTCTGACTACAAGCTCCAAAACGATCAAAGCCGCCTCTTGTCTTTCCTCCTCAGCTCCCGCCCGTCTCAGCGGGGAGAGCTGCCTCTCTCTTTGAGGTTGTCAACTTTCACCTCCGTCTTAAATTCAGCATGTGTGCGCGCGCTGCGTTTGTCAGCTCGCTTTTGTCGGTGCGCGTGTGACGGAGAAGAAGAAGAAGCACAAAGGAAGCCGTGGAGGGAGGGAAGAAATTGGACGAGACAGACGGGGCTGACGGGCAGATGTGGCGGAGACGAGGCCTTTCAGCGCGCGCTGCGATTCAAAAAAAAAAAAAAAATCACTTTGCTCTTTCAGCTCTTTACATCTGGAGCTGCACATGGTCCAGATTACGCGCCGTGCCAAGCTGCCGCTCCGCGTGGCCTCTGGCCCTGCATCCTGGGAACTTCAAAGCCGGCTGCCACCGCATCCAGATGTCGACGAGCAGCAGAAAGAACGCGGGCGCGGCTTTAGCTTGACGCTTCAGAATGTGCATACGTGCACGTGTGAATGGTGAGACGAACGCGAGAAAAAGCGTTAGGTCGCCTGTTCAAATCCACCGACACGGCGGGAACAAGCCGTCAAATCTGAAAGGACACAAATATTAAGTGCTCTAAATGCTACGTGGACGAGCACAAAGAAAGACAGCTCTATAACTCAGTGTGACGGTCAAGGCAGCGCGGGAAGCAGATGAGTTCAGCCGGTGTGAATTTTTCCCGTTCGGCTCTTATCATCTACGCCGAGGTCGGAGGATTAATTGCTCGTCCTTTAACATCCTTTATCCTCCCCCTCCACACCTCCACACCTCCCCGCTCTGCTGGCACCGGCGCGGTCGTTAATTTCAGAGCACTGATGCTCTGTTGTGTTTGTTTAGAAGTGACCCACTAGCTCCTCATGTCTCTGTCAGAAGCACTTCACAGTATAAAACAAGCTCAGCCAGCTCCTCAAAAGAACAGGAGGCACTTCATTCATACTTTAATTGTGCGTCTTTTAATTCTACTACGATCAGGCATAACATTAAGACCACCCTTCCTAATATTATGAAGGTCTCCTTTGTGGTGACTCATCAGAGAATGGACACAGGCCGTCTGGACTTCAGGATGTTGTTAGTAGGGGGTCTTTGAGGGGAGGGGCCTCTGTGGATCATCCCACAGATACTTGATCAGTTTGGGATCTAGTGAATGTGGAGGCCAGGTCAACACCTTGTGCTGTTCTTCTTCCTAAAGTGTTTTTGTGGCTGCATCCTGCTGGGGATGTCTGCTGCCATCAAGGAGTGTCATTGCTATGGGGTGGGGGTGCCTGGTCTGGTCTAGGTGGGTGCTACATGTCTAAGTAACATCCACCAATGAATGAAGCCAGGTCCAGAAGTATCCCAGCAGAACACTGAACTGTCACAAGATGGTATTTACTTCTCCCGTCAGTGGTTTTAATGTTGTGGCTTCATTATTAGACTGGAGAACGCTTAATGGATTACACAGCAACTTTAAATATATTTCCTTACAGCAGATACCTATTTGACTACCATCACTGACAGTTTTATACCCCTGCGCTCTCTTTATTACTACAGCAGTAACTCTATAAAAGCCTCCGTACGCCCTCTAAACCTTTCTACTGAATATTCTGAATGCCTTCTGTTGTTTTTTCATTTCATTCATTATCAATCTCTCGTGTAACATGCATCAGCCAGATCTGCTCTTGTTTCTCTGTATGCATCATCTTTCTTCCTGTAAAGCATCTTAATACAATCTGTATTATTATTATTGACTATACTGAATATATCTTGTATTTAGGGCGTCCCACACATTCTACTTTTCATGTTTTGTCTTTGACGTCATATTTTTCACATGCACACATTTTTAATTTTATTCTGAAAGTCAGATTTGCAACTTGAAAGTTCTTAATTTGTGATTACTGGCACCAAACACAAGCCAGCGGCAAGATTTTGGAAGCAGGCTGCAGGATTTGCTCCAATTCAGTCACATAAATGAGGTCAGCTCCTTCTGGGTAATAAATAAATAAATTAATAATAAATAAAAAATAAAAAACTGCAGCCTTGATGATAACTTAAAGCAGGTTTGGTGAATATCTCACTCGCTATCTTCCCCCGTGAGGAACCGCCAGACCTGTTCTGCAGCCAACTTTTCTGCTTGTTTGTTTTATTTTTTTAGGCCTCTCGCCTTCAGTCTAGTCTCGAGCAGCGAAGCAGATAATCAGCTGGATTAAGGTCAGGAGACTGAGTCAGGAAAATTCTGCTGTTTGGTTGCTTTTACCGTGCGTTCGGGATCACTGTTCTCCCACAACGATCACTCAACCTGGATGCAAAAGTCCTCCAGCACTTTATTGAAAAAGTTCAGGACAAGAGGAATGAGGAAAAGTGTCACGGTCCTCCTTACGGACTGAACAGGACCCGTCACGGTCGACCAGCGTCGGTGTGCAGGAGTGTGTTAGGACTCAGCTGGCTGAGTCCGAGATGGTTACTCCTGCGCCTGTATTCTCTGCCAGTGACACGCTGAGCTGTGTAGCGTGCATCGATTCACGCTGCCCCCTCGCCGTCCCGGCAGTTAACCCCGGTTTCAAACGACACGCGCACACGACGGGGAAATCGATGCGAGTCACCAAACCCTGCTTTGCTCGGCCCCCATATCAAAGCCCCAGAGGACGTTTAATTAATGCCGAGAGGAGCGAGGGGAAACTGCAGCGTGTGTGAGAGAGACAAGATGAAGACTTAAAATCAGACTTTTACACCACAGCGTCTGCAGATATGAGAACAACTTGAAGGTCAGTTAAGATCCTTGGGGCCGTCCCTGAGCAGGAGCATGCACCAGATTACGCAAACACTGTGAGTCTGTGTCTGAGTCTGTGAGTGATAGGGATGTGCGATATTTCATCGTTTGCGATATATCGTCAAAAACATTCCCCACGGTAAGAATATGTCATCCCATCCATCCACATATACAGTACATAGACGCTGCATCGACTGTGGAGGGACGTGCCTAAAGCGCCGCCATCTTGGTACAGGGCTAGCAGAGGCAGCGGTGCATGAACATACGAAGGAAAGAGGTACTCCTCAATCTCAAAGTAGAATTATTTTCGCTGAATTTTGGACCGATTTCCAAACGTATTGATCTGTTAAAAACGTCACACATGTAGCTATGCTAAAAATATGGTTTTACTAGAAAACAAATACAAATTAATGTTATCAGCAGACTAGCTTCTGACAGAGGATTGTAAAGAAAATATGCCAGACTTCAACTGAGCGATTCATGATGACTTTTATTGTGTAGAAACACCATTCCTCCATAGATGTAATTCACTGTAGGAGCCAGTGGTTCCAAGATGGCCGCCCTGTTGGCACGCCACTCCAGTAGACGACAGCGCTCAATGAGGCGTCTATGTAGATATGTCTATGGATACGCCGGGCAGCGAGGAGCTCGTTCCTAAACGAGGCTCCACCTCCATTATCTGGTTTGGTTTTAACCTCTTAACGCCTGAATTGATTTTTCAATTTTTGCCTACGAGAAACTAGTGCTTGCTAAAGGTTCCTAGGATTTTTTTGGATGTGCACAAACCGACATTGGAGTATTACATGCGTTATTTCAGCTGCAGTCTGAACGGAAACAGTGCGTCGTGAATTAGCGACACTAGGCATGAAGGGGTTAAAAGGTGTGACGTGGAGCAGCAAATTACAACATGCAAGGTTTGCAAACAAATAGTGCATAAAAAGGACAGTAACAGCACTAATTTGTTCCACCACCTCAAACACAAGCACAAACCAGAATATGAAGAAAGACAGAAAATGAGCAAAGATGCAGAAGCAGCGTCGACTTCATCCAAAGAGTCCGGGAACAAAACAACAACTCAGAGAAAACTTGATGCATTAGAGTCAAAAAGATGAACTGGTGTTTATTTATCATCATTTTTATCGTTACCGTGATAAATACCAGAAATTATCGGATTAAATATCGCCCATCCCTAATGAGTGAGCAAACGTATTGCACTGTAACTCTACGTCACCAGAAACAACCACACAGAACAGAAGCTAACACAAATTCTGCCATAAATTAACCTTAAAAGCACCATTTATTTTGTACCATCCATCCATTTATCTCACAGTATGGATAGAAAGTTTCAGCTGTTCAGAAAGACCCATGAAAAAAAAAGATCCAGTCAGATGTCCAAGTTGTCCGCTGTGTTGGACGTCTCTCACACAAGCAAACGCGCTTGTTTTCCTCCACAGAATCCAGCTGTATCTTACAAATTCATTAGCGTCTCAGTCAATAACTAGTTTACAAAGCGGGAATGAGTTCAGATTGTCGAACCAGAAACACAAACATTCAATCTCCGCCGCGCTTCTCAATCTCGCTGGAAACGTTTTCTGAGGAGCTGCTTCCTCCTGCACGCGTCCTTCACGCCGTAATTACTAACCTCTCTCTCTCTGGGTGGAAGGCAGAGGTGCTGCACTTAGCTGTGAACGTGAACGGCTAACATATAAAACAGCAACAAGAGCCCGGTTAGAGGAACACGTCTGACATTTTTGAAAGGTCGGAGGGAAAGCGATGACAGAAGAACACAGAGACACAAAAGGAGGCTGAAGAGTGAGAGCTGAACAGGTAGGAAGGTTGAGGGTGTAGACTTTAAACTTTATCAGCTGCAGCTGTGAAATCCAGAAAGTTAGTTTGGAGCCACTCTGTTGAGAAATGATAGAGAACTGATCAAGAACTGAACTGAGTCAAGTATGTCAGGCTAATCATTTTTAAAATTACGTGATTTGTTACTTTAAAAAAATCCCATTTAGTCCCAGTGACATCAACAAATAATCTAGTTTCATCCGTCAGCCCCAAACCAAAAGTATTCCATTAGTTATTTATGATCCAACACTTAAAAAAACGCTGAAAATATTCAAATTTAAAATCCATGTTCAAGCTGAATTTTCTGCCTTTCTGCTCAAAGTAATTAACAAAGGAGCCTCCAAGGACAAATTAACAGTTTGATTCATAGTTTTCATGCCTCAAGAAAAGAAACACAGTCATTAGGCTGAGCCAGTCTTTGTCAGAATACTAATGGATGATGACTGTTTGTTTGAGGAATGGTTGTGTCTCTATTTGTTGATCTGAAAGACAGATTCAGAGCCTATGTTAATCGTACAGTGACTGGCTGTACCCCAAAGATCCTCAATGGGGTTAAGGTCTGGACTCTGTGGTGGAACAATCCATCTCATGCTCCCTGAACCACTCTTTGACAATCTGCCTCTCTTCTTACCCTGATGCCCCCATCACTCTGGAACAGGGGAAATCACCCCCCATGACCTTCTTCCATTGCTCCAGAGTCCAATCTTTATGCTCCCTAGCAAACTGAAGCCTTTATTTCCAGTTATCCTCACTGATTAGTGGTTTTCTTAAGGCTACACAGCTGTTCAGTCCCAATCCCTTGAGTTCCCTTCACATTGTACGTGTGGAAATGTTCTTACTTTCACTATTAAACAGCCCTGAGTTCTATTGTTGGTTTCCTTACTGGAAGACGATGCTTCTCCACTCTCCTTCCAGTTTTTAATAATGCCTTGGACAGTTCTTAACGCAGTTTTAGTAGTTTCTTCAATCTCCTTAGATTGTTGCCAGCTGAAAGATAATCACCCACGCAGTAATTATCCAACAGGAGGCTCCTACCTGTTTGATTAGTTAAATCCAGGTGGCGATGTTTTTATTAGTATTTATACTCATACACTTGTCTGCAGACATTATTTTGCAATTACACCACTTTAATAGCAGGGCTTTCTTTGCCAGTGTGTTGAGTTTTTCTCATGGTCACTTCAACAGAGCAGCTCATGTTGTCGCTAATAAATATTACTTTTGCTGAAATCACTGCAATGCACAAAAGACTAGAAGAAGTAAGAGTAGTCGGTGCGTAGGAGGTAGAAGGAATTTTCTGTGCTTGTCCGAACGAGGAGACGCATTTTGCAGAGACGCTAATACTTTCACAATATCAGCCGGTCTCCAGACACGTCCTCTCCAAAACATGATTTGAGCCTGATGGTAAAGTAATCTCCTTCCTGGTAATGTGATACCTTCTGTGATTAAAAGCATTTATTTTATTTTTTTTTAAAACGGAGTCACCCTTTTCAAACGATCGCCGTCTGATGATTTATTGCAACAGGTCTGATTATCCCTTGGGTCGATTTCCAGGGGCCGTTTCATTAGATTCAAACAACTGAATTATCTGATGTTGATTGCATCTGAAGCTCACATGTGATTTTCAATGATTTTAATCAAAACTGGGGAAAAAGCAGAGGAAAACAAAGGAGAGACGGGGAAGATGAAAATAGATGGAGCATCCTTCAGACGGTTGCAATCATGTCAAAAGAAAAGGGAGAAGTCGTCGGTTAGTCGACTGGGGAGTTTTATTAGAGTTTAAGCTCAATTTATCTTCGTCGGCCAGTGGATTAGGACCCAGAACCTTCTTGCTGTGAGGCATCAGTTCACTTTATCTTCTGTGTAAATAACAACAAGAAACAAAACGAAACACAGCGATGGCGGCGTACAAGGCGTCCACTCTCAGCTCTGAATCCTTCCAGGGATCTTTGCTGCACGTCAGTCGCCGTCTGTCTCACCTAAATCCGTGTCGTCTCTGTAAAGTGTTTCCCAGCAGGTTTTTGTTACCCGCTCTGATCTGATGGCGTTTCATCATCTTTGCAGGAGGAAAAAATACTCTCTCTGAGGTTAGATGGAGAGAGCGAGGTGTCAACTATATTTCAAGGTACGTTTCAAGCCAGTTTTCACTCGTCACGGATCTTTTTCTTATTGGTTTTTTTCTTTTTTATAGAAGTTACGCGCCATATTCTGGCAGGTTTTCCACTTTGGTCCATTTTGATTCAGGCCCAGGATTTACAACCATAGAGACCTCTACTTCGGACTGAACGGCTCTTTGTCTGAATACATTCATGCTATCGAGAGTCATGCATGAATTTCCAAACAAACCTGAGAGAAATATCATTTCAGATACTACCAGCTGACTGTGGAGCCAGCCCACAGATTGGTTTGATCCGATCTGGGGCTAAAGCTCTTTGCAAAAGATAGGGAGCGCTTTGCCCGATTCCCATTTAAATCCCCGCAGCATCTATTTTTCCCCCTCCCAACACCGGACAGCGTGCATTGATTAAACAGGATCGCTGCTCTGATAATCTGAGCCAGACTCAGAATGAAAACTCTACAGCGTTCCTCTTGAAACAAAATGAACACTTTAATACTGCAGTGTGCCTGGAGGCCGTACACAGAGATGGCTTTAAAACAAAACCAGATCCCCCCACCCCTCCCGCCTTTTGGCTGCCATCCGCGAGCCGCCGCTCTGGCACGAGGGGAAGAGTTTTTGTTCACGGGATGAATAAAAAAAAAAAGAAACAAACAGCGTTCCTCGAGGTCCGACTAATCCCAGCTTTACATAAATTAAAAGAAAAAATAAAGGGGGGAAATGTGTGGACAAGTGAAAGGAGTGCAAACATGCTCTGACTACCAAGACAACAAACTGTTAGGAGACAGAAAAGGGAGGTGGCCGGGCTGCCTGTGGATGTCAAGGACGGAGCAGTTCGTCAGTTCTGTGGAATGACGTAGAAAACAAGGTGTGCACAGATATTTGTCTAAAAATAGTCTCTGCTTCATTATGGACGGAGCCGGGAAGAGGGATCCCTTTCTAAAACAAAGTTCCTCCACAAACGGGGACCCGGCGTTCATCTCTCACCATGTAAAGAGTCACTTTTCACTCCAGCGGGACGTCCTGAACCCTTCCGACAGCTACGCTCTCAAGCGAAGTCGAAAGCTTTGCCCTGAACTAACCTAGAGGAGATATTCCATATGTACATTTTTTTAAAACCGAAGCAGTTTGTGAAGCTTCTGGTTCGATTTCACGTTACGTCCCGACGAGACAGATACCCGGGTCTAACGCAGACTTTTAAGCTCCTGAATCCCAGTCAGGGATTAGTATGCAAGTGTGTGTGTGTTTGAAATATGAACAGGATGTGTGTGTAATCAAGAAAGGAAAAACAAGGGAAGGAAACAAGATCAAAAAGAGTAAGAATTTACGCATGAGTGTGCGTATCAATTAGATTCAAACTGTTGTCTCTTGTATTTGAGGGGCGAGCGGCGGAGAATAATAACCTTAAAGTGCGTTCAGAGTGAAAGTGAAGCAAATTATCGTCTTGCTGCTGAATTACAGGAGCCCTCTTCAGCGGCATTCACTGCAAATGCGTGAGTTTAGTTCAGCTCCCGTCGTCTGTACACAGCGCTGACGCTCAACAGGTTTGAGGTCATTTTTGGTTCAATGTGAAAATTGCAGAGCTGGATTTGTCACAGAAAAACTAAAAAAAAAAAGCATTCATTTTTCAAATGAGAGGCAATTTTCCTAGTGACTGTATTTTCATTCAGTTTAACAATGTCTGAGTGATTTAAATGTTCAGGTTTAGTCGGTCCTCTGATGTCCCTGCACAGCACAGAGTACTGCTGGTCAGTTTGATGCCTTTTTTCACTGTCTTCCCATCGACAGTGCAACTATTGTTGGCTATTTATAAAACCTAAAATAAAATCCATCACCTAATTCTGTGTTTCATACTTTTAAGAAACTTATTTTCATCTAATTACTATATTATTTCATTATTTGGTGGCACGCCATGATTTAGAAACATTCGCAATGGCTCAAATTTGACCTGAAGGACAACCGTAGGGTTGAAAAACTGCAGAGGGCTGCACTTATGGAGTTGGAGGGGGCGTTGGCGCTGCTTCAGACATTAAGTGTGACTGTGGAGGTCCGGTGCAAGTAATAGAGTTATGCATTTTAATGCATATCAGAAAGAAAGAAAGCACATTATCTGCACATTTGCAGACGATGTTGTATTCTATCGCAGCTTGTTTTCGGCCCAAAATTAAATGACATGTAAATAAGTGCAGCTTTCAACATTTGCTTCATGCTTAAGCTGAATGCACCTTAAGGTTTGAGGGTCTGAATATCCACTGAGGACAATGAACGTCCTTTAAATATAAACTATATTAAAGTGCATGTAACTTAGAGGGTGACCTGATTTACCTGGTGTTTTCACGTAAGCCTTGTGTATGCTGGATGTAATTGTGCAGACCTGACATGGATCAGTCCACTGTGTGTTTGGAGCAAATGGACAAAAACAGATCAAGGATTTTCTGCTTTATCTCGACACTAGGATTCTCCTACGCTACACCGCAATTTCATCTCCCAGACAGTCGGGAGTTCCCCGTCTGTTGAGAACATTGAGCAGCCTCAACGTCTCCTCATCCGTTCCCCAGCCGAAGATCTCCATCTCCTCGTCCTCCTCCTCGTCCTCCCCCTCGTCGCTGTCGTCCGTGTTCGACTCGTACTCCGAAGCGATACCCGACTCACGAAACCTGGCGAACTCCAGGCAGCCCACAGACCTGACCTCGCGGGGCGACGCTTCTCGGTCTTTTATCTCCGGCATGTTCGTCTTGAGCGGCGGGGGAGGCGAGGGGAGCCGAGGAGGCGGAGGCCCCGGGGGTCCCGGGAGGAAACGGAAACACTCCAGTTTGAGTAGACACTGGTCCCTACCTAGTGGGCTTCCCAGAGTCCCGTTGGTGGATGAAAAGGCGTTGCTGGTTACGTCGCTGTTGCCGAGCGCAGGCAGGTTGAGGGCGGACACCTCGGGTTTAGGCGTCGTGGGGTCGCAGATCACCGGAGGTATCGTGGAACGGAACGTGATCTCCAGCAAACTGTCCTGGGAGCCCACTGGAGAGAGGGGACGAGACAAAGAGGGGTGAGATAAACAGAAGGAAATCCAGTCAAAAGTTTGTTGATTTAAATTCATATTCACATGCACTGGAAGAAGACGGATGTATGTGATCCAGATATCTGTGACTTGTGGGGGGAAACAGAGGATCATAAATCCTAACAGAATGAATCGCCCCGTTACCAATAAATCAACGCGTTCTCGTACACAGAAAGACAAAAGGAAAAACAACATGTTTCAAAGCGTTTCATCACCAACACAGCTGCTCAGTGAAACCTGCTCGCAGCACAGACCTGGAGCTCAAACCTCAGACAGTCTTTCTTTTAAGCACAAATCCCCAAAATAAACAGCAACGCTAAATCAAAGTTTTTAATTGGCTCTTTCCTGCAGGACAGCAGCAGTCAGAAGACAAAACAACTGAGCGTTTTAGTAATAGATTGACGCATTTAAATGCTTTATCGACAAAACACAATTATTTTATATTCTACGGACAAGATTTGGGCACTGCAAGCTTTCTGGTTTCCATTTATAGTGAGATTAAGATTGAATAAACAAATGTAAGTATTGCTCGTCTGTGGAGAGCACCTGCAATGCAGAGATGCTGTGGTGGTTTTAAACTGTTTACTGAGTGTAAACTCTCAAAGCTGCAGGTGACAACTACCAACTCAAACTCCAGTCTCGTGTCTTAAGTTGCTAGTCTGATGGCCGGTTTATTTATATGATTTATTTATAACCTAATGACGCATGTCTTTGGACTGGAGGAGGAAGCCGAAGCACAGAGAGGAAAGAGAGTATGCACCGAACCCAGGCATAAATGGATTCCACTATACCACTGTACCTAAGGGGAACTGCTGTTTTTTTACAACCTGGACCTTTTTTCTGGCGTATATATGGCCTTTGGTGTCATTTTTAGTCCTTGTGAAGATATTTAGCTCCAGTAGAGCGCTGTGTACATCCATATAATGGGAGTGAATGGGGCACCGAAACGCAGGCTCTAAATAACACCACGAATCTGCCACGAAACTCCTTCATTTCACCAATATTTTGTGATGATACGCTAGTGCTATTCCCTGTCGAGTCGTCAACCTCAGAATCGGAAAAATATTCGGCCACGTTGCAAAAAAACTAGCAAATTACAGGTAAAAAATGAGGAATATCTTTTGCCCATAACTGACTAACTCCTGTGAATCCTCCGTGACTACAGCTGCTGTCCTTGATGAAGAGGCACCCTACTTTCCAGAAGTTTGAAGAGAAATGAACCTCTCTGTGGAGAACAGTTTGACCTGTGAGCAGGAAAAGGACACGTAACGATGGAGACAAGTGCGTCAAAGAGCTCTGTTCGTCCCAAAGCTCTGCCACTCGACAAAAGACATTCAAACAATTTGCCACCGCGCCTATTTCATCTCAACCCATTTTGAGCGTAAAGCTCTCTCGACCTTATTAAAAGGTCCAACGTAGATGGGTGACAATCAGAAAAAGATTCTCCCTCCTCTGAATTTCTGTAAAACACGATAAAGATAAAAGATTCTCGAGGGGTGACATTTTAGAGGGCGGGCCGGCTCGCGATTGTGCTGAGAAGACTGACAGACCAAAGAGTGGAAGAACGGGTTTGAAGACGTGTGAAGCTTCGGAGGAGAGAGGTGGGAGGGGACGGAAGGGGGACAAAAGAACAGCAACAGGACGTGTGCTGGTCCCAAAATGCAACTCCTGCAGAAGCTTCCATTAGATCTAACTCTAACCGGTGGTAAACTCACGCTGCCTGCTGCCATGTACTCTCTCATGCATTGTGCAGATTGATGTTTACTCTGTCGCGTGCAGGGATTTGAACCTCCTGGCTATTGTCCTCTTTATCATCCTGATTATTATTCTGCGAGACTTCTGAATCACGTAGTCCAATTATTGAAAAAAAAACACTTGGAAGACTTTGTCTGCATCGCCTGACCTTTACTTTTTCATATTTTATTGTTTGCCAAGTTTTAAATGAGAATCAAACAGCAATTTACGCTGCATCCTTTGAATTATCATGAAACATTTAAAAGTCTACGATAAACGACAAAAATGCTATTTTCCCAAAACGCCTGACGGTCTCTTTAATCACTTATGGGTCAATTAAATGTCAAAGCAGATCGCCTTAGCTAATAAGCTGTCTTTACATTATGCACATTTCCTGCTGACTGCCAGCAGAGGCTGGTGTAGGTCACAGTTTACAATCTTCACTTTGCATAAAAACCTCCGTCATGCCAAAAGTGCACCATATATGTCTATGCGTTTCTGTCCTGCTGCACATACTGCAGCTTCTCACAGAAAGTTTATTTATGTGTAAACTCCATCATACAGCTTGTGCGTGTGCACGAGCCTCTGAACGAATCCACTCACTGGAATTTGGTCCGCACATCTTGGTCTCCAGCTCCTGGATCTGTTTAACCAGCAGGGAGATGTGCTGCAGCAGGTCTTTGTTCTGCAGCAGCAGCTGGTGGACCCGAGCCTGGGCCTCCAGTCGGGCCGTGGCCTCGGCGCTCAGCTGGTCCTTCAAGAGGTGGACCTACATCGGAACGAGAGAGAGAGAGAGAGATGGGCAGGTAGAGGAGAAGAAAACAGGGAGGGAGAGAGAAACATGGTCAGCGGTGATTCATGTAAACCCTCCACCTCAATATAAATAAATAAGCTTAAACAGATAATTTGCTCATCAGCGAAAACTTCCAACTATTTCAGTAATGACAACAACGAAAATTGGAAAAACTGCCAAAGCACGGAAACAAAGTTTATTCCCAGTCTCTGCATGGCTCGACGTGACATGCAGCTATTCTGCAGCTAATAACACGACAACTCAAGGTCGTTGGTCGTCATAGTAACGCAGCAAGCTTTTCGAGATTTCAGCAAGAAAAATAATGACCGCCGGAGCAAGAGGCAGAAAGACGTGACGAGGAAGGAAATGCTGAGACACCTCTGGCTCCGGCGCAGTCTGGGACGACCGACTAATACGCAGGACTAATGGCTTCGTGGATTTGAGGTTAACTGCTTCCACACCGGGGCGGCACAGTGGCGAGGTGGTTAGCGCTGATGCCTCACAGCAAGAAGGTCACTGTTTCTGTGTGTAGTTTGCATGTTCTCCCTGTGTCTGCGTGGGTTCTCTCCGGGTACTCCGGCTTCCTCCCACCATCCAAAGACATGCTCGTTAGGTTAATTGGTGATTCTAAATTGCCCGTAGGTGTGCATGTGAGTGTGAATGTTGGCCCTGCGATGGACTGGCGACCTGTCCAGGGTGTACCCCTGCCTCTCGCCCGATGACAGCTGGGATAGGCTCCAGCAGACCCCCGTGACCCCTAACAGGACTAAACGGGTTTAGAAAATGACTGACTGACTGCTTCCACACCTCTTCTTGGGCGGAGTAAAACCAGCAGGTTTGCCTCTGTCTTGTGATTTCCGCCCAATTATGATAATTTCTGTTCATTGTTTTTTTTTTATTTATGAATTCTTCTGAGTGCTTCTAACTGAACTGCATCTTTCAAAGTACTTTCTTTATGTACTACAATACAGCACTTTCAAATTTTAAGGATTATATAATGTATAATACATAATATTTCTCTTCACACAGCGCAAAACGTGCAAGTAGAGCGCGTAGGTATTGTTTAGGACGTCATGTAGTTACTGATCTGGCTGACTCAGCTCAGCAGGTGGCAGTGATTGATCAGTCACGGCGTATTTTTGCCGAGCCGTAATTAATCAAAGCGGCCTGAGTGGTTTTCCACTGCGAGGCGAACAGATCAATCGGCGAGCAATCTGGTCGAGTCAAGCGTGTGGAGAAAAACTCGCTTCAAGCTGGAGAACAAAAGCGGCAGCGAGGCGTCTACTTCACGGCGAAGCGGTTTAATAAAGCATCCTGACCAGCTGACTAAATAATTTAATACACATATGTGGTTTGGACCATCAGTCAGCTGTCGAGCTCTCCTCGTGTGCAAAATCCTCAGAATGAGCCAAGTAAATCTGGAAAGAGTTTAAGTTTATATCGAGAACATTAATTCACTTTGGAATTCTTTTATCTTTAACTGTGTCCATGTCTTTGTGTCATTTAGCCCATGACAAATATATTCTTTAATAGAAACTTTGAGGTCAAGCAATGTGTTTCTGATCTGTGGAGCTGCATGTTTCTCATCCTGCCCATGGTTTTACAGTTAACTGTTATGCATAATGTTCCAATATCCTGATGATACTGTATATATTCATGCATTATGGCAGCCAGCTCACCTGTAAAGTGAAACATTACAATCACTGACATATTTTTCTGCCTCTGTGCTCGCGTTTATTCTTTCAACAGTAACTTTTTGAGAGCGGCGTATGCCCATTAAGCTGTTCTACATTTCATACTCTCCACGCTTTGTTATCTATGCATTAATACAAAGGCTGCTGCATATATGCTTTATGTAGATCCATGAACGTATCAGTGGACTTTTGCTTCCCTCTCTGTCTTCTTTAATATCCCATGTTCCTACATTTGTCTGTTTACATCCTACGTCACAACTACATCACGGCGGTTAGCTGGAGGCAAAAACCACAGATGCTACCGTTATCAAAATGTCATCTTGCTATGTTGCTCCTGTGGTTCGTTTTGCCTCCAGCTAAGCCCCGCCCACTATAACCTATCACCATTAGGTCTTTATAAGCTGGGTTCTGCTCAAGACATGTGACACTGAGATCTGGGAAGTAGTGGTGAGCCTTAATTTAATGTTAATTAAACACCCTGATATATGATCTCTCTACACGAGGTTACACGAAAAAAAACGAGACAAACCTTTTGTACTGTTGTAGCTGTGGTTTTATAATCTTTTATTACAGGACAAGCGATGCTCCAGCGGCAGCTCTGATCCTCATGTAACCTTAATGCCACAGTCTGCTGTGGTCTGCAAGATTAAAGCAGGGACTCTATTTCAATTTAAGACTGAAAGCCTGAAACTTCTTTTACACTTTGAATCATTTATATATATATATATTAAAAAAAGGGCAGGAAGACGCCATTCAGTCAGAGCGCGCACACACGCACGCTTTCTTTTGTAGCAGCAATGACTTTCTTTTACATCAAAGTACTTTCCAAATTAAATGTTAGTGGCCCCACGTCCCACCCTATGCAGCCGTCTCCCATCCTGAGCACATAACGCTTTCAACAGTTTCAAAGGAGGACTTCTCAAGGTTTAAAGTCACATGAATGGTTCGGCGGAGGCCCGGCGTGTCGAAGGAGATAAGTTATTAATGATTTTCTGACAGGAGAGGCGGTGTGGCTCTCAATAATTTGATTTAGCTTAACCGTGGAGTTTGAACAGGGTTCTGCAGAACTTCAAATGTCAGATATCTAACAGGCAAAGAGAGCGTCGGACACAATATGACTGATTTACGCTGCATGCACGGTGGCTAAGAGGTGCTCCTGTGCATTCTCCACTGGCTTCTTCTGTGTAAACTGACTTATGGTTTTGTTTTGTACATATAAATAGCTTCATCAATGGCAGAGTGCTCATGAGCATGTTCCCTTAATGACAGGAGCAGCAGTGTATTTTTCAGGGCAGTGAATCACGCCGAGGTGCAAGTCGCCGAAAACCGGTAATGACTCCCTGGTTTCTCATTTCAGCCTGATGTGGTAACGGTGAACTCGTTACCGTGGCAGCACTGAAGGATCTTGGCGCTTGACGTCAACGGCGACACGTATCAAAAGAGAGAGAGAGAGAGAGCGAGAGGGGAAATAAACTACAAAACACACCGTGATTGAGAATCGCAACAATACACCAAGGACACTTCAGCACAGTGAAACGGGCGCTACTGCGCTGCAGAGAAAGCCCTCGAGGAGGTGCCTGAGGATCACATTCACTGAGAAAGTCATCAAAACAAAGACGGCATCCATCACAAAGTCCAGTATTTCATGTCGTTTAGTGGTGTGCTTCTTTATTGTGCGTCACGTTTTACTGTACTTCACTTGTTCCATGTGTTTCGCCCCCAAGCTATTTGCAGGTAGATGAAGGTATTTGGTTGTGGACTCAGAGACTCAGACTCTCAAATTTTGCATATACACTCATCAGCCATAACATTAAGACCACTGACAGGAGAAGTGAATAACATCTAAACCATCTTGTGACAGTTCAGTGTTCTGCTGGGAAACTTCTGGACCTGGCATTCATTCATTGGTGTGGATGTTACTTAGACATGTAGCACCCACCTAGACCAGACCAGGCACCCCCACCCCATAGCAATGACACTCCTTGATGGCAGCAGCCATCCCCAGCAGGATGCAGCCACAAAAACACTTTAGGAAGAAGAACAGCACAAGGTGTTGACCTGGCCTCCACATTCACTAGATCCCAAACTGATCAAGTATCTGTGGGATGATCCACAGAGGCCCCTCCACCTCAAACATCGTGTTGCCAGACACCACAGGACACCCTCAGAAGGCCCATGTCCATTCTCTGATGAGTCACCACAAGGAAAATATTACGTAGGTGGTCATAATGTTATGTCTGATTGGTGTACATCTAAACCCATATGCAGTTTTGGGCTGAATATGAAGAATGGAGTGTTTTATGGAAAATTAGATTCTCTTCTTCTGTTTCTAAAACTAAAAGCCACCCATCCACAGCCGTGCTCATTTTTATGCTACTTCTCTGTCCCTCCGTTTCGTCTTCCTCCCACTTTTCTGTCACAGGCCGACGACTATTTTTCCTCCGATGACATTTTATCACTCCGTCCACACTTTAATGAGGAGCCAGTGGGGCGGAGAGACACAAAATGGAATCAAAACTCCCTCCCTCCCTGCTCTCCTCCTCTTCCTCCTCTTCTTCTTCTTCTCCTCCTTCTGCCACATACTCTCTCCAGACAGAAAGACGAGTGTGGAGGAACACAGCCATATGCTTCCATTATCCCCCCACTTGACAACAAATAGAGCTGGTTCCACAGTCGACCTGTGCAGACCTCATTTGTAAAGACTGACACCCTGATGATGACTTTGGTGGTGTAATTTAAAGCAGACGGGGCCCAATCTTGAGCCGGGGAAGCGAGGAGCTCGACTCCGGCGTACGCTGACAACTCTAATAGCACGTTGGCCGCTCCTCTGTGGTTTAAACCGAGGCCTTGAGGGCTAGTGTCTCATTTGTACCGATGCTGTCCGTGTTAAATGTCTCAACGAGCTGCAGCCGGATAATTGTCATGCAGAAACTGTAGCGGACAAATACGATAAGCAAAAATAAAACTTTTAAAAGTCAGACCTGAGATTTATCATGGGGATATCTGATGAAGAGGAGCGCAGTGACTCATTCTGAAGGTTAAATACGGGTTTAGTCGGCAAGGTCTGGTGCAACAGATAAAATATGAAAAGAAAAAAAATGAGAAGATGAAAGATAATCATTTTTTTTTCTTATTACAGCTCTATGATTATTTATTTTTGTCCATTTATTTGTATGGATTTTCTTCAATTTGATTTCCAATGTCGTTCCTGAAGTGGAACTACACTTAAACCTCCGGTTATTGTGATATCTACTGGTGCTTTACCTTGGTAAGCAGGTTGTCCTTTTGCAGTCTGTCAGAGACGTAAACTGATAATTACTGTTAGTTATATGGTAGTTTCTGTTGTTGTTGCTGGAATGAAAACTGCTGCTGAACTGAATCCTAGCTTCTATATATAAGATGCACAGGAACAACAGGGCACTGCAAGAACTCGGGTTCCAACACCATAGTGAGGTGAAATCTACCTGCTCTAACTTCCACTGCTCGATCACGATTCGGCGTATCTGGCACCCCTGATCCAGACAAACTTCCCCCGCATACAAATATTTCGTGGCAGAAAGTTGGTCTGGAGTCACTCCGTTGGGAACTGATTATGCTCCTGCAAACATCTTCCAGGTCAAACAAGTTATCTGAGCGAGTGCAGAGGTATTTTTTTCCTCTGCATCAGTCGCAATACGTTCCATAATTAAACCCAGATGGTGTGTTACCAGTTTAATCAATCAAAGGCTAAGACCCTTCACTCAGTTTTACCAGATGACTCAGAAATATCTACCCCTGAGTAAATTAAAACATTTTCTCGACTGAGAACAACCCTGAATGAAATCCTACCGAGGCAGGTCCTGTTGTCAAAACAATAAGGCAGGCCAACACGAGCTCCAAAACCGAAAGCTTTCCTGACAAATAATTGGAGCTGGTCTGCAGAATAACAGGGTAACACATGAATGAATCATTTTAGAACCACAATGTGGAAACAGCAGCCACCTGTTAGGGTCCATACGGTGAATAAGAAGAGACAGGAAAATTGAACAAATGACAATATTTAATAATGTGCAAATATCTGGCCAGGGTACAGCCTGTTAGTCCAGACACAGGGTTATACTGTAGTATATGCTACTAATGCTGTGGTATAGAAATGGAGGATTCAGTCATGGATGTGAGCTCTGGAAAGGTCGCACTACAAGCAATTATCATACGTCTAAATAAAGTGAATGTAGTATTTTAGTCGACTGTCTTATCTGAAAAGCAAAACACCAAAAATAATCCTTTATTTTAACATGTTGTACAACAATGAATGCTGTTTCCATTCAGATAAAAAAAGGGGAAAGCTGTCATTTAGCACGTGCTGTAGTATTACAGGTGTCCACATTATCTAATTCATTTTGTACCGATCGGCGACGACAGCGCCTCAGCAAAACAAAAACAACATCACTTTGCTCCTCTATAATCACTCAGATTTTTGACCTGGTCCACAGAGTGCTTATTTAGTTTAATGACAGAGCAGACACACGGTGGATGGAGAACTGGTTTAATTGTGATAAAAAATAAATAAATACGATATGCTACAAAAGACCTGCAGGATTTCAATAGATAGAGTTTGGCAAGCCAATCAAATTGTGGGTACATTTTTAATATTTTCCCATTAATCTTATAAAATTATTTCCAATAGTTTATCTTTTCATTTTATGTCTTAGGTATTTATGTATTTAGGTATTCTTAGTCCTTCTCTGACGACTACGGTAACATTACTGTTTTCACGTCCTCTGATTGGACGGTCAGAGTGTCACTCCAAGCTCATGTTCATCTGGTGTTAGTTGCACAAGCAAATTGTCCCCGTTAACGCTCTGATGGCTATTTTTTGATCCCACGATATCGGAAGGAGGAGAGGCTATCGATTTGGTTGCAGATCTTCTTAGTCTAAGTCATTTTCACGGCTGACTTTGAAGGAAAAGCTGGAAATTGTGAGGAAAGGCCGCCCAACCATGGAGCTAGCTAGCCTGACCCAGCTAGGGAAACTTTCAGGTCAGCAACTATGAGCGCTACCTGTGGTTGACAGGCTCAGAGGAGAAGTCTGAATAGTTTCTTAAGTTCTGGTGAGTAAAATGAATTATATTTACATCTGTTATGTATATTTTTTTTGCCATTTTATGGGTCGACATTGATGCTGCTGCTGGATTTGATGTATGTGGTGCTAAAGTGGCTGCAGTCACTAAGAGAAAAGTGTTCTAAATAAGTTTCTTGTTCTAGTAATGACATTCATCTCACTATATGAGATAACCATCTACGATGCAACATCCTGTTTTATTGCGCATCCGTATGATGTTGATTGTTTCTATAGCATTGGCGTCATAACGATCGCATTAAATAAGGTTGGTGGTCATCGAAGGCCTAGCTGGGCAATGCATGGCCCACCGTTGTGTTTTAGGCTAGTATGTAAATGAAAATCATTGAACATATATGCTAACAGTAGGTCACCATATGAGCGTTACACTGTAAATTCACAAAAAAGGACACAAGAACGGACCCAGACATCTAGACAGCAGCTGACTAAATCAGAAACGCGTTGTCACTATTCCCCTTCCAAACTTAAAGACAGAAGAACTAAAGCCTCTTTCTAAAAGTAGAACCCAGACAAAGGGCCAATTAAAAAGTGCGCCACTCATGTTTCGCCGCAGTGGTCCCTTGATAGTAAACCTGCTGCTACCCAGCGGCTCTCTTATCTGAGCGTCGCGAAATTGGAGGAGCTCCGAGCACCTGCGTCGACTCGTTAACGCTCTAATTAGGAGACGGCATCTCGCTGCCTTTGTGTTGCGTTCATTGTTCAGAACTGTCTCCAGGCAGAACGGCGCCCGAGGACAATTTTCATTTTCCAGATTCGGTCTCCCTTCCTTCCTCTGATTCTTCTTCTAAATGCAAACCATCTACATCTAACTTCAACATCACATACAGATATTAAGATTTCTCATGCGGCTGTTTTTTTTTTTTTTCTTTTTCTTGCTTTGTACTTAACACAGCAGGGATTCATTCACTCAGTGGCTGCTCATAAACACCTGGGCTGGGATGAACAAAGGCATGAGTCAAAGTTTGGAATAAAACTAAAAACAAAAAAAACAGTAACAATGACAAAGTTTGGATTTTATTTTTAGGCCCGAGACATATCTAAGGATAAATGCTTCCAAACCGTATAACTGGTCTCCACTTTGTTGGTTAGGAGCGACTGAATGAGGAAGAAGCTGCACATTTTTATATTCTTTTGGATTATCAATCTTAATTTCAGCACACCTGATCAGTTTTTTCCCTAAAGCAGATCACTGCAGCTGAAACCCAAGAATCTCATGTTGCTAAACGTTAAGCTAATTTTCCAAGATCAGTCAATATTGAAGACCCCAACCAACTGGTGGTTAGAATGAGTAGGGAAGCCATCAACTACCTACCAATGATTTAACCTCAGAGAGTTTCCAGTGCAGCCAGTTATTTGGGCCATGCACCACTCAAAGATCTATGCAAAACGACTAGGAACCCTAAGATCGGACAGGTAACACTCATGGTGTAAAACCACTCCAGAGGCTTTTACTTTGATACATATTTACTTTAAACATGGACTGTTAGCCGCAGGTAACCAAAGCTCCCTCAGATGAAACTGATCAATACTACTCGGACTGAAAACAAAATGCAGAAAGCGTCTGGTACCAAAATCTTGTCCCTTGGGAGCAGATTAAAATGTCAATTCAATATCAAAGTTGAAGACGGGGAACTAAACCTCCCCACAGATAAGTCAACATTTATGATCCTATTCACAACCATGTCTTAGAGGTTTAGTAAATCTGTATGTAGGTGCATTTATAAAAAGTTTGGAATGTAAAATATATACAAGGCCTCTGGGAATATGGATTGCAGCTGGTAGACATCCAGATTACAGATTACAGACTTCAGGGCCAAGACGGGCTGTTCCATGCACCAGTCAAAGATCTTTGCAGAATGACAGCAAACCCAACATGTGAGAATGGAGTTGGAGTTAAGAGACGGCCAACGCAAAGCAGTTTAATACCACTACAAAGGCTTTTTCTTTCTGTTAGTTTGCTGTTTTGTCTCCTACGCAGACTGTTGCATGCTGCAACCAAAGAAAATTCACCAAAACAGAAAAGCTTCCAGTGCCGAAATCTTGTCCCTTACATGCAGATTCTGCACATTCGTATGCAGACATCGGTGAAAACTGAAACCCAACTGGACTCATAGAATCAGGGAAGTCAGCATAAATCTGAAACACTGATCATCCGCTCTGAAAAACCACTACAGTAAAAGCAGCACTGACAGTAAGAAAATGAGAACATAAAACAATAACAGCCCTCTGGATTCCCTCCCAACCCTGCAAAAATGTCGACATTATAGAAACCGGAAGATAAGGTTTTTTTAATGACACCATTTCACTTTCAGACAAGACTGTCAAACAATGACTGTCCCATTGGTGTGGTAAGGGGATTAGGACTGTTGGTTGTGTGCCGTGACTCCACAGGGTTGGTTACCGAGGATGTACTCTTCACACAGGATTATCATCACAGCGCTGCCTGCCCACGCCAAGGACCCTTTGATGTGGAAGCGTTTGAAACCCCTCCAACACCGGTTCGTCTCCTTTGTGGAGGCAAAGGCTGACAGAGGAATGATCATTTTGCTGGTGCAATGGTTAGGAAAGCATTAGAAACGCACTTACACGCAAGATGACACGAGAGCGCTTGATGATGGGGAAAAAGACGAGGCAACGGTCGGAAAGAAATGCGTTCATCAAAAGTGGGAAGGAAGATGTAGGTGGTAGAGAAGGGAGTAACGAAAAGTAAACTAAGAAGCTAAAAAGATAAGAGGTCAAATTCTATTAAGCAGCTGCAGAGCACGGTTTAGTATCGAACCAGATAGCCGCCGCTGACGCACTCTCTCAATTTCAAGACTTCATTAAACATCTCCACTTCCTCTCATGGCTAAGTGAGCAGTGATTAGCACTGGCCAGCTCGCTAATTTACCTCCATTTACTGTGACCTCTGCTAAGGCTCGGCAGAGGGGTCCAACAACAAGAATATTTTTCCCAATACCCCCCCAGGGTTGGGAACAGAAAGTCACAGCGGCGCAGCGGAGCCACGGTGGAAGTAATCCCCTCTGAACCTCTTACGGTAATTTCTACCATAATAAGATGGGACAAAAAAACTCAGCCTTATTGTTTTTACACACAAGTTAGAAATACGGCTGTTGGAACGGAAATGGAGAGGGATTTTTTTCGTTATAATAAAGTCATTTTTGACAATATTTAGTCTAAAAAAAAGGTAGAAAACTGTGAACAATGCTTGGTTTCTTTGACAAATAGTTTAAAACAAAACAAGTATTCTAGTTAGTGGTAACTGTACTTGTATTCGTCCCGCAGTGTCAAGGTACGGGCGTCACAGTTTGGTGCACGTAGTCATACAGCAAATACATCTGAGTGAGTAGCCTATTAAATAAAGAAAAGTCCTCACTTCAATCCAGGTGGTGGTAATGAGCCTAAAAGCTGCCAGCAAATGTCATTAGCCTTCAAAAGAACAAAAACAGATGAAGAAGAAAAGTAGCCTGGGAACACTTTGGTTTCCCGGTGCAACGTAACGGCCATGGGACGCGAATGCTGGACCGAACAAAGGCTGTCTGCTGACAATGTTTCGCAGAGGTGCAATATGAGATTTTCAGTTTTAGTACAATTTTAAATATTTGTTTGACTTGTTTGACAATACAGTGTTTTTTAGTTACCAATGTTGCCAGTTGCTGCCTGATTACCTCAGTTTCCCTACAAGAAATATTCTTTTTCTTTTCCTCTGTGTGTGTTTTATGTTTTATTCTGTTTTTTACTTTTATAACAGGTGTTTTTTTTTCAGTCTGTTCAAAATAAATGAAAAAAGCTAGTCGTATACATGTGAGTTTCTGTTGCTTTTTTCCCGTTGTACCAAACCCATACTGAACCGTGACCCCCACACTGATGTATGTACTGAACCGTGACTTGTGTGTACTGTTACACCCCTGCGACCAGTGAAAATCTGAAATGGTGCAAACGTTTAAGGTCTAAAAGAAAATATATATAGATATGAAGTGGCTTCTTCTCTTCCATCTGCACAGCCAAACACATTAGAAGAAGCGGAGTCTGGTTCACTGAAGCTTTAAATCAATTTGTGATTGATGCAACTATTCTATAAAAAGGGTTTGGTACATGCAGAATGAAAAGCTCCAAACCAGATCCTAAAAAAAGTGAAAATTCAATGTTTAGCTATCACTTTTTTTTTCTTTTCTTTTTTTTAAAAAAAAAGCAGAAAGCGTATTTGATAAAATTGTGTTTCAGTACTTTGTGTCAAACAGCTTTTTGCCATTCGCGTATTGCCACTGACTGATGTTGCTGCATGAGTTCTTCCTGGCTTCAAGTCTTGTCACAGTTCAGTGTTGCAGTTGTTGTTGTTGTTGTTGTGTTACATATGACAACGCAACACATTCAAGTCTGACAACTGTGTACAATCTGCGGGGACCCGCTGTTCCTGACGCCAGGGTCGTAAACAAGACGCGTATCTGCCTCAAACATGACTAAGTAGGTTACTTTGTCATTCGGTGAAATGTTTTCAACAAATCCTTTCAGCAACCCTCCAAAGGAAAAAAATAAAACAGAACAAAAAACAACGCCGTCTTTTGATTTTCTGGAGTGAAACTCAGGCAAAGACACCAGGGACAGCCATTTTGTTTTGAGCAGTAAACTCGTTTTGAAGGTCTAAACAACAAAAAGTACACAAACACAAACTCTTTGTGTCTTCATTATGCATTACTATCTGATCAGTGTATAATTTACCAAGTACAGAGTTTCTTTGAGAATGAAGCCAGGATTGAAACATGGACTTTCTTTTTCTTGGCCCCAAACAGCCTAAAACACTTCCGCTCATTAGCTGATGGTTAATATTCATGAAGTTCAAGTCAGCACGCTGGTAAACTAGTTCATGTAAAAAAGAAAGAAAGAAACAGAACACTGCACGTCTCAGTGAGTGTTTGTGAGTACTGCCCTGACAACTTATTATTACTTTGCTTTGCCGTCAGTGTGTGGACTCTGATTTAACGTGATCTGAGATATTAAAAATCAAAAAGTCTAATTGGTGAAGATTTAAAACTGGCATCCAAAGTTGCCTTAAGTCAATACTTGTTTTTGTTTGTCAGTTTTGATTAACAGATTTAAGGAAATACTGAATAATGTCCAGTAAACACTTCCACAGTCGAGGGTAATATTTTGCTTGTTTTAACTTGAATAAAATCCAAGCAAATTCTAGAAGCAAGTGAACAGTGACATTGGGTCTTAGCCAAAATGCATGAGCTAATGGTCTATGGAATATGGTGGATATATGGTTGCACAAGTAGCAAGTAAATCTCTTTGTATATAACTGTACACCTGCTTCTAACAAATCTGCCATCCCTGTCGACATTTGACGTTCTGGCGCAGCGATTGCAATGAGTTTTTACACCAGCCCATAAAAGCCGTTTGCCAGAATGGAACATAGTTGTGCAGTCAGGTTCGTTTCTGTCAAAGGAACCATATTTCCATTTGCAGTAAATAATTTCTGGCGGCACGGCTTTGTTTTGGGACCTCAGTGCCCTTCCACGTTTCTACAGAGAACGCCTAAGGCAGGTAGAGCAGCGGCAGTGACCCCGAGGATACAGAGCGTTGTCGACATTTCTGCCGTTGACTGGGGCGGAAGCAGCATAAAAGGGAGGCTGGAGGTGAGGATGGGTTACAAAGCAGCTTGCAGGGCAAACAGTACAAGTAGGCAGGCTGAGGTATATCCAAAATAACGTTTGAGAAATAAACAGGTTTGGCTAAATGGTGAATGGTTTTCAAAAAGGAGAAGAGGGAATGGGCCAAATAGCCTCCCCCAACGACAGTCGTTAACAGACACTAACCCTAACCCTAGTCACGGAACTGATCCGGTTTTCCTTCCCAAATGACTGGTACTTTAACGACACACTATAGGCCATGTCTACAAGTCTAGCTGCCCTGGTTTCAGCTAATTTTTTGGGTTACTTAGATTATCCTCTCCATCCCGGGGCAAGACAAATGAAAAAGAACCAAGAAAGACTTCCAAAAAACATCCAAGAAAGCTTTCCAAGAAAGACTCTGAGTTGATTGATGCCATCGACAAGCATGGATCAGCATTGGGTGTAGCTTTTCCTTTTTAGAAGGACCCAAAGAGTCTGTGAAGGTTCTCAGTCATCCAGGTCATGGTATATCCAAAAAAGGTTCAACAAGGGCAACTGGACTTGTAGAGTTTCTTTGTGAAGACGTTTCACCACTCAACCGAGTAGCTTCTTCAGTTCTCTGGGACTGGTGGGAAGTCTGAGGCTAAACAGGAACTCCTCCTGAAACTGTTAATGACCAGAAACCAGTGCAGCTAATTTCTGTCTGTTTGTGTAGTTACTCTCACAGCCAAAAGGGGGAGACAAAAGCAAACAGTGTAGATTCAGACTTCTAATATTGTTTCAACCATTGGACGTTTGGTCCATCCAGCAGTTCAGAAGATCTTCAGCCTTCAGCTTTATCCTGCGCCCCCTTAAGGTTTCCAAGCCCAACGTTTAGAACCACAGACTTGGATATTATTTTTCTGTCTGCTTATTGATAATTCTACTAATAAATCAGACGCTATCACGGCAGAGTTACACCACAGAGGAAAAATACGCACAGACAAAGAAACTAACTTGAAGCGAGTGGAAACCAATTTAAATGCAACGTGGAAGCGAGCCGTTACAGCAGCTCAGCCTAGTTAAGACCACTGGGGAAACCCTGCTAAATGGCGAAGGAAGCCAAGGTCAGAGACAACCTCCTCAGAATAGAACATTTAAAGACGCTTCAGCGCAAGATAAAACACTTCCTTTCATGTGCCAAAGCTTGTTTTGACTAATTAAAAAAAAAAAAAAGGGTTGACACCAGTGTTTCTGCTGGTGGGCAGTGACCTCTGGCTTCATCAGCGCATAATTAACAGCCTTTATGTACGGGCACGCTCCCTCTCAGTGTGTGAGCAGTCAGCTGTGGCAGCAGTCTGTCCAGCATCGTTCAGGCTAAGACGTGGGGACGGTTAAGAAGTTCAGTGTGAACTGGGGCTTTAATCAGGACCCCCGGATCCTTCCTCTGGAAGCCGTGAGGCCTCAGTATTTAACCGTCTCAGACACTTTTGGGTCAGGAGTATGTGTCGAGTAGAAGTTTCCAGTCTCGAGGCCTTTTTCTATCCGACTGCCAAACTTTATATATATGTGTGTGTGTGTGTTGGTCCAGCTCATAAGTCTCAGACCATAGCTGTCACTGTCTCCCACTGCAGCCACTCAGACTGCATGAGTGATGTCTGGTGCTGGGTGCACCTGCTACTTTCTCTTTTCAAACCCATATTTTACTGCAGGTATGTGGGCAATAACACCCGCATGCACGTACACTGTGCAGGGCTGCAACAAAGCATTAATCTATTTTTTCCTCAGTATTCAATCCTTTGGTTCACTACTCAATATTTAACAGAACTGCACCCAATAAACCTTTATTCAAATGTTCCATATGCGGATAATATTATTTTGTTTCCTCATTTTAAACAAGATTTATTCATAATCTTATATCACGCTCGCTTTGATACAGGAACAGGATACTAAAATTAGAAGGAGCATGTTCTGTGCAACACCTGCTCTGAGCACAAAGCCCTGCTGAATAAAGTAATACACTTTATTTGTCTCTTATATACTGCAGGTATGTATTTTGCGCTGCAGGGGAAAATTGGTGCCGGGGGAACCAAAAAAATAAAACAACAAAACACAAAGACTGTGTATCTATACATCAGTGAGGATGAATTCAATATCTGCTCTGCAAACATAATTGCTTTTGTTTGTATCATGAATGACTCCCCAGCTTGTCAAGCTCTGCCTCCAGCTACAGACGAACACAATGAACTTTAGAAAAGAAAAGCAAAAAGATCACGCATGAGAGAGCCAAGCCAAGGTCCGTGCCGCTGTCATTGTTCTTGTGACACTAAATTAAACTGGGTAATTACGGAACCGAAGAATGTGAAGGCACTGCAGCGGTTCCCAAGGCAACATACGATAAAGTTAAGGTTGAAGTGCCACTCAGAACAGTATGTGGAGGTAGATCTGAAGTGTACTTAAAAATAAAATATGATGAAAGCATAAGTTTATGGTATTGTGTAGTGTTGTGGTTTGATATATATACACTATATTACCAAAAGTATTCGCTCACCTGCCTTTACTCATTCTATGAAATGAAGTGCCATCCCATTCCTAACTCATAGAATTCAATATGATGTCGGTCCACCTTTTGCAGCTATTACAGCTTCAACTCTTCTGGGAAGACTGTCCACAAGGTTGAGGAGAGTGTTTATAGGAATTTTTGACCATTCTTCCAAAAGCGCATTGGTGAGGTCACACACTGATGTGTCGAGAAGGCCTGGCTCTCAGTCTCCGCTCTAATTCATCCCAAAGGTGTTCTATCGGGTTCAGGTCAGGACTCTGTGCAGGCCAGTCAAGTTCATCCACACCAGACTCTGTCATCCACGTCTTTATGGACCTTGCTTTGTGCACTGGTGCACAGTCATGTTGGAAGAGGAAGGGGCCCGCTCCAAACTGTTCCCACAAGGTTGGGAGCATGGAATTGTCCAAAATGTTTTGGTATCCTGAAGCATTCAATGTTCCTTTCACTGGAACTAAGGGGCCAAGCCCAGCTCCTGAAAAACAACCCCATACCATAATTCCTCCTCCACCAAATTTCACAGTTGGCACAATGCAATCTGAAATGTACCGTTCTCCTGGCAACCTCCAAACCCAGACTCGTCCATCAGATTGCCAGATGGAAAAGCGTGATTCATCACTCCAGAGAACGCGTCTCCACTGCTCTAGAGGCCAGTGGCGGCGTGCTTTACACCATTGCATCCGACGCCTTGCATTGCACTTGGTGATGTGTGGCTTGGCTGCAGCTGCTCGGCCATGGAAACCCATTCCATGAAGCTCTCTGCGTACTGTACTTGGGCTAATCTGAAGGTCACATGAAGTTTGTAGCTCTGTAGCAATTGACTGTGCAGAAAGTCGGCGACCTCTTTGCACTATGCGCTTCAGCATCCGCTGACCCCTCTCCGTCACTTTACATGGCCTACCACTTCGTGGCTGAGTTGCTGTTGTTCCCAAACGCTTCCATTTTGTTATAATAGAGCTGACAGTTGACTGTGGAATATTTAGGAGCGAGGAAATTTCACGACTGGATTTGTTGCACAAGTGGCATCCTATGACAGTTCCACGCTGGAATTCACTGAGCTCCTGAGAGCGGCCCATTCTTTCACAAATGTCTTGTTTCACAGTCTGCATGCCTGAGTGCTTGAATTTATACACCTGGGGCCAGGCCAAGTGATTAGAACACCTGATTCTGATCATTTGAATGGGTGAGCGAATACTTTTGGTAATATAGTGTATCTAATAAACTCAAAATAGCAGACATTTCAGGTACTACGGAGTAATAGTTTTCACATTGATGACAGTTTCCCAGCATCACCTCTAAGTGTCAAAGCCAAAGGATCCACATCTGTAGAATCCTACCTACGCCAGCCCCATCGTTGGCGCGTACAAAGTTCTCGGACATTTCACTCTTGATACATCTGAACTTTTACGTGAGCGAGTACGTAAGTAACGTTTTTGTACGTACGCAACGTTCGTACATGAGGACCCTCGCCTTTTTGGGTGTGTAAACGCACCTGTGCCACAGCCACTTGTGTCTGCTGCTGCTGCTGCTGGAGCTGCTGCTGGAGCAGTTGGATCTGGTGGTGGACAGACAAGGGGGCACCGGGCGGCAGCGTGCCCGACGCTGGGAGCAGCATCCTGGGGCTGGACAACAGCAGAGAAGCCTCCTCTGAAGCCTGGAGCTGGGGAGAAAGAGAAAAGATGAGGTCAGCATCAAAAACACCAAGTTATTATAAAGTAAAATTAGTCAAAACTAGTTTGTTTTCAAAAGTTGCAACTGAGAATGCAACCACACAGAAAAGAAAAAAAACACGAGTGAATAAATAAGTGTAATGAGGACAAGCAATAGCATCGATAAAACGCCTTAGAGAAGTGATCATCAAAACAAGACTGTGAATTTGAAATGTGGAGTTGCTGATTAGTTGCACCAGTGTGGAATGAGCGCTGATGACTGAGAGAATGCAGATCAGTGGCCCTGAAATGCACCACTCCAGCGATAATGAGCTTTGGGACTCAGCCCCTCTTCATCTAACGGCACAAAGAATCCTAATTGTTTGAATGCTTCGGTAACCTGTCACACACCGTGGCCTCGCCATCATTCATTCATTCATTCTCCGTCGCTGGATTTTGTTTTGAAGATATTTTGTCTTAACTGCACTCCGCCTTGAATAAAGCATCGCTGGGAGTGGAGGGTAAAGAGATGATTTAAGAGAACCAGAGAGAAGTGAAGAGGAGCTCGTTTAATGCCTTCCAGCATCAGATCCCCGTCCGTTAAACACAGGGGTGGTCCTTGTCTTTGTTTTGCTTACCACCACTGATGGACGAATCTGTCCATGAGCTCAATCTCAAGAGAAACTGGGTCATGCAGCAAGAAAACGACCCCAGGAACACAAGAATAAATGTTTAGGAACAGCCTAAGATCAAACTTCCGACCTTAATCCAATAGAAATGTTGTAAAAGGACCTAAAGCAAGACGTTCATGAGAGGAAACCCACCAACATCTCAGAACTGAAGCGGTTCTGTTCTGAGGGTTTAAATTCCTCCAAGCTGCTGTAGGCGACTAGTCTGCAGTTACCGAAAAGCTTTAGCTGCTACTGCTACACTGAAAACAAGGGATCACTTCCTTATGCAACAACCAGTTTTGCACGAATGATCATTTTCTTAAATAAATAAATGCACCAGACTGATCAGCAGCTACTGGAAACACTGGCTGCTAGTGTTGGGAACATTACTTTAAAAAAGTAATTAGTTATAGTGACTCACTACTTGTTCCAAAAAGTAACAGAGTTAGTAAGTGAACTACTCTACAATAAAAGTAACTCGCTACCAGGGAAAGCAACTATTTGCATCACTGTTAAAAACATATATATGCTATATGTCAAAGAATTTGGATTTTTTTGAGCAGTTTTCAGTTGAAACGAGTAGAACAGACAGGTGTTTTTACATAACTTTCTATATTTATATATATTATGATATTTATATTTCTATAGGGTTTCGACGGCGAGCTATCATCGGTGGAGGTATCGGTGTTTTTGGCCCCTAGCTTTGTAGATGCGTGTGTTGTTGTGAGATGCTTCATTAAATTAGAGATGCTTACAATGGATGTCGACAGTCTTGGCTCCTGGACATAATGTCCACATTTACATGCACCTTCTTGCCTTTGACCACAATGAATTTGAAGCAGTGCTTACAGTATATCTCCACCTTGAAAATGGAAACTTTTCATGGGATTGCTCCTGACTTGCTATCTCTGCTGCTTCATTGACTCTCTGTTTAGCTCAGTGGTTCCCAAACTTTTTCCTCTGTCCTCCGTCCTCCGTCCCGTTCACTCCCGTTGATTATTTGCTCGATCCCGTTCCGTTCGATCACGTTACCAACAGTGAAACTGACTCCTGTACAGCGGGACTCCCGCGGGAATAAAGTGACTCACGGGAGTCCCGTAAAATTGTGACCCTCTAAATCAATCAATGCATAGTATTTAACGTCCAGTAACGTTAACGGTGTTGTAACGACGGGAAAAGTAATTCGTTAGATTACCCCATTACTGAAAAAATAACGTCGTTACCTAACGCCGTTGTTTTAAACGGCGTTATTCCAAACACTGTTGGCCGCTTTAGGCGACTGATCAGCAGTTACCAGAAAACAGAAGTGGATCACACCAGATACGGAAAACAAGCAACTCACAGTTATGTACGAATGATCCATTTTCTTGAATAAATAATTGCACCAGACTGATCAGCAGTTACCGGAAACATTTAGCTGCCGTGATCGCTGCACTCTTTCATTTCTTTGAATGTGTTCTCTCTATGAACTTGAGCAATGTTTTATGCAGAAATGTAGACAATTATGAGGGATTCAAAATCGTTCAAGCAGCACCGTATATTTAAAACATTTTCTGCTTCAAAAATGGACGGTCACATTTTATTCTCAAGTGTTCAGTGAATGGAATAAAGTGCAGGCACTTGAGCTTGAATGCACAGTGGCTCCGGTTTCCCCATCCTTATTCTTCCCATTGGAGTGTTGCAAGGTGAAAAGCTGGTATAGAGAACAAAAAAAAAAGCACTCAGCCCAGCACGGAGACCTTGGGAGTATAGCATGAATCTCCAATACCCTGTTATGCCCCAAAGCCATGTAGAAAACGACTGACACAGGTGGAGAGGTCGTGTTGAGTCTCACAGGTAAGGCTTAAAAGACAAGTCCACGCACACATTTACGTCACGGATTATTATATCCAGATAAAATACTGAATAAAGCTGCTGCTTGTTTCAAACACTGCAATGATTTTCTCTTCATATAAAAATAGTTTTGATTGCATTACAATACTTTTTCAAGGGCACAATCAGTTAATCTGTTTGCCATGACACATATTTTTATCCCCTAGTCCTTTTGGCTTTTGTCATGTCTCCTCTACCGTTTGAATACAGGTGGACCGCTGCCAGGTCCAAGCGCTTACTGCAGCTTGCGGACTGAATCCAAGCAATGTCACATCACTAACAGGGGAATGCAAAGTGCCTCAAAGTGACTGGAGCTGCAACGCCGGGCGGGGTTCGCCAAACAAGTCGACACCTGATTAAATTGAACCCGAACCCGCCCAAGTGAATGTACGCCAGAACATTTCACCATCTGTCTCGCCTTAAGTGCCATCCGGTGACACGTAGACAATGAGTGGAGCGCGGGCTTACGAGTGCCAGCATGAGCGGGACACAAGACTGATGGCCTGTCTGACATGTGTCTTTTAGGTTAACGAGGGGAAATTAACAAAGAGGACAAGCAGTTTTTATGGCATCATATAATGAACCAGCAAGTCTCCTGAAGATGTGACTTAAAGACGTAAAATATTTGTGACAATGACGAGACACTGACGAGCTAAACTATCTTTTCTGTTGATGAGATGAGACGTGACTAAAATGTTACGGGGAGTTTGCCAATCTGAGCCGAGGCAGTTGATTGTTGTGGCTATTTATGCAGCCTCCATAATGTTAAGTAAACTAACTATGAAGTCAAATAACTCTCATCTAAGCACTTTTCAAGTGGCTGTTTTGCGGTACATGATATTACTACATTCTGACTTTTTACTGACACATATTTAAGCCATGTACAATAGAGTGTATCACTAAAATGGTCCGTAAATGTAGCTTCTGGAATCAATCATTCTTGTGTATGCTACCCCTTTTTTGGTTATGCTGCTGTCTGTGATGCATGATCCACCATCCAAGATTATAAATTCGGAAGCACAGCACAGCAGGCTGATATCTTGGTCTAAAGTGAGACAAATTATGAATTACTTGCCAAAGACGATGTATAAAAATGGCCGCCAGTCGTTGTTGGTTGCAATTTCACCATTTAATTAAAAGCGGACAACAACACAATGACTTCTTGACTAAAAGACTAAAATGGGACTAAGATTGATAAATTACCACCGGTGGGGACCTAATACAGTCACATTATAGGGTTGTGTGTTACTTATGGGGATAACAAAGTAATACCAATAAAGTAAACCACTGCATTTTAAGGCCCGGACACACCAAAATGACAATCAAGAACTAGTGGCATATTTTTTTTAGACTGGGTGAGAGGGAATAATGGGAAAGCAAAAGAGCTTCAGCTAGCTAGAGTGCTAGCATGAGCTTCATACAGAGCAGACCTCTGCTGAATCATGCTGATCAGTTGGGCTGCATTTTTAATTCCAGATGTCAAATTATTCCGTCATTGGAGCATTCAGGGGAGAAGAAGATTGAAAACGAGAGCCTTCCGTGTGCACCCTCTGAACTTTGGTCATTTGCTTGGTTTAGTCGCTTAATGCTTCTCTTCTCTTGCACTGGTTGGCTAAACTGAACCGCCAATCAGACTGACTCATTTCACTGGCAATTTAACATGCTGACGTGGCTACAAAGGCGCCAAAGTGGGCGTATGACTGCTGCCAACGGCGCGGGACACAATGCCAAGGACTAGGGTCATAGACGCTCACGGACTTAAGTCTTCTGAGCTTCAGGCACCTTAAAACCCCAACTCAAGACCGGTCATTAAGAAATGAAACAGCTTCCTGGACAAGTGGCAAAAGTCCAGGTGTCTTTGTTTCAGCTTTGCTTTTTTTGAATGTAGCATGGGCCGGGTAGCTGAGAACCACAGACGGCAACAGCTGATTGGCGTCTTGGCGTTGAGGCTATGGGTTCAAGTTTTAATCTGCAGGAAATTAAGGCTAGAGTAAATCTACAGGAAATTATTTTAAGTTTTTGTAATGTACTGACATAACCGACAGAAAGAAAAAGAGAGAATTTGTCTTTTCTCCTAAAGTTCTCCTTTAAAACCACTTTAAAACGCTGCCTTTATTTCACCGGTGTAACTCTGAGAGGATGTTAAACAGGACCGTGAGAAACTGTGAGTGTAGTCAGGCGAACAGCGAAGCTCCAGCAACTGGAAGAGCGAACGCGATGATTCACCGATGAAAGCAACAGAGAGGGAAAATGATGACATGTTTGGCTTTCAAGCACCGTGGACAGAGGGAACTATTCCCAATTATAGAGAAACAGAACGAGAAGACAGACATAAACAGGCTGTCGGCCGCTGCAGAGGAAGACATAACACAGATGGAAAAGAAATCCCACTTCAAATGTACATCTGCACAGTCATCTCAAAGAACAACATCCATTCCTATCACTTATAACAATGATAGTTTAACCTACAAGCTCTTTATAGAGGGCTTATATTTGCGGTGGCACCACCGTCGACTTCCGCAGAATGTTCTAGGTAGGACTTCAATCGTCTGGTGTGATGGTTTGAAGAAGCACAGCAGCAGCTTTAAGCTTTCTTCGCTCTGGTTAGGTCACACAGCTCTTATCAAGCTCCCTATACAACACTGCAAGCGAAAAGACAAATATATTCTACATAACAACGACCAAAGAACAGACAGTTTGCTTTTCAGAGATAAAAACTAATCAAAGTAAAAGAGATAATTGGAGCGATGGTTTAAAAGGATATCGAGACTTTATCTCTGTGATCTTGTGCTGGAAAAGTTTTGCCCCCTGTTGGTCATAAAGAACGTCACGCCGCTTTAAAAAACACTTTCAAACAAGCTTCCAAAGTACACAAAAAAGGCAAAGAAACAGCAGGAACAAATCTCCTTCTGGGCCAAACACTGCCTTTTTTGCTTTTTAAACTGAAACATGTCACCTTATTTTGACCTGTAATTACAGCATCCCTTCAAGCCAGCTTCTAGAACTCCAAAAAATGCCACGGCATTGTGGGCCCGAACAGCTACGAAGATTATTCAGAAATTGAACGACGCCTGGAGTGCATCCTATGAAAAAATAAAAATAAATAAACGGCTGACTGAGCTACAGGAAGGGAGGCGGCATTTAAAAAACTGTCATAAAGGAAGTTAAAAAGAGCAAGGGCAACAAAGGTGATGAGGATGACGTCATCCAAGAAGCATCATATCTTTGGAGGGGGTGCAGTCTGTTCCTGCCCGACCCTGGGCAAGAGCTGTGGTACACCCTGGACAGGTCGCCAGTCTATGACCGGACTAACAAAGGAAGATAAACCTCCTTAGTTAGCTCACATCCACATGTCTGGTTTTGGACTGTGGGAGGAAGCTTGGGATTAATCCCACACAGGAACAGGGAGAACATGCAAACTTTGCACAGAAAGGCCCTAGTTACAGTTTGATCCCACACCCGTCTTGACGTGAGGTGAAAGCACTAACCACTGGACCTAAACCAATCAGGCATAACTATATGACCACCTTCCTAATATTGTGCAAGTCGTTCTTTCTTGTGACTCCAAAATAGTCGTGACTCATCAGAGAATGGACATGGGGCCTCTGAGGGTGTCCTGTGGTGTCTGGCAAGAGGATGCCGTTGGTGGGTGGCCTCTGTGGATCATCCCACAGATACTTGATCAGTTTGGGATCTAGTGAATGTGGAGGCCAGGTCAACACCTTGTGCTGTTCTTCTTCCTAAAGTGTTTTTGTGTCTGCATCCTGCTGGGGATGGCTGCTGCCATCAAGGAGTGTCATTGCTATGGGGTGGGGGTGCCTGGTCTGGTCTAGGTGGGTGCTACATGTCTAAGTAACATCCACACCAATGAATGAAGCCAGGTCCAGAAGTTTCCCTCACACTGAATCGTCACAAGATGATTAATGTTATTCATTTCTCCTGGTCATAATGTTGTGGCTGATCGGTGCAAAACGTCAACAATTCAAATTGTGACAAGACGCTTTACAAAACCCGGCCTGAAAGCCCCAGAGTGAGCAAACACTTTGTTTTAACAGGAAGAAACCTTAAGCAGAACCTTAAGCACACACCTTAAGCACAGTGGCCAACAAGATGGCGCCGCGGACGGACGCCTCGGTACTGTGCTCTCTAGTACTTGTTAGTGTTTTACTTTTTCGCGTAGTTTTCTGCAATCCCTCTGCTATTAAAATTAGCAGAGAGAAACTCTTGGAAATAGGACTATCCAGTGCCGGACTTTTTTCACCGGTTTTCACCCAGCCAGACTGTTTCTTGGAGATTCTGGTTGGAGGAGCAGCAGCGCTCTGTGGATTTAGACGGAGACGCCGGCGTGGGAAACGAGCTGGAGCGCTCGTCAAGCTGCGGCAGCGGGGATTACGCACCGCTCTCCCGTCCATACACCTGGGGAACGTCCGCTCTCTGGCCAACAAAATGGATGAATTGCTCCTTCTCCTAACCAAGAACTCAGACTTTTGCCGTTCAGCCGCCCTGTGCTTCACTGAAACCTGGCTCAGCGAACACATCCCGGACAGCGCACTACGGCTGCCGGGCTTCCAGCTGTTCCGTGCGGACCGCTGCGCGGAACTGTCTGGGAAGTCAAAGGGTGGAGGAACGTGCTTCTACATTAACGAAGGTTGGTGTACAGATGTCACAGTGTTAAAGAAGTCTTGCAGCCCTCACTTGGAATCTCTCTTCATAAATTGTAGACCATTTTATTCACCGCGGGAGTTCGCCTCGTTTGTGCTGGTCGGTGTGTACATTCCACCGCAGGCGTGCGTAACGGAAGCGTTACACCACCTCGCCGAGCAGATTACAGACGTGGAGAAAACACACCCGGACTCTCTGCTAATCATTCTCGGGGATTTTAACAGAGCAAATCTCAAACTTGAAATGCCAAAATATAGACAGCACGTGACGTGTCCCACCAGGGACATGAACACTTTGGACCACTGCTACACCACAATAAAGGACGCATATCGCTCTGTCCCCCGTGCTGCTTTGGGACTTTCTGACCACTGCCTGGTCCACCTCATCCCATCCTACAGGCAAAAGCTGAAATCTGCTAAGCCTGCAGTGAAAACTGTGAAGAGATGGACCGCCGAGTCAAAGATGCAGTTACAGGCCTGCTTTGACTGCACTGATTGGAGCGTCTTTGAAGCAGCAGCCTCAGACCTGGATGAACTAACTGACACTGTGACATCCTACATCGGTTTTTGTGAGGACATGTGCGTGCAGACCAAAACCTTCTGCACATTCAACAACAACAAACCATGGTTCACTGCAGAACTGAGACGACTACGCCAGGACAAGGAGGAGGCCTACAGGAGTGGGGATCGGGACCTGTACAAGCAGGCCAGGAACAAGCTGACAAAGGAGATCAAGGCAGCAAAGAGGATCTACACCGAAAAGCTGAAGGACCGCTTTTCTGCCAACGACACCTCTACAGTTTGGAAAAGCCTGCAGACCATCACCAACTACAGGAGACCATCCCCCCACCCTGTGGGGAGCCCCCGCCTGGCAGAGGACCTCAGTGACTTTTACTCCAGGTTTGAAAGGACTTTCACACCTTTCACTTCCCCCACCATCTCCATCACAAAAGGTCTAGCAACACCACAAACCACACCCAACCCCCTGCCTGCGCTGAGGATCTGCGAACAGGATGTGCGTCAGCTCTTTCAGAGACAGAGGATTAGGAAGGCCCCGGGACCCGATGGAGTGTCTCCGTCCTGCCTGAAAGTCTGTGCTGACCAGCTGGCTCCCATCTTCACTCAGATCTTCAACAACTCGCTGGAGCTGTGCGAGGTCCCCTCCTGCCTCAAACGCTCCACCATCATCCCGGTTCCCAAGAAGTCCCCTGTCACAGGATTAAACGACTACAGACCAGTCGCCCTGACATCTGTAGTCATGAAATCCTTTGAACGACTGGTGCTGGCCCATCTGAAGGACATCACGGATCCCCTGCTAGACCCCCTGCAGTTTGCCTACAGAGCAAACCGGTCAGTGGATGATGCAATCAACATGGCTCTCCACTACATCCTGGACCACCTAGATTCTGCAGGGACCTACGCACGGGTCCTATTTGTGGACTTCAGCTCGGCGTTCAACACCATCGTCCCGGAGCTCCTCCACCATAAACTGTCCCAGCTCACCGTGCCCCCCTCCACCTGTCAGTGGATTACCAGTTTCCTGACTGACAGGAGGCAGCAGGTGAAACTGGGAAACTTCACTTCCAGTACCCGGTCCCTCAGCACTGGCGCCCCCCAAGGATGTGTTCTCTCCCCACTGCTCTTCTCCCTTTACACCACTGACTGCACCTCAAGGGACCCTTCTGTGAAACTCCTGAAGTTTGCAGACGACACCACCGTCATTGGACTCGTCCGGGATGGAGACGAGTCTGCTTACAGAAGGGAAGTGGAACAGCTAGTCCTCTGGTGTAGTCAGAACCACCTGGAGCTAAACCCGCTCAAAACTGTGGAGATGACAGTGGACTTCAGGAAGAGACCCCCATCACCCTCTCCTCTCACAATCCTCAACAGGACAGTCCCAACAGTGGAGTCTTTCAGGTTCCTAGGGTCCACAATTTCACGGGACCTGAAGTGGACCGCCCACATTGACTCTGTGAGGAAGACGGCCCAGCAGAGGCTGTACTTTCTGCGCCAGCTCAGAAAGTTCAACCTGCCTCAGGAGCTGCTGATCATCTTCTACACCGCAATAATCCAGTCTGTCCTGACCACGTCCATCACTGTCTGGTTTGGATCCTCCACCAGGCAGGACAGGGACAGACTGCAGAGAACAGTCAGGTCTGCAGAGAGGATCATTGGTACCAATCTTCCCTCCATCCAGGACCTGTACCAGTCCCGGGTCAGGAAGCGGGCCAGGAAAATCTCCACAGACCCCTCACACCCTGGTCACAAACTGTTTAGACTCCTCCCCTCAGGCCGGCGCTACAGAGCACTGTACGCCAAAACCACCCGGCACAAGGACAGTTTCTTTCCCCGGGCTGTGGCTCTGATGAACTCTGAGCAGTCACAGAGTGCAAGCCCACCCACATGAACAATAGATGAACATGAACAATGACTCTGCCTTGTAAATATTCACTGTACAATAACCCCCGGTGTATATATTATCCTATAGTTAATATGTACAGATTGAGATTTAGATTTATTTTATTTTATTGTGTTTTTATTCTTATTACTGTACTAGAGAGTAAAGTTACCGGAGTCAAATTCCTTGTATGTGCACATACTTGGCGATTAAAGGTGATTCTGATTCTGATTCTGATTCTGATGTTGCACCCATGTGCTTGAGGCCGGCCAGGTAGAAACAGGAGAGATCTGACTACAGCGTACACGTGGAATGTAAACGTGATTCAAGCTTGTGTACAAATTAATCACTGATGATGCTACATGAGAGGTCGATAATGAATATTAAGCAGAGCTAACAGTCAGTGGCAACAGTAGCTCTGTTTCAACACAGCGTCTCTGCGGTGCGCTTACTGCACAGACACAACAATCCACCCCTGTGCACTCAACTTGTTTGCCGCAGTGAAAGCCAATTACAGAAGACGGCAGAGAAGAATATTCAAAGATGAGAGCAGGGGATTTAAAAAGGGATGGAGGAAAAACAGCCACCGACACCGAAATTCCTCGTCATATCTGCTCGAGTCTTGTTCGCCAGAAGGAAACTCTGCTATTACCATCTAATTCCCGCAAATAAGCATCCAAGTACAAGTTATTTGCAGAAGGCAGGAGTTTTCCTTCGTCTCGCAGCTTCCTGTCACACCCATTGAGGGAAACCGAGAAACCAGGGAAAAGGGGAAAGAAAGAAGGTTTAAGCGAGACGAGAACGAAGGAAGAGACGGACGACGAGGGGCGAAGGAAGTCTTTGTTTATCCTCCTACAGTCTGTCCATCGGTCTGTCAAACAAACTGCACCCTCCCACACACAGGCTATAAGAAAGCACAGGGAGTCTCGGCAGGTTCTGGCTTCCGTCACTGCCGGCGGCCTTGGCTTCAGACTTACAACTTTATCGAGGGCTCTTGAGGGAAAAAAAGCCAGAGCGATTATTGTACTGTGGCTTTTCCTGTGATGTTGTTTTGTGCCATTAAACTGAAGAGTTCCTAGTAGCAGTGGTAGAGAGACACCTTGAGTTAGGATGTCCTATTTCTAAGAATTCAGGGAAGAGAACTCTTATTAAGTCAAATATATTGGGCTGATAATACGTTGATTTTTGTAGATTTAACTTCATGAGTGATCGCTCCGGTAGCTGAATGTGATAATCGACTGAAGTTCTGCTTTAGATTCCAAGCTCAAGGACTTTTTCAGATTTTTCTGTTAACAAACCCTGGGCGAAAGACCTGTGGGCTGTATGTAACAAAGGCTTAGTTAGACAAGTGCAGCCAAAGCGAAACCAAAGAGCCTCTTACAATAATGCACTGCGTTCAGCCTTATCTCTGTTTATTCCAGTGAGGGATATAGACTGAACTAAACTCAGCTTCTTAATAGTCTGTCAGTGTTAATGGCGCCCTAGATGCAGAGGAACTTTCAACACTGAAAATTGCATCTTTTGAAACGAGTCATTCATTTATTCATTCGTTTTTTGTTGTCCTTTGGAGGGTTGCAGAGTGGCTGGAGCCTATCCCAGCTGGATAGGGCGAGAGGTATGGGCTACACCCTGGACAGGTGCAATAAATCCCCAATGAACCTAACGATCATGTCTTTGGACGGTGGGAGGAAGTTGGTAACCTGCAGAGAACCCGGAACCTTCTTGGTGTGAGGCGTCAGTGCCAACCACCACACCACCATGCAGCCCGAGTGCAAGACACGTTGTGGAAACATGCACTTTTAAGCTTGTGGTGCATTTGCTCAAATGTCAGAAAAGGCCAACAAGAAGAGAAATTGTGCTGCCAAGAATGTTCAGCGTGGGCTGCTGACGTTGGACGCTGTTGCATGATCCAGTTTGTGCCGATTGCATGACAGTGTTACTCCACGCCTGAGAACTTCTACAACATCAACCAAAGACAAACCTAGACCAGGAGGAACCAGAGGCCAGATCACCACTCTGTGATTACCTCATTTTTGTCACGTAATGCTATGCTTGCAACATTTAGGTTTTAGCCGAACAGCAAGCTAACATTACCCGTTGCTAACTTTCCAGATGTATTACGCCCATCCCCAGCTTGCCTTTGAGAAAAAAATAAAATAAAAATACAACAAAAAAAAACAACAACATCTCTTTGGTTCAGGAAGACCTGCTGGTCAAAGCTAAGCCACATTTCCAACACAGCGGGCCATGGTGTCAAACAATATGCGGCGGACCGAAAATAGCATGCAGCATGCTTGTGTTACCTTTAAGAAAAGGTTTTTCATTTCCTTTCCAATTTCCATTGACTGCCTTCAATTGCAGCTCGACATCAGGTGGTCCTTTATTTGAAAATGTACAGTCTGAAATTGTCAGGAACACATGCATGTGTGCAACACGTCTATGCCCTCGGTGCCATCAGTATTGTAATAGCTGCCTTTGATGCTCTTGTTGTCCGAACTATTCTCAATTATATTTCTTGTTTCCTTAGCTAATGGCTACCTCATTACGTTTTAATGATGCCATACAGCCACATAGTTTGTGGACACTCATTTGCATGTCTTTGAACGTATTGCAATGTTTCTCAATGTCTGCTTTAAGGGCTCAGATCCCTGCTGGTTTTCATCCAAGTGGTTTAATCAGTGACTGATTCAGAACAGGAAAGCAAAGTGGATGCAATTTACCATGGCCGTATGAAAACAGCACAGCTCTAGTCTCTGGGGAGAAGACATGCACACTGACTGTTATGTTGCCAAGCCAATTATAAATATGTTATGGGCATAGCGACTCCTCTGACCGAGACCAGGAAGTTCCAGTTAGAGTTTACAGTCAGCAGAAACAAGCATACAAGCTAAATCTGCACTAATTTAAAACTTATGAAGTAAAAATTGAGTCGGAGGCTTCAATAACGGCAGAAATCATAGATTCAAAGCCATGGCAAAGCAAATAACATATGACAACATATTTGAGCTGCATCATCTGCCATCTGTCCAGACCAAATCGTAACCCTGATGTAACGGACAGGTGTTTCCAAAAGTCTCAGTTTAAGGGCTCCCGAAATGTAGGTGTTGTGTGGATCCTAGGTGTAAAGGTGCTAAATATGTTGAAATGCTAATCTGTTGAGATCAATGAGAGTCAATGGTTCACACCTGGCATTAACATCCATTCTGGAGAATCCAATCACAAGTGACAAGCGTAACATACAGGTGTGAACGCACACAAGACACATTAAGGACGCATTTAAGAGTGTTGACCTCATGTCTAGGTGGTCTAGGTCACATTTGTTTGCACTTCTTTAGTACTGTGAACATTAAGGACAGCCTACTCAACGGGGGTGCTCTTCCATGTGGAGATGCATTTTGATGGCAGGTGTGAACACAGGTACTCAAAGCTAGCACACTTGTCATCAGATTACCCGGGATGGATGTTAATGCAAGGTCTGTACATGGCCAATGCCAGTTGTTTGGAGGCAGCACCCCTAAAGTCTGTTTGTCTGGTAGGTTTCAGATGATCTTCATGTGTAATCTTCAGCAAAATTCAGTCGACGTGCGATACAGGACTCCTGGATTTACTCAGGCTTTGCGTCAGACCAAGGTTAAGTTTAACAGCTGAGCATGTTTGCTGGAGAACACCTGCAGGGCCGTAGGTGCACAGATGCATTGGCGCGCAGCTGGTTAAATCCTCTGCAGTGATTACTTTTCTGGCACGAACGCGGTTCAGTTTGGAAACAGATATTAAATGTCAGCACAAACTGAAGGGTAATAGAGCGGAACATAAGTGATACAGGAAGAGAGAGAGAGCGAAGGAAAGAAAGAAAGAAGACAGAAAAAGGAAGTAGCTGATCAGCCATAACATTATGACATTATTACAAGAGAAGTACATAACATTGACCACATTGACAGTTCATTGTTCTGCTGGGAAACTTCTGGACCTGGTATTCATTGGTGTGGATGTTACTTAGACATTGGTCATGCCTGATCGATGCATATGTAAAAGTAAAAAGGAGGTATTATTGTTTGAGCATGTTTTAAACTCTCTCTAAGGTAAAAGGGTCACTGTTTTACAATTCTTGCAGTCAGCAAGAATCAGGCCTAGGAGACCGTCTCCAGGGCCCAGAGTGAACAGCGTCTGCGTGGGCTGAAATCAGCTCAGACTCTAGGGTCTGCAAGACAAAGTGAAGATTCTGGCTACCGGCCTTGTGACTCCTCTACGGTTTAGCGGACTTAAAAAGTCTGCACACACGCGCACGGACAACACTTGCTGAGGAATCAAATCATCACAGTGCAAGGCGATGGAGAGACAAACAACCTCATGAGCAGATGCCTCCGGGAAACTAACGGGTTTGAGAGAAAGTCATTCAGGTTGCAGCCAGTGAAAAGTCAAGAGGCTGCATCTTGATTGCCCGCTTGTGTGTGAAGAGTATTGAACAATAAGTCTCTGTGTTGTAAAGCCGCCGGAGACCAAGTGTGAGAGTTTGAGGGTGTAATACGACGGTGAAAGGATGGAGAAACAACGCGGTAAACTCTTGACCGCCGTCTGCATTTACAGAAAACCTATTAACCACCATTTTAACGCCTCATCCTGCTTCCTCCTTTCACCCCTTCTCTCCTCCGTATACAGCTCATCATCACGCCCTTGCTCTAAAGCCAGGTGAGTAATCATAAGTGTGAAAAGAGCGTTCACGGTGTTTACAGTCTCGCTGGATGAGTGATTCCACTTTAACGGTCAGAAGCAGATGTTCGTACTTTGGTGCCAAAACCCTGGGTAACGTTTTATAGTCATGCAGTCAAGCAACTCCTCAAATTATGCAGAGAATAGGGTCAATTTTATGTTCGGCATGCATGTTTTAATTTTATTTTTCGCACAATATTAGAAATATGTATATTAATTCAAGTGACAAGAAAGTGAATAAACACAGAAATTACAGCTGTGCTTTCCACTTTTGGCTTCACCTCCTAGCACGGTGCACAGAGGCAGTAAATAAATATGAGAAGGGCAAGACTCCGGCGACGCTAACGGTAAATGGAACAACTTTATTAGACCGGCGCGTTTCGGCTCGCGGCCTTCATCAGGGTCACCCAGGTCTAATGCAGTTATTCCACCTACTACAAGCGTTGCTGAACGTTTGCTGAGAAACGAGGCGGAACTATTTGACGCCGAAAACACTTTCACGCCACGACTAAAATAACCCCCTCAACACGATGATTTGAGCTGGCGGTCATTTTGTATAATCGTCTCTATTCACTGTTTTAAAAATGGGTGAAACTAACAGAAATGTCTTTTTTTTTTCCCCCACATAATTTTCCACCATTTGAGGTTTGCCAGGCGCTCTTTTGTTGAAATGACCAGGCTTCTGAGGTTTAATTGTATCCAAGGTGAAAACTATGAACAGTTCATCCAGAGGCATGCAATTGTAATAAGGTTAAAGGTACACAGCACAAGAAAAGAGCTGCTCAGTGTGGCTGAAAAACAAAGGTTTATAGAAATTCAGAAAAAAAATTGGACAATTACTATAAAATTGCTGAGTAATTATTATTAAAATGTCTCGATTGTAACAGCTTCACTACAAAATGACCTCTTCTTTCACCAACTCTAAAAGCACAAACTGTGCCTTCCATCCTGAATTCTTATAATAATAATAATAATTCTGAAATACGGAAAAATAAATGGACGAATGCATGTGCGCTACATGTTTTTGCAGTCTTCTCTTACGGTGATATTTTGTGAATGAAGAAATGTACCGCTGCAGAACCTCGTTATTTATTCACGCTGTAAGAGGAAGAGCAGCCGTCTGACTCTGGAGCTTCACACCACGGCAGACGCGCCGCATTTAATGGTGATATAACACTGACAAGAATGCATGCTCTGTTTTCTCAAAGCCAGAGCAGTGATGAGCTGCAGCATGAAAGAAAGAAGCAAACGAAATACTGATTCTTGAAAATTGAAACATTTCAAGAATTTGTTGGAAAGAAAAGTTTCCTGACTGTTTTTTAATGATTTAAAAATGTCTTCCAACTAAACAAATCACCAGAACGATCTTTAACTAAGCTCTGTAAATTTCTGACAATAATTTTAACAGTCACATCAAACGGAGACTCTGGCTCGGGGGTCGACGTCACCCCCTGGGCCCGAGAGCCCGCGCTGGTGGAAGCCTGCTCGATAATCCACCAATGTTAGGTCACGCTAGGTCTAAAACAACCGAGGCACACTAATGAAGGGGTGGGAGACATAGAAAAAAAATATATCAGAGGGGGTGAGAGAAAGGGAGAGTGCTGTCTGAGGAGAGCCGCCTGTAGCACAGCACTCACAGATCAGAGTGTTTACACCTGCCTGACAGCGTCTGAAAACGGGCCAGAGGCAAAAACCTTTATCAAAGCATCTGTTGTACAGCCTGGCTTTAAAGCACGGGAGCGCCACGTGAACACGGGCCCGTCCCTTCCCTTTCTACTTCACGCACAAAGAAAACAAACGCTTAAACGAACCAAACTCCTATTTCTGAAGGAGAACTTCTAGAAAAAAAAAACAGTCTGTTGTTTCTGCTGCTTTGAAATCAGTTTGACGTCTGTGAAGGTTCTCCGTCATCCACATCAAGGGCTATCCAAAAAGCAGTTTTTAAAAAGGCAACTGGACTTGTAGAGTTTTTTTGAGAAGACGTTTCACCACTCATCCGAGTAGCTTCAGTTATAATGGACTGGTGGGAAGTCTCCGGTTTAAATAGGAAACTCTGGGTACAATCAGAAATGTGCTTCACTTGTTTCTTTGAATAACCCGAAACTGGGGTTGTCAATGGTTAGATACTTACCTGTCACTGAGGGGGGACTGTTTGTCCCTGCCCTCTTTCCCTATGAATGGTGCTTTAATGACCCTTGTTAGTCAGAGTCTCCTGTCTCAAGGTGTAAATGGGGTTGAAACTTCTTGGGGACAGATTTAAAAATTGTATTCCAAATGAATGGCAGATTAAATCTCAGTCCACCTCCTCTGTTTAGAGAAGGCTTTTCCAATTTTCCTTTACTCCTCTTTCAAACCACTGATCTTCTCTGGCTAAGATTTGAACGTTGTTATCTTCAAAGGAGTGTCCTTCATCTCTGAGATGGCTCTCCTGTGTTGGTCCATGTGTTTGTGGATGATTTGTTTGGTTTACCCCAATGTAGAAGCCTGTACAATCCTCACTGCACTGAAACTGCATCAGTTTCTGGTTGTTTACAGAAACAAGCCAAGCAAAGTTTTGATGGGTCTCCTATTTAAACCTCAAACTCACCAACAGTCCCTTAGAACTGAAGAAGCTACTCAGGTGAGTGGTGAGACGTCTTCACAAAAACGGAACTGGACTTCATTTTGGAATCATTTTGGATAAATCAGTTTGACATTTACTTCTTAGCAAGAGAAGACCTGTGGTTTGAAATAGGAGAAAATGGTAGCCATCTATGTCAGACTGGAAAAACCTTCTTTAAACAAATGAGGTGGACTAAGATTTAATCTGCCATTAATTTACAACACAGTCATAAATTGTGACGTGTCTTTGTGTTGTGCCCATCAAAAACAGGTCAGTATTAGTTACTGGTTGTCAAGGCAAGCAAGTTTCTGATGGGCTATACCCTCAGAGTTTCCTATTTAAACGTCAAACTTCCCAGAAATCTTTCTGACTGAAACCATTGATAAAGCATCCGTCTCATGCAGCATCTCGCAAAGTGTAAAATGCACTTATTTCTCAGCTTTGACTTTTGTCTTATTGCAGTACTCTTCCTGATCCTGGAGGCTTTTAAAACGAGACGTCCTGACTCTAACCCCACGAGCGGACACAAAGGCCCGGGCTGGGGTTGACGCACGCTCGCCGAGTCCTCTGGGATCGTTTGAACCGAGGGATTTGTCAGTATAACGAGAGCTGACAGGAAGAGAATGAACTTTAACACTCGCGGCCTGCTTTCCCTTTCATGAGAACCCCCTGTAGTGAATCAAATCCCTCTGCTGCGCGGCGTACACGCTCAGTTATGCCACAGAAATGCACGCACCACCGCTGGGTACTAACGCAAAGGAGACGCATACATCTTATTCACCGTTACCTTCCCGCTACATGTCCCCGCTTATTCCCATTTAATCCGTCAAGCGGTTGATGAAATGCGTCGAAGAAAGAAAGAAATAGCAAAAAACGCGAGCAGCTAAACAAACGGACAGACGGCCACTTCCTCCAGTGACCTGAGAACAGAGGTCGCCGCCGAGAGCCGGTTGTTTCAGTGATTTCACGCCGTGTTGCTTTTAATCAGCAGCTGTAATGAAAGGTCTCATAACTCTGACGATAATGGGGCCCGAGGACCGTTAATCAGCCGAGCAGCTTGGTTTTGTAACCCTGAGTTAGGATCTAAAACGGGGTCTGAAAATCTTGGGTCTGGCGAGTCTGCATGTGGTGAGTTAACGGGGATATTTCAGCGAGCGCCGAGGCCCATTTGGATGATGAAAAGTTGAATAAACTCCGGCTTGGAGTCGTGCCTCGCCGCTGTCTGATTAATCATTTACCATTAATTGAGAATGCCCGAAGAACCTCCTAATTATCCAGAGTTAACAACGGATCAAGGCTTTTATGCAAAAGGGGAATATATATTTTAGTTTTTAGTGGCACGGTGAGAAAGAACATTAAATAAAAGTTAAAACTGCTCCACCTGAATCAGTGTTAGTGCGTGAGGCCGCCGCACCGTCAGAGAGCGTAAATAAATAATGCAGCTGAAATTTACTAAGTAGCCGGAACGGAACAAGAGGTTTTGCTGGCTGTGTTGACTTTCTTGCCCTCTGACATGATTGCTTTGCTAAAAAAATAAAATAAATAAAAACAGCAATTCTGGCAAACGTAGCGGGAAAAGCTGGCAACCTTTCAGTCTCTCTCTCTCTGACTCTGACTCGGTGATGTATCTTGGTGCGATGTTTTATTCAGGTCAGACAGCAGCAGCCAATTTGTGTATCAAACATCCCTCTTTTATTTATGCTGTTTTGTTCGGTTAAGTTGGAAAGTTTAGCAGCTTAAATACAACTTGCGGAAAATTTGAAAGAGACGTGACGTCAGTGGCATCTTTAGAACTGTGAGATGTCATCTTATCGAATATAAAATACATTTATTAGGATGCCCTTGGAATTGCTGCATTAAGAATTTGACACTGAAGATGCAGTTTCCTCTTTTTTGAATCAGCTGTGAGTTAACACAGTGAGCTCCAAAGCCCCTCTTTAGGAAACATATGGGTCATTATAGAACGATCAGCCACAACATTATGACCAGACAGGAGAAGTCAAGAACATTGACCATCTTGTCACAATACAAGAATGTTCTGCTGGGAAACTTTTGGACCTGACCTTCATTCATTGGTGTGGATGTTACTTAGACATGTAGCACCCACCTAGACCAGACCAGGCACCCCCACCCCATAGCAATGACACTCCTTGATGGCAGCAGCCACTTTAGGAACAACTCAAAAAACCATGAAGAACATCACAAGGTGTTGACCTGGCCTCCAAATTCACTAGATCCCAAACTGATCAAGTATCTGTGGGATGGACCACAAAGTCCCCCTCCCCTCAACCTATAGGACCCAAAGGACTCTGTTGTTAGTGGGGGGGTCCTAATATTGTTTAGGTCTCCCTTGTGCCTCCAAAACAGTTGTGACTCATCAGAGAATGGACATGGGCCTTCTGAGACCTACACAATATGAGGAAGGTGGTCATAATGTTATGCTTGATCAGTCAAAGGTCATGCTTGGCTCAACAATCATATTGTTTTCCAACCAGTCCAATTATTGAGTCAATGCAGAGATTGTGGATTTGGTTAAATATTTTACAAAACTGATGAATTTCGAATTAGAATGAACTTTTCTCAACATGTAAAGACACAATTTATCTTTAGTTGCACTAAAAATAGAAGTTAATCAAGCCTTAGTTGCCTGGAAGCGAGGTACAGATTCTCTAAATGTTTCTTATGAGACGCAGGAGATTTCAACTCGTCACGTTTGCACTATAAAAGGGAACGTTTTAACCAAACGGATTGTAAATGTGAGACAATGCTGTAAAAAAACAAACACTGGAGTTATCACCTCGCTCAAGAGACGCAGCGAAGACTTCCAAGGAATTTAATGGAAGAACATTAGGATGTCTACCCTGAAGACGTTTCCTGAGAAATCGCATTCACAAGAATGGAACAGACAGACGGACGGAGCCCCGAAAGCATCGCACTTCAAAGCCGGGGCTGTTGTCGGCGTGGAGGCGTAATGAGATTTCACTTTAACACTGAGAAATAAAAATATGTTTTAGGGCACAAACGGAGCCAGCGCGGGCCTTTTCCCTCCATCGACTCACTGCTCGGGCTCATTCATGAAAGCCCAGCTGTGGGAAGCAATGAAGAAATCAAAACATAATAAAACGATTATGATACAACCATTGTTGCCAACTTGACGCAGGGCCCAATGTTTCAAGCCAAAGATGAGCGCAATAAACACCCCCGCCCTCATCGCGCAGTGTCGTCCTCCCACGGCGGCTTCCATCAGAAACACAATTACACCCCGGCACGCGGCTGTAAATCCCAGTAAACGGTGACTGCGCCGCTCTGCCAGCTGAGACGCCGGGCAGGCCAGAGAGCACTTCTCTGGTTACAGATAGACAACGGCGGTGAGCTTCCACAGGCCAGAGAGCAGACGGTCTGACCGAGCTGTATCGAATCTCTAACACCACGAGGCCACACAAACGCAAACACACGAACCGGATGAACGGCGTAGCAGCACGCTGATGACAGCCTTTAAGATGGAGCCAAAGCAATGGGAGCTATGTCTAAAGTCGTGCTGTTCACAGACTCGGTGTTAACTCGATTTCACTGGAGGTTAATTCTGGCATGTGCACTGATTAGCCACAACTTTAAAACCAGGAGAAGGAGAAATAAATAACATCAACCATCTTGTGACAGTTCAGTGTTCTGCAGGGAAACTTCTGGACCTGGCTTCATTCATTGGTGTGGATGTTACTAAGACATGTAGCACCCACCTAGACCAGACCAGGCACCCCCACCCCATAGCAATGACACTCCTTGATGGCAGCAGCCATCCCCAGCAGGATGCAGCCACAAAAACACTTTAGGAAGAAGAACAGCACAAGGTGTTGACCTGGCCTCCACATTCACTAGATCCCAAACTGATCAAGTCTCTGCGGGATGATCCCCTCAAAGAAGGCAGATATGTGCGTTCATGCCAGGTTTTTAAACTGTAAGAGACTCCAAAGCAGCTTCCAGCTACAAAACATTTGCGGGAGAAAGGAAGTCAGGCTAGCTTCCAGGCACTTTCAGTACTGTCAGTTGCTCTTTACAAAGCTTCCATTCAAAGGAAACGCACTTCCGACTCTTTACAAGAGACTGCAAAATGCTTAAAATCAAAAGGAGACCTCTGACACATGACAGATCATTAACTTTCGTACATAATATTAAAATATTAGACAACAGTTTTCAACCAGGACTAATAATATACAACCTGTTACAAGGGGCCAAACTTGCTAAAAGTCAAATATCTCAGTAACCCTACTACAAAAACCTACATGAAGTTTTTCTAAAAAGTTACTTCTGTTTAGATTAATTCATGACCTGACTGAAAAGATTAAATCCTACATGTAGCTAACATATTCACACATAAGTGTGTACGGTTTTGTAGACGATTTTTGGGAAGTATTTTCTCTGTAGTGTCACATTTTTGCTGCTCATTACGAAAATATACATAATTCACTGCTTGCCAAAGGTCCAAAATCACACGTGCAGCGTATACACTGAGGCTGAAAACTGAAGCCTAATACTGTAGCTCCTCGAATTTCAGTACAGCAGAAATCCAATCTGTTTAGATGCTGGTACCGAAAAAGGTTTGGTCTCTATAGATAATTTCTAACTCACCTGTTTAAACTATATCAAGGCTTAAAGTTAAGCAGAAATAATGGCTTGTTTAAGTGTAGTCAGGTGGAGTCCAGCACATCCAAGATGGCCACTGCTGGTGCTAACTTCACTGAGCTTCAAAACCACGACGTAGAAATTCAGTCACACTTTGAATTTAAACATTCATGGTCAGTGTAAACTTCTTCTTTTAAGCTATCAATACTGCAGCTAAAAAATGGTTTAAACAACTGAAAGGGCTTCTTTAAGAGTAGTTAGTCAGAGTCAGAATCAGCCAAGATGGCCACAAAAGGTGCCGGCCCTCGCTGAGCTTCAAAACCGCTCCAGAAAACCTATCCATCTTTAAACACAGTCGATACTACGCACCTTGTTTTCTGCGTGGTTCAGCTCGGACGTCTTGGCCGTGGCGTCCAGATCGGTCACTCCTCTGTTGAGGTTCAACTCCTCTGCCGTCACCGCCACCGCCGTCGCCGCCGTCTGGCTCACGTCCTCCGCGTCGATGTCCGTCTCCTCGGCGACGGTCGGCGCCTTCTCCTCGCCCGTTAGCTCCCGAGCTGAGCCGAGGAAAGTGCACACACACACAGGTGGATAAGCACGCACGCCTGCACACACACATGTGGGCATGAACATGTACACACGCACACATGGGCGGACACACATGGACGCACAAGTGAGAAACTTGTTAGCAGTACACAACCACAGCACAGAGCTCTTCAGCAGATTAGAGGCCGACCGCGTTTAAGGAGCTTTAAGCAAATACCAATAGAATATGATGCATCCATCACACTGATGTTCCCTGGGGGCTTACATTTTCTGTTTTCATCCTAAAATGTTACTGTTTATATATTTTTAATGCAAAAATTGTGAACGTAGACTTAGAGTTTATTCTTATTTGCTAAAGACTGCTGCTTTTGAAATGTTTTTGTCAGTTCAGTTTAGAAAAACCTCACAAAAAAGCTGCTGGAATTTGTTTTAAATCAACACAGTAAATTATTCAAACACAAGTGTGGGCTGGATGATTGTAGAAGAGCATGCTTTTAGATGCCAAATGCCAGTCATCTCTAAACAGTTCCATTAAAGTCCACAGAAAAAGCTGCTTCCAATTAGCGTCATGTTTACTCCAGGTAGAAGGATTCTTGTTGGGTACTGTTCACTGCAGAAGCTGCCGTTGGACAAAGTGAGGTGTGAGATGAAAGTTCAGACGTGGTTTTGATATCAAGGATGTGGGCCTGTTGTCCTAGTGGTAAGGTTTTTTTTTAATGGATTCAAAAAAGCGCTTTCTTAATTTTGACATCCCTTTGTCAAAAATATATTAAATGATTTATTACTTTGAGATGGGATCAAAATGAAACCGAGCGAGTTGTAGTGATGAAGTGAGAAAAAAAATCTTGAGCTAATCTCAGTTTTGAGGCGTTCCTCAAACATTTACCACAGAGAAACGCCACAGATCTGGTTCCTAGTCACATTGTTTTGAGGTGGTAAATACACCAATCACTCATAACATTATGACCACCTTCCTATCATTTTATAGGTATCCATTGTGCCTCCAAAAAACAGTCCTGGTTGGTCCTTGGTTGATCTCCTCAAAGGAGAGATACTTGATCAGTTTGGGATCTAGTGAATGTGGAGGCCAGGTCAACACCTTGTGCTGTTCTTCTTCCTAAAGTGTTTTTGTGGCTGCATCCTGCTGGGGATGGCTGCTGCCATCAAGGAGTGTCATTGCTATGGGGTGGGGGTGCCTGGTCTGGTCTAGGTGGGTGCTACATGTCTAAGGAACATGAATGAAGCCAGGTCCAGAAGTTTCCCTGCAGAACACTGAACTGTCACAAGATGGTTTAGATGTTATTTACTTCTCCTGTCAGTGGTCATAATGTTATGTCTGATCGGTGCATACAAGAGGAGTACACAGGCCACCAGAGCCTGGAACCACCGTGCAATTCGCTTTTTAAGGCATGCCTGCTGCCGTCTTGTGTCACAGCCTCACCCAGTTCAGAAAAAAAGTTAAGTTTGCGTTCAGAGAAACTTTATATTTACTTTTATTTCACATTATTTGCGTGTTATTTCCACCACTGCCCCCCAGGGTAGAGCCGCATTTGTCGTGTGTCTGATTAGAAGCAGCTGCAGCAGGAGCAGCAGGCTCTGCTCTCGGGGTTAGAGTCAAGTGGAAAAGCTATTTTTGTTAGTTTACTCATCTGGTCTGCAATTGCCTGGCATGAAACGGAAACATGATTCCAAACATGTCCAGCTACTCCTTAAAGCTCCAGACTGAAAAAAAAAGGTGCTGAAGTGTGTGGAAAGACGGAGGGATTCAGGTCAGACGGCTGGAGTTAAAGTTAAAGCTAAGCCAGAGTTCTGTGCAGAGGGCAGGATCACCTCCTGTCTTCATTCTCTTCCTGAGTACCAGTATTCTTCTTCTGACACGATTCTTCAAGAAACTGCTTCTGAGATTAACTTCTGATCTGATCAAATACGTTTCTGTGCTCCTTTCCTTCTCTCAATCCTTCTCTTTTATCTTTATTGCTGCTCCTGCTGCAGGATCCTCTCCTCCATCTTCTTACCCCCACCGCCTCCACCCTCCTCTGCCTCCTTCCTGTGCACCCAGCCGTTAGTCCTGTCCTCCCCCTCCCCTTAAACCCCATCTTTAACAATCCAGCAGGGCCAGAGAGCTTCTTGTCCTCCCTCTTCCTCCTCCTCTTCCTCCTCATCCTTAATAACCTCCTGCCAGCACCACCTTCACCTTATTGTCCATTACTACTCCTCTTCCTCCTCGACTTCCTCCTCTTCCTCATCTCTACCCTGTCAAACAACCCTGCTCCATCCATGCTGGTCAGGACACAACTGGAGACAACTAGAGACAACAAGAGACAACTGGATATAACTAGACACAACAAGAGACAACTAAAGACAGGTATAGACACCTCGATACAAAAAGAGACAAGTAAAGACAACCAGACACTACTAAAGTCAACTAAAGACAATTAAAGACAACAAGAGACAACTGGACACAACTGGACACAACTTGAGACAACTAGAGACAACAAGAGACAACTAAAGACAACAAGACACAACTAGAGACAACTAAAGACAACTAGACACACCTAGAGACAACTAGAGACAACAAGAGAGAACTAAAGACAGGTAGAGACAAGTTGATACAAAAAGAGACAACTAGACACTACTAGAGACAACAAGAGACAACTGGACACAACTTGAGATGACTAGAGACAACTAAAGACATCTAGACAACTCGATACAAAAAGAGACAAGGACAACTAGACACGACTACAGACAACCAGACACTACTAGAGACAACAAGAGACAACTAAAGATACAGACAACTGGATGCAAGAAGAGACAAGTAGAGACAACTAGACACGACAAGAGACAAGTAGACACAACTAGAGACAACAAGAGACAACTAAAGACACCAAGAGACAACTAGACATGACTAGAGACAACTACAAACAGCCAGAGACAACCAGAAATCCCTGCGTTTGTGTTTATTTTCCGCTTGTCTTCAGCTTCACCTCTCATGAGCCGACTGCGTCTCGTTCTCCCTGTTTTCGTGTTAATTACATTGACAGAAGAAAAGAACGGAGCTTCTTTGTGGAGAGACGTTATTTATTTTGGTGCAAATTAAGAAATGGTTCCAACACACGCTCCGTTTGAACTGATGTTCAAAGAGGACAGCTTGTTTGGGACTTAGGACACCAACGTTTAGTGTGGATGTGTGTCATAATGTAGGATTTATAATATTACAAGCAAGAGTAGCAGCAGCAGCAGTATTTTCCTTGATTTGTTTCTCATCTTTTCCTCCAAACAACAAATAAAGGGTGAATTAAGCATGTGGAACTCAACTGGAACTCGAAGCTCAAGCTGGATTTAAACTACCGCAACAAGTCTTTGTGAAGCGCACACCGTCGGGGGCTACGCAGCTGAAAGCATTTACACCTGTGAGCTGGTGTTGGTTTATAATTACTCCGCTAAAACACTTAAGCCAGTCAGCCAAGGTTCATTCGGGACACACTGGAGCTGAAGTTAATAAATGTGCATCAAAGTTTACTTTGACTGAAATCACTGCAGCACAGACACAGAGAGAGGCTGAACGAGGGAGTGTTAGTCCGGCCGCTGAGACACGTGAACAAGGACCAATTACGTCTTTTGCAATTTCTGGTGAGGTGCACCTCACCTCTGAAGTTTCATCTTTGGATTAATTTCCTGATTACAAGTATGTAAGAAATACCATCACCAACCAACTATTGTTGAGTGTCATTTGCATTTATTAGCTCTTTAAAACTGAATTTGTTGCAACGTTGCACGTCTACACAAATGCACTTTGGATTACCGTAATAACATCAATGGTTTCATGTCATTACGGTAATTTCGCTTGCGCCTCTCCCAGAGGATTGGTACGCTATTATAACTTGCAGTAAATTTTAAATAACTGCCAGATGCTGCCCGTGGAAACCTTTTTCATAGTTAAAATAAGCAAAAATAATGATAAAAAAAAGTCAGGGCGGCACAGTGGTGTGGTGGTTAGCACTGGAGGCCCACAGCCAGAGCGTTCTGGGTTCTAATCAAGGCCGACCGGAGCCTTTCTGTGTGGAGTTTGCATGTTCTCTGTGAGTTTGGGTTCTCTCCAGGTTCTCCAGCTTCCTCTCACCGTCCTAAGGCATGCTGGTTAGGTTCATTGGTGATTCTAAATTGGCCGTAGGTGTACCTCGCCTCTCGCCCTATGACAGCTGGGATAGGCTCCAGCCTCCCTGCGACCCTTCACAGCTACAGAAAATGAAGGTAGACATGTTTTTCCTTAGGTGTTAAAGGGTTAATCTGCTGAATGGAAGTTCATTCCTGTGTCACTGTTCGATCATGTTTACTCGAACTCTGTTGACAGTATTACTGCATTATTTTCCACTGTGTGGGCTGTATTAGTTTCAGTCCCAGGGTGTAAGTCCGCCTCTACAAAGAAGGAGATTACATTGTGCATTTTATGTTGCAGCCATATGTTTGCTCTGAAATGCTGCAAAAGCAATCTGAGAACAAAACTTGCTCTGCACGTTCTCCTCTTTGTTTCTCCACCCTGCTCCCTCCACTCTTTCATCTTTTCTTTTCCCTCTAACATGCATCCCTTCATCCTCCTCCCCTCCGCCATCCATTCTCTGCCCTCCTCTAATCCTCAACCTCTCACTCTTCTTCCCCTTCTCCCTTTCGCTGCCACGATAATTAGTTCTCCAGATAAGCTCGTTGGCTGCGCGTGACGGCCTCCTGTGTTATTTAACGCGCCGTGACGGAGCGAGCGTGCGATTGGGCGTGCATGCATGTACGCGGGGTCTGCGGACGCAGCTATAGTGCCGTGATCTCTGGGCTCATCAGCATGTGAAAGTGAGCTCGTCTCTGGAGTGCTAGAGGAGATGTGTGTGGGGGGGTTCTGTAGATAACACATCCCCGCTCAACGCTTTCAGATCATGGATGGGAGGGCGACGAGGGACGGCTGCTGTAATGACTGGAACGGCGGCGTGAAAAGACTTCCATTTCTGTGTGTGTCCTCTCAGAGGCACGTGTCCCTGAGGCTGCGGAGAAGGCCTCCCCCGTCCTGGCATGAGGCAGCGGATAAAAGCGGTCCAGCCCACCGGTGTTGTTGTGCGGTGGCTTCTTTCTTTGGGTTGACTCATCCGTGACATTCGCTCCAGCATCGCCAGCTTGGGCACAATGCAGGCAGGACCGAGCACAACAGTGTGGATAAATATATATATATATATATATATATATATATATATATGGAGTGCATGAGCAGTAGAATCTGCCCGTGCTATCTGAGGATACAGGACTGTGGGCCAAGTGCGTAGGTGTGGTGTGCACACCAGGGAATGTCCCGACAAGACGAGATTTTGCATTATCTTTACACTTTATATTCAGGAAGGCTTTTATATTGGCCCTGATGACTCATCTTTTTTTTTTTAATTCCTTATCTGAATAATGTAATTTATTCCCGTTTTTAAAGACAGAAACATGGGATTCAAATTTGTTTACGGAGGTGCTAATGGCTCCTCGCTGCTTCTTCCTGGATCTGCGTGTTCCTTCCAACAACAAAACCCACATTCTTCCTTGAAATTCTTTACAGAGACACTACACGTTATTGCAGCTGATTTATTTTCACACCCTGCAATTTAGTGGTGAAATGCATTTTTTTTCCAGTTGACACTTTTTTCATGTCAGGCTGCTTTTGGCAATTCTGAAAGGTTTATAAATGTTTTCATGTCGTAATGTCTTGAACGCCCCCTACGCTCATCTTAGCCGGGTCTCAGCGCAGAAGGCTGCAGCTCGTCTTTCAACGGGAAAACAAAAGCGAGGAGACATCTAAAATTTGTCTACAAATCAACAAGAGGACCTGATCCGATTTATGTCCCTGAACTCCGACAACCGCACGGCCCGTAAAGGTCACTCAGGCCTGCTGAAAGTATAAAGATGGACATAATCCAACATTTCCTTGTAACAGTTGGAGGTAGAGCAGAGTGTAGTATTAACAAAATGAAAACGCGAGTGAGTCTAGAGGAAGTGTGGGCGGGGCATCGATATCACGGCTCCGCCCGCCTCCATTCTCGGGACCGTAGTGATCAGACTCTGGCTCCAAACTCAAAAGATGTTGCTGCTCATATCCCCAGGAAAATGGCGTCATTTTGGCCAATGGAAGAAAGTGGGGACGCATTGTCCATATTTATATACAGTCTATGTTTGTCGCTGGTTACCACGGTAGACCCTAGACTCTGCCTGTCTGCCCTTTAAATCTTATCTTAAAACTAATCTGCATTCTTTAGCGTTTAATTTAGTGTAAGAGCAGCTTTTTATTGTGTGTGTGTGTGTTTTTTTTAATTAATACCATTAATCTTAACTTTCTTTGTCTTTATGTTGGCTGTGTGACTTTACCGTCTTTGCCAGTCGCACTGCACAGCACTTTGATCAGCATTTATACTTTTTATGGGTAAATACAATGTCAACATTTTTATTTGATTATTTTAAACCAGCGTGACATTGCTAAGAGGTTCAGCAGAGCAGCGAACACAAGTGGTCATGTAATCAAACAAGCTGTAAACTTTGCTCTGCTTCGTGCCAACCCTCTGCAAAGACTTAAACAGTGAAATTAGAAAATATAAACGTTAACTTAACATCAACCTCCAGGGAGAGAAAGGCCTCGCATTTAATATCATCTTGAGATGGGATGCATCATATGTGAGGCAGTGCAACTTGTCATAGCAGAACATCGCAATGCTGGAGAAACACTTTTGGATTATGATCCGTATGAGACATTATGTCAAGATAACAAACTGTAACTTTAGCTTAAATAAAATCATATCATATACATATGAGACATTATGTCACGATGACAAACTGTAACTTTAGCTTAAATAAAATCATATTTTGGGACTATCTTGTGCCTTAAACAATTACACTGATTTTAACACAGCCAGTGGTGATGATCTAAAAATACAACACTATGAAAAGATTCTGCACTGATTTAAAAACTTATCCACAACATTCTGTTCCAGTCACAACCGAACAACTTCAATAACCTGTTCTGATTTATACAAGATACTGTGCTGCAAAGTTAACAATGCAACACAATTTCTGTAATTTCCTCTGTATGAAATATCAACCTTCAGTGATTCTCTGGGAACAACTCTTGATAACAACCAATCAATTCCACAACAAACCTCTTAACTGTTTCACAATCCTTCCATTTGTCGCTGACTTCACATCCACAAGGTTGCTGCTCTTTACTCTTTCAACAGCTTCGATTAAAATTCACCCTGCACTCTGTAGCCCCTCTGTCTGACATTGCCCTCTGATTCTTCAGCTCTTGTGCAAAGTGAACAAGCACTGAGAGCACTCCACTGTCTCTGCTCAAAGCAGACGGACTAACAAATGTCAGGCTTTTAAAAGAGCCTTGAGGGCAGAGCCACAGCACCACACATTTACACACTAGCGCATTGTAACTGGACGGAACCGGAGGCTGAGTGTGTAACAGGCGCGTGTCATCGGGTTTGCGTACCTGTGACGGAGGAGTCGTTGCCGTTCTTTTCGCTGTGGCAGTCCTCCTGTCCATCTGCGTTCTGCTGCGTATGCTGTAGACTCAGTTTGTGGCAAACCTCGAACGCCTGGCCGACCGTCCGAACGATGCGCATGGCCTGACTCTGTATGGAGGAAGAAAGAAACACAGTTTTTAATCACGGACTTTTGTGTTGCCATTTGGTCCAACACACATTGTAGTAGTTTATAGAGTTGCATGATACCCACGGTACCCTGCGGTGCCAAATCGTAGCAGTTCGAACTATACTAGCAATTCTACATGATGGTACTAAAGTGGATTACTATACTACCGGTGCCATTTTCCGCTACATAGCAGCCACCTCGACTCTCCTCCCGGCTTGTCCCTTGGAAACAAACCCACATGGCTGCTGAATGATTGGCTGTTTGCCTGTTACAGGTGGCGCCCGGGGTTTCTGCACGCTGGGTGCGCCTGTCTGTTAGCTGATTCTGTGTTTCTGCCGGCAAGAACGAACTCCATGAAGACAGCGCCGCTTCGATAGAAATTCACTTCAAAACAAACAACCACCTAAAGTTCTTTATCGCCCAGACTCGTGCACGGCTTACAGTCACAAACACGAGACAACACTCTCGACACGGCAAAAGCACCAGGCCCGAGCAGTAAGTATTTATAACTTGTACAAATACATGCCAAGAATCAACCATGTGGAGTTCCTCTATAGGTGTTTGTCTGGCACCCAAGTGTTTTCCTAGGTATTAGAAAAAGAGGCCCTGGGTGAGCCAGGGGCTTGTCTAAGTCAAGACTGCAGTCCAGATGTACCGCACCTTTCTCCATCAGCATCAAACGAAGACTGGAACCAGATCTGATGCAGAAATGTGTGCATCATCTATCAAACAGGCTTTGGATCCTTTCCATCAAAAGGTGTCTGGAAGTTTTAATCCTAGGGAGGACATTCAGGGAACTAGGATGTTCTTTCAGCCCGCTGGTTTCATTTCTACCAAGAGTTAAAGATACTGACGTATGGAAAAGCTGTTTTTATACAGAGCACTTCTTTTTTTGTGTGACTGTAAAGTAAACTCCTCCACTCCAGAAGGTGATTCAAGCAGCGCTGCCGTTACCGAGTTCCGGTTTTGCAAACTGTGTCATTCTAAGACAGAGGCTGAATTAAAACATTCAGAAATGTGCAGCGCTGCAATCCCCAACCCTTTGAGTTTCTATACGTTTGAAAAGGACTAACCCCCATGCAGGAAGTTTCTGGGAGACAGGAGTATAATTATTTTTAATTTAGCCCCTTTAGTCACTTAATTTAGTCACTGAGGTACAAAAGGTACAGAGTAAGTCCAAAGGTTCTTGTGGCAGATATGCAACTTAAGTGCGTCACAGTTTCTGATTTGGTTTAACATTGGCTGTGCCTGCTGATGGTGTTACACACAGAGGGTTGCCTGTGTTGACTACAGTGTAATTTCTATTTTACCCACCAGTGCACTGACTTAGAGGAGCTTACTTACTGCATCAGTGCCTTTCCTCTTTCTGCCCCGCTCTGAAACAGCAGGCCAAGTGAAAACAACATAGGTGACTTCTGTCTCCTCTATCATCCCTCTCAGGTCTGACTTGTCATTGTGCAGAGGTGCAGAGGTAGAAAAGACTTTGTTTTAAAACACTTCAAACGCCACTCATCCTCAGCTGAATGAGCAGAACAGATGCAACGCGGCCTAAAAACCAGAACACAATCAAGACTCTGCCAAAGGACAAAATCCTCTCCTTGTCCCTGGTTATCAACTCTGGACCAGGCCAGAGACATGTCTTACAACGCGTTAAGAGCATCGGAGCATTGTGAAGCCTCCAGTCTGAGTACAGGATGAGTCTGGCTGGTTTTGGCAACAACTGAGGTACTGAGCTTTGGCCTCGGCCCAGAGATGTTTTTGGTTTGGCGTCAGGGCGACGGCGCACACACACCGTCTCTACACAGTGGTGAGGATTGTCTGCAGCCTTGGTGTGATTTATTATTAGTGTTTTATACTTTCTAATTAAAATCACGCTGATGTTGTTTCCATAGTGACCCGCCAGCAGCTGCCACGATCAGCAGAAAGAATTTACAGCCGCCAATGAACTGCCCACATCGCTGCCTTTGTCCAACCTTACATAATCCGGAATAACCAAGTGCCTTTCTGGCATGAAAACTACAGTAGCCTTCCGCTTCCTTGTTTTCAGCCACCTCACTAAAAGTCACTGACAGCATGCTGCCGCCTTCAAAAACTTTTTATGGCTGTATGGAGTCCAAATCCATCAAATCTAAAGTCCGGAGTCCTGGCGTTCGTCACTGAACCAACTTTATAAAAACCTTTCATTTTAACTGCCATTCTCTAAAAGCAGGCAACGTGGTGGAAGATTTTAATGTTTCCTTCTTCCGCTACCTGTTGTTTGAAGACTTTTTCAGACCTATACACCAATCAGGCATAACATTATGACCACCTTCCTAATATTGTGTAGGTCTCCGTTGTGGTGACTCATCAGAGAATGGACATGGGCCTTCTGAGGGTGTCCTCTGGTGTCTGGCAACACAATGTTGTTAGAGTGGGGGGGCTTTGAGGGGAGGGGCCTCTGTGGATCATCCCACAGATACTTGATCAGTTTGGGATCTAGTGAATTTGGAGGCCAGGTCAACACCTTGAGATGTTCTTCTTCCTAAAGTGTTTTTGTGGCTGCATCCTGCTGGGGATGGCTGCTGCCACCAAGGACTGTCATTGCTATGGGGTGGGGGTGCCTGGTCTGGTCTAGGTGGGTGCTGCATGTCTAAGTAACATCCACACCAATGAATGAAGCCAGGTCCAGAAGTTTCCCAGCAGAAACACTGAATTACCACAAGATGGTCAATGTTATTCACTTCTCCTGTAAGTGGTTTTAATGTTATGGCTTGTGTATATCTCCTGTTCCAGGCAGCGGTTTCCATTATCATACATTTACACCACATAAGTTGCAGTCTGTATCCATAGTCAGACTGTGAGGAGGCGTGAGGAGAATCTAGAGCTTGCATCGTGAATATATATAAGTAGCTGGTGGAGGGCATATTCAAAAACAACGCTGTTTATCTTCCATTACACGGACGAACAATGTAAAGCCCTGACATCTGTCTTCTCTCTTTTGCAATTTTCTGGCAACGAGCTTTCATATCCCGAAGACAGATCCTGAAGACGGGGAAAAAATAAATAAATAAAATAAAAAAACAGACTACTGTCACTTGAAGAGAAAATTGCCTTGGTGTTGACTGCTGTGAAAAAGAAGACAACAAGGCAGGCTTCTGTTAAAAGAAAAACATATCCAGACAAGACATCAAACTAGTCAAGTGTCCAGAGGCTCGTCCTCTACGGAGAGCAACAAATTATTTATTTATTTTAGTTTAACCTTCCCGTGAATTCAGAGAGAAGTGGACGGTTTGGGTTAAACATGTGATAAATAAACTCCTCCTCAGATCTGCTGTTCAGTTCTTCCCATGCTGGGTTGTTCCCATTTTCTCATCCTTTCTCTGTCGACCCAATTCAAGTCTTTTTCCCCATGCTGGTCCTGGGATTGACAGCAAACAATAGTGTTTACCTTTTGAAGATGTGTCCACAGGCAGTCATACAGGGGATGGTGTTACCGTACACAACGGAAACACCAAAGCTCAAGCTCCCCTGATGAAGATGCACAATTGAACACAAGGCTGTTTGCTTTCTGTCTCTTTCTGTCTACAGTTTCTTCTTCTCTCTAACCTTTCCGTGTAGCCGGCTCTTTTACTCAGTTTGTCCGTTTGAATGTTTCAAGAAATTTAAAACAACCGGATCAACTGATTCTTGAACAAGTTGCTCCCGGTTCTTGGTAATGGTGAACGGGTGAGTTTGTGTGTCATTGTGACGGAAAGGTGCTATTTAAAGCAATCTACTGGAGACCATGACAGTCATTTAACTAAATGGCTTTAGTTGGCTAAACTTCACCAAATCTTTAGCAAAAACCAAACTAAAACAAAATTTCAAGAACAGTTTCTGTCCTTTTAGGTAGTCACTACAAGAACAGTTGAACAGAACATTCAACATATTTTTGACTATTTAAAATAAACTCCTACAATTAAATCTAAAATTAGCAAATTTTCACTGTAGGTCGGCACACTACAGAGAAAAAGCTGGAATTCAAAGCCAGGTTTGGTTTTTATATATTAAAGTGAGACATGCAGTGTTGAGACTAGTAGGAATGAAAAGGAGCAAAAATACAAATCCCAAAATGCATCTTTCGGCCAAAAACTTGAGCAGACCTGCACAGTGCAGCCATGCCCTAGTCTGACAACATATTTATATCACCAGGATCTTACAAACCTCAAAAGTTTGTTAAAGCTAGGAAAGCAGTGGTGTGAACTCTTGCTTTTCTTTTTTTTTCTTTCTGTTAAAAGTTAAAAGCTCACTCACAGTGTTCCCGGAGCTGCTCTAGTTTCAAGGGCTTTTCGTTGGAGAACAGAGAGTAATGTGTTGCGGCAGTTAAGCTTAATTGTGATGAAAGTACGCCCGAGTCACTGGGAACAAGAAGTTTTGACCTCTACAGATTACTTCTTAAATTACTCCTTAGGTTTGGATCCCTGCGAGACTTTACAAAAAAAGAAAAATTAACTAGATCCCAAGGATTATGTTATCTTCCATCATATCCTAAACAAAGAGGTGGGAAGTCACAAATAAAATCTCCAAAGTCTCTTCTTCTCTATTTGACACTGGTCATTCTCTTTCAACCACAGACTGTAAAATAACTGGATGCCATGACAGCTCCTCTTAAAGTGAAGCAAAAGCATGTGGAGCTCCCCCTGGTGGCTGGCTGCAGTATAGCACATAAGCTCCACCCCCTCCATGATAGTGGGCGGGGCCAGGGCCAAACTTAAACGCATTTTTCAAGAATGGTTTCTGTCCTTTTAGGTAGTTAATGAAATGGTGATGTCCCTTTTTCCGAGGAGTTAAGTTTTAGCTTTTTGAGGCTGTAGAGAAAAGTATGAAAGAGCAGGAAAATAAAAAGTGCAGTGCATAATCCAATATTTCTCTGTAACTGGCGGACACTGATAACACGGCTCCACTTTTTCAACAGTAGTCCTCAGACTCTGGCTCCAAACTCGCAAGATCCGTATCCCCGGGATACGAGCATCAGTTTGACCAATGGGAGGAGGTGGAGACGCGTTGCTTATGCTTTCAACACACAAATCTCTTTCTGTCAACCTTTTTTATTCAGTCACTTTTCATGAAGACAGTTGTCCTGTATCTAAATGCTTTTTTCCCTGAGCCACTTCTCCATTTGATCTGCAGCTCTGGCAGCTGACAGCACCGCTAAGAGATTTGTCACTCAGATGCAAAGCTTCTGTATCCCGACCACAAAGAAGTGTAATAGTTCTTGCATTGGACATCTGTCACTATCTCTGGCTAGCTCTTTTTCTGTGTCTCTATCTCCGTCCTCATCACGTTTCCCCCTCCTCCCTCCGTGGATTCGACTGAATTAATGCACCGCCTCGGTATCTCCGTCGTTCCATCTTTCTCTCTATGCGCACGTCAAGCTGCCAGCGAGCTGGATCTCTGCGGCAGAGTGTATTTTCCTCGGCGGCTATAGAATTGGGCCCCATCGAAAAGTGTGATGCATTATTTATCCCGGATTGCCCACAGAGGTTCAGCGGTGCCTTTGCAGTCCGCCTGGAAGTCTTGGCACGAGCAAAAAAGGAGGGAATATGCTGCAATCTAGGAAAAACCAGGGCAAACAAAGAGGGAATTACTTCAGATTAAAGCCTCTCCTGCGTGTCTGTCCTTTGTTGACGAGCGGATTCGTTCGTCTTCGGTCTTAATCTGTGACCCCGTCCTTCCACGACATCCATCACTCACTGTCAACAAGGCACTTAGACAGTTGCATCAGCGACTGAGCTGACGTTATTCTTGTGGAAATGAGTGTTTGGGTTTGGAGCAGGTTGTGAATATCAATAGAGCTGAAAAAGTACTAATCAATGAACAGGCCTTTGTGAGTGTGTGTGTGTGTGTGTGTGTGTGTGTGTGTGTGTGTGTGTGTGTGTGTGTGTGACAGTGTGAAGGAAGTTGAGCGTGACAAAATACATTTAAGACGCCTCAGCAGCTCTCATGAACCACTGGCTTGATTTCCAAGTGATGCACATGCCACGTCTGACTATAGTTTCTTTCTTTCCGTCACTCCTCTCATTGCAGGGTTTGGCGGTATCTCAATATCATTTAATTAAAATCATCCCTGGTCGTCGTTAGCCGCACAGAATTATAATTTTCTGGTCAGGAGGAGGGTCTCGATAAGGGGATCCTCTGGATTCTCTTACGTTTTCCTCGTACAGTTGGTGCACATGGCGGTAAGGAAAACTGGGGATGCAAAATAACGTTTACCTGCACAGGATATATATCTGGTGTAATTTCACAGACGACTGAGTAGACAAAAAGTGAGCCGTGCCCCAGTTTGGAGGCTGGAAAGGGACAACTTACAAACACTGTGTCCAGTTTGGTATCTGGTTTCTATAACTGATGCCTGTTCTGTAGGAATCAGCATTTCCGAGTCTGCATGAACGCAGCATGGGACGTTAACAGGCGCGTGCTTGATGACATATAACAACAACAACACGCTAGTCTCGTAGGTTGCTAACCGTGGCTAACAAGCTAGCTCGCCCGGTGTATGAGATGTCCGTGGTTTGGAAGTATTTCCAAGTGTCACCTACTAACAGTAAATTTGCGATTTGCAATGACTGCAAAGCAAAGGTGGTTATGAGAGGAGGAAACAAGGCGTCTTCCTTTAATACATCAAATCTGATCACCCACCTCAAGAAGAATCATGCAGAGTTAAGGGCAAATTACACTTCTCCGACGGTGTACGGCGTGATGATGCAGACGGATTGACGCAGAGGCGAATCCTTTCGAAGTTCTCCGTCAGCTGGGGAACGTTGCAAAGCAATTCATCGGCAGAACAATAGGGGGCGTCTTCCACAGACAGCTCCACATTAAGGGAAATCTCGTGCCATTTGGCCATCTTTGTAATTTTTTAAAGTAGAGTTGTACAAGTGTCCATTTCGTCGTTTGTTCTTCAATGAAAATGCCGGTGTTGTTGTGTTGAGGGAATACTACCGGCAACATGAAATTCCAGAAATGAGGTAAAATTCCAGCGCACCAATCAGAGTGATGCGGTCTCCATCGGCGCTCCGTCGAAACGACGGATAGTTAAAAAATTGGGGAGGTGCACGCAAGCACGCCGCAAGCCCTACGCAAGGACGCAGCGGGCTCTGCGTCCTTGCGTATCGACGCATGCGGACGACTATAAACCAAGCTTTATACGCTACATTTTTCTTCCTTGTTTTGATATTGTCTGTAGTGTTGTTTGAGGCAAAGATTTCCCTCTAAAAACACAAATAAATAAATAAATGAATGGCACTTTTTTGGCATTTTTTTTCAGTAACTTATTTTGCACAGACAGTGTTTACATTTGAAAAGCCATGTTGCATTTATGTTTGCATCCAGTGGGACATCACAATAAAATTAGGCATAATGTGTTAATTCCATAATAGGTGATATGTTATGTTGTTACCTAACAATGTTGGTGTAAAAAGACTGAATATATCGGTATCGGGTGATATCGGTATTGGAAATTAAGAGTTGGACAATATCGGAATATCAGATATCAGCAGAAAAGCCAATATCGAGCATCCCTACTTAAAATGCATGATAGCACCAGTCCCGGGACCAAGATTAATGGTTTATTTTGGGTTTTTGTGGATTTGGAATGGAAACTCATCAAACAAACACCAGAGGGAGGGAGTTAAACAGAGCAGGACACTTTCAAGAAACTAATCTCGATCTTGTTTTGTACAAAGTTCACGCTGACCATTGAAACAGGGCTGCGTATTGACTTCTGACTGTGTTCACAGCACTGACGCGTCACGGCCAGAACATCTCACCACATCACCGGCTGCATTTTAAAGTCAGAAAAGAAGAAATATGAAACAAACATACACATACTATATGTTTTTTGATGGAAAGGTTAAAAAAATAATAAAATCCGACTGAAAGTGGAAGACGAAAAGCTGAAGACAGGAGGAACATTTCACTACAGAGATATGGATATTCAATAAAATAAAAGCTGAAGGCTATTAAATGCAATGATCTTTACCAAGCTGTGTCGAGAACAAAGTGAGTCCTTACATCGTTTTATATCAGCACTCTTCTCTTGACTAAAATCAACAGCTCTACGCAGACTGACTACATTTAAACACTTCCCACTTCAAGCGATAAATCCACTAAATGCCTTGCACTTGCACAAACTGAATCTGTGCACTGCATGCATGCTGCAGCTAATACAGTATCTCCCAATGTAATAACCTATGAGCACAATACAATAAAAATAAATCATTCTTCGGGCTTTGCAATTATCTTGAAGGCATCTGTGGTCAGTAACAGGTTGGAGCTATTAGCTGACACTGAGGGACAGTGTATGGCTGCAGGGCTGCTATCCATGCAGTGAGAACTCAATTAGCACTTGACACGGGAACCATGGCTCTTCCTCGTCAAGCAGCTGTGCACAACAGATGAGTTTTTATCCATCACTACCATCAGATAAATAAAATGTTTTTATGAGAGTGGGGGACGTTAAGTACATTTGCATAACTCCCCCCAAATGAAAAGAGGAATCACGTGGCCTATCAGTGTAATTACAGCAATAACAACGTAAAAAGCACAGCTGCCGCCTGCAACGTTTCCATCTATCAGCGGTGCTGAGATAGTCCATTATCAGATTTAAAAGACCATAACCAAGGACTGCACATCATCTTTCATTACATTCCTGAACGTCTCTTTTAATGCTCGGCTTGTTAATGTGCTGCTGCCTCTCTGCCGCGGACACGGACGGACGGAGCGAGGAGTAACGGTGCCGACTCGTCGTCTGGTCTTTAGCTGAGCTGCCAATACCACATTTAGATCTAGCTTTAAAATGAAAGAGGGGGTCATCCTCTGGGGAGCACAGCTGAATGAAGCAAACCTTATGACCGATAAATGTGGCCGTGAGCTCTCAAAATAGATCTCTCAAAAAAGACTGACGGAAATGTGTTGAGGAAGAATGTGTGGCGCGACCGAAAGCTCAAAGACAACTACTCGATGAAGCCTTTATTACATACACTATATTACCAAAAGTATTCGCTCACCTGCCTTTACTCATTCTATGAACTGAAGTGCCATCCCATTCCTAACTCATAGAATTCAATATGATGTCGGTCCACCTTTTGCAGCTATTACAGCTTCAACTCTTCTGGGAAGACTGTCCACAAGGTTGAGGAGAGTGTTTATAGGAATTTTTGACCATTCTTCCAAAAGCGCATTGGTGAGGTCACACACTGATGTTGGTCGAGAAGGCCTGGCTCTCAGTCTCCGCTCTAATTCATCCCAAAGGTGTTCTATCGGGTTCAGGTCAGGACAAGTTCATCCACACCAGACTCTGTCATCCACGTCTTTATGGACCTTGCTTTGTGCACTGGTGCACAGTCATGTTGGAAGAGGAAGGGGCCCGCTCCAAACTGTTCCCACAAGGTTGGGAGCATGGAATTGTCCAAAATGTTTTGGTATCCTGAAGCATTCAATGTTCCTTTCACTGGAACTAAGGGGCCAAGCCCAGCTCCTGAAAAACAACCCCATACCATAATTCCTCCTCCACCAAATTTCACAGTTGGCACAATGCAATCTGAAATGTACCGTTCTCCTGGCAACCTCCAAACCCAGACTCGTCCATCAGATTGCCAGATGGAAAAGCGTGATTCATCACTCCAGAGAACGCATCTCCACTGCTCTAGAGGCCAGTGGCGGCGTGCTTTACACCATTGCATCCGACGCCTTGCATTGCACTTGGTGATGTGTGGCTTGGCTGCAGCTGCTCGGCCATGGAAACCCATTCCATGAAGCTCTCTGCGTACTGTACTTGGGCTAATCTGAAGGTCACATGAAGTTTGTAGCTCTGTAGCAATTGACTGTGCAGAAAGTCGGCGACCTCTTTGCACTATGCGCTTCAGCATCCGCTGACCCCTCTCCGTCACTTTACGTGGCCTACCACTTCGTGGCTGAGTTGCTGTTGTTCCCAAACGCTTCCATTTTGTTATAATAGAGCTGACAGTTGACTGTGGAATATTTAGGAGCGAGGAAATTTCACGACTGGATTTGTTGCACAAGTGGCATCCTATGACAGTTCCACGCTGGAATTCACTGAGCTCCTGAGAGCGGCCCATTCTTTCACAAATGTCTTGTTTCACAGTCTGCATGCCTGAGTGCTTGAATTTATACACCTGGGGCCAGGCCAAGTGATTAGAACACCTGATTCTGATCATTTGAATGGGTGAGCGAATACTTTTGGTAATATAGTGTACGTTACGGTAACTCTACTTAAGAGAGTGTAATTCAAACTGAAAGGATGCAGCAATAAGTGCCATTTACATATCTACTGATTTAAATCCACATCCCAACTTAAGGATTTTATGCTAAACCTATTTCTATTTTGTTACGTGAACTTATGGAACAATACGGAATATAAATCAGGTAATATTTCAGCCAATTATAAAGAGATTAAGATTTGCTTGAACCCAATTAAAAAGTAATCAAAGTTGGCAAAGGTGGAAGAGGAAAGTGACAACAAAGTCCACTCTGATGCACACTACGTGCTTAAATCAAGATCTTGCACAAAAAACCAACTACATTTGGAAGCAGATTTTGCGTTAAAGCTTCACTGTCACCTTATCTCCGATCTAACTGTGCAGTAAAGTGAATACATTTACAAACATGAGAACCTCAAGAGAACATAAATGTCTGCAAAGGTAAATTTTGTGATGCCTACAGCAGCTCTGGCGGCTCTGTGCACGGTAGATTTAGCAAGGCACTAGCATCCGAATCTGGAGCTAATCCATCCATCAGTTCATACTAAATAAAAAGATATATCGATCAGCATGAGTGCGCAAAACTTTTTGTACTGATGATGCCTCACGGTCAACCTCTGCCCCTTTAACTTCTAGATATAAGCCGATCTGTTGTACGTACAGTAGCTCTAGCTGGACTGGATACAGACTCTGATATAAATTCTTCTTTCTCCGTGTAAAAGGTGAATGTCACAGTTAGACCGGGTTCTCTTTGTCTATTGTCAGGACCAATGTGGAAATCCACTAATGTTTTTTCATATTTGTGCAGAAATGTAAAAAATTCTGAGGGGTGCAAATACCTTTAAGTGGCAATGTACGTAAAGTGCCCAAAATCACTCCTGATGCTTCATCTTTACCTTGATTGCTTCTCTAAATGCAGTTTTTCCTGCACATTTATTACCCATCATGCGAGAACATAAGTGTTGACGACATGTCTCGATCGACCTGCGAACACAACCCTAACAACGCTGTAAGAATCACTCCCTGAGAAACTTTGACGGACAGACTTTTGTCACTAAAACAACGTATTAGATTAGTTGAAATTCTGAGCCGATGGCGCCACTAGATGAAAGTGTGTTGATCTTCAGAGATGTTAAAATTCACCCTGAGGGGAACACGATGGGACGACGCCAGCGGGGGTCAGAGACTGACGACGGCGTCGGCGATACGACAGACGCTGCATGAAAAATTCACTTGAATCCGTGTCTGTCCCGACCTTCAGGCCGAGAAACTCTTTTTTTTTTTCTTCTTTCCCCCGACCGACATGACCCTTTGAATCCGCTCCGATATAAACCTGCCTCTTACAATCAAGAAAAGCTCAGTCCTATCAAGCCCTGCGCACGCGGCGACCTCTTAGCCTCTGAACAACGCTCTGTACTCTGACGAACACTCCCTCTTCTATTACTTGCGCTTCAGTTCGGCATAATAGAGGCCAGGTCATTCATTAGCTTCCTTTAAACTGTCAAGTAGCAGGAGAAGAAGAAGAAGAAGAAGAAGGAAAAGAGTGATGAGCGTGAGTCAGAAAGGAAGAGAGAGAGAGTGCTAGAGCTGATCGGCCACTAAAGCCTTTACACGCCACCGTGATTTAAAGCCGAGCCCCTTTTTATTCACTGCCGGTAGTTAAGAGGGGAATGAAGTCGGTTTAATCCGCTACTTCATCTTACGCGCGCACATCAAAACACACACACACAAACGCGCGCCGCCTCAGATGACATTTTTATCTGCCGTTTGATATGTGTCCTAGCGCCTCATTCTTTTTTCATTACGCCGATGTTTTCATTCTCTTTTTGTCACTTTCCCTATTTCGTCGAGCAGCCTTACGGACGTTCTGCCACCTCTGCGTCTCCTCCTCACCTCCTCTCTTCACTTCTGTGTTGTCGCTGGGTTTTATTTTATTTATTCATTTGGTTTTTTACACTTATTAGATGAGTGGAAGAAACTAAACCGCCGCTTTAAAATCCATTTGCTACAGACAAGCAGCAGGCTGTGTATTGTTTCCATCTATCATTGAACAAACTGCAAAACACAGGATAGAGTCCACCTGAATAACATCACCAAACTTCTAGAGGATTTACTGCAAACTAAGCTTTGGATGACCCATCCTCAGCCTAAGAAAGTAGAAAAAAGAAATCCAAAAGAGCTCTCGGACGAGCCCCCATTTATGTTATGATCCTAGCTTGAGGGCAGCAGCTTGAAGTGCACACATGATGACAGAGTTACAGGTTAAATAAAGGTTTCTAGTGTTTTCTCCACTTTTCCCTCTCTTGCTCCGCCCTTTTCCTCTGATTGACTGACCTTACCTGCGACCCACCTGCATCTGATTATGCAACAGACTTGCCTGTGTCTCTCCCTTCTTTTTGTTCTTTGTTCGTTTGGGTGAGCCCAAATCAATCTATAGGAGGATTGTGAAGGGTCTGGTGCATTGTGGTTTGGGGAGCAGACCAAGGACTGATCCTCGGTTATGGAAGCTGGCTTTTGGAACATTGAACGTGGAGAGGAGTCAGTTGAGGTGGCTAGGGCATCTGATGCCTCCCGGATGCCTCGTGGGACAGGTGTTTTGGGCATGTCCCACCTGAAGGAGACCTCGAGGCCGACCCAGGACACGATGGAGGGATTATATCTCTCGTCTGGCCTGGGAATGCCTCGGGGTTCCTCTGGAGGAGCTGGCTGAAGTGGCAGGGGAGAGGAGAGGGCTGTCTGGGCTTCCCTGCTGAAGCTGCTGCACGGACCCGAATAAGTGGAAGAAGACGAGTACGAGCGGAGACACTAAAGCGGAAACACGCTACTACCAAGCAGACCAATCACAGGTGTGTAGGAGTGTGAATGGTTGTTTGTCTCTCTGTGTTAGTCCTGTGATAGACTGGAGACCTGTCCAGGATGTACCCCCGCCTCTAAAACCACCCCTAAAAGAACATCCAGCCTTATAAACTTTCTTTCTATTCTAACCACAGATAGCTTCATGCTGGATCCTGCCTCTGCGCGATGCATTTTTAAATGTTCATCAATATTAACCAGACACGACCAGAGACGCATTGATCGGCATTAGTCTTTAAAAACAGTCGTGTCCAACATCTCCTGATCAATAAACACAGAAAAACATCATAAAGCTGCACAACACAGACACAGACGCACACAGAGGAAAAGAGAGAGAGGCAAGTTTCCAGCTTAATGGCCTCAGGGCTGGTTGCCCCAGAGAATTTTGGTATGCGCCACTCTCCATTTTGTCTTCTGAACAGAGTGTCTGTCCGTCCGTCTCTGTGTGTGTCTGTGTCTTCTGATGTGTCAGTGTCGCTCTGTCTGCAGCAGATAATGAGGCAGTGTGTGGCTCACCCAGCTAACCCCTGGACTTAACCATCAAGTCCGGTGAATTGGCAGCTAAAGTGGAAAACTGGGAGCATTCTCTAACTAACAGTGTCACACCGCCGGACTTTTCTTTTTTCTTTTTTCTGTCTTCGCTCGGCTCATTTCTGCGCCGCAGAGGGGCCTTGGACCCGTTCCACAGGCCTCAACAATGACAAGCCCGCGGTACGAGGAGGAATTACTGCCGCTCGACAGCCGCGCGTCTCGTTATTGGAGGTTGTCAGGATGCGACTCAGACAGCGGCGTGATTTAAGAGAGGGGGAGGAATTGTTTTTAAACTCCGCGCGACTAACAGACCGTGAAAGCGCTTGGAAGCGAAACCACTAAGCGATTGACTTTTTCCCCGTCTTGGCATTATGCAGCAGCGAAGTTTGATGAGCAGAAATGTCAGAAATAAGAAATTACAACAAAAGGTTCACAACGTGAGGTGAAGAACTGAACCTGGTCGACCATGATGTTCTCTGTTGACCTTTAACGGCAATGAACAAAGATAATGAAGCCTCAAAGTGACATAAAAATGAGTGTTTCGGATCTTTTCACGCTGTTACGCCACCTTTAAAGTCTTTTTCCTTCTCGCTGGACGCCTTGCTCGTTCGAGTCACATTCATCAAACCGGCCCTGAGGCTGTGCTGATCACACGTTTGCTCCGTTTCAACCTGACAAACACTGTTTATGAAGAGGTGAGTGTTATGGATCATTAGCTTCCTTTGCAGCCTTTAAACTGACCATTAAACTCTGCATGTTCCACTTTCCTGACTGTGACAAGCAGCCAGAAGCTAACAGGTTTTTAAAGTGTCAATTATTAAACTTAAATAACTGGGGTTTAGCCGGTGAAGGTTTGCATGACAGGCCATCAGGATTACAGTGGTCAGTGCTTAATACGAGGCTGCACCGATCAGCCACAACATTACAACCCCTGAAAGTACTGAAGGCTGGAAAGCTGCAGAAAATACCGCAGGTTAATCAGTGGCAAATTAAAACAATCATCCACAACATTATGACCAGGAGAAGTGAATAGCATCGACCTCCATCGTCTTGTGGCGATTCAGTGTTCTGCTGGGGAACTTCTGGACCTGGCTTCATTCATTGGTGTGGATGTTACTTAGACATGTAGCACCCACCTAGACCAGACCAGGCACCCCCACCCCATAGCAATGACACTCCTTGATGGCAGCAGCCATCCCCAGCAGGATGCAGCCACAAAAACACTTTAGGAAGAAGAACAGCACAAGGTGTTGACCTGGCCTCAACATTCACTAGATCCCAAACTGATCAAGTATCTGTGGGATGATCCACAGAGGCCCCTCCCCTCAAAGGACCCCACCAACAACAATATTCTGTTGCCAGACACCACAGGACACCCTCAGAAAGGCCCATGTCCATTCTCTGATGAGTTACCTCAAAGGAGACCTGCACCATATTAAGAAGGTGGTCATAATGTTATGCCTGATCGCTGCATATTACATTTCGACTCAGGGAGCAGCTGAGAGCACTGCTACACCCTTCCACAGACTGTCTGGTTATATCATCACAAGGCCGTCGTATCGGTCCGTGGCGGTCGCGTAGGATACGAGCGGCTCCCGGGAGCGATTGCAATCAGCTCGGTTCATTTGTTTCGGAGCGGAGCGCGATTGCCGCGATTGCAGCGTTCACCGCGGCCCAAATGAACCAGACCTGAGAGATGCAACGAGCTAGGAGTGAAAGCGCCCAGAGAGGCTGTGTTGAGTGTGTGAGAAACCAATATCAGAGGCATCAGATGAGATTGTTACAGAGTGAGAACTCTCCTAATGGCCACCGATCCCCAGGGCTGCTCTGAGAGTGTTCAGATCATCAGCCGTGAGCAAATCAGTCTTAATTACACACAGTCTTAAAACAGATTTCAGATTGTGTCTGCGTTTGCACAAATGCACTCACTGTTAGAAGACTTTAGGTAGCTGTTCTGCAGGATGTTTGTGTTCTACTTCAACATGACAGACGGTTAAAGACCTTTTCTCGTCATGGTTCTGGCGTATTCTCTCCCTAACTACTTGTGTTTCTGGTGTTTTCTCTTCCCCACGTCTCTTGTCCCTGTTTTGTCTCCAAGCATGTCTGTGTGTGAGAGTCTCTTTGTGTGGCTATCCAATTATCTCCTGCTCTGCAATCAGCCTGCACGTCTGACAACTATCCACCTACGAGGCCCTGCAGTACATCTGCCCCGGACGCCAGTTCTGCTCCGTCTACCTGTACGCTAACTTGATTAGATTTCTGTCCGTGTCTTCACGCTTGACTTTTTGTAACCTGCACCTCTCTCCGCGTCGGAGGATCAGCGGCTCAACTGCCACAATCCCCGGCACCCCTCCGCCCACTTGCGTCCACACCAATTCAGACGGCTTCCTACCCGCCTACACCTTAGCCCTGCTGCCTTCACAAACTACTGCCAACAGCACACCGCAGCCTCTTCATCATTACCAGCTAGGATTAAAATAAATATCACTGGTTTGGCTTTTTGGTCCGTTTGCAGTGGAACAGTATGAGCTGCTTGAGGTGCATTATGCAAACTGAAACAGAACTGCTCACAAAAGGAACATTTACAGTCTGATCTATTTGTTACTGAGTGTAAACAGGCTGTCACGAAGAACCTTACTGAAGGCCAGTTCATCATTGTTCTTCAGATTAAACGTAGGCTAATCCATTTGGAAGAAGAGTGTCTAAAAAGTATTCCCGTGCTTGAGACATAGACTGTATATAAATATGGACAACATGCGCCTCCACACTTCCTTGCATTGGCCACACTGACACTATTTTCCCGGAGATATGGGCGGCGCCGTCTTGCGAGTTTGAGGCCAGAGTCTGAGCAAGAGTGGAGCCACGTTATTGATCCTTGAAAAAAAATTATTTGACGTGTATTTTAGTGTTTTAGTTTCGCACAAGTCTCATCCAATAACATGAAGGAGGTGGAGCTTATGACCTATAATGCAGCCAGCCACCAGGGGGAGCTCCACATGCTTCTGTCGTCTATCTTTATACCGTCTATGGTTTGAAAAGGACTAGGGATGTCAACTGAACATGGTCTTTTGTACTTCGGGTCTACCATAAACCAAAATCTTGTTCCTGTAGCATCAAAACGAACCTTCTTCTTCTTCTTCTTTTTCTGTTTTAATGGAGGTTGGCTAGCATAAGCTGCCAAAAACTAAAGAAGAAGAAGAAGAAGGCCCAAAATAAGGTGACTTAACATGCTGAAGAACTTTACTCTGGAAAATAAAGTCAGTTTGAGGAGTAGAAAAACTTGATCGGCTGAACCCTTCTCCCTGCCTCACCTTCTTCTTGGACTTGAAGACGTTACAGCGGAAGACATTGCTCTGTCCATCCCTGGCAATGTAGCTGAAGATCTTCAGGTCCTGCGAGTCGTGGGAGACGTAGAATATCCTGAAAGAGAATAAAATAGGTCAGAAATTTGAATAATTAAAAAAAAAATATATTTGAATATGATGCAAAACCCCAAGCAGAGCCTGGCAGCGATTCTAAATGTATCTTAAGACGCAAAGCAGGCACCGAGCCCGTTTCTCAAGGGTTTTAAAGCGACGAAAATAAACACTTTTTTTATTTACGTTTGTTTTAATCCGAAGGCAAGACATCAATTGTTTTGCTCTCAGGCTGAAAAAGTTGTGATTAGATTGTGGTGGGAACGTGTTATTAAAATAAACTGGATTGCTCATAGATGTCTGGATTATTCCTGCAGCATTTTGGGGCTGGAAGCTCTGTGACATGGCGCCAGGTAAACTTTAATTCCAAGTAAAAATAATGCTTCACATAACAAGAGAGGCAAGAGAGGGGAGCTAATACTATTATACCAAAAATATCCTGTGTGAAAAGGGGTGGCGGGGCGGCTCCTGCAGAGCACGCAAATAGGAGGAAACAAGTTCAGGGGGGAAAAAAAGGGCTAATAAACAATAACCTGCAGGAGGGAGAGCCCTGTACGAGTTAAGCTCCACACTGGATCTGATTTACGGCGACAAAAGAACCGTGCAGGAGAGATGCAGCGCTGCACGTGACAGGCCTGATAAACAAGACAAATTCTCTGAGTTGTATTATAGAAAGGCTTATTTTACTACAGATCACAACGTGAACCCCTCCTGCAGCTCATGAACCCGTGCTGCAGCGCGATGCTGGACATTTCTTCCGTGCAACTCACAACAGTTTTTGCCTGATGAGTTATTTTATTTCCAGAGCCTGTAGCGCTTTCACTGCATGACCTCCATAGTTTAATGCGCCTGCAGTAATATCGCCGCATTAAATTCCCCCCAGAGTAATTCTGAGGGGGTTTCTGGACAGCTGTATATCCTCTGAATGTTTTACAGAGAGCCATTAGCTGACTGCTGGCGTTTTTCTCCACTCGTCCCGCCGTTGAGACTTTACACGGAAGGATAAGTGATTGCTGCCATTATGTTTCCCTGCATAATGAAGTTATCATAATCAAACTAGATTTGCAGGCTCTGCCTTCGAGTGACTGCAGATTATTGTGGAAGGCTGAGGTGCCAACGTCCCGAAAACAAAACTACTCACAGTGCAAAAATTGTGATTACATCACATGCACACAGCCTGAAATTAAACACTGACACACTGACGTTTACAGACACGACAAGTACTTTAAAGGTAATATATTACCTTCCAAAAATACAGAAATAGATGAAATAATAGTAGTGAGGCATCTGCCTAAAAACAAAACCTCAACTTTTCTGTTGCAAAAAGAATAAAACATGGATGGATGGATGGATAGAGTATTAATCCCAAACTGGGAAATCATCCATCCATCTTTTTATATATATTTCCAAATACAAAATTTATAAATTTGTGTCCTTTAATTTTGGATCTTGAATATGCACACACCAACTTATTATTATTGGATGGATGGATAGATGGGCAGATAGATAGATATAATAGATATAAAATCAAATATTTAAGTCAAAATCGGGAAATAACAAATGAAAGACTTGAGACTGATTTTTTTATATTTGCATGACCAGGAAGTTACTGAAAAGTGTTTGTTTGCACCTGAAAGGACAGTAATTTAGGAATCTGCAATAAATACATGAAAAAATGAAATCCTTCTCAGAGCAACCTAACCTCATCCGGGCTCACATGTCTGCTCTATCCGCAAAGGTTTTAATTAGGCCACAATATGTTAATTAATCAACAAAGGGATTAGTTGGTGTTGCTTAATACTGCAAACTTAAGTGACTGTAGGGAGCACCATAAACCTCAGGCAGCTTCCTAATTCAGCAATTAGCGCCATATTAACGGAGCCTCGCACGATGCCTGGAGTAATTTATCACAGCGCGCCGACGGACAAGCAGACAAGGGCAGGAAATCAGGTGGAGATTATGGAAATGATCCCGCTGTCTCTATTAAAACTGATACTGTGTGTGTGTGTGTGTGTGTGTGTGTGTGTGTGTGCAGTCGTGTATTTGTCTAGTAGAAATCTGTGTCTCGGTCACATCTCTGCACTCGGTGACATTTCTGTGGTATTTGTTTTGGCCTTTTCTCTGGGAGCCAGACTAGCTGAGGTCTTCTGGTATGGATGGTGTCTTTGTCAACCCTGCTTAGCAGACTGTCAAAATACCAGGCACGGCTATCTGCAGTGACTCACACACAATCACACACAGAGCTGGAGAGTTTCTGTCTGATTTCAGATGGAAAAAAATAGAATTTAGTTCCAGGAAGTCGACCTAGTAGGAATGCATTAAGTCAGTTTCAAGATACAGCCAATTATTTGACACAGGTTCATTATGTATTAATATTTATCTGGAGTAGGTAATTCTAACTCTCAGTTTTGAAAATTGTAAATAATTATTAATTTATGGAGGAAAATGAAGAGAAATGAGAATAAGTTGTTCCTTTATGGATGCCCCGAGGTGAAACAAACATCATGTTGCACACAGTGTTTGGTGTGAAAGACTCGGAAAGGATCATGGAGGCTGAATGCTAACACTGACTATCATCTATAATCTGAGTGATTAAGGACGAACTTCATTGATTTAACACTAAATAATCACATTAAATGATTAATCGCGATTAATCGCATTATTTTCAAACTTAACATGCGATTAATGCAAATCATTAATCTTCCTTGTCTTAATTTATTTCAAATACGAACTTGAAGGTGAATTTTTAAAGTTTTTAGCCGTCTTATCGACACGGGAGTGGACAAATATGCATAAATTTGTCCAGCTGCTCGATCCAGCGGTAACTCCGTTCACTACTGCAGTAAATGCCGATAACTTTCCTCTTCTCAAGTATAAACATCTGTGTTTATCCTGCTGTCTTGGTGTTTTGGAGTTGCAATGCCAGCGGTTGCGTTCTGCTGAGAAGCTCCTGGTTAGCATTTGTGAAGACGTCCCACACTTCTAACCATCAGGTTTAGTCTCTTTTGGTCATCTTCCAGTACGATAAGTGACCTATTATTATTAATCCCATAATTGGGAATGACAGTAAACATTGTGTTGTACTCAACACAATTAGCATTATGAAACTATGATGTGGCAATACTGCAGCCTGACTGTAAATGTCTAAACTCTTCCATGAGGAGCGGTTGTTGTGAAGATTTAATGGAGCTTTACTTTAGGTGATAAGTTTCTCTTTTAGCTTAATATCTCTAGTCTGATCCTCTAGGTGGTTCATCACCCTGTATCGTCACCAAAAACCTGACTATCTCTAGCGGTTTTACCTAATTCAAGAAGTTTGAGCACTAACATTCATAATTTATGCATTCACCAGCGCTACAAAACCAAAGGCTCAGTATTAGTTATCCACACATTACGTAACATCAACAGAAGCTTCATGCACCCCTATCTGCCTATCCTATCCTTAGACTAAGGATGTCCAGCTTTTATTCCAGCTCCCAGTCCATTTTTTCCCATTTTTTTCTTTTTCTTTTCCATATTTAATGAACTAAACAAATAGTTCTAACCAAATAAATTACCAGCCAACAAACTTGTTTATCATATAATATCGGTAGAACCAGCTGTGTGGTGTGTAGCTTGACTTGAACATTCACGCTGTCACAACAAACACTAAATCATAACTCTGGCTGGGTCAGCATTATAAAAATGTGTAACAGAAGTTTCTTCCAGACAGCAGACATTGCTTAGTCACATGTTTGGTTTTAGTTTTTGCCAGGCGTGAAACAAGTCCAAGAGATCGGGTTTGGCTACGCGCTCAGTCCAATCCGCTCAGATTAAAAAACGCTTCCATCGTCCTAAAACTGATCGCTAACAGACTGAAATAAGACCTTGTGAAAAACAGCTCATAATTAAGAAACAAGCGCGTCAGTAAATAAGGGAAGCAGAGACGTTTCTGCATGTGTCTATATCAACAAACACGACGGGTAAACAGGGCCTCTGTTATCAAGCCGTGTCATCGGCTGGAGGAAAACTGACCGCTCCCATCCGGCTGGTTTCTGCAGAAACTAAGTCACCTCCTCTTTCAACTCCTTTCTTGCCCCCTATTTAAATCACGACTCCCGGGAGGTGTGATAAATATACGCCCTGCAGGAGGGGAAACCCTCTTGCGCTCCAGCGACTGTCGTCTACAGGGTAAATTTTAAGAATAAAAAAAAAACATTACACGCTGCCAGATGAGTAAATCTCAGCCGAGTGTGAGCTAAAGGAAGCTCGGCTGACTGGCTGAGCAGACAAATCCCCGAGCGGCGCCAGAGATGACGGCTCAGATACATCTCTATCAGCCGTCTCGAGCAGGAACAGCTGCCAAACATCCAGGTGAAGACGCATCAGACGGATCCCATCTCGGAATGAGAGCGGTGCGGCTGTCAAAGATGGTTAACGGCAAAACAAATCAGAATACAAATACTGCCAACGGCGAACGTCTTACTTCAAGGGCTTGTCTTTTCTGCTCAAGCTTACGATGCACAACGTTTTGACATGAAGGAATGTCACTTTCTCCGCTGACAGCTGACTGAGATGACAAAGCAGCAACGCGAAGGGAGCGATGAAGCTACGACGGAAACAATATATGGTTCTTAGCAGTTTAAAGATTTATTTTATTTTCCAATCCCTCAAAGACAATAGTTTTGTCTGATGCACAAACATTGTAAACAAACAGAGGTAGCCTGGAAACAACATCAACTGGTCTGGAGTCACTCCGTTGGGTAACTGTTGATGCTATGGCCGATATCATATCGATATTACCATGTGATGCAAACAGCAATCACATGGTAATATCATGACAGTCCATCATCTTACCTTTTTGGTTTTAAGGTGCTTATATGGTACTGCAGGACCTAAACACAAGGATCTACGTACGTAGCCTACGCCATGCCTCGTCAGTCTGGCTCACCCTGTAACAACGTCACCCAAACACTAGTCGGCGCTGTGTCTTTTTTTCCAGTCGGGTTGATTTTTGTTTCTACTTTCTGCTTCACTTTCAACTATTGCGACTGAAACTTTTGCAGAAATTTCGTTCGAACACGAGTCATAGCTCAGTTAACCTCACCGATTCTTTACTGATCTAAAACAAACAATTCAAAAACTGCAGAGATGGAGAAGCTTCCGGAAATGCTAAAGCTGAAACACGCTACTACCAAGCCACATGAAGTCTAAACCGCCTAAGTCAGTGCACGGTTTGATTAATTAAGGTTTTCATTGGCTTTTAACGATATGGTGTTACATGGTGTGTACATATTCATATTGGCGAGTTGGTTTGATTTGTTTGCCGTATTAATCTTTAGTGCTTTGTTTTGGAATTACCTGGTTATGAGCAAAATGCATGGCTGAGGGTGGGGCCTGGATAACTACTGGAGCCAGCTGATGGTCTGATGAAGCCAGTATTTAAATCCCCTTGTGTGTCTTTAGTGTTTAGGTCAGTTTGAGCTTAGTTTTGTTTGTTTTGTTGACCGTTATATAGGCCAACTTAAGTTTGATTGAGTAAAACCTACTTTTCCCGACAAAAATACCTCCATGCCTCACAGCTTGATCCCTAACAAACTGTATAGGACGAACAGTTAACAGTGATTAAGGCGTATGTCAATAACTTATACTTTGTTGCTCTGACTGGTTGCAGTCAAAAGTCAACAAGGAAAGATGGATCATTAAACGTATATGAGTCCTGAACTACTAGCCTCCACAGCCTGTAGCACCACCAGTCGATAGCAATCAATTTTAATTTTAGACTGTCAAGATAAAATCTGTCTGGTCGAGGACAAATCTTAAAAAAAATAAAAAATTAAATCTAACTTCAACAGGGAATGATTTTACGTCAGCATCTCCGGATCAAACATCTCGTCGACTCGTGATTTTGCAGCAACGTAGTCAAACAGTCGGAGTCTTCACCTGAGGTTCAATCAACAGACCAGAATGCAATGCACCGAGACGTTCTGCAGCTTCAGATATCGCTGCACAGTTAAGAAAATACTGAGATCAGGTCCTCTGAATTTTGGAGCAACTTGCCGACACTGGTTTATATTCTACGATTAAGACGAATTCAGATTTTTACGACTGCATCGGATTTTAATTTAGCTTTATTCAGATCAGGTGCAAAAAATGGATGTCTTGGATCATCATAGTACTCTAAAGTGTAAACTCTAAAGTAGTTTATAATGTACTAAAATAATTAACAATTAATGATACACGGAATATAAATATATTACCATTTCTAAACCCTTTGTTGCAAAGAGAAACCTCGAGACACAAATGCGTCACAGGCGTCTTATATTAAGTTTAATTATTTTTTGTTATCATTTTGTATCTTTAGTTGTATCTTTAACGGTTAATCATTAAAACACTTTACTGTATTTTACGTCATCTTGAATTGACAGTTTTCAATTTGAGTTTTGAAGCAACTTGATTTTTAAATGATTCTCCCCTCATTCAGCTGTGCTTTCTAGCTGCCAAACATCAAACATTTCAGGAACGTCTATTATCATTTCATTTCAAAATTCTCTTCCCAATCAGACCGAGTGACCTGTACGGCGGAGCGTACACAAAAGCAATCATAACAAACCTCCTGTCGACGATGATGGTAAATAGACACCAGGACGACTCCGGCGTTTGTGACGGGAGCAGTATTAATATGAGTGCCGAATATGGTGCGTGAAGCGGAGGACCGTGATTTAAAGTCCAGACAGTGAGTGAAAGAGACAGAGACGGACACTCCAAGTAGATGAGTGTCTGAAGGATTATGAGTGAACAGAGCGACGGAGAGGGGAAAAGTCTCAGACGGGACACTGTGCATAAATGAGGAGATGAAAAGAGAGCGAGACAGTGAGAAAAAAAATGATTCATGACTCATCCTCTGTTCTTAAGTTTAGCGGCGCATCAGGAGTCTGACAAAAACACTCACATTCAACCTGCTGCATCAGAATATAACCAAAGAGCACGTCTAGCCAAGTCTCACTTTAAATCTACGTCTGTCCAGGCTTGAGGTTTTAAGAGTTTTCAGGTTAAAGCCATAAACCCAACTGTCATCAGTCAATCTAAGAGTCCAGAGTGAACATTTGTGCCACAACGAAAGGAACAAACTTCAAATAAAAAAGGTTTCACAGATTGTTGAACTGTGGGTCGCCTTGACAATTGAACACCAAAATGTGGTCGGTGGAAATGTTCCAAGTCAAAACAAGCCTTTGTAAATTAACAAAAGAAGAACAAAATTAAGAAATCCACTTTGCCTTCCTGAGTGGGTGAAAAAAAAAGTTAAACAAAATGACTGTGAATGAATTTAACACAAGTTGTTTGGCTGAAGTTCATCTTTGTGCTCAAATGAATGGTTGTACCAAATTTGATGGAATTCCACCAAGACGCTCCAGAGATATCAACCACCTTCACAAGGACCGCTGACCACCAGAATGTATGGATGCATGACGATTAATGCATTTAGACCAAGGCTCATTTAAACCATAACCTACGTACATAGCCTATGCCGGTGCAAGCCATTTATACTTATGCGCTTCTACTTCCTGCTTCACATTCAACAATGGCGACTGAAACTTTTGCCGAAATGACGCCTGAACCTCCTCAGTTAACCTGTCCTCCATGTGTTCCATCTTTATTGATCCAAAACAAGAATCAGCTGGAAATACTAAAACGGAAACACGCTACTACCAAGTGGACCAATCAAAGCTCTTTCGTTTTGCGTCGCTGTGATGCACAGTTAGACTTCTGAGCAGCTACGATGTTATGTTAGGGTCTGCAAATTGACAAAGAAGTATAAACTGCACATTCGGTATAAAGATGTCAGCTTGTGTAAAGGCTGCATAAACCGTGCACAAATAAACATAAAGCACGGCTGTTCGCCCAGACATTCATTACCTTCCGACAGGCAGAGTAATGCAGCATTAACAAGACTCTCAATGACCACAAAAGCTCACCCTCACTCAGCCTACCCCGTTAATAAGCCCTCCTTGTTAACAGGCTGAGTCTATCCTGCAGGGTTCTGCCGGCGACGTGATGCTTGAGTAATGAACTGAGCTTGTTTCAGAAGGCCACGGCCATTTTTTCCCCTTCGATAAATCGCAGGCTGCGAAACGCAGCTGCTATAAATCAAAGGCTAAGAGGCGAGGCGCCACACCCTGGGCACGGAACAATCGCACGGTTCCTGGGGATCAATACAACAATGCAGCCTGGGCCAGATCAGGCTGTAAGTGTCTGTATTGGCCTCTTGCAGCGGGAGCATTATGTTCAGGAGCCAAAGCCAAACACACCTGCTCTGTTATCATCTCCCTGCATTTAAAATCCTCTTAGTGGACGTCAGTAGAAGCTTCAGTATCAGATTAGGGAGCATGAGTACATGAATGCATGGGGGTCTGCCTGGAAACACTTTGGGATTCATGGAAATAGATCATTTGCTGAGGGGATAAAGTGTTTACTCATTTCAGTGTGTGTCATATATCAGCCATAACATTTATTAGCTACATGCGGTCGAAGTGCTGGCAGCGGTGACTTTACACGAGAATTAATTATGGCACTCCCATCGAACTACACAAAGGTAGCCGTGTCCATGTGTCTTGTTTTACGGTGTCTTTAAAGCCTGACCCAATTAACCCCGTTCGCAAGAAAAGCCGAATTTGAATGGCAGGTTTATGTGAGCTTTTGACCAGCAATTACTGCCCATTATGCTAATTGCCGAAAGCGGTGAGAGTGCAGCGAATTAAGTGTCGGCGTGTGCCATCTCTGCATGTTTAATCAAAATTGAGATTCCACAAGTGCAGTTATTTCAGTTATTACACGGCCCATAAGATGTGTCAAAACTTTTTATTGCAAAAACTTTGGGACAAACCAAAAATGGTTATTTGACGTTACACAGAAATAACACTTCCTGCCTTGCCGTGCAGTGACTGGATGAATATTGGGATGTGAATATATCCGTGAAGGTTCGCCGTCTTCGGGGTCATGGTATACCAACAAAATAAAGCTGATACAAGATGTTTTCAAAGATCTTAAGACTGCAGTTGTTACAAGCCCTGGTCATGTGAGTGTCAGGTGAGCACCACCCACAGACGCTCCAAATAAAACCGGCCAAGATGTCATGATGTGCACTGTACCCCGATGCTTGATTATCAGCCAGCCTCTTTGCCTTCGCTGTTGAGACAGAATAATCTGTAAATTTTATCAGATTATCCTTGGGGCACTTTCATATCTGGTTAATTTAATCCAGGCCAAGCAGGTTTTGCTGCTAATCTGTGTCTGCCAAGATTAAAAAAACATTGTGTGGTGGAGTGAACATCAGTCTTCCATCCCGTCTTGCATTGATCAGCCACAACATTACGACCCTAAACCTGAACCTGAGCTGCAACGTGTGAAGGAATGGGTAAATACTATATGTCGCTGTGCCGGTAGACTATAGAAATACAAGGCTAATTACAGTGTAAACCAGTCAGCCACAACATTATGACTATTATACAGCAGAAGTTAATAACATAGACCATCTTGTGACAGTTCTTCTGGACCTGGACCTGGAATTAATTGGTGTGGATGTTACTTAGACATGTAGCACCCACCTAGACCAGACCAGGCACCCCCACCCCATAGCAATGACACTCCTTGATGGCAGCAGCTCTAGGAACAACTAAAAAACCATGAAGAACAGCACAAGGTGTTGACCTGGCCTCCAAATTCACTAGATCCCAAACTAACAACAATCTGTCTCCAGACACTACAGGACACCCTCAGAAGGCCCATGTCCATTCTCTGAGGTGGTCGTAATGTTATGACTGATCGGTGAATACGGCAAATGCTTAAACTAAAACTAAAATCAGTGCTACGGATAAAAATATTCAGTCTCTGCCCTGCAGCCATTACATCCCTGGGGTCATTCATCTCCATCTCCTTTAATTTTCAAAACACTGATCACCTCAGTTTTAATTTTAAAGAGGAACCCTGACGTCTGTCACTGGTCTCTCACTTTTAACAGCTTCACAGCTTTTATTATTTTTATTTTGACTGCAAAAAGCAGGCGCCTGTCAGAGGCGTCAGTGTGTGAATGATTACCAGGCCGAGAGCATCCCTCTGCTTCTGACAGCCCCGTACGAAAACATCTCGATTTGTGAACGCTACTCTGTCAAACGTCTCTAGCTGAAACTGATATCTTGACTCTGAATATGGCTGTAAAGTGTTGCTGCACTTATAAAAAAACAAACAAAAAAAAACACAGTAAAAGCATTCAACAGTTCGGCAGCAAGAGAAACACCGTTCTGCTTTCCAGTCACAAACAAGCCTCGTATATTTCGCTGCACAGACAGTTTGGTGCAACCTAAAATGTTGTCCAGATGGATTTGGCAACACTGAGATAAACCAAACTTAATAACGGAGTGAATAGATCAAGCAATATGTTGATTAAAAACGAGTGCAGGCGGGCCAGGGTGAAAAGGTAGAGGTTCATTATCAGAAAAGCTGTTGTGTCAGCTCGATCGCGGCGCGCCCACATAAAGAAACCCCGGAAATTTTATAGCGCAGGCTTGGCAATTGTGAGAGCAATACAACAGACTTAATCATCCGGGCAGACAGGCAATTTCCAACTGCACTTGTTAAAGTCAAGGTGAGAAGTTAGCCGCCCGCTCTTATTTTCATTCTTCTTTATTTACTAAACCGGTAAGCGGCCCGGTAAGTTTGAGCATCTATATGAGCACATTTTGGGGTCTTTTATTTGATATGAGGCCACTAAATCAATATCTCACGCCGAGCAGCGCTCTGGAAACTCTCACTTCCTCTCGTATGAACAGAAACCTCAAAACAAATATAAAATATTCATGCGGTATTTTGGCATTCTGCCTCAAGGGTACGGACGTTGCGGTGTGCATTAGCATGTGTTGATATGTGCAGCAGACTATACTGCTATGCTGTATCAGGACAAACATGCAAATTAAATGACGTCGAGGGATTCACCTATTCAACCTTAACGCTCCCGAGCACAACTCCTCGTATTAATGTTTTGTAAAACTCATTATGTGGAGCTAATGGGAGGAGGAGGTCAAGTTAATTGTATTTTCTACACAGATCGCAACAAAGGTCATTCAAGGTAACCTTTTCCTGCAGAACAGGTCTATACTTTTTTTCTTATTAAACAAACTAACTGGCCTCATGTCATTTATCTTGTTTAGACAACAACACGTCATCTATTTCTCTAAGTTCCGCCCAGATGGACGGACTCGCAGATGACGGACAGAGACCAGTCGTCAAAGAATATGTTGAGTCAATCAGTTCGCTAGTTCAAATAATTGTTCATTTGTTATACTGACTTCTGTCTTTAAAAGAAACGCAGACGCTATGAGTCCTTTACTGATTCCCCCCGTCCCTGATGCTGTAAACCTAGGGGAGAAACTGAATGAAGAACATTTAATCATCTTCTGTAACTGCTTCTCCTGTGAAGGCCGTCCCAGCTGTCATTGGACGAGAGGTGGGGTCCACCCTGGACAGGTCTCCAGTCTATCACAGGGCTAACAGAGAGACAGACAACCATTCACATTCACACCTCCAGCCAATTTAGAATCACCAATGAACCTAACCAGCTTGTCTTTGGACGGTGGGAGGAAGCTGGAGAACCTGGAGAGAACCCACGCAGACACAGGGAGAACATGCAAACTCCACACTAGAAGGATTTGAACCCAGAACATGAGGAACATGCGCAGACTTGTTATTAACATGCGTCCTGTACGATCTGATCACAAACGGACAGTTTGATCAGGCCACATTTAGAAGTGGTGATCACGTCCCATGCTTCTTGGCCACTCTAACAGACCTTAAATACATTTGGTTTTACCTAGATGTGAGTTGGACGGTCATAATCGAATGATGCCTTGTTGACGAACATGTTCGCAGCCTTAAATACATTTGGTTTTGGTCACACAGAACGGCCCCAGTCGGCCCATGGGTTAGAACCCAGGACCTTCTTGCTTCTTGTGAGGCATCAGTTCTAACCACCACGCCACAGCCTTAGAACAAGGAACGTAAATCATATTTAATTTGAATGGCCATGTTCGGCCGATGCCCGACACGCTAATAGTGACCTCATTCAGCAATAACGGCAAAAGCAGAAGCATATAATAACTCAATTAGTTTAATAACTTTGGGGGAAATTAACCTTTGTTTAAAATCCGGCCCCAAAAGTTTCTTATAGCGCTGCAGTTACAGATAACAAAAGGCTCTGAGGGAAACACTGAGTATGGAAAAACTGTCTGTGGCAAAAATTCTGCTTCTATTGCAGAGATCAAACGCATCAAAACATCCATATATGCATATTACGCAGAATACCACACATTATGCATGAACGGCCTCTTGCAGGGTCACTGATCGAATGTGTGAGTTTTAATTAACGTAAAAGCAGATGTAGCAGAACACACGTTTTGTCTTTTTTTATTTTCCCTGAGCCACCAGAGACTTAAGGCAGGAGAACAAGGGTAGGAGGCAAAAAGAAAACTAATAAAACATGATGTGAACTTCCAAACACTCGAGCGCAAAGAAAAAAAAAACATCCAAGTCAAGAAATAATATATGGAAAGTGGATGCACAGCTCATATATAAGATTAGAGACATCTAGAGAGAAGGGCTCCGTTCAGATTTTGGAACCGCGAAGTTTGACAGAACCGCGACCAGAGCGGTTTGCGGCATGTTTAGGAACATGGCAAGAAAACGTACAATGTGATGATCTCGACCTCTCTTTAATTCGTTCCTGGCGTGACGTTAAGAACAATAAAGCTCAGTTTCTACCTCCAACCCCGGAAGCATCCACACACACAGTAACATCACTGCAGGGCTGTTTGAGGCAGGCAAAGAAAGTCCTTGGTAAAAGAAATGCACACAGTTTGGGTTTGTTTTTTAAGTGTAGCTGAAGAGTCATTGTGTTTCCACAATGACTCTTATCAGGCCTAGTTGTGCGGCTTTATTCCAATCATGCATAACCAGTTGATGTGCTGCACGTACCACAACTTGAAAGAGTTTGGTGTCAAGCATAGGACCGTGAACATGTTCGACAACGAGGCATCGTTTGATAATGTCCGTGGAGTTTGCATGTTCTCATTGTGTCTGCGTGGGTTCTCTCCAGGTTCTCCAGCTTTCTCCCACCGTCCAAAGACATGCTGGTTAGGTTCATTGCTGATTCTAAACCTGGAGGAACCTGTGCCATTAATGTTATCTGTATTTCAGTGTAAAATTAATCTGACATTTTTAAATATCCAAAGGTGAAGAACATCTCACCTGTCACCCTCCTGACAGAAAGGCAGCAGGGTGGATATGAGCGGCATTTCCTCTGAAATAAGTTCAAAATCCATCAAAAGTCAAAGGCAAAAGAAACTGCAGAAGCCTTCTCGGAAAGTTTTTGTCAGCTTTCGCCGGCACCACAAAGCAAATACATCTGAAATCTCTGAAAAAGTCTCAGAGAAGTCACAGAGAAGGTGAAGTATCCTTGTTAATGCCGGCCCTCGCGCTCCCTTCTTTTCCACAGCTCATAAATCAGGACTCGCTCCTCTGCAATCCTCTCATGCACCTCTTCCATCCCTCCCACTTCTTTGTAAACAGGTGTTATTTCCCGACAGTCAATGTGCAGAAGACACCACGGCTTGGTTTTACAAATTAGGAAGGTCTCATTTTAAGGTTCAAATGTTCTACACATGCACCACCAGATGTGATCCTGTGTGATGCTAAGAGCCGCTTATGGAGCCGTGGTTCTGTCAACACGAACGAGAATGACCGGATCTGAACAGCCAACAGCTCCGTGAACACAAAGTGTGACGCTGCATCGCCGGGAGCAGTTGACATAAAAGTTTTATGTTGTTTTCGTGACATTTCAGCAGAACTGTCCCACACTCTGGCCTCGTTCTCCTTCCCCCAGGCACATTAGACCCAAAACACACCCTAGGCTTTGTGGATGGTAGACAAGGCTTGTTTTGACTTGGGCCCAGTGGAGCTATGGGGGTTAGGGTTATCATCATCACAGAACAGATGACGTTAAAACTTTTAGTCTTAGTCTTTATTCTGTCTGAGTACAGATTATCTCTGCTTGTAATGAATAACAGACTGGATAATTGGAACTTCATTCTTGACTGACAAGAGAATTTAAAAGAACAATAAGGTGCCTCCTTTTCTTAACGTGCAATCTTATCTTATATAGATGATGCTGGTTTACACTTGACCAACACATTATTTCTGCAATGCTGTGGTAAAAGAGTTCAGCAGAGAGAAAACTAAACCAATGCTTCAATAAGCATTTACAGCCATCAAGCATAACATTATGACCACCTTCGTGAGCCTCCAAAACAGTTGTGACTCATCAGAGAACGGACATGGGCCTTCTGAGGGTGAACTGTGCATTGAATCTTGGGAGGGGCCTCTGTGGATCATCCCACAAATACATGATCAGTTTGGGATCTAGTGAATGTGGAGGCCAGGTCAACACCTTGTGCTGTTCTTCTTCCTAAAGTGTTTTTGTGGCTGCATCCTGCTGGGGATGGCTGCTGCCATCAAGGAGTGTCATTGCTATGGGGTGGGGGTGCCTGGTCTGGTCTAGGTGGGTGCTACATGTCTAAGTAACGTCCACACCAATGAATGAAGCCAGGTCCAGAAGTTTCCTAGCAGAACACTGGATTGTGATTCATTCATAATTAGTTGTGCAACAGTCGATAAGAGCAGACTTCGAACAATAAAAAGATCCAGGAACACAAGTGCAACATAGATTTATCTGAAAAACAAGCCAGAAGCTGGTTCTTTGGATTCAGTGTCAGCTCCACATGGTGGTCAACTGACCCTTATGGATGGAGCAGGGAAGTCTTAAGTCCTGGCTGCAGGAAGGTCGATTATCCTGAGCTAACACACTGTAACACACTCTGCACAGCTTTGAGATCTCAACACAACTGACAACCACCGCTTAAGCATTCATGGTAAGCATGTACAGCGACACTTTGTACAGCGGCAACCCATTCTCTTATTCCAAACTAATAAACTCGCCGTGTAACATGCAAAGTGAGGATCTCAAATGGGTTTACACATGCTCTCCGCTGAGACGTGTGTGGATAAATATGAGCGAGCACGTGAAGCTCTTAAAGGTGTCACGGCCGCTTAAGAAAACCAAACACTCACAGCGCGAGGGTAATTCCTTCAAACAGCTCAAACTGAGGCAGCACACACCTTATGTAAGCATGGGGTGTGTGTTCAAGCCCACGTACTGTACAAACACACATGACACCGCAAGACTGCAGCGAGTGCTCTCAAAAGAAAAACATTGCTGCAGAATCTTTTACAGTGTATAGAGCTACAGTGCAAAGTCATCACCAAGGAATCAGCGCTGCACAACAATATCCAAAAGTATAAATAGTGCAGCTAAAATCTATAAATATGAGCAAATAAATCTTGCAGCTGGCCTCAAAAACAACCATCTCACCTTTATATGCTGCAGGTATTTTCTGTGAAAGACTGGAAAACAATGAAAACAAACCGAGGTTCAAGTTTAAATTAAATGCAGCTGCATCTATAAGCTGCAGAATAATTGTGTAAAGGTGGGGACAAATAGAAACAGGCCCAGAGTGGAGCCAGCAGCGCAGCGAACGCCTCCTCCCCGAAGACGAATCACCTTTTCCTGTCCTGGATTCAGATCAGCATCTCCGTGTGTGTGCATACACGCATATCGTATCTAGCCAGCCGGCGAGCCAGCCGGCGAGCCAGCCAGTGCGCCCAGACCTACCCAGGAGGACGTCTTCTAACACAGACTTGCGAGCCAAGGTCATGCTTGCATGCAGACACAATGCCCCACAGGCGGTGGAAAAGCATCGAGTGGGCAGGGAGAGGGGGGAAACAAGAACCGAGCCGTCTTCATCTTCATTTACATGCAACTGAGAGGAGTTTACGGCAGCGGTGCAAGGCTGGAGCCGGGCAGAGTGAGCAAATGAATCCAGACACACAAACTAAAGAGCGCACGTCTCCGGAAAATGCAATCTGTTTAAGTGTTAGAAGTGGTAATAACACGGCGCTATACGCTATGAGCTCTTTTAAAGCAGCGGACAACGCTGATGATCGATATAACGCGCGAGTGCCGGATGCACGCACGGCTGCAGGAGAAGAAGCTTTACAACTCGGATAACAAAAGACGGTTAAAAATATATGACAGTGCGAGACGTGTTTGCAGATGTAAGTATTTTATCTGGAACAGGGATGGCAGTAAATCCGATAAACGTGGCAGCCGTGGAGGCATTTTCTCCGCTAAGAGGGGTCGTTTCCTCTGAGCCGCAGAGCCACGGCTAACACTTAAAGGTCATCTTAGACACAATAACAGGCCTGTAAAACTAATGTGCCACTTGTTTGCTGCCACTTTTCTCTTCCCAACAACTCATTTAGAGAAGGAGTGATAAGGAAAAGGTAAAGTGACGGCATTTCTGAAGTGAGGGCTTCAGAAAAGCTATAAATTGCAGTAGTTTACACGTTTACAAGTCCAATAACACGGCATTTGGATTTTATCAGGGTGGAGCTGCCGTCATTCATCTGTCCACAATCACTGCCTAAAGTCCACCCAAAAGATGTGATCTGAGCAATAATCAGTTCCCAAAGGAGTGACTCACAAGGAATTTGTCGGAAAAAAAGTTCATCAAGCTTCCAGGCTACAAACGATTTGGACTCTACGTAACTATAACATAGAGATGGGCAGCACAGTGGTGTGGTGGTTAGCGATGATGCCTCACATCTAGAAGGTCCTGGGTTTGAATCCGTCGGCCAACTGGGACCTTTCTTTGTGGAGTTTGCATGTTCTCCCTGCGTCTGTGTGGGTTCTCTCCAGGTACTCCAGCTTCATCCCACTGTCCTAGACATGTTCGTTGGGTTCATTGGTGATTCTAATAAACTGGAGCCTGTCCAGCCTATCCTGGATAGGCTCCACCCAGTCCATGCAACCCTCCAGAGGACAAGGGGTTACAGAAAACGAATGACGGCACAGCAAAACACACAGGATATTAATTAAAATGTAAATGTAAATGTAAATGTACTTTATTTATATAGCACCTTACATCGACCGATAGGTGAACCAATGTGCTTCACAACAAATTAAACAACAATTTAAAACAATTTAAAAAAATTAAATCTATATACAGCACATGTCTAGCACTACATTATGGATTTTGCATCCAATTTGAACTGAGACAGTGTCTTGAATGTCCCTTGAATTATAAGAGACCTTTGTTATAATAGAAATTAAAGCAACAGGTCAATTATTGCATGTTTGAGAAATGGCGGAAGTTAAGCTAAGTAAGTAAGTAACACCTTTATAAGCAGGCTTTTAACTAGCTATTAAAACAGTGCAGGCACCAGCTGGAGGAAAAATACATGAACCCCAACCAGCTGAAGTCAAGCTGGTGTCTCACTGATGTTTTATTTGAGGTGTGCTGCCTTTATAACGTTTATAAGTCACACAGGCATGAGGGGGGAGGCCGGGACACAGTTGCGCGCGGAGGCAGTCGACGATTATGTCTGCCTCGTGTTGTTTTTCTCAGCGTTCGGACGGCGCTGTAATAACGCAGAGAACCGCAGGGTCCCTCTGATCGGGGGTGTGGGAAGAGACTCCGCCGGCCGTGCAAAACTACTTTTTATCTGAACATCACAGAGGCTGTCGAGAGCCTGCAGCTGGTTTCATGAGCCAAGCTGCAAAGAAATAATAATTTAACGAGGCCCTGGTTTTGGTGGGGACGAGCTGTCTGATAGACAGACCGGCTAAAGCACATTTTAATGGCGCCGTTTCTGGGTATTTTTTATGAGACAGTGGTGGGACGCCTGCATGTCTGCGAAGCACGTTGTTGATTTTGTCTGGGTTAACCAACAGACGTTTGCTTTTCAGAGCTTTTTCTTTAAATAACACAAATAATAATTCTGAAACTGGACTTTATCAGCGGGAACAGTTAAATAGTTGAAATCTGACTTAAAGAAAAAACTTTTTTCACTCCTGCAGGAGGTTTAATTGACAAACAGGGTTGTATTGATTTGCACTGAACGCACAGATGCCTCACGGTCTTTACGTTCATCCTCAATGATGGCGGATGCACAGAAGCACAACCGCTATGAACAAGTTTCTCAAGAGAGAACATCCTGGGGCTTTGTTACCTCAAAACAAGGAGACACGAAGGATAAATAGATAGATGGAGCGGGTTGTCCACAAACTAGATTGTTGCCAAGTGTCCTAGGGCAAGACCTGAACTTGAACTGAGTTGCAGTGTATGAACCAATGGGTAGATACTATATGTCACTGTGACTGGAAAGCACTTTGAGTGCCAATAGCCTGTATAAATACAAGACTAACTACAGTGTAAACCGGTCAGCCACAACATTATGACCAAGAGAAGTTAATAACATTGCCCATCTTGTGACAATTCAATGTTCTGCTGGGAAACTTCTAGACCTGGCTTCATTCATTGGTGTGGATGTTACTTAGACATGTAGCACCCACCTAGACCAGACCAGGGACCCCCACCCCATAGCAATGACCCAGCAGGATGACAAAGGCTCACACACAAAAACATTCAAATCGAATCAGTCTCTCAGTTTGTGAACAGATAATTGACATTTAAAGTAATTTTGAGTCATTTTCTGTCTCTTATGATAGCAAACAATAGCAGACTGGCATTACAGGCAGAAACACATAACTGGTCGAATGATCACTAATGAAAATGATGTTAGTTGCAGCCTCATTTTTATGTATTTACTGATATTTCTCCAAACTAAAGAGAGGAGCGCTTCAGCTTACCCTCATCGCAACTGCGCGGCAGCAAAATTCTCCGTTACTACCGCGGCGTACGAATGAAAAGGCAACTTGACACAAATTACCAAAGAGTACTGACATGCAATCATTTGGAGAATTTTGGTCTCTATCAGCTGAGATTCCTTCTTCAGTTCGAGCCCTTCAGGAAGTGAAGGTCGTTTCGTTCGCGGCGCTCGAAGCATTTTAAAAATCACTTCTTTCCAGAAACGGTTACCGGTTTGCTCCGAGTAATCCACCAAACTCACTGACTTTTTAGAAATGCTTTTTAAAAAAACGCCCCAGTTCGGTTTAAAGTGAGTTCTTCCAACTGCAGCTCCACTGAAGCTTTAAGGGGGATGAATGCCTTTACTTCCATTATATTGGGAGTTGTGTAAAACGCTTTAAAGAGCTGTATCTCAAAAGCAGGGCACATAAAAACCAAACTGTGTGACCACTATTTTTTTTTTTATTATCTTTTCTGTGAGCTGTCTTTTTTAAATGTTACCCAGTGCATTTTAGAAGAGTTTCTGTCCAAAGGAAATGGATCTTTCCATTTCTTTCTTTTCCAAGTTCTTCTTCATTATAGGCCGTATAGGCTTCTGCATCAATTTGATGGCGTAGCTATGGCAACAGCACAAACCCTAACGCCATAGCCTGCATCTCCCCAGAAACGTAACTATGCATCAATCACGCAAGAGCTGTCATTGGTCCACTTGGTGGTAGCGTGTTTCCGCTTTACTGTTTCTGGCTGCTTCTCCATCTCTGCAATTTTTGAATTGAACGTTTTGGATCAATAACGATGGAACACATCCAGGAAAGGTTAACTGAGGAGGTTCAGAGACACAAACATTTGCACGACTCGCCTTCGACTCGAAATTTTGGCGAAAGTTACAGTCGCCATTGCTGAAAGTGAAGCAGGAAGTAGAAAGGAAAATGAACCCAACTTGAAAAAAGACACAGCGCCCACTAGTGTCCGGGTGGTGTTTTAACAGAGCTAGCCGGATTGACGAGCGCACGGGTATAACCGGTTTGCACGGCGTAGACTATTGTATGTAGGTTACATGCATAATCTACGTGCGTAGGCTACGCTCGTCTAGTCCCATGCTACTTTAAATGAGCCTTTAGGGAAGCAAATTTGACTGTCCATTAGCTCAGAGCAGAGAGGGTTAGGATGCTGCTGAGACAGAAATTGTATAGGACAGAATAAGGTTGTGAGGAACTCAGTGTGCTTGCATGTGTGTGTGTTGGCTCGCTATTTGAGTGTACAATGAGTGTCTAGCGTGTAATTATCACGGAAGTAGAGCGCTGAAATATCAAAGCAAAATATTTGCAGAATGTGCACTCCATATATCACATAATCAGGGTGTTCCTAGAACACACAAACGTAGGATTGACTTTAATTGGGTGGGTGTGAGCTTCTCACTGGAGGGGTTTTGAAGTGAGGACGAAGGGGCCGAGCGCAACACTTCTAAGACGAACTGTTTGGTGGGAGCCAGCGAGGGCGGTCTGCTTCTCAGAGGATGACAGCAATTACCGCAGCTGAAGGCCGGAGACGTTACGAGCCCCAGACACATACACAACCTCTCGCTCCTTCATGGGTTCATTCTGACGCACAACCGAAAAGACACGCTGGCAAATACAGGTGTCAAGTTGTGTGTATGTGCCTGGTGCAGTCGTGGTTATTACTAGTGATAGGCTGTAGATCCTTGAGAGTTCCCTGAGGGTGCGTTCACACGAGCAATGAGAGAGCAAAAGCTACGATACGTATTCAACGGAAGATGGCGATATGAAGCGACAAGACGACGTCTGACTCTTGTTACGTGTCAGGTGACGTGTGGCATCTTCAACTATTTTTGCTGCTCCTCTGGCGGGATGACGTGTCAACCAATCATGGTTGACACGCCATCCCAGTGTTACATAAATAGGTGTTACATAAATCGTTCCACACCTCTGACCTCCATCCCAACAATCGATGGCTTTACTTTTGTCGCTGGCAGTGTGAACGCACCATTAGGTCTTTGGCGTCCCTTTAAGCCACTCAAACATGAAACAAATAACAGTAATCTGGCAGCAGTGGTTTACGTTAAAGTCTGGAATATATTACACCAGTCAGGCATAGCATTATGACCACCTTCCTAATATTGTATAGGTCTCCCTTGTGCCTCCAAAACAGTTGTGACTCAGCAGAAAATGAACATGGGCCTTCTGAGGCCAAGTTTCCCAGCAGAACACTGAATTGTCACAAGATTGTCAGTGTTATTTACTTCTCCTATCGAGGGTCGTAATGTTACGGCTGATCTGTGTGTGTAGTATGTTTGCCGGATGCAGGAAAGCTGCGTCCGTGCCAAAACCAGCGAGTCATTGACGAAGCCAAACAGTTCTGGTCTGCTGACAGGGCTGCAGATCCCTACGGTTTGTAAAATACTCCATGTCTGCAGTGGTGAGCAGCCGGTTAGAGGAGGGAGAAACCGAGAATAGACGAGCTAAACGGATGCGCTGTCTAATCCACAGTGACTCCCCCTTAATTTAGAGGATTTGAAGGAGCCGATGTTAATTTCTTGGTCGCACACTTTAAGAAGTTCTGTGAAGGTCAGGCTTTGATGAGCTGATGGCACGAAAAGGGCCAACATCAAAACGATCCTCATGTTGTTGCTCATCAGTGTTTTAATTCATGTTCACGGTGCATTCTACGCTGAATATAACTACTGATCTTTTAGTTTTAAAGTGTCGTGTCATACTCATACTTTCCAGCTTGTAAAGAACTACAGTGATTTATTTAAAAATGACTTCAAAGCCGACTGGTCACCAACACATCGAATCAGATCAATTCTAATAACCCACAGACAGATCTGTCAGTTTTATCAGCCAAATCATTTCATTAAATGAAGATAAAACAGATGCATTAGCAGACGAGGGCATTCTATTCTCTTAACAAGCTTCCTTCATCATCTGCTGCTGCTATGGTTATCAACTATCCGCATGCACCATCTGTTCATCAGGGGACTTTGTGAGTTATAAAGTACCAGAGTGGGAGGAATGAGTGAGTTTTCAAAAAGTTCAGCAGAAACACTCACCAGAGCTTTTCCACGTGCACCCACCAATAACCAGTATTGGTTTACCTGCCAGCTTCATAGGGGGTAATAATACACGACTGTGAATTTCTAACCTCTGATTTTATTGGACCACTGTTAAGAAGGCCCTTCTGTGGTTTTGACTTAAAACATGAGGCAAATCTAGATTAGGGCTGCATCAAATAGTTATCTTTCTCAGTTTAATTAATTTCCCAATAAGTCTTCTGATTGTTGTTTCTGATAGTTGATTAATCCATTGATCAACTTATCAGTAAAGTCAACTTCCACTTCACCATTTGACTTTAAACTTTTAATTCAAACATGTTCTCATTCCAACATATTATAACATGGAGTCTAAAACTGAAGAAACTGAAAACCCATGCTATTCATTGCAAGGGTTCAGATTAATTCCACGTAGACCTAATTAGGAAGGAGCTATTTACTATATTCTGCCACTAACTGGCTAATTAGCGCACACATTGTTGGGCATGATTAAACTTCCGATGGACTGAGATGATTGCAATTGGAAAAGCAGCTGTGTTATTTATCTGCAAAAGGTCGCTAACAGCCACTCAGAGCGTAACGTTGATGGACATGCCATGTGGTTTGGTTTCATGGGTCGATTACTTAGATAAGCGCAGAAACAAACCTGTAACAGCCTGTAAAAACACTGGAAAGCTGTGTGATGTATGCTAGCTCTTAGCATCCTCATCTGATTGTCTGAAAATCTGAACAGATGAGAACTTCAACAACCAACCAACCAACCAACCAACCAACCAACCAACCATTCTTTGGACTCAGTGGAGCAGGTGGAACAAGGATCACTTCCTGAGCTCTCCCCATCTTGTCAGATCCCCAGCATTTTTTTTCTGGTCTTCCCCAATTCGGAGACTCAACGTGTTTAACCTCAGGAATGCTTATTATCTTTTCTTTTTGCAATGTTCTCAAGCGCTTATATTTTCTCGGTATTCGACTCGGCACTTGGTGGAATTTTGTTTATAGAGGACCGTTCGATGGTCCACCAGCTGGTCCATCTCAAATTTCTGTTCTTCTTTAATCTTCATTCTTTTCCTCTCAATTCTCTTGGAATGGCTTATTTTTCTTTTCATGTGTGTCATTTTTTTATTAATTCTGGTGTTTTTTCTCAAAGTTTTCTTCTTCTTCATGATGTGCCATTATTATTTACTATTCTGGGCATACCTGTGGTGTTGTTGTTGCCCAAGGTCTCTGCAGGTTCACCTCTCAGCTTAAGGGAAACCAGAAGTCTTCACTAGACACAACTGTCTACGCGAGCTTCAGAGTCAGAGATTTACAGAAGGATGCATTGTTGTGTGTATGTACAAGTTTGTGACGGCTGACAACTTGGTGGTAAAAAAAAAAAAAAAAAAAGGTGCTGTGGCTGCCAGTTTGAGGTGTGTGGGCTGGTATATGTTCTTGATCCAGGGGATTCTTGGTGCAGCCTTTTACTGAGTCTGCTGGTGTTGCCCTGAGGCTGCAGCTCAGGTGGAATATGAACACACGTACTGAGTGTGTTAAGAGGTGGAGCACAGAGATTTACACCTGTACATGATATAAGACAACACAGAAGTGATAAAAGAAGGAAGATGCTTTCCACCTCTCCTACATGTTTGCCCTACTTGTTTTCTGCTGTTGTTGCAATGAGCAGTGTTAGCAGTACTACGCTTCCTGCAAAATCCGATGTTAAAGATCAGACATCAAACGGATCGAGGCATTTTCTAACTGATCGGTATCGTCTTTGAAAAAAATCGAGCACAAAAGGGTTGGTTGGTTGGGTTTTAATGCCGGCAGACTCGTAGGTCTCGTAAACGGAGTGCACATCTTGCAGCGTGACGCAGCTAAACTGTCTGATTGTGATCTTGATTTGAAGGCTCTGATATGAAGAGATAAAATCCTTGCATCAATCTTTTAAATGCACAGCGTTTCCTGCAACCTCTTGTTAGAAATCTCTCTGCAGTCTGACGAGACTGGTTTCACGCCACAGATCTCCAAAGACCACGCAATGAGATTAGTCCAGGCAGATCCAAAGCTGATCGGGCTTAAAAAATATGACGACAGAGAAAGGCTACACAAAGGCAAAGACATATGAAAGATGTGGAACCAGGGGGAGAATACTGTGGAAACACCATCAATCCACTGGAAGTAGTTTTAGTTTTAAGTGGAACTGTTTAGAAACTGAAGTAATTCCAAATGAATTAATAGAGAATCAAATGGAACAACGAAGCCTGAGCCTTGGTTTTAATGCCGGCAGACTCGTGGGTCTCGCAAACGGAAAGCACGACTCGCGGCGTGACGCAGCTGAACTGTCTGCAGTGTGGAAATATTTTAATTGGACAGCACGCCACTTGTAATGTCTGCAACGTGGGGAATTTTTGCGAGGCGGCAGCAAGCTCCAGTTAATAAATCCAAGTGTCTAATGACTCGTGAACATGCAGTCTTTCTGCAGACGTATGGATAAATAACAAGAAACAGATGGAGTGTAGAAAAAGAAATCGAGGAGACAACTCCTCTGATATAATTGAATCTCGTCTCTCGTGCAAATTGCAGCGACCTTCCCCCACAGTGTGTTTTTTTTTTCCCCCTTCTCGGAAATAAGATACTACATTAGCAGTGCACTCCATTATCTGAGGTAGCATGCGGCTCGCGAAGTGTGACTTGGATCATAACTCCATTCAAACAACGCCCAGTACATTTCTAATGACAGTAATGACTCTTTTGTGGTAGCCTAATATGAAAAAAGGACCCCTGAAGAGTTTAAAGGCCCATTGCTAATGGCAGCCACAGAGTCTAAGACACAGAGCTGTTAGATTCTGCAGCAAATTCTGCTTCTTCTTTTTGAAAATGAGAACAATGAGCGTTACCTTGCCCAAGAACCAAATGTTCAGCAGCCACGCTGTGAATCGTGATTTGACAGCTATTAGCGCATTAGCACTCACTAAGTTAAGTGGCGGTGTATGAGGGCCGATGTTTTCCTGACGTTAAAGTGACTAAAATAGTCAGTCAGCGCCAATGGCAAAACAATAATCTACAACAGATCCGGATACAAGTAGCTTGATGTCTCTGACTGCTCCGATTCAAACGGTCAAAAGACAAAAACAAAGCAGACAATAGACCGACGCGATGACGAAGACACTCAGCTCTGATGGGATCCGGTACACAATGCTGCCAGTCCAAAAAGAGGAGCTTTACTCATCCACATCAAGTGTTAGTCACTTTTCAGCGAGGACTTCATCGCTACAGCTCCCTCCACCAGTGTCGTGTTTAAATCGCACTTTAAAAAGAGATATTTCACTGTCTTTGCCTTTGATTTTACTTATTTAAGTGGACTTTCCTTTACCATTTTAGACGGCGTATAGATTAAACTTATTTAATCCAGAGACGTTTTTGAAAAAGATAGATTTTTTAAGAAAATTAAGATGCATTTGTAGTAGCATTTAATGATTTATCAGCCGGATGAGCAGCTGGATCTCAGAAGAATATCTCGGAGTGTGAGCAGTTGGTTTATTTCCCACATAGCTGCTGTAAAATATCCATTGCAAAGCACAGAGAGATTATTTTAATGTCTCTACAGTAGCATTTTGCAGTCAAATGGTATAGCTAACTGGAGTCTTGACTCTTGTCTCCAAGTCTTTCTCATTTGCATCAAACCTTAGTGGAATTTTTTCTGCGTACGAGACCAATCGTGTTCGGCGTGAGCAGTCATTTCGAGGCCAGTATATCAGTCACTACAGCGCTCCGCTGCTCTATCATTATCCTTTAGACCCCGAGTGTAAACATATTTAGTGTGTGGGCTAATTTATGGTTAGGAGTCAGACTGTGGAAGATACATAAAGGAAATAATAGGGAGGTTTATACAGCACGTATTATACTCAGGTATGATCACAACCCTTCGAGATTTCACAGAATGAGAGCTGATGAAGGGCAACTTTTACTGGAAATGGGAAAAAGAGGTGAAAGAGGCGGGAGCGTTCTTGTATTGTGGATGGGAATGTTCTCTAACCACACATTTTTGGGTTGTCCCGAGTCCTCAGCTGTGGTTTGGCGACCCCAGATCTTTTGACTCCAGACTAGGGCTGCAACATTTTTTTTAGATTTCCTGATTCAAATTTATCTGATATCAACTGATAAAATCTTTGCATCAATCTTTTAAATGCACCCCCAGTCCTGCAGTCTCTCGTTAGAAATGGTTAGAAACTGGTATCACGCGACAAATCTCCTAAGACCGCGCGATGAGATGAGATGAGATTTGTTGGGGAGATCCAAAACTTGACAGAAGCTCGGCCTGAAAGCTGATCAGACGTAAAAAGTAAAGGGAAGACACGTGAAAGATGTAAAACCAGAGGGAAAGCAATGTGGGAAAACCAGAAATCTGCTGGAAGTAAAATTGTTTAGAAGCTAAAATATCTGAAAAGAACTGATGTTGACTCAAGTCATAACGGGACCTTGTGAATCAGAGTCGAATCGATTTGATGGGTGTAATACCAGATATTTCAAAAAGTGCATTTTTCAGATATTATGGTTGGATTAATCACGGAACCCAGAATTATTTTGAGACACTAACAAAAGTCCTGGTTTCAAAGACTGGGTTGATGAACTGGTAGAGACAGCATCTTATGAGTCAATGCTGCATAGATTAAAGGGGTACACCTCCTGGGACCTCTTCTGGAGGTCTTGTCCTTGCTCCAGCATTGCTTGAATGTCCTGTATAACAGTGATTACAGTCACTTCCTCTTACGGACCTTTTCCTTTTTCCATAATTGTGCGTTTTCCTTCCCATTGCTTGCCGCTACATGCGAGAGACATGTGTGAAATGAGGTGAGAACATCACCGCCGCCGGTGCCGATGTTGCACACGAGGCGGTGGACAGCATCAGAGGGGGTAAGCCGGCGGCCTCAGCGAGAAAGAAGCTGAAGATTAAAAGGAATGCACAAAAGAAATATGCAGCGCTTTAAGCTAAATCCTCCCAAATGATTCAGGCACACAGGGTCCCACACAGGAGCATTTAAAACAGTGCGGGGTCTTTGATGTGCATATCTCCTCCCTGCATTTAAAATTCATTTTAAATGAATATGTATCATATTAGACTTAATACCATTAAGGTTACACATGCACCGTGTTATCAGACATGAGGATATTGCTCCAACCTAAGGAAGAATTCTCATTTACACTTGACGATTATAAGGCTGATAAAAACGCCACGTCCTCCTTGCTTTAACATTTATAGACTAATCTCTCTTTTATGCTGCAACTAGACAGCATGGGGTTGCTTTTCAAACAGAATTCCGACACACGCCGCTGGATGTTAGACATTTATAATCTGCCCGCATATTTACAGCTGTTTAACTTCCAGCGTAAAAACTACTTTAAGGGAAACCGTCTCGGCTGTTCGGCCAGAGGAGAAACCCAGCGCGCATTCGTCAACGAATACGCATGAATTTTTAATTTTTATCCGTGAAGGCCTCCAGAGAACCAACGCGCCGACTGATACCGACACTCTAGAGACTGACCGCTGCTCTCAGCCGCTGCAGCTCAATGATTTCCAGAACGTTTCGCAGCAGAGTCGAGACACACTTCTAGTGAATTAACATTCTGGTGGGGCCGCGCGTTCACAACCTTAATAAAATCCATACGAACCGGGCGTTTGTTAAAATCTAATTTCGGTAAAAGATTATCTCAAAGCCTCCACTTAAGCCCCATCCACACAGAAAACTATTTATTCCTCATCCATCTCTTTTTTTTGTGACATTCCAGGTTCTGGTTGCCGAGGTAACCCTCTCGCATACAGCGATCGGCCACAACATTAAAACCACTGACAAGGAGAAGTGAATAACATTGAGGATCTTGTGACAGTTCAGTGTTCTGCTGGGAAACTTTTAGACCTGGCATTCATTGGTGTGGATGTTACTTGTAGCACCCACATAGACCAGACCAGGCACCCCCACCCCATAGCAATGACAGTCATCCCAAGCAGGATGCAGCCTGGCACAGACACAGACACACAAAAACACTTTAGGAACAACTAAAAAAAACATGAAGAACATTTCCGGTGAAAAGAGAAGACAGAAATGAGACAATTAAAACTCGACGTGAACATCTGCTAAGTGTTTCATCAACGCATACTTCACTGCACCCCAGAATTCATTTCAGTTTTGAGCAAAGACTTGGAGGAGATAATCCTTTTCTACTTCTGGTAGTGACGAATGGAAAAGAAAAACACGCTGTGCGACACGCCACATGACAAACGACTGCTTACAGAAACAGCCTCCACTCCAGCTGATAGCAAAAGCAATATCCTGAAATGTTTAACAACCCCGCAAACTTCTGCGCCAAAGCGGACTCTCAAACACGAGGCGTCTCAAGAGCAGAGGTGCAGCCTGACGAGAGGAGAAGCCCAGACACTTAATATCTGAGGCCGCTGCTCGGGCTCAGACCGTCGTCTGGTAGCTAAAGCGAGGTGAAAAGATGAGGATCTGTCAGACTCCGTCGGGCAGATGACAGCGACTGATGGATGAGGCTCACTCCCTGCACTCTGCTCTACGCTACCCAGCAGCCTCCTCCTTTCAGGTGGATGGGGGGGGGGGTTGTGAGTGCAATATTAAAAGAAAAAAAGAAGTCGCTCGAGGCTCAGACGTGTGGGACAAGCAAAGGCATCTCCAACCAAACGAAATCTTTCAGAATTCCTAAGCTCCGAGATGCTTACACAAACAGCCGGGCCAAATCCATCTTTCTGACAGAATCATTTCCAACGCCAAAACCCCCAACTGTGCTCCTGGATGCACTTCTGAGCTGGACCCGCATGGGACTGAATGTGCCAGTGTGTGCGTGAGTGAAGGGTAAAGAGAGAAAGCCGAGGGATAAAGCATGAGTCATTCAATGTAGAATATCAAGAGCGGTCCTGCTACTCTATAGGATACAAGGATTCTTTACTGGTTTAAATCATTATATTTATTTAATGCTTTTCTGCCCATGGCTACACAAAGCGCTTTACGTACACAGTGACGCATCTACCCACTCTTTGACGCAAGCGTGCTTTCAATGTCTTGCTGAAGGACATGGACAACGTGCACTTAAATGTGTACCAGACTGAAGGTACTGGTTCCTGGACAATGTGCTCTACCAGCTCATGAACTTCCTGATGCATCAACCTGTCAGAGCTGGGAGGCGCACCTCCACCACCCTCATCAGGGCTGAGTGCCGAGCCCTGTCCTCATGACACTTTTCACACATGACTAAAACCCCCCCTAGTTGGGTTTGCAGACAATATCAGAGTTGTTGTTAACAAAAGTGCTTAACAGGATGGGGGCGGATCATCTGGGTGAGTTGTGTAAAGGCAATGATCTGGTACGTAACACCACAAATACAAAGTAGACTTCTGCAGAACCAGGGACAGAAGACACCTTCAGATCCCCCCCTCTACGTCTGGAGAACCTGAAGATCTTCTTAGTCACCCTGGCGAAAAAGGCAATGTGGACAATCAACACTTTAATGAAAAAGGCCCAAGAAAGTCTGGTGCAACAAGCAAAGGTTCCACCGAAACTGGTGCACAGTTTCTACCCGAGTACTGTAGAGGGTATCCTGAAGAACTGCGTAATGATTTGGTATAAGAGCTGCACCACCACTGAGATGAATGACTTGCAACCAGCACATCAACGGTACAGAGCACATCCCCTTAGTCTGGATACCATCTACGCAAACTTACTTATGGGGAAGGTAAAAAGCATAATTAGAGGCAACACACACCCAGTTTAAGACCAATGAAAGCCAGAACAAAAGCAGCTTTCACCCCAGAGCTGTGGCCTCCATCGCATCCTCAAACAGAAACAAAGACTGAACTACAAGCCCTTTAGCACATCTGTTGGTATCCAGTCATGCTACGAATTTTTCCTGTATTTTTTATACTACTTTTATATATTTTCATGCTCTCTTCCCTTGTCTGACCCAACTTTAACTTTGTCACTGCATGTATGAGTGTCTCTGAGACATAACAGCGCAGACTGATGCTTTCGTCAGCAAATCCCGCTAAAGTCTCGCAAGCCGAGAGCTGCGTCTGCTGGGACGGCAACGAGGCTGTGGTACAAAGTTCAAAGAAGGTGGAACAGACCGCGGGGATGTCAACCCAGATACTCCAAACCCTGCTATTCTCAGGGAATCTCGACACAAATTCTGTCTCGCCTATCGTCAGCGCAAACCTTGTCACGTACAGCCTTCCTGATACTGATGACATCTCTAAAAAAAAAAACACTTGAAGTCTGATATTCACACTTTGTTCTTTCCAGTCTGACTTTCCTTTCTTTGAGGCTGTTTTAGTCCGTCTGCTGTTAATGCTGTTGAGAAGATGTGGAATTTATGTGTGCAATTCACTGTTACTGTAAATCACAAACAAGATGTCCTGATACAGGAAGGAAAGGAATGAAAGATGAGAAATGTAACAGGTTGGCTTGGAAATCCAGTCCAAACTTTTTATCGTCAATGTTCTCTCACAAGTCTCAGGCACATGGTTGTCATGATAACAAAACAGAAATATACACCGATCAGGCATAACATTAAGACCACTGACAGGCAAAATGAAAGGATGAAGGTGTACCAATGGCTACCATTAGCATGGAAGCTAACAATGTTTAGTAGAAACGATCTATGCCCTCCATGTACAGACCATGTCAAACTAATATTCACAGCATAGTTGGTAGCTACAACAATCAGCCATAACATTTTGACCATTGATAGTGAATAACATCGCCCATGTTGTGACAGTTCAATGTTCTGCTGGGAAACTTTTGGACCTGGCATTCATTGGTGTGGATGTTGCTTAGACATGTAGCACCCACCTAGACCAGATCAGGAACAACTAAAAAAAACATGAAGGACAGCACAAGGTGTTGACCTGGCCTCCAAATTCACTAGATCCCAAACTGATCAAGTATCTGTGGGCTGATCCACAGAGGCCCCTCCCTTCAAAGGACCCCACTAACAACATTGTGTTGCCAGACACAACAGGACACCCTCAGAAGGCCCATGTCCATTCCCTGACGAGTCGCCACAACGGAGACCTACACAATATTAGGTCTCCGTTCATAATGTTATGGCTGTTTGGTGATCAGACACTGACAGTAAACACTTTACGGCACCATATAGGTGTAGTTTTTCTTTCTACTTCTACTTCTACTTTCTACTGAAAAGGTAACAAAGTTCAAAGAAGAAGGTAGAAGATGTTCTTGAGCCCTAGGACACAGGACCTTTATCCAGGAAACTTGTTCTGAGTCCCATGTGAGACCATTATACGTCCAACAAGTTTTTTTCTTGTTTTCTTTTGGATTTAGATTTTATTTTGAGTTACAAAAACAGAACAAAACTGGATTGAAAGTCTGGAGAAACAACTTGCCTTGCTCCGTCCAAAGCAATAAATAATGCAAGACCAAGATCTCTGAAAGAACAAACAAACAAAAACGTGGTACCTGTCTGAGGAAACAGACGGCAGAAGAACACGCATTGGAAACGATGGACCGAGGATTTGGGCAGACTGTCAATCTGTTTCTCATTCCAGGTTTTAACAGAAATATGCTAACTCACATCAAACACACAGAATGAGGAGAAGCCTTGAACCCAAGCTTCATCCAAAGTTCCCTTCAAAAAAAATTACAAATGAAATAAAATCTATTATTTGTGCTCTGTGTTGAGCTAAAAAATGTCTGAGCAGAGACTGGCAGAGATATGCAGGGGGAACAGAAAGAAATAAACCATCCATTATCTATTACCAATTATCCTTAGAAGGTTGCGTGGGTGGGATGAAGCCTATCCCAGAGGTCATTGGTCACGAGGCGAGGTACATCCTGAACAGGTCACCAATCGTTTAACAAAACCAAACAACCAGTCACACTCACAAGCACACCTGGTTAGCTTAGCATGAGTCTGGCATGGAGAAGGATAAAGGAAAATAAGGCCACACCTGGCCAAGAACCTTTCTACCCGTGAGGCGACCATAGACTGTATAAAGACAATGGAAGACAAAGCAAGTAGAGCTCCCCCTGGTGTCTGGCTGCAGTATAGGCCATAAGCTCCGCCCCCTCATTTTAGATAGTTAAGATAATGCTCATGTAATTGCGCCGAGTCTGGCTCCAATGTCGCAAGATGGTCCATATCCCGGAGAAAATAGCTTGCGTTCAGGCAGTGCAATGAAGTGGGGACGCATTGTCCATATTTATATTCAGTCTATGGAGGCGACAGTGCCAACCGCTGCAGCATCGTGCCGCCTTAAACCAGACCTCAAATATTCAACAGAGGACTGAATGAAGCTAACAGCGTCTTACGAGAACATCATGGAGCCGCCAGAGATCCCACCTCCAGGGTCGTAGGGTCACAACGTTTTAATCAATATCATCATCAAGAGAAAATGAGGAGCATCGGTCCAAGCTGCCCCTACAAGACCACTCAATACTGTTGTGTATTACATGTGGTTTTTTTACAAGAGACACTTTAGCATTAGAAAGCGAGAGTGTTCGTCATCAAAACGAATTTCTTCATTTTAAAGTGCATGTACTGGAGCTAAATTTAGAGGTGAGCGTATTGTTCAACACATCTCGGCCTCCTCCACACGTTTGGCTTCCACCTCCGCGCACATCACCTGCTTTCAGAGCACAATGCTCATGCATCAACATTTCCTAATAAGTGTATACGTTCTCATCAACATCCTTCTCTCTCCAACACCGCCAACAATGGCAGAGACAGAAACAAAAGATCCTCATTTCCTGAGCCGCCACAGTGCGTTTAATCAAGTCTGGATTACAATTCATTTGGGAATGAGGCCCAATGAGCCATGAGGACTGACGCCGTTAGCATAAGACAGAAAAAAACCCACAGAAATTAGCATTTTAAACTGAGGTAAAGAAATGAAATGTGATAAAAGTGAAGCTTGTGGCCGGCCTACCTGTAAATGGGATCCTGCATCACCATCATTTTGCTCTCGTCCCATGTCCACTCCTTCTTCTGTGGAAATAAAACCAGAAATTGAGAAAACTAAACGAGACTCCTTTATTATAGTTTCACATTAAGTCCTTGCAGAAATCCTGGAGCTGGTGCTGCATTGTACTCTACAAAGACATTATTCTAACGTCTTCTTTTAAGGCGTTTATGTACATTCCTTCCTCTTTCCCTTTGTTTGTCCGTTCGATTAGATCTGCCTTTCAGTTTAATGTCACAATCAAAATGTCAACACACAAGCGCACAGGAATTATTCATATTGATTTCTGTCTCCACAGAGCGCTTTGTTGACCCAGTCTTTCAATCATTCTGCTCTTTCATTGCCTCCGCAGCGCTCAGATGTAAATAGATCGCTGACCGTCACATTTGACATTTCGGGCTTTCGGCGCGAGGGGCCAAACGAGACGGGAGGACGGGGGAGGGGGGCAGAGCATCCATGTATCGACTCGCCTCCGGTCCAAGCCTCCCAATTAATTAGCCATCAAACCTTCGATGATAGCTCTGATATCAAACATCACTCCCGTCGTATCCGCTCTTTTTTTTTTTTTTTTTTCAGAGACGGCTGCCGAAATATGGCTCCAATCTGAAAGAGAGGAATCAATAAAACATCCTACCTGGAGCCGACAGGTAGAAATCAAGTTGCTTGTTGGCTTGTTTTGCTTTAAAGAGCAGATCTTAGAGAAAATCATGAAGGAGTTACTTCAGTTTAAGGAGCTCAAAGTGTGAAGGACAGAAACTGCTGCACAAAAAAAAAAAAGAACTATACAGACGTGCAGACGGGTTTACAGATCTATAAGTCACATAAGTGCCTGTTGGAATGAATAGTCTCTTCATCCTGTTCAGACAATCTAATGAAGCCTCCTAACGAGACGCTAATGTAAATCTGACATGTGCATCTAGAGCAAGAAGAGGTCAATACAGCTCCTTTTGTTTCGTGCATCCAGCAGAGAAATCCTATGTGACAGAGTAGCTGAGGGAGTCCTACACACAGCAACTGTACGAGTGCGGCACTAAAACTAGACTATATAAGTGCTGAAAACGTGACTGACTTTGATGAAGAAATTTGACATTTATCTGCAAGATTTGGTGGCGGCTTTCTAGAAACACTGGAAAGTTTTAATCTCAGCGTCATTTGTTCATTTCACGATACAGGTGAGCCAATGAAATGTGTCTTCTGAGTGGACAATCGGCCGAGAAAACCCAGACCTTCACACAGACAGCTGCCTTGTCTTAGCACGGACACAGTTTCAGCTTAAATTCAATAAAAGCCCTTGGCGTACGTAATTTGCCTGAATCTGAAATCCAAAAAATAAACATGGAGCTTGACAGTCTGCACCTACATTCTGGAAACCTTGAAAAAACACTAAAAGCTTTCACATATGAATTAACTGAGATGAAGAGATAAAATACTGGTGAGGAGAACAGACATTATACCAAGGAATCTTAACTTTACATCCTTCCACAGATTCTTGCTCCAGGCTTCTTCTTTTTCGCTCTTTCTCCCCTCATCTTTGAACTCCCTCGGCTCCTTTCTTTTCCCGCCCCTCTGTTGGTTACGATCCCGCCTTCGAAGCCCTTTGTCCTCTCTAACAATGTCTCCATTCTTACGTCTGCCCGCTGTCTAATTACGAGGACTATCGATCGTCACGCGCAGCCTCAAGGATACAGGAAATTCATCCGAACCGCTTCTTCTGAACAGTGGAAACCCAACACCATCCGATGGTGCAGATGATCGCTTATCAACAAACACAAATTGAGTCTCTTATTGGATACGCCAATACGGCAGAGTGAGCCGAGGCCCCACCTGGAAGAATGGAATTTTCTGTAAACCGCTGTGGCTGCTGTTAGTCAAGGCAGCTAATGCAGCCAGCGTTAACTTCTCTGTATTTGATGGTATAACAGTTTCAAATGTGCTTTCTGTTCCTGTAGGAGGCACCAGTAGCAACCAGAGTGAGCCAGACGGAGTAATCTACAGCACCTAGGACATTCAGTTACCATGACACAGCGATGAAGCTAAAGCGGGATACGGACAACTGCAAGCATGTGAGGCTAAATAACTGATAATTAATATAAGTACTTTCCACACACTGGACAGGATGGGGTCTACAATTGGTCTACAAATTGTCTCAAGACGCTTAAGAAAATCCATAACATGCTATACAGCAGCAGCGCACTGATCAGTAACTGAGAAGTAATTAGATAAAAAATTAAGAAGACAAGAGCCCAGGGCCAGAGAGAAGAAATTAGAGGACAGGAGCTCAGCGCGAGAGACAAGAGAGTAGAGGACAGACACCCAAAGTCATGTCAAATACAGGAGTCCTGTAGAGCAAATTTGAAGCGAGGTGTGGCGTCATCGGCCGCCGCCATCTTGGCAATGCCTGACTCCGGCTAACTGCCAGTTAATTAAAAAGTAGAGGAGTAAAGCCACTTGGTGGCGCCATGGCAGACTGCTCGCAACCAGAGACAACACCAACCTGTCACTCAAAGTAACCACACCCTTAATTGTGCAGATTTTTTATCTAAACAGGTATAAATATTGATGAAGATATTTGATGTTTTTCTGCAGGATTTGGTGGTGACTTTCAAGATACATTGGAAAGTTTTAATGTCGGCATAATTTGCTCAGGCTGTAAATATGTTAATTTCTGCTATAAGTTGGATATTTTACATATGGATGTATATGGAAACTGACTCACTTTTTTGGATATAAGCTGAAGTAGAGATTCAAGGATTCAGTTTTTGGCACTACCACTACTAGTCCTAGAGGTTGCTACTTGGTGATCAGAGATCAGAGCCATTGGACATAGACATACGTTGGACAGCCTTCAGATTTTTATATCATGATTTAAAAGTATTACAAACTATAGACTGTAGAATTGTAGGTATTGCCGAAGCAGAAATGAGCTCATTTGATTTCATATCACATTTTTGAAACACATCGGAAAAACCAGCAAGGAGGAGAAAACCAAAGTTTACTCACTTTTTTCTTTTTCCTCAAGTTGACCTTCACGCCATCCACAGACACCACGATGTTGACTTTTTTCTTCTTGATGTTTTTCACCTTGAACTCATACTGCAAATAGAAAAGACACGGAGATGCATTAGTATTTTTGAGGGGCAGGGTTAAGGTAGACAGTGGCTATGTCACATCCTCTCAAATAATATTTGTCATCCAATATTTGGATGGGTGAGTCCAAAAAAAAGAGACCATCCAGCAAAAGAAAAGAATCAGAACATGTAAGTAAGCATTTTCCATTCACAATCTGTAACAGCAGAACCAGGAAGCACTGTATGCAAATGATTCAGAGAGATTTGAGCTAAACAAAACAAGAATTTGCATCCACTTGGGTTTAATCATTTAAAACCACATGCCATTGAAATATTTACTGATGCTGCCTTCAAATGCAACTCGTGTCATCACAATCTTTGGAATGCAAGTGGTACCATCAGCCGTAAGCCATGCGAACCCCGCTGCTAGGCAACTGGCGTAATCTAGGGGCCACTGAAGCTAATAATTTAGCAAGCTCACGACCGGGTAACTCAATGTAGTGAATGCAAACGCATAATGAAAGGATGAGGGACGGTGGGAATACCAACATCCTCCGCACACATAAAATAAACTTATGAAGACAACCCTAAAAGTTGCAAAATATTAACCCAACGTCAGCCTCTGCTATTTCTGAAACCAGTGGGTTTTTAGATCCAGTTGGTGAAGGTGGCCTCCATGCTTGGAGCCACACTTCCTTTGACTTTGCAGATTTTGTATAAACTTAAGCTTTAAAGTCTGAACAGCAACCATGACGTGCCAATTCTCAATCCCTGCTGTTTTTTTTTAATGATTACACTTCCCGACCTCTCACCTAAACCAAGCGCTGAGTAAACACAGCGCAACTGGCAAACCTCTGTAGGACTCTAGGCAATTCATACACTGTAAATCAGGCTGATGACTCAAACGGAGCCCTGCAGCGGTGTCCAACAACAACACTGCAGCAGGCAACCCTAGTCAATACTGCATGGAAGAACATGGTTTCCTGGAAAAAAGGATAGAAAATGGATCAAATGGACGGATATATATGTATATATACTGATGCCGTGAAGAAAATAGTTGTGTTACAGCAGCAGAATATGAAGACAAAAAATATAAGCCAAAACAAAAAAGTTACAAACTGGAAACTACAAGACATGTACCATTATATACTGAGCAAGCATAACATTATGGCCACCTTCCTAATATTGTGATGGTCAGGCTTGTGGTGACTCATCAGAACGGACATGGGCCTTCTGAGGATGTCCAGTGGTGTCTGACAATACAATGTTGAATTTAGAGGCCAGGTCAACACCTTGTTCTTCATGTTTTTTTTTTTTTTAGTTCTTCCTAAAGTGTTTTTGTGGCTGCATCCTGCTGGGGATGGCTGCTGCCATCAAGGAGTGTCATTGCTATGGGGTGGGGGTGCCTGGTCTGGTCTAGGTGGGTGCTACATGTCTAAGTAACATCTACACCAATGAATGCCAAGTCCCAGGAGAACACTGAATTGTCACAAGATGGTCGATGTTATTCACGTCCCCTGTCAGCGGTTTTAATGTTGTGGCTGATTGGCGTATATACACTCAGAAGCAAACATGGTGAGTATCTGAATAAGCACATAATAAAGACAGTGTTGTGCAAATTGGTAACATGATGAGTGTGAAGCAGTAACAGAGTGAACTAACAGCAGAGCATAACTGTTCATCTGTCACACTGAGATGAGCTGTTGTGCAGCATTATTGCAAACAGCAGGAAGGATTTCCTCAACCGTTCTTTACCACAGCGAAGCCGAATGAGTCTGTTTTAGAATGAGCTCTGCTGTCTCCGCGGTGTGCCGTGGAGTGGGTTGGTTGGATGGAGACTGCATGGTGTCACCAGCCTTATGGATATCTGGCACCGATGCTTCTCCCCCAGCAGACCACAGCGCAATAGATGGCTGTGACTGCTACAGACTGGTAGAAGAGCTCCAGCCATGTTGCTGCAAATATTGAAAGATCTGAGCTTCCTCAGAAAAAAAGAGACTCTGCTCATCGACTTCTTGGACACAGCATCAGTGTGGTACCCCCAGTCCAGACCTCTGTGTACTTATAGGTACTAACCATAGACTGTATGTTAAAGATGGACGACGGAACTGCTCCTCAAGAATTAAGCCAAAGCTAGCAGAGCTCCCCCTGGTGTCTGGCTGCAGTATAGGTCAGAAGCTCCACCTCCTCCATGTTAGTGGCTCCACTTTCAGATTATACGGCGCAAACACAAGCTACCGGAAATCAGTTTTGCATTGTCCATATTTATATATAGTCTATGGTCTGAATAGTCTCAACCTCCTCCAAGATCGTTGGGGAGTCCTTGCCCTCCACTTCACAAAGTTCCCCACCATGTGCCTGTACTCCACCCCTTGTTCATTTCTAAGTCACCCCACCACTGCAGAGCCATCAGAGAACTTCTAACCATTTTTATATAAGTGGGATGTAATAAAGTTGTACGGCACCACCTGTCACAACAGCCTGGAGAGACATTTGATCCAGGTACCATCCAAGAAGAGCTGGACCATCACTAACTGCTCACAAGGAAGGACTTTTATGTAGCGGAGCATTTCTAGCATATCCAATCCTGAGATGCTGCACGATCCGTCCCATTGGCCCAAATTAAAATCTCAGGCGTTGATGCTCGTGGGAAATATGTTCAGAGCACGGAAGTGAGAAATTGAATCGTAACAGCACGAGAAAACAGAGAGGCAAGTTAGAGAAGACGGTTTACTTCAGGCCCAGCTCACTGATGAGGGCTGACTTGCTTGTTAGGTTTTTCTTGCATAATGACTTCCAACTTCCTCAACTTCCATGTGTGACTTTGGACTGTCACATTTCTGGGAGCAGGTAATCAATCAGACATCTGCAACGAGCGTTTCTCACTAGTGCTGAGTTTGCAATCACATCTGAAAGTCGAGGTTGTGTTTTCCCAACTTCTTGCTGTCAGTCTTGTCAATATTCCCGCTTTTGTAGCCGTCAGCGCCTCCATCAGGAGATTGTTCTCTCGCTCCGGACTTACTTAATATTGATTTTATTATCGGTTTTCTCTAATTTAGTTCCATTTCTCTTGTAACAAAGACTCCGGGAGTGAAGGAATACACGCCCTTCCAGGTTTGTAATTGACTCTGATGAAGATAGAGAGGAACTTGTATTGAATCCGACTGCAGAGTAAATTAAAAACTACTTAAAATCTCCTTGGCTGCATGCTGACAAGACCACTTAACGTGTCCAAAGGGTCAAAGAATAATAGAAGAGAAAGTTGAGAGATTTAACAAAAGTGTAACGAATTTGTCGGCTAGTTTGCCAAGAGTTTTATGAGCGAACTACAACTCCACGCGTCTCCACAGCTAAGGGTCTTCTACGTAAAATGCATTTCTGTCGGCAAGTCAACAGAAACATGATCGGAATCAAATCAATTAGACAAACAAATGCTGAATGCCGCTTTGTATTTTTAGCTTCTACAAACACCAATGTGATGGATAATAATGTTTTATGAGGCAATTTTCTACAATCAAGTCTACAAGGTTCATTAAATTGAGGATTTATTAAGCAAAGGGGGAAAAAAAAGACATTACAACACAAATTGTGATGCTTTTTTTGTGGTTTGGTTTTTGTGCATAATTACACTCTTTCTGCTGAGGAGGAGGACTTAATTGTTCTCTTCACACTGCCGGGCTGTAATAATGATGGTTTGCTTTACACAATGTCATTCTGAATCGGTGCAGATGTGCAGATGTGTATGCATCTACAGATCTGTAGAAAAAAAATAGGTCTAGTTAAACTATCTGCAAAGGAAAGGTTTGCTGAGAGGATTGAGAACGAGGTGAAAAGCAAGCAAGATTAACTGCACAAACTTTTCGAAAACATCCATCCGTCAGTTATCCACAAGGCAAGGTCGCTTTCAGAAATAACGACTCTTCAGTTAACAGTAGTGACAACGAGGGAGACATTAACAGATCCAAAAAAAAAAAAAAACCCTGGCTTATAGTGCAATCGTTCTGCAAAATGCAAATGAAAAAATATCACAAAAGGCCCTGGAAACGCCTGAATAAATCACAGCATCGGTGAAGCGCAATGACTTCAATGTCTGCTGAAGATTCTGCTCAGGTGCAGAAGAGGAGAACGGCAGCAGATCTACGTTTAGTGATAAGGAGACTGTGAAGTAAGGAACAAGTGCATGTTAAATCAAATGTGAAGTCAGTCCCCCTTAAAAGATAAGAAAGAGAAAATATAAGCAAATATATGGCAATATAAGAATATAGAAGCAAATAGAAGAAGATTAATATATAAGGCTGTGTAAGACCATAAAATAAAGGCTTTATAGGATGATGGTTTACAATAATATAGATCAAATATGGAATAATATTCTGTCCCTGTTTCAAACACTTCCTTCAGCAGAGAGAGAGTCTATTGTCTGGGCGGCTGAAGGAGGAGTGGGGCTCGTCACCATGGAAGCTGATGGCACAGAGGCTGCCTTGTAACCTTCATTAAACATTGTGAAAGGCTGTCGTTTTGCACAAAGCATATTTTCTCTAAACCTAATCAAATATTTGAGGTGCCCAAACTCAGCTGTGAGAAAGCAATGGTTCGACACGAGGCGGAGATCCCAGGCCCCTGGCTGGAAGTCCTGCATTTGACTCGCGCCCTCCACAGACTTTGGTCTTCTTGTTCCTAGCAGATTTTTAAAAAGACAAATATGTTTCTGAAAACACTTCTATGTTGGTTTCTGGAGTGATTCTCCAATTAGAAGGATCAGCGGACCAGAGCCCCTTTTGTCAAATCTCGACTTCCTATGTTCTGGTTATTAGGTCAAAAAAAGACTTACAACCTGTAGACTCAGACTTCAGACTGTTAGCATTAAAACTCTTTGATTCTTCAAAATATAGTGTAATGACTGAAGCGGAGGAAATAATAAAACATAAAAACTCCCACAAATTCTTCTAAAGTCTACGATCATTAGCCCGGTCGCTAATATTAGCTTTCTTGCCTCTATGTTACCTCTAGACCACATTGCTATTGTTTGCCTAACCTAGCAACAGTAGCACAGGAAGTCGGGCATTTACAAACAGTAGGAGCCCTCTGATTGGTGGCCAGTAGACCAATCAGAAGGCCAACAAAAGGTCGAACAAAGAAAAGTAGCAGAGGAAATGTAACGCATCCTCAAAGAAACATCAGAATAGGTCATCACCTTCCCACTGCTATGATATACACCAATCTGCCACAACATTATGACCCCTGACACCAGACAGTAGAAGTACACAACATTGACCATCTTGTGACAGTTCAGTGTTCTGCTGGGCAACTTTCGGATCTGGCATCCATTGGTGTGGATGTTACTTAGACATGTAGCACCCACCTAGACCAGACCAGGCACCCCCACCCCATAGCAATGACACTCCTTGATGGCAGCAGCCATCCCCAGCAGGATGCAGCCACAAAAACACTTTAGGAAGAAGAACAGCACAAGGTGTTGACCTGGCCTCCACATTCACTAGATCCCAAACTGATCAAGTATCTGTGGGATGATCCACAGAGGCCCCTCCCCTCAAACCACAGGACTCAAAGGCCCCCCATATAATGTTATGCCTGATTGGTAAAACTGTACTCAACAACCTGTTGATCCAGTCAGCAATAAACAGACACACACTTCAGTTCTTCCTTTTATAGACGGAAAACTTCAACACTTCAACCACGAGGTCTCAAAGTCCATAACGGTCACAACTTTAAGGTTTTCTGAATGTCGTGTGCTGTAATGTTCACTGCATATGCAAGATTTACTGTAAACACCTGATCGATTGCACCATCGACGCCCACGGAGATAATTACAGATTTCATGCAGCGTGCCATGAGAGAAAGCACTTATCTGTAATGAGCCCCGTCTATTCATGTCCAACACGGCCCCCCGTCACTGAATTCACACCCTCCTCCCCCCAGATAAAGCACTGATACGATTCCTAACATCTCCGCCGCACCTATCTGTGTAATGTGAGAATGTGAATGCGTGTAATTAAAAACACTTGCACTGCAAGAAACCTGCTGCACTTGAGGAATTGCTCAGGCATTCATTTGACAACACCGGCAATTTATTCAGCAACTCTACGCCAGGCAAGGTGCCGCCACTGTTTTAATGAGCGCAGATAAGCGATCAGGACAGCGTTCAGCTCGTTTAGCATAATCCCAAACGACTGCGTTAGATGAGCCTCCTGACATTACTCCTAAAATGCTGCTGTATTCATCATTTTGACTGCGGCCATAAGACATCCGAAACAAGAGCAAGACGTGGCTGCAAGAGGAAAGAACTTGTAACTGAAAGCAGCAACAAATTTTCTTGATGAAATGTTGCACAAACATCTTTCTACTTATGAATGACCTGTTGTAGGAGCATGGACTTTTTCAGTGTGACGCTGCACAAGGTAGCCTGCAGTTCAGTGCGTCTGTCATTCAGCCAGCTGCTGTTCAGGATAATCTGGGTTATAATTAGACGAGCATTTCGTGATGTGAGCCACCAGTATTTTTGTTCAGGGTCTCCTGAAGTGGCTTCTTTGATGTGACGTACTTCTTTGTTGAAACGTTCCCAATTGACGGAGATCTCCATGAATCACACAAGGCCGGGGACATGAATGCTTTTTTTTTCCCTATTTATTACCATTTTATTTTAGGACAAATTAAGCTAATTTGACAGCAGTTTAAACTGATTCTGCGTAAAAGGAGGACGAACCTCTAGTGAGGTTTCTGAAAGAGCAGTTTCAAAGCTCAATGTGGTGTCGCTGGTCGCCGCCATCTTGGCTGAACTCTTACATAATTAAAAAACGATGATCGGACACACGCCTGTCACTTAAATCAGTCAAATCCTTGATTATGCAGAACTTTGGGCCTTGATATAACTTCAGACCAAAACTGTCTTAGGCACTTAACAAGCTGTAAAGTTGGATATTTTTAATGGAGGTCTATGGGCATTGGGGGTGCCCCAGTCCCCCAAAAAGATCAGATTGAGCCAAGAACCATCTATTGTATGTGTTTAGCATCTGCCATAGACCAAAACCAATCGTTAGGGAACGTAATCAAGTAGTCTCCTGTGTGGAAGTACTTTTCAGAACTGAGATAGATTCATGTTGGACAGTGTTATAATTCTGGTCCTTGCAGAATTTGTTATTTCAGCATTAGTTGCAGCAGTGTTCAAACGAAGCTACATACCACAGAGCTATTTATAAGAGCCAGTATACTGTGTAGTTTCTTTACCAGTATTGATTTTGCGCAGCCACCGTAATGTAAAATAAAATGAAAAGCTTTGAGGAATAGCTCGGAGGCTGGTATTATTTTCTAAATGCACTGCAGAGCGATTCAGCTGTCGAGCATAAAGGCCTACATTGGATTGATTTGGAGGTTTATTGCCCGGTTGCATCGTCCAAACATGATGTCGGAGAATACGACATGAAACGCCTTTATGAATCACCAAAGAATTCAGAAAATATAATAAAAAATAAAATAAGTGAGTGGGACTTGGATCGGTCGACACATCAGAATCAGCAGAATTAGAATACTCTATTAATCCTTTAAGGAGTTTGTTTCAATATCAATGTACTCGGGCCAAAAGGAAAACTTTATCGGGACATCCCTAATTTGTGAGTCATCCTCAAGTGGATATTCACGTCAGTTTTAAACTTATCTCAGGGTCTATTACTCTTAAATCAGGTTTTAATGATACGATTACTCTTTGCCTAACAAACTTGGTCACGTGATAATGACTGAGCTAATTCCACGTCCCCCCAGCCCTCCATCCACTAACAAAAATTAAAAGCTTAACAAAAAGGCTAGGGAGTACACCTAAGAGGAGATTGTTGTTGGTTTGGCAACAAAATACATTTAATATACTTAAAATCGTAGAGAAACACTGAACTTGTCAGAAATAGAAGGACATCCCAGCCAAAACTGGGCTCTATTCTTGTGTGCGCGTTTGAGGTGGGAGGTGGCCTTACAGTAACTTACAGGGAATGTTCAGCTGTTTCGAGACAGGACATGATATTAGCATACATGTAAGCAAACTGAAATGAAATGAACGCTCAAGTCCAAGAATAGGTTCATCCATCACGGAAATAAGTCGGTCAAACATCTGCAGCCGCGGTTTCCTGATAAAACAGAAGGTCTCTTACTCCCGTTTCCATCATAATCCATCATTTTGGCAACAAAGACGCCAACGCTGCCGACAATATAATGTTTTCAGCTAGTGGTGTTTATTTTCTCCTACAGAGGTATCAGCCGGGGGGTGGGGCATAATGCATTTCTGTCCTGACCGCGTTTTATTGAGGAAGCCTGAATGTATGGGCAGTGAATTAAAAGATTCAAACAATTTTATAGCTACTTTTATTTGGCAGGTTTTATTTTGAAAGTCCACTGTACTCTCATGAGACATTTTTACTTCCTGTAAGCTGTTATGGAGTTTTATTTTGAAAATACAACGCGCAAAACATCGCTCATGATGAGTTTTGTTCAGAGGTTTTACATGTCTTCGATACAACCTATTCATTCGGTTCTAGTTGCTATTACAGGCTTTTATTTTGAAGGAGTCTTTGAAGTCTGATATTCACATTGTCCTGCCTTTTGGTCATTTTTTTAAACCATGGCTTCTATAGAGCCAATTCAATTACCTCCTGTTTGCAAATTGGGGTTTTTATTTTGAAAGTCCTGCAAATAAGCAAGAAACCTGACAACTTCCTGTACAATAATGAATGTTTTTTTGCATTTAGGCAGCACTACATACAATAGTGTACATACAATCAGTCTGAATTTTTTTATAGAAAAAAAAAGTCATAAGGGATTGCACGGGTGACTATCAACACGTTTCTGCATGCTTTTATTTTGAAATAAAATATATATAATATTTTTCTATGTGCATGTATACAAGCCTGGGAGTATGAGTCCTATGTTTATACGTCTGCGTATGCAATTATGAGCGTGTCTTCAACAGAAATGCATTTGCTGTCAGGTCCAAGTAAATTTGGTGCTTTTATTTTGAAAACGTGACACACACTGTCCCTTATTTTGGACCCCGTAAGGTAGTTAGACCTTTTCTTAACATAAATAAATAAATCCTAGCTTATCAAATTGTTCTGCTCTTGGTCTTCTGTTATATAAGTGATTCATTTAGCTCATTGAGAGGGTGTTTCTGTGATGATAATGACTTCTTCTTCTCCATCTTCTACAATAAGCAGCAACAATGTCTCAGCGAGAAAGCCGTGCCTCCCCCTTTAACACACACACACACACACACAGCTAATTTGTTCCAAACCACTGCCTTTCAAGAAGCGAGGTTTCCTCCCTGGCCAGTCACGACCACGGCTCCTTCTCAATAGCATGTCTACTCTGGAGAGAGGGGGGGAATAAAAGGATAAAGAGGCTGTAAAGAATGATAGAGAGAGAAGAAAAGGAGACAAAGACTGAGAGGAGAGGCGAGGAGGAGGAGGAGAGCCGGGGGAGGGAGGAGAGCCGACGTATAGAGAGGATATGAAGTTTAATTAACAGCTCAGGTCGTTAAGCTCGCAATTACACAAAATGAAAGTCAAGGTTTCTTAAACGTGCAAACTGTCGTGTTGTCATTAGGCGCCTGATGAAGTGAGGAGCGTGTGTTTTAACCTCCGCGCGATTTACAGCCGAGCACTTTACAATATTTTACGGCAGGTGCACCGGAAGACTCAACAATATATCAATTATACGGCCGGTACAGTATTTATTTTAAAGGTTCATGGCCGCCCGATGGACTCAGCTGTGTCATTTAACGACATCAGATCTCTCAAAGAAATAATGACCTGCAGCTGAAGTATGTCAGACACCTGATGGCTTACTGATGCACGGTTGCTGGGTCATTCCACTGGTTCTCATGGAGCTAATGGTCTCCTCCAGATTCCTAAAGTCTTTCCCTGTCTTCTCCTAGAGTGGACTGGATTCAGTCCAATAAATCTTCTGTCAAAGTTAATGTAGTGTGGAGAGGGTAGCTGGTACCTTGTGTCCTCTACTCCAGAAATGTTCTGGTCATCCAACGCTACCGTAACCTCCCTAACTCTTCTCCTCGACGTCGTCTCCAGGAAACTTTTCTCTTCTTTTAAACTTTCAGTGTTCACTCTTTGTCAGTTCAGGTGGCGACTGAAGTTGGCACCACTGAATGACTTTCATCTACTACCAGCTCGCCAAACATCCACATTGCATCGTCTGACTGACTTCATATTCCAGAAGTTTCCAGAAGTTCATCAACACAGCATGACATGTTCAGTCAAGTGATTTTTGGTTTCGCTTCTTCTAGCCAACCACCGTGAAAACTGAAGGCGACGATACATGGAGATGGTTTTGGTTTATTGCAGACCAAAGGAAATAACTATAAAAGATCAGGGACGCAGTGAAATGAAAATTCTTGGCTGAAACCAAAAACCGAAAATTAAGGACTTATGGCTGAGACAACAAAACACTGAAAGACATTATTACGGATTATTAGTACCATTTATGCTATGACTGTGTACTAACCTCACTATAATAAAGGCACTGCAATATCATAAATGAATATTAATGTTTAAAAGAATGAATCTATTACAAAATTATGAAAATATTTATTTTCACATTCTACATTCCAACAATGCACAATAAAAATAAAATTCAAAATAAAATGTTGCACCCCTCTTGAAATGTTTTGGAGATTGCTATCAGTGGATCTTTATCTAATACTTATGTAATACTTTAAATATTGAAATACGTGCACACGGCAGGCATGTCTGTGCTGCCTGCGGTTGTTGCTTGCGTCATCACAACATCGTGTTTTTTCTGCGATAAAACATTTTCAGCCGAAAAACGAAAATGCACTTTTCGGCCGATACTAATCAGACCATTTCAAAAAGGTCTGGATTGGCTCCGATAGCATTCATGACATCGCTCATGTGGCTATAGAGGATGTCTGGGTGGATGGTGGGGCACATATGAGTTGTTGTTGCCTTTAATTCCCCAGATCTTTAACACTGAGGCAGCAAATCAGATCAGATATTTCTCTTGTTCGAGAACACTGGCAAAACACAGCGGCAGCCGGATTGAAAGCTGGATTTATTGGGCACTTTGACAGGCGGCAAACACCCCAGTGTAGGTGAGTAATGGTGCAGGTATTCAACCCAAACCATTCAGAACAAACTTCATTTAAACAAGGCCGTGTGGTTTTACACATTTCTTCTGTTTTCTCTTACTGTGCAGAAAAAACAACAACTATTATTTCAAAAGCGACGTACATAGCGAACCATGAAATCTGTGCTGCTCCCGCCGCTAACCGCGAGCCAGCACCAGCGTCTTAAATCACCCAGAAAGAAGAAGAAGCCAACATCCCTAACACTTTTACCCGGGGGGAAAGCCGGAGGGACTGTCAGACGAGGAAGGAGAAAACCAACAATCAGAGCCGGGGCCTCTGCAGTGATGATATAAAAGGCTCTCTCTCTCTCTCTGTTTCTCTGTTCTGCACCGCGGGAAGAAACGAGAGCACTCCTGCAGTGAGAAGCAGTGTCTTCTTTAGCTTCAGTTTTACCCCCTACTTCACTACAACCTTTAGGGAAAAAAGTAAAAAGAGGAATTCTGTTTTTGCTCCCGTCAGGCTTCTCTTTCATTCGTCAGGTTTCCAACGAGCTTTATCAGAGCAATCAGCTATGATCTAAGTGATGGTCAACATACCGCTCATTCTTGGAAGCATGCTGATTTTAATCATGACACCGTTGAGCCGTCATGGTTGTAGGTTTTACTCCTGCACAGAAACATGCTCCTAGTAAATTTGAGCCCCTGCAGGGTAGTACGAGTCTAGGAGTTTGAGCTCGGGCCGGGACAAAAAAAAACTTTGCAAATCTCTCTCAGAATGAAGAATTACACTGATCAGCCACAACATTATGACCAGGGATGCAGATAATATTATGACAATACAATGCTCTGCTGGGAAAAACGTCTGGACCTGGCATTCATTCATTCATTGATGTGGGATGCAGCCACTAAAACACTTTAGGAAGAAGAACAGCACAAGGTGTTGACCTGGCCTCCACATTCACTAGATCCCAAACTGATCAAGTATCAGTGGGATGATCCACAGAGGCCCCTCCCCTCGAAGGCCCCCCACTAACAACAGGACACCCTCAAAAGCCCATGTCCATTCTCTGATGAGTCAAACCTGTTGTGGAGACCTACAAACTATTAGAAAGGCGGTCATAATGTTAAGCCTGATCGGTGTGTGCACATCCAGTTGTCGCTCATATTTAAAGATGATTCAAAACTCCATTTGTTTTTAAATTGCCTGTCATATTACACATTTACGCCCTCCATTTAAACGCATTAGTTTTCGCTCACAGATTAGACAACACTTTAACAGACGCTCCCCGCACACATTCACAGATCTTCAGCCGCAAATCCCGAACCGAGAGACGCTCTCACAGCTCTTCTGATAATACCCCCGTTCGCTGTAGAGTCGACTTCTCCATTTGTTCTTGGAGTGATTTTAATTTATGATAATTAGATTTTTGCAAACTCGCATCTGCAGGGCGGAACGAGCGAGTTCCCCATTGTTGTGATTATCTGCGCAGCACGGCTCGCTGGTTCCCTCCATTTTCAGTTGCCCCAAAGACGACTTCATAACTTTAACTGATGGGACGAGGTGAAATACAAGTACGGACTACGCTGGTTCAGATGGAGTCCTGAAGGTTCTAGATTGGATTCCATCTGGGCCTTTCTGTGTAGAGTTTGCATGTTCTCCCTGTGTCTGTGTGGGTTCTCTCCAGGTTCTCCAGCTTCCTCCCACTGTCCAAAGACATGCCGGTTAGGTTTATTGGGGCCGTCCACACGGAGAAGCTTTTTGCTTTAAACGCAGATGTTTTGCATAACTTATAACGAACTTTTCTGAAACCTGGTCCCAGGGTGAAAAAATTTGCCAACGCAGCTCGAGTGTTCGTCTGGACGGTGAAAACGCATACTTGTGTTTCGATGATGTCATGGCCACACCCCTGGAGCAGCCTTCCACCTCTTATATCCCGTGAGACGTCTCATAACAACATCACCAACAATGGTGGACTACATGCTCGTGTTCCTGCTGGAGAAGATATTGAGCCTATTATGGTTACTAGGGCTAAATATCATTTCTCCTTGAGTTTGGTTTCTTCTAAAGCCGATTTGTAAACAGCGCTCAAGCTTTATGCGCATGCTCCACCTCTTTTGTTTTTTCTGAAACTGAAACAGCGCCACCTACAGGCCTGGAATATGAAGTAGTGTTTTGAGTCGTGTTGAGATGGATCGCAGATATTCTTGAAAAGATGGCAGGGAAAATGGAGGAGGAAACGATCATTTTGGTACGTGTGGACGAGGGCTAAATTGGCCGTAGGTGTGAGTGTGAATGGTTGTCTGTCTCTCTGTGTTAGCCGTGAGATAGACTGGAGATCCAAGTCAGTTATGGAGATCCAAGCCAGTCTTATGCATCCACCCGCCTGTTCCTCAACCCCAGATATCTCTCTCTCTCTCTCTCTCTCTCTCTCTCTGTGTTTTGTTTTTCCATTCAGCCATAATCTTATCTTTTTACAGCTGCTCATTCTAGTGGAGTGGAGCGGAGTATGTTAATTTCCCGTAGCCTTGCCGCTCCGTCATTCTCTCTACTCCCATTCCCAAGGCCGTATTGATAGAGCATCCAGCCCCTCGTGTGCAACTCTCCCCCACTTGATCACACACTTTCTCCCTCTCTCTCGCTCCGCACACAATCTCTTCTTATCTTTTCTTTGCACATCCCCCTCTGCCTCCCCTCCTCTCCCCTCCCCACCCCGTTCTTTTTTTTCTTTTCTCTCCACAGACCGGTGGCTGATTCAATCTCGGGCAACGTTGTTTATGAAAAGGCGTTTCATTTTCCAAAACCATTTGTGTTTAAGGCGCTACGGGGTCCATCACGTCTCATCAATCTCGGGCGACGGCGCGGCAGCGTCGCTGAGTCAAAGCCAAAACTTTGCCAAAGTGAATACGGGCCGGCGTACAGAAACACACTCACACAAAAGTACAAATGGGCCTGTGAATTCTGCATCTAACAAGAAATGCAATAGGTTCCAAAACTTGTCACGGAAAGACATTGTAAATTCACACTTTGGGAGCATTTCTTTTCACATAAGGAGCAATAAAAAGACAAAATAGTGGCTGTGGAGATTCAAAGGCATCATTCTAAGGTCTAAAAGGAAGATTAGGCCTGAAAGAATGGTGTATAAGCACATAACAAGAACTGTTGGTCTTGGTAAAGCCTGCAATAGACAACACGAATATCAGCAAACCTTTGGCTTTCTTCTTCTGCATACATTTGCAAGACCTGATCAGACCAGACAATGCAATTTTATGTCCAACTAGTTGCTAAATAACTCCCAACTCCTTCCACCTTGCATGGACAAAGGAACGTCTTGGCGTGTTGGACACTATCTGGCATGTTAGGAGGCAACCTGAATCTCAAAGCCAGCTCCGTTAGGAACTGGTTTCCCTAGTTTGGTGGGGAAGAACTTGATTGACATTTAAAACATGGGCATCAACCCCATCCTGCAAGTTTTCCCTGTTGCCCCGGAAAATTGTCAGTGTTTCCCATACATTGTTAACACTATGACAGCCCACCAGCGTATAATTTACTCCACCATGGTCGCATGACGACTCAGAAATATTCATGCACATCTCAAACTCCCCGCCTCCGGCTGGTGCAAACAACTACAGACGTAACGTGAACGAGCTTAGCTTTAAGATAGCTTGCTAGTACAGTTAAATTCGCTAATATTTGACTTAATCTTACATACGTTTGTCCATAGAAAGCCGCGTCTCAACAGCATTATGTTCAGCATCCATGCACAGGCTGCTGCTAACTGTCGCTAAATCATTAAATTACCGTAATGACGCTGAATCCAAAATTAGTGTCATTACGGTAATTTAATGAGAGACTGAAAAACAAAACCTCATAATCTTATTCTACGTGTAGACATTTAATTAATTCAGTGTTTGAATTGTTTTTAATAGCTAGGAGTATTATAATTAGAGTTTTTTTATTATGACATTATACCCCCCGCCCCTAAAAAACACCAGGGTCTTGCAAACTCTTGTAGGAGTGTCATATTAATCTTTTTCTGTGCAATTCAAATATTGCACAGTAAAAAAAACAGGACTATAGGAAAAACAAACAAATGACTGAATTAATTCACTGAATTAATTAATTCTTTTCTGTGAGAACGTGATCCAAAGAGCTGACGAAAGACATGACCGCCTGGCGTCCAGGAAGCTGTCGCTACCCGGTGACGGTTCCCAGGCTCGGTTCAGTTCATTACGGAGTCTGACAGTTACAGAAGTAATGGCCGTCAGCCGCCGCCGTATTCTGCATCAACACCTGTTCACTGAATCCGTGAGCACTCGTTTAAAAAGACGTCTCAACATCTGGATTGTCTCCGGTGGAGAAAAAAATATAACCTCTGGAGGAAAGTTTGCTCCTCGGACTTGATGAATTAGACTTTCCGAGACCGCTGGCCCCGTTTCCTGTTGTGTCCTATAAGGAGCAAGATAAATCCATGTTCTGTCGACTGTCACGGCGTTAATGCATAGTTAAAGACTCGCTCTCCGCTGCCAGTTTGTCACTGTCTGCCCATGTTGGATTCTAGTTTCCACATTTTCTGCCTCCGTCGTCTGTCTTTCTTTGCATCGGTTTCGCTCCGAGGTCGCACACCTGTGCCCCCGCTGAATGGAGTCATAGAGATAGATAAGCTTCAAGGGCTACAGATGGTTATCGTGACATCTAAAGAATAAGAGGCTCTCAACCGAGACCGAGAGATTCCGGTGCAGCCAATCGATACCCATCGGACTTAATGTCTAAAGCGTAAGATAGCAATACATCAGATTCTATCATTAGAAATCTCGTCAGCCAATCTGTCTTCTAGCTCCTTGTAATGTGTGTTTTATTGCGAAATGAATCTCCTTGTTTGTGGGAAGCTGAACTGAAGATGCATTACACAATGACGGATTTCATTTAATTTTCAAGGCACTCATGAAAGAAAGGCAAGCATCATTTCAGGTATTTTCAGCCAGTCTACATTTGTTCCCATCATTTCTCCTCCACCTGCAGCGACAGCAGGAGGAGGAGGAGGAGGAAGAAGGAGGGAGGAGGGAGGAGATGAGTTACGGAGGCTTCTCTTTGCTCTTATTGAACCATGTCAGAAGAGGAATCCCTCTCTTCCCCTAAAGGATAGAGTGTCAAACTCAATTTAGAGGCTGTTGGTGTATCGACAAATCGCTTCCAGCGCTCTTTCATTTTAAGGAGCTCGGCTATATCAAATCTGAAGCCGCTAATGGCCATCGCTGGTTAGAGAGAGCTCAGCCTGCGTTCTTTTATATTAGATTTTATTTGACGATGAAGTCGTCTAAAGAATGTGGAAGCGCGGCTTGTGTCAACCAGCTGTTATTCTTACTGTGCTGCTCTTTGTGGTGGGGTAATAAAAAGCTATAGATTAGTGTTTTAAGCTTTAAAAAGGCGAGAGAAGAGACACAAGCTTCCAAAAGCATTGAATACTGAGCATTACTCTTATTAGAAACCAAAACTCAGAGACAGACCAGAGAGTAGGGTTTGGTGGAATGTAGGGGTGAGTTTGCAGCTTGGAACTAAACGATAACCCTTCACCTCACTCTCCTTGTTGACCCTACAGTGGTCTCCAAAAATGCAGAAGGAGCTCAGGGTCTGGACGAATGTAGAAACACGCTGGTACAACACGATAAAAGAGGATCCGTCCCACCTGTAGATATGCAGGACTCGTTTTAGGACGACAAAGACACAACAACACTGGATTGACTAGACAATAGCTGGATAACGGTGCATTCAGTAAGCAGCCGGGGGGACAACAACGTATTTTTAAATGGAGGCAGCTGTTGTGAAGATTGAAGGCTGACTGAACGCTTGCCGTTAAGTAATGAGTGAGACGCGCTACAGCAACTTTTTTTCACTGCTCCGATGTGGTGTGCTTGTGAGCCGTTCCAGTGTTTGTATTTACAGTCATCGCCCCGATCCAAACCTTCGCCATGCTGGACTGATATTTCAACTTTCAAGCTCATGAATATCACAAGAAAGGCTCGTATGCAGACAACCAGCTAACACAGCCCCATCGGGATGCTGCACACACTGATCAGCTTTGGGACAATTCAATTATGGATGCACCGAAATGTTTCGTCCAAAAACCGAAAATGCGCTTTCGGTTTCCGGCCGAAACAGGATGTTGTGATGATGTAAGCAACAATCAGAAATGCGCTTTTGGGCCATTTCCGTTTTTTCGGTCGAAAATTTTCAGTGCATCCAGACCAGGCACCCCCATAGCAATGACACTCCTTGATGGCAGCAGCCATCCCCAGCAGGATGCAGCCTGACACAGGCAGAACTACCATTCAGTTTTCAGACATCACAGGACGCCCCCAGAAGGTCCATGTACCTTCTCTGATGAGTCACCGCAAGGGAGACCTGCACAATATTCGACAGGTGGTCATAATGTTGTGTCTGATCAGTGTACGTCCAATTAGGTAGCAATCACGGAGTCAACTGTCAGTTCCCAAAGTGGTTTTAATTGCAGGATGAGGTGACACTTGAGCCCCAACATCAGTACAACCTGTTGAGCAAGCACAGCAGGAAGAAAAGCCTCAGGGGCCAGAAAGTAGGTTACGAAATGTGTTCGCCCCCCCTTTTCACTTCCACTCGTTTGAATCTCTGCATGATATCAGGAGGGAGTAAATCCGATTCTACGCATGCCTTTCATTATCTGTGCCATTTCCGTCTCAAAGCACGTCAAATCTGAAATCAACTGAGCCTCCTTTTTATGTCTTTGTACTTTAGAGATGGACGAGTCCCAACCAGGAAGAAAAAAAAAAGAAAACAAGGCTTTGACGGCAAATGTTTTAGAAGTCTGTTTGGGACCAGAGATCACACTTAACTTCAACAACAACTTCAAAAAAAAAGTTCTGAGAGCCGAGACAAGCTTTGAATTTGCTCACTTTATTGGTGCTGGAGCGACGGGGGCGTAATTTCAACTTCCAAAAGCAACCACATAAAAAGCAGACAGCTGTTTTAAATGTCAAACCAGAGCAGGAATTAGGCCACGTTTGGTTAAATGAGTGACGGCAGAAGTGCTTAGGCAAATGTGTGCGAGCCGCAATTAGGTCTGACGACGTCTGACGGGCCTTTTTGTCCGCACCAACCTTTCTTGTGTAAAGATTTCCTATCAGAGAAAGTGAGGCCCGATGAGAGACGCGCTCATTACCATGTCAAAGGCTGCCAGTCACGCTCTAAACTCCTGTGTGTGTGTTCATAGACTAAAGCAGCTTTAATGTGAGCTGGCTGTTGTTCTCCATAGACATTAAATGTTTATTATGTACACCTCAGGTGCGCCACAGAGGTTTAAATCCATCTGCCTGCTCCAAATAAAAGCCTTTTATTCCGATATCAAGCTCATTTGTTACTCAAACTCTTAACGAATCAAGCACAAACGAGAGCTTAATGAACCAGAAAGGAAAGAGCAAAAGGAGATAAAAGTAGTAGGAATGCACAGAATATTCGGCCACCGAAAATGTTTGGCCGAAAATGGCCGAAAGACTTTTATCGCCGAAACAACACGGCCGAAAGACTGCTGAAACAACATTGCCAAAACAGGATGTTGTGACGACACAAGCAACAACCGCAGCCAGCATGGGCGTGTGGCTGTATTTAAACATATAAATGTTATGTAAAGACCCACTGATAGCATTCGTAAAACATAACATATTACTAATAATTGTCATAATAATTTCTTTCGGTGTTTCGGTTTTCAGGCTTGCTTGTGCCTCTTTTTCGGTTTCGTCCAAGAATTTCAAATTCGGTGCATCCCTAGAAAGTAGTGAAGAAGAAAAGGATGCAGAAGACTTCTCTGTACTACCTTTATGATTCTCTGAAGCTATATTCAACAGTTGCTTTACTAACCATTCACAGAATCTGTTACTCAGCCGAGTCAAGTCAGGCCTAATTTAACTATAAAGCACATTTAAACACAGCAATAGTTCGCCAAAGTGCAGTAAATCGGGGTTGCAAAAACAAAGAAACTATTTTCTAAAATGTAATTTGTGGATTTGAAGGTGGTACCATCCCTCAGAGAGCTCCTTTGGAAAAACATTGACACCGGCAATGTCCTGCAACGAGAGGCCATTCGCACGAATGTTGTTGTCGTGCTGGAGGAAATGATGAGTGTTCTTGTCTTTTCGGCGTGGAGAGCGTCCAGGAAAACAAACATTTTACAAGCTGGCAGAGTCCGTCGGGATCTAACCTGTTGGTTCAGAAAGTTGTGGCATCCTGTGTACCACACGCTGGACCGGAAGCCTACGTCAAGGGTCGGCCAGGACCTGCCCGAGCCGATAAAACACAGCCCCGCACAGCAACACTGCGCTCTAATCTCCTCACCTCAGCGCATGTAAAAGAAACACCATCACAAACAGGAGAGGACACACGCAGCACGCAGCCAATTACGGGGAGGAACCTGCACCGACAGGGTGGTCTCGGCTGGAATTAAATTACTGCGTGGGCCGAGGAGCTGCTGACTGTCACGATAAGGCCCTTTCCGGCGAAGCATTATCTGCTCCCGCGGCTTTAATTGGCAGTTTAATGAAGTCGCCCACGGTATATCTCACTGGAGGCAAAGGCGGACGTCCTGTTTGTACACATCAAACACACCTCGGGGTGAAATATCAGCGGAGGGGACTGCGAAGGCCATCATTAGCGGAGTTTAATAAATCACTCAAAGCGGATCATATAAAACGTGTCATGTACTTTCACTGCCGTATTGTTAACAGCGGAGAGCCGTGCTTTACAAGGGCAATTAGCAGCGGATTAGGGGGAACGGCAGCGCTTTTCAAAGGATGCTTAGCCTCCACTTCTGCTGACAAAAAGCTAAATATACACGACAGCGTCACATATTACGGGGGGGATTAATAGATAGGGGTTGTTTGGTGATATCAACAGTGAGGGAGGTCTGAGGAGTTTCAAGAGGCGAATACGAAGCAGCTCAACATCTGTATTAGGACGTATTAGCTTTCAAACACATGATTAATAAATAGTCAAAGCAGAGTAGTGCCTTCAGGTGGTGGAACTCCTTTGCCTGACTCCTTTTCTAGCTGCCTGGTCTTTTTAGCTGGTGTCTAAGTTTCCAAGTCAGCAAATTGAGGTGGGGGCGTATTTACAGCTGCCAGCTCCAATTTGGATCCGACGGCACACTGGCACATCTGGATTTTCGCGCATTCCCACTCAAGCTGTGAGCTAATAAAGCCCAGTCATAGACCAGAATGAGCCAAGATAGACAAATCACACAATATTTAAGATGGGCCAACAATATGAGACAGACAGATAGAAACTGAACAAGACAACATGATGATCAGTGCCTGTTCAGGATGTCCTCATGGGACGGGACGGCCAGATGCGGATCTTCTTCGTCTTCCTCATTGGAAGGTCCATATCTGGGGGCGTTCAAAGGATTTTTACAACAATTGGATTGTTATCAAGCTTCAGACATGCATGACTTTTTGTTTATTTTAAGCCGAAACCAAGTCCTCATAGCGAAAAATAGCATAAGAATAGCGTAAACATGTCTGCTGTGTGGAAGAACTTTACTCTAGAGAAATGTGTAAATCATGCAATGTGGATGTTTGCCGAGGCGGTAGTAGGAGATAGTGATTCAATAATAATTTGGTTCATCACATACAAAACAAAATACAGTCCACTCAGGTAAAGACTGCACAGGATTCACAAGAAACACTGAACCCTGCTAGAAAGAAGAAAAAGGTTTCCTGAAGACAGCGTCAAGGAGAAAATTCCCGTAGGGAGGGTAACAGAATTTATGGCGTTGGATGACCAGAACATTTCCGGAGTAGAGAACACAAGACTTTACTACAACCGCATGCTGGAGCATCTGGAGCCAAGGTACAAGCTCCCCTTCTCAGCAATACATTATCTTTGACAGGCCTATTTATTGGATTTATTACAGTCGCATGGCGCACATGTGATCTTGGAGAATATAAGTAAGATAAGAAAAGTCTTAATGAACCTTCAGGGCGGGCGATTTTATCTGTTTAAGATCATATGGAGACTTGGATGAGTCTATAGCATAGACTGTACATAAATATGAACAATGCATCAATAATACGCTCTGCTCTACCTCCACCAGTTACAAGGAAGTATTGGTTTAAGTACTTATTTATTTAATTATTTATTCCAACTCTGACAGTCCTATGTTACCGCTTCATGGAGCGGTTGGCATGGCAACGCACTAACTAAGTAACGACGAGTAGTCGAAAAATGGACACTTGAAAATGTACCAGTTTTATATTAATTACCTGAAGTGACAGAAACCATCTTTGAAATAAATTGCATTTGACGTGTGCGTTCATGTTTTAATTTGGCTCAAGTCCCGCCCACTAACATGGAAGGGGTGGAGCTTATGACCTATACTGCAGCCAGACACCAGGGGGAGCTCTACTTGCTTTGGCTTCACTTTCTTTATAAAGTCTATGGTCCATACAGAATATTAAAGATTGTATCGACTGAGCCTGTTCAGGGTGTACCCTGCCTCTCGCCCGATGACAGCTGGGATAGGCTCCAGCAGACCCCCGTGACCCCTAACAGGACTAAACGGGTATAGAAAATGACTGACTGACTGACTGTATCGACTGAGAGGTAAAAAAAACAAAAAAAAACAAAGAAGAAGACAGATCGGACATATCAATAAGACAAAAGTTCTTCACAGCGGACTAATACAACCAAACTTGATATTCAGATAAATGCATCATGTTCTCCAAAAAGTGTGAACTGATGGAAGTTGATTGTGCATCATTCTCTCCTTGCTCCACCAAGCATATTAGAGGAAATCAGACGGGGAAGGGAAAATGGAGCAGAATCATCTACTGTTTGTCCTGGCAAAGGCCACTAGCTCATTATCAGCCATTAGGGCTGTCTGGATGTGACACCGGCCATTATTTACCTCCAGACCACAAGTCTGAAAATGTGAAAATGCCTGTTATGTAACTGGCAATCATTGTTCCTCACTACTAGCATGTCATCTCAGAAGGTTGCTTTCAGAGTTCAAATCCCCTTAGGGAGGTGGGATGGGGGGTGGGGGGGGGGGGGGGGCATTTTTGGGTTATATTACAAATGGCATCCAATTAAGCTAATGCAAGGCCTTTTGGATGAGAGCCTATAACAAGCATTTACACAGCCAGAATTAGAGACCAATGCATGCAACACCTACGCATGGGTTTGCTTCCATGAAAATAACTCTTGTCTTTACCATCATCTACACCAAACAAAGATGACAGACGCCACTCGCAGATGTCGTTACTCCATCTATACCGGCTCCAGAATGAAGAGGTGCCATGATGTGGGCATCAGAGTGATGACCCAAGCATTCCTGCCCCCTGCAGGGTGAAGGAAACTGACCTTTTACTTGTCTCGTGCTTTTTGATTTTGTCCCAATTCACCAATAAGAGAGAGAGCATGACTGCTGATTAGGGATGGAACGATACACTCAACTCGATACGTTTCACAATTTTCTCATGATTTTTTTTTTTTCAAAATGAGCTACAGAAAAATTATGACCAATTATGATCTTTTATTCATAGGAAAAAAATCTTAGAGGTGCTTTCTTTACAGAAACTCTGTAAAACAGTTTGTGTCCTTTTATAGAAAAGCGAGTTTGGCACAACAACCTGGCAGAAGTGCTGTCAAGACGGGATGCATTATCTTGGCTTCAGCGTGTTCACCAACAGCCGAAAGCCCTCACTTTCAATGACAGAAAATGGCTCTTTTCCAATTAAATAACCAACTGCCCTGGTAATTTCTTGCGCTCTTGCGTTGTTACGGGGGAGAGGAGATGCAAAGCCTCTCATCGGGGTGGTTTGTCCCCTCGGCAATTTTCGTTCACGAGGTGGCTTTGCTTCTCACTGTGGTGGCAGCTAATATGCTACTGCATTTTGCTCGTGTTGCCACTATATGTTAGCAGTATCTTGCAATATTTACATGCTGTTTTGGTTTTGTCTGTCCATTTCTCACCGGTTGTTGCCTACCGTCGCCATGTCTTCCCTTGTTCTGTGCCCCGTACCTACCTACCTACCGACGGCACCAACCAGTGACTTTGTTTAGATAACGTAACCTATTTCTTAAAAAAAAAAAGAAGAAAGAAAACATATCCTACTTCTCTAGCATTCCCGATTAGTCAACCGGTGTGAATCGTCACACACTTATACCGATTTTTAATCGTGTCACGATGCATTGTTACATCCCTACTGCTGATTATCTGAATTGATCATGCAGTTGCGATTTGATCATTTAGAGGTACGTCATTCAGGTTTGTAACTGTCTATTTCCAGATGCTTGCAGAAATATAAATGAAGGTACACTGACAGGCAAATAAAGACACATGCACACACACTACTGCTACTACTACCAGGAAGAACAAGATTTTTCCACATAAACGTCACAGCTCACAGAGAAGACAAAACAGACGCACACATATGAAGACAAATATGCTCCAGGACACACTTCCCCAGCAGTCGTCCCTCTTCCTTTGAGATTATTCCGCCCAGAAGCCAAACAAATCCTGAAACAACCTGACAAGTGTGGAGTCTCAACAGAGCCGGGACGAGCTGCAGCGTCAGTCTCTCTCACACACACACACACACAGCGTGCGTGGCTGCTGATAATCAATGCACTACGGACAGAGGAGTCCTTCTGTTCTCTGCAGTCTTATCTCCTGGTGTTGCTCTTATAACAGGCAAGCAACAGCCTTCATCTGCACAGCAAGTAAGGAGGACCTGCGTGATTACCGGAGCTGTGGTGAGCTATGGCCAGAGGCTTTGTGCTCCACAATCTTATCAGCTGCACCGCTGGCTTTCCCAGCAGGGGGAAAATAGAGGAGAGCATGCTCAGGGCTAGAGAGGCAGAGATCTCCAGCTCTCACTCAGTCAAAAGGAAAATAAACAATAACTGAACTAGGACAGAGACTGAAGATTATCTCAGCGATGCCAATGGATCTAACGCCTTCAAAGTGCTTGTCCCAAAGCAAAGACAAACTGGATCTGATCTGAAGATATTGGAGGTATTTACATTCACAGCTGCACTGATGGCTATTCTTGTATTAACAGTAGATCAAATGTAGTGTGAAAGGGGGGACCCCGCAGTGCCGAGCCGAGAGAGAATAATGAACCTACTGCAGCTCTCCTCGGCTCTGTGGAGAATTTTTTAGTAGCATTCAGCCTCTGAGGCTTTGCAGTTTTGGTCCACACTCATCAACCGTGTTTTCAGTCACAGCATGGAGCTGAGAAATACAGCTCAGGTCAACTGAACCAAAAAAAACCAAACCCCCCGCAGATGAAGTTAGCAACTAGCTGCAAAACGCGAGTGACATTGTGTATCGCTATCCGATTCAACGTCAATTACTTTGGAGAAATTTCAGTTTTTAAACATGCATTCATTCATCTTCTGTAACCGCTTGTCCTGTGAAGGGTCACGGTGGGACTGGAGCCTATCCCAGCTGCCATCGGGCAAGAGGTGTATAGCATCCAGAGGTCCCAGGACACAGAATTCACTTCCATCTCACTCGGTTAAACTTTCTCCAAGGTAATTTAAATTCTGTCAAAAACGTACCCCTCTGTGAATAATCCATCATCGTCTTTTTGTTGTTTTGTCGTCGGTTTTATGACTTTTGTTTAGTTAAAGTTGAAATTGTCTTTTGGGGAGCCCTCCTATTCAAGCCCCTTGAGGGTTTTGTCGGGTTTCCCTGACATGCCTTTATGCTTTTCTTGCTTTTATTGCGTACTGTTAATGTACTTCCAGTATTGTCATTGTTGTTGTGTTTTTATCGTATTTTATGCGCCAAATAAAAATGAATAAATGAATGAATGAATGTCCTGGACAGGTCTCCAGTCTATCACAGGGCTAACACAGATTAGAATCACCAATGAACCCAACGAGCACGTCTTTGGACGGTGGACGGATTTGAACCCGGAACCTTCTTGCTGTGAGGCGTCAGCGCTAACCACCAATTATGAAGCAGTTTTATTTAAAACTAAAACTACCATTGCTGATTGGTGCCATCTCAGCAATATTTTACCTCTAGTTTCACATCTCTCATGCGTCTTTGCTTTTGAAAGGCCCAGTTAGCTTCCAGACCTCTTGGTTCTGTCAAAGTTTTAGCCTCTGATGTGTTGAAGAACTCATTCACACTTGGACTAATCTCGTTGCATGGTCTCCCAAGTTTTATTACGAAAAAGTTGTTGAAAAAATGTATCCTTTGATTTTTATTAATGGATATCAAATCTTTTGAATCTGAAAATCATTTATTCCAATTGTGAAATGTTCAGGAGATTGGTTAGAGGTAGGTGGAGACCATTACAGAGCTAAATGGAGTGAATATTGGTTTACATAACGGAAAAGTGTTGCAAAGTGTTACTGAGAATTCACAAATACACTAATCTATGCTAATTATCAGGTAACGTTGATGAAGCTCCATCCCTGGTCTTAATTTATCATGTTTATTTCTGCACAGCGTGTCAGACTTGTTGATGACAGCACGCTCAGCAATCCAGTTCTTCTTCTGCCAAATGGTTTTCCCAGAACAAAGAGGTTACTATATACTTTAAATATACGACTCATCACGAGCTGAAACCACCTCGTACCGTAAGGTAAACCTTACTCATCTGATTACTACTTTTACAGTACATTTGTGACATTTAATTCAGAGCGGTGCCTTCTCGTGAATCAGTCGTGATGAACTGTACGGCAAAAAGCATACTGTGAATCAGGGTATGATAGATGAGCAGAAGAGTTTTCCTCGCCCTGATTAGAGACCTTTCAGAAAGCGAGATGCTAATTTCTACTTTCACATATTCTGAATCAGCAAACAAACTCAAGGTAGACACTTAAATTCATGACTATTTTCTCACTTTTTTCCTTCCCCAGCTGCAGAAATCCCTCCAATGCACAGCCAGCAATTCACAGGAGTGGAACATTTCTGTTCGTCTGACCTGTAGTCACACTGCTAGGTCCATTTCACACCTGAAAGCAGCTTTTATTGTACCGAGAGTTTCATGAAGGCCCGTAAAAATAACGGGAACCTTTTCACCTGTGTAATATCACGCTCACGCTTCACGCCACACTCTGGTTTTTTATTTTTATTTTAGTCCAGCGAGCGCTTCATTTACATTCCGCCGCGTCTTCTTTTCAATAACCAGATCTGTAAAGCAATCAGGGGAACTCTCAGTCTCATTTCTGCCACAACACACCAGTTCCCCTCCACTCCATTCAAACGGCCCCGCTTTGTTCTTCCACTCCATACGTTGGTGGCCAAAATTGGATTTCCCCTTAAAGCACGCGGTGGTGAATTTAAATGGGGTTCGCAGGAGGAGGGACGTCCTCCGCCAAAACAAAATTACACGACTGCGGGAAACAGAGATGTGTGAAGGGGGCTTGCTTTGCAAAAGATTGAATATGAAAAGATCCGGGCAATCAACAGAGAGATTCCACAATAGGCTGGAGGCGCGATGCAGACAGGGGGAGAAATTCAGCCACCTGAATCGGACGATGTGAGGTCTGCAATTGGCAGAAAGAGGAGAGAAAAAAAAAAGAAACTGTGAAACCTACATTCAGAACGGCACCGTTAGTGTCTACAGAGTAAAGAGCTCTTTGGGTTTGATGTGGAGGGAGATAGAGACGAGCAAATTGGAAAAGCTCCTCCAGGTCAAAAGAAAAAAGGCGGCCGTCTCCCTCGCTCGGTCTGCACAGACAGGTAATATTAGATACGGAATAGAGAACATTGCATTAGCCACATGATCCTCGGTTTGCCCCTCCATTAAAGTTAGACGCCGTGTCTACATCCAGCCATCAACCGGGTTCATGAAATACAGAAAGTTAAAGAAGAGACAGAAGACGCTCGGCTTCAAACCAAAACATAAAAAAAACCAGAAAGAATACGTCTCAATCTTAAAAGCAGATTCTGATGTAATCCACTCATGCTTTTCCTCTGAAGATTATTCCCAAACAGCCCACTCCGGTTATCACTTCTCTCACAATCAAAAATCAAACATTCCACACAGACATTCCCATTAGCAAAGGGCGTCATAAATTTGCCCCGTCGATGTTTCTCCTGATAATAATCAGGCCGTGATTAAGCGAGCGGCGTCACAGCGCCTTCGCGCAAATTAATAATTCCTTTAATGCTGCAACATCATTATTCATCTGCTCCGCTGAGAGCGGAGGAGGAGAAATTTTCAGCTATTCCAGAGGGTTTCAGAGTTTAACGTGTCTGTCCTTGTCTCCCGTTTCATAACAGGGAATCACGTGAATTCCCTCACATCTGGTGACGCCGACAAACAACCGTCAGACACCGGTGCGGTTGGGTTTGGGGTTGGCCTGCGGTGGAGCAGCTGGCAGGTTTTAATCCAGCTATGCCGTGCGTCCTGTAGGATGGTTGGAACAACACAATGTTTATTTGCATGTGAATAAATAAACCTTTGTAAAGCAGAAGCTTGATTTGCGTAGTAGCAGACTACCGCTCGGTGTTACTAGACTCAGTTCTTATCAGAATATGAGTCGGGTAACACAGCATTTGGATTTCATTATGGGATATATTTCAACCGGGATATAGAGCTATTAATTGTTGAAGTTGAAGCTCTATCCGATAGAGCTACAACCAATCAGACAAATTCAACTCAACAGTGCTATCTATCAGCACAAAAAGCTCATTCAAACTATGGACTGTAGAAATAACGAACTTCCCACCATCGGCCACACTGACGCTAGTATCCCGGGACGTCATGCGGCATCATCTTCAGGGTCTGGAGCCGCATTCCCGATGATCCACCCACGCTTCCTCTAGACTCACTGACGTTTGCGTTTGGTTAACAATGCTCTGCTCTACCTCCACCAGTTTCAAAGAAATGATAGCTTATACACAGCACTTAATCCTACAGGACCACTTCACTGAGCAGTTGTTAATGGCAACTGTCAATCATTATGATGTCACATCCACGCATAACTTTTCTGACGCTTGACCATGCATCCGTTTATACTAACTACTTAAAATGACAGAAACCGTGATAAAAAAAAAATCTTTTACGTGTATTTTAGTGTTTTAGTTTGGCCCAAGTCCCGGCCACTAACATGGAGGTGGGTGGAGCTTATAACATATACTGCAGCCAGACACCAGGGGGAGCTCTACTTGCTTTGCCTTCACTTTTGAAGAGCTGTATTTTTTGGCCCAGCAGATATTTACTGAAGCGCAATTAGTTTCCAACGGTTCCACACTGGTTTTCCACCATAAAAGCAAATTGTGGGTGGGGGGAGTTAGTCTAGCATCCAGGCTAACGGCAGCAAAAAATTACGAAAAATAAATAAAAATCAAATACAAAGATGAGCAGCTCCTTTACGAAAACTGTCAGTTCCCTCGTCTTGTCCTTGTGGACGCCGTCATGTGAGACCAGCTGTACTCTCCATGCTCAGCTGACCACGAGAAAGGCTAAACTTGATTGACGTGTTTAAGCTTCAAGGAGACGACTGAAAGGACCCGAGCAGGCAGAAGAGCAGCAGATCAGTACTCACGCTGACCCAGCAAACCGTAAAAGAGAACTGAAGTCTTAATCGTGCAAAGAGAAAAAAAAAAACGTATCCAGCTCTCCATTAAATCAAACCACTAACCCGCCTCCCATCCATCCTGTCTGCATGTTAATATGACGGCGGCTCTCGGACACGCTCCCTTGCAGTTCTCCATCTCTGTCAACAAGCTCTCTGACAAGCAGCCAAGAACCAGACGGGCCCCTCGGACGCACTCCTAACACACATTTTCATTCATGCATATACAAATGCAGGTGGAAGCACATTCAGACAGCTCTCCAGAAGCCATGCGTCATATAAAACAGGGCACGCTGGCAGGCTCACGCACTGATACAGGCTTTGCTTGCTGTAACTGGAGTACCTTTCAAAGCCTCAGCTTCTGCAGAAAGAGCGCTATCAAAGCTGACAGCGCTTGTTGGATTCTCTCTTTGCCGAGTGGATGGGCTGATGCTCCGCTCTCAGATACAACGCTACTACTACTACTCTGGCTTTACAAATGCAATGAACGGTGAAATCGTTTTTTTCTGTACATCTACAACCGGGTGCAATCGGCTTGTTTTCACTTGACCGCTCAGCTGTCTTTCTGGTCATGCTAACGTTGCTGAATGCCTGCAATTTTTCTTCCAGGTGCATTAATCCTGATACTTTACTCAGTTGACATCTGAGAAAAGTTCCCATGTTGGGCAATGAGTTAAGAGATTTGTTAGAGTAGCTGTCATTTGTTTAATTCTGCTCTCCTTCAGCACCACCAAACGTTTGGTGTCATTGTGTCATACATCCATCAGGCATAACATTATGACCCCCTTCCTAATATTGTGTAGGTCTGCCTTGTGCCTCCAAAACAGTTAGGACTCATCAGAGAATGGACATGGGTCTTCTGAGGGTGTCCTGTGGTGTCTCTGACGGGAGGGGCCTCTGTGGATCATCCCACAGATACCTTGTGCTGTTCTTCATGTTTTTTTTGTAGTTGTTCCTAAAGCGTATTTGTGTCATCATTGCTATGGGGTGGGGGTGCCTGGTCTGGTCTAGGTGGGTGCTACATGTCTAAGTAACATCCACACCAATGAATGAAGCCAGGTCCAGAAGTTGGTCATAATGTTATGCTTGATCGTCTTGCTTTCATTCAGGTGGCAGGATCCACTTCTAAGGACTGAATAAATAGAATATGCTGTGCCAGTTCAAACAGGTTCTCTACTCTTAACTGAACTGACGGGAGGTGGAAATGTTAATTTTGTCAGTAATGGGAGCTGAGGGAAGAGGAAGATGAAAAATATCAGAGATGAAGGAAGAAACCACGGCAACGCTTTATATATGTGGTCTAAAATTTTAGAAAATAACTACAGCTAATGATGTTTTGATGCACCGGGGAAAGATGTACCAAAGACTGCTAAGGGGTGGGTGGAGGTCCAGACGTTTCCCAGCTGAACATTAAATCGTCACTTCTTTTGTCTGTGGTTTTAATGTTATGGTTGATCTGTGTATATTATATTATACTCTTTCATCACAGCAACTGTTTCACTGCATATCATACAGACACACTTCACCTCATTTTCTGTGAAGAGTTATTCATGTTACCACCATGTCTGAAGTTGTCTCCGCTCAGTTTCTACGTTGCGTTTCTTTGGTTTCGCCACTTTTTCGCTCAGCTGCGGTGAAAGTCTTCTTAGACTCATCTCGGTTTTGTTGGAGTAGCTGTCTGCTGTTAAAAAAAGTACAATAAAGTACGTATGTTTGAAATCTGCCGCAGGCTAGTTAAGCGTGGACCACGGACAGCAGTTTGGACAACGCTGGCTGCTCTGGAATCATTTGAATTTCATCAAAGCAAGTGGTTTCCAAGGCTCAGTCTGTCAAAGGAACGGACCTCAGTGGAGACGTAACTGTTCCATTTACCATCAGCTGTTCAAGCAAGCTCAAACTTCTATTTGCTCTCTTTCTACTACAAGTGCAAAAGCAGGAAATATTCAATCTGAACTGGGCCCAACTCTGTCTCAACGATGAACTAGAAAGACTTACAGTGATATTAATTCACAGACAAACACAGATGACAGCTCCTCATGGTCCACTGACCAACCAACGCCGTTACTCATTATCCAAACCAGTGCCTCTGAAACGTCAAGGTTGAGCCTTCACGGGGGCAGGGGCCAACTTCCTGGGCTGGATCGCCAAATGACAGGGTCACTAATGCGTCTTAATGAGCCTGAGGGCATGGAGTTTCTTAGGAACTCACAATAAGACGTACTGTAGGTGATTTACTCGACACGGTTTATCAGCCTTGAGACTCTCTGGCGGATTACGTGTTGCATCCTGCAGAAACAGATGGCGCAAAACAACATCCTTGTCAAACAACTGTTGCCGTCCCCATCACAGATGACAGATGCTGCAGAGATACCTCACGTGCAGGATATTATGTTACTCCCTCGACCTTTCGTAGCCGCCCGTCTCCGAGCGGCTCGCTGAGTGGGTGATCAGTTTCCCTCTCATTGTACGCCTCGATCGCCTCTAACTCTCTCTGCTCCATCCCTTCAATTTCACCTCCTCAATCCTCCCACTGGCTCCAGCTGTTACCCTTCAGCGACTTTGCATGGTAGCTATGGCAACGCACACTGCAACACCGGACCCGTGCAGTTGTCGTCCTTGTTGTCATCACTGCCTCAATTGTCGGCGCCGACACTCCAGGACCTCTTCCGTGTCTTCTGATCTGACCCCGATTTGCAAAATGCGCAGAGCGGAGACGAGGGAGAGCAGGGATTTGATGCTCAACAAGAATGACCAGAAAAAATTATCAGTCTGACTAAAACGGTGAGGATGAGTGTGTCCTCTTTGCTCCCAGCGGCTTATTTTTCTGTCTTCTGTATTATTTTTTTCTCTCTTGTAGGCATGAGCGCCTGCCTGAGTGTGTTTGCCCTGCTTGACCTACGGACGTTCTCCCTCTCCGCTTCCAGCTTCACGCTTCACCGTCTCCCAGGGCGCCCGTTATTGGCAGCCGGAGCTAAGGGGAACGCTTGAGCTTGTAAGGAACAACACTCAAAGTCCGGTGTTTTCCAGTCTTCAAGGTAAGACTGGAGAGGTTAGTCTACACCGTACAGCCCCAGGTGCCTCGCATTTCCCATTTATCCTTCATTAAATCACCACATTGTTTCTCATATCGCCTTTGTGGGAAAGGGCTTTGGGACGCCGGCTGCTGAAAGCGCTCTTAAGGGAGACGCTGAATGTACGCACGCTAATTGCGCCGAGGAAACAATTCAGACGTAAACCGTCTTCTCAAATCTCTCCTGGGGGCCAACAATTTATCATGCGTGATCCATAGTAGTAGACCGGGATTACAGGAGGAAATGCTTGGCATGCTGATCTATATGGAGCACACACAGACAGACTGGGATGTGAGCGCGCCCGGAAATAGCCTATAGCATCGCTTGCGTAATGAATTCAACTCCAAGGCCAGCTGCTATTTATGCGTGGTCACCTTGGCGACTGTTTTGGCTCCATTTGACATTTTGGTGTAATTTCATACGTGGCGGTGTGCACTGGCGCGGGCTAACTGAATTAATATAAATGTATGGGAATGTTTGGGGTAGGTATGTGCGTGTTTGTTCCTTGTTTTCCCTTTCCCCCTCCCGCTCACATTCAGCCCTCTCTCTTGGCGTACATCAGCGCTCCACTGCTGGTATGAGGTCATCCAATACCCAGCAGGTGCTACTGTGTATTAGCTGTACTGGGTAAGACTCAGCTGCACACACACAACACTGTGTAACACAACACAGCCAAATAATAAAGCCTGACAACACTCTCCAAAAACCATATGAAAGAGTTTTATGATGGGACCAAGAAAGAGCTTCCAAACATGAAAACAGTCAAGGTCGCTGCCCAGATCAGTTTTCTGTTACTTGCAGATGAGAGACCAGTGTGGTTAGCAAACGTGTGAGCTGACTTTAAGATAAAGGAGAGCTCACAGGTGATTTCATTGAAAGGGCTGGTGGAAAGAATGAGCAAATACTGGGCATTTATTACTAAGACCGAAAGAGTGACTAAGCACCACCTGCTTGCCCTATCAACTAGCGGCTACATGACCCCAACTTCCACATGCTTCATACAGTTTATGAGAGCCTCCAGGCTGCAGAAGACCAGACTTTTTAACATAAAGAGGTCAGTGCAGCAACACAACTCCTCCATACATCATTATGGGAATTAATCTTTGCAACTTCAGGTTGGACTTAGGCAGCTGCACGATCTTGTTGATGCTGTAATTTTGTCATCAAACCAGCTCCTAGTTGGGTTCCAGAGGCAGACACGTTCTCTACTATTAAGATTAGGCTTAAGACTTTTCTTTTTGATAGAGCTTATAGTTATGAATGGACTGAACCATCCTTCAGTTATGCTGCTATAGGCCTAGGCTGCTGGGGGACAATGCACTGAGTACTTGTCCTCTACTCCACACACAAAGAGAGTGTCCTAACATTTCATCTCTCTGCTTGGTTGAGACACTTAAGTGCAAACTAAATAGGACTGTCTCTGACCCACGTTTACCCCGAAAGGATGGGGAGGAAAGCTAAGCGAATCCTGGCTGAGAGCTCCCACCCTCTTTTAATCAGTTTAAACTTTTGGAGTCTGGGAGGCGCTATAGAGCCCCTCTGGCCAAGGGTGTTTTTAAAAAAAGTCTTTCATCCCTAATGCCATTGCATTCTTACCACAACTAGTGACTCCACTGCTTTACTATATTTATTATTGTGTCAATGCAATGCTGTGTGCCTGTATTTATGTCAACTTTTGTATTTTAGTACCGCCTGTCTTTTGTGTTGGTGAGCCAAAGAAAAATTTCTACCCTGGTGGACAATAAAGTTTTATTCTGTTCTACTCTCTCTTACCTTTCTCGCACAGAGCTCCTATCCTCTAATTTCTTTTCTCTGGTACCAAGCTCCTATCCTCTAATTATTTTCTCTCGCACAGAGCTCCTATCCTCTAATTTCTTTTCTCCTATCCTCTAGTTTCTTTTCTCTTGCACAGAGCTCCTATCCTCTAATTTCTTTTTTCTGGCACCAAGCTCCTATCCTCTAATTTATTTTGTCTCGCACAGAGCTCCTATCCTCCAATTTCTTTCCTCTCGCACAGAGCTCCTATTTGTCTGGTACCAAGCTCCTGTCCTCTAGTTTCTTTTCTCTCGCACGTAGCTCCTGTCCTCTAACGTCTTTTCTTTGCCATAGAGCTCCTGTCCTCTAGTTTCTTTTTTCTTGCACCGAGCTCCTATCCTCTAATTTCTTTTCTCTCGCACAGAGCTCCTATCCTCTAGTTTCTTTTCTCTCGCACAGAGCTCCTATCCTCTAATTTCTTTTCTCTCGCACAGAGCTCCTATCCTCTAATTTCTTTTCTCTTGCACTAACCTCCCGTCCTATAATTTCTTATCTAGTTCCTTCTCTATTACTACTCATGCAAGTGTGTACTACTACTGTTTTGCATGTTAACTGCTGTGTTTTTAAAAACGGACATACCTGGTAACATTACAATATGTGCCTCTCACTGTCAAACCACATTTATTTTTTGTTAATGACACATAAAAGCTGCATGGTTGTAAGTTGCATTTAGGGAAATGGTTATCTTGTTATGGAATGAGGCTGGTTAGATATTGTTTAAGAGACCTTTCAAACTAAGCAAGGAACTCTTCCTAAGGCAGGAGGTCTGCTTCCTTTATCCTTGTTTGACACTGACCAGTCACGTCCTCCCCTTTCCAGCCTTCTTTAAACTTCCCTAAAACCTCTTTCCCAGAACTTTTCCTTCTATACATGAGGGGGAAGATCTGGAACTTTAAAGAGCACGCTGTACATGTTAAGTATCTATGAGAAAAACTCTGGAACGCAGTGACCTCTAATTAAGACCCACGAGGAAAACCCTCCTCGCTTACTTTTCCCATTAGTTCACTGCAGTTATCTTGGTCATTAGCTACCTACGGCATGCAGAGTAGCTCCCCAGAGTCCCAGAGGTGCTTCTCTGTCAAAGTACCCCTCCATTTCTGCAGTATGGGTGATGTATGAACTCAGTTAACACCCCAACCTGTGAAGAACATTATCGCCAGCCCAATATAAAGAGCACATAATTTCCTCATAGGAATCCCTGGCCCGGTCCGACGAGGCTCGCTCTGACGGATGGATCCGGGCCTATACTGAAGGGTTTGGCAATGAGACAAGGGGGCGGGGAATTGTACCAACAGTGAGCAACTTTGTCATTAGTAACAGTTCAAAGTATAGTTCAAAACAAATGAGCACTAAGCAGTGTGACAAAGAGACTCATTAGTGCAAAATGGGTGTTAATAAGAGTCAGAGTGGTCCTCAGTCTGGCTTTGGGGCATTAATTCTCCTGCAGCAGGAGGCCCCGTCTACCGGGTTGGACTCAGATAGGAAGCAAAAGCCATCTGTTAGTTACAGGCTACAAAACCTTCAACAATGAACTGATTATCAAGAGTTGCTGGTAAACTTGTCGCATTATTGTTATTAAGTCAAAACATCCAACCTACTTTTTACGTCCTTAAAATTGCACGATTAAAACTACCCACGCCTAAACATGCTTGGTGTTCTTCAGCCCTCAGCGCTGTGTCTATTTTGTATTTTTGTTGGTAATTGTGTGCTTTAAGCGCTGCTTAAAAAGTCCTGCATCCATCAGTAGATTTTCACATAAGTCCTTAAAGTAGATAAAGAGAACCCAATCGAACAAATAAAACAAAAACAGTACGCTTATGTGTTTATTCAGGAAAACTAGCCAACATTACGTTTTTGTGGATTGAGAAAGGGTTAGGGTTATTTTTTGCAGAACATTTTCTTGTCGACTTGAAACCGTTGTCTTGCTGCATGACCCAATTTCTCCTAAGATTCTCAATCTGTCCGACTGTGGATTTGTCGATTCCAGACTCTTTCGAGATGGTTCTGTAACTTTCTCCAGCCTGATGAGCAACAACTTTTTATTTTTTTATCCTGACGCCCTCAGAAAGCACCATCGTCCGTGCTATCCTACACTTCCACGAACCACTTCCTTGTGTTGTGAAGATCAGACTTACTGAACGACACCTGGGTCTCATTACATTGATTGGAAACACTCCTGAACAGATGAACTCTGATTTGGCCTTAACATGTCCACTTACTTATGGAACTCACAGATATGAAATATTGGTTAATTTTCTTGTTTTATTTTTGTTTTCATTGCGTTGTTGTTGGGTTTTTGTCTACTTTGAGGACTTTCGTGAAAGGTTCAGAGTCATTTTTATGCAGAAAAATTTGCAGAGGAGTGAACGCTTTGAAGCTGCACTGTAGAGCCACTTTGCTAACAGAGATATTATAAGTTCAAAAGCATTTAATCCCGGCAAATTAGTCTGTAACAGACACCACTGTAGTCTACTACAATGTCACATATGAAGGAGAATACCTCTCCTGTTTCAATCAAACTTATTTGATTATAACATATTAGACATACAAACAGAGCCCTGTCTTCTATCAATTATCTGTGGTGGGATCCCAACACAAGAAATGAAATGCTTTTGAGTTTAATTTGACTTCTTTCCGCATCAGTTGTGATATGTATTTTAATTAGCTCGATCAGCAGCTGTATCAAGCAATCAGAGAAGAGCGGGAGAGCAAATGATGTGTGTCTCCAACCAAAGATCGAGGCAATCGTCTCATTTCTCCTGCAAGTGTCGTATCTCCACTTATAAAATACTGAAAGAGAAGAAGAGCCGCTGGAAGACATGAAGTGTAACCGGAGTTAAGAGAGTAGCTAGAGTGAGGTGGAGGGATATACTGCAGCTGCCAAGTAATTATTATATCTTACGAAGCACTTACAGGCCACTTGACCGAGTTGGACCATTTCATCTGTCTTTGAAATGAAAGCTCCTGCATCCAGGGGTAGACGTCGCAGTGACGGCCTCGGGGCTTAGACAAACAGCCTGTGTCGCTGTCATCGGTACAAGGCAGACTAGACAGATCCATCCTAATAAAGTGTTTGAGCGTTCAAGAGGCCGCGAGCATCCTGCCGCCGCTGATCAGCTCCGCTCTCGCATGGGGATCCGGAGAACCCAGGCGAGACACTTAAGTTTCATTTCTCCAATTGGATTTCATTTAGGCTCGTGTTGAGGCAACGCCGAGCTGAAATGAGTGAGGACAAGCTGTGCCACACGTAATCGAATCAGGGAGATTACTGGAACGGAGACTGGGGAGGGGAGTGACAAAGCTGACAAAAAATGTTGTGCACGGCCTTTTAATGTGCAAAATCTAAGACCAGATCCAGGAAGCAAAGGAATGGAGACACTTTGCAGGTTTGAGCCTAATTTCCTAAGAAGTTTAGAATGGCACTTGTCATTTCTGCAGACTTTCCACATGCGCCTTTTTTCTTCCTGCAAGAAGTACTGAAAATGTTTTCCAGTCTGGTCTGACAGCAGCAAGTGACAGACTGGTGTCAAAAGAAGAAGAAGGAAACACATAAACTTCCCTCCATACACCGAGAGTTCCCCTGTTGGTCTGGAAAGAGGAACAACATCAGTGCCTTCTTTCCAGGCATTATGGAATACTGCATTGAGACGTGACCGATGCATTTAATGCTTGCACTTACACCGATCTGGCATTACATTATGACAACCCCTTCCCAATATCGTGCAGGCCTCCCTTGTGGCTCCAAAGCAGTTGTGACTCATCAGATAATGGACATGGGCCTTCTGAAGGTGTCCTGTGGTGTCTGGTAACAGAATGTTGTTAGTGGGGGGCCTTTGGGTCCTATGGGTTGAGGGGAGGGGCCTCTGTGGATCATCCCACAGACAGTTGATCAGTTTGGGATCTAGTGAATGTGGAGGCCAGGTCAACACCTTGTGCTGTTCTTCTTCCTAAAGTGTTTTTGTGGCTGCATCCTGCTGGGGATGTCTGCTGCCATCAAGGAGTGTCATTGCTATGGGGTGGGGGTGCCTGGTCTGGTCTAGGTGGGTGCTACATGTCTAAGTAACATCCACACCAATGAATGAAGCCAGGTCCAGAAGTTTCCCAAGTTATTGACTCCTCCTGTAAGTGGTCATAATTTTATGCTTGATTGGTGTACGTCTTGGTGTCATTCTCAGCTAGCGGCAGGATCCATTTCTAAAACTAAATAAAAAGAATATGGTGTGCCAGTTCAAACAGGTTCTCTACTCTTAACTGAACTGACAGGAGGTGGAAATGTTAATGCTGTCAGTAATGGGATCTGAAGGAAGAGGAAGATGAAGGCAGAAACCACGGCAACGCGGTATATGTGGTCCAACTTTTTAGAAAATAACAACCGCTAATGATGTTATGATGTACCAGGGGAAGATGATTTGCCCCATCATTTGCAGAAATGTTCAGCCAAATCAAACTAAAGAAAGTATCAGACAGCTCCAACGCATCACTTCCCGTCCTGTAAGGATGTTCAGGACAGGAATCCTTTCATTAGCTCGGCTCAAAATTATTTCCAACATTCTGATGGAAGTCCGTACATTGTAGGTGTGAACCAAACCAATTAATCGACCTCATGCATGTGTGATCACACAGAGCACCTTAGTTTCACGCACGTCGAGAAATCAGGTTTCATTTCCAGTTTTATGCTGTCATCCGTTATGATGTGGAAAATCTCGACGAAGCGCGTGCTTAGCATGTCGAGCGCGGCAATTATCCGAAACGCGAGCGGAAAGCTTGAATCCAAGGTCGTTCAAATCAGCGCAACACTAGACCGGAACATCAGCCCCATTCACGCAAATCTGCAGCATTGTTGTTTGGCATCGTCCTGATTAAGAAACCGCCGCAGATTTTTTCTCAGATTATTTAGCAGCCGCGTAGTTACCTGCTTTCATTAGGACTTCATTCAGATTCTGACCACAGATATCCTCCTGCTCGATATTTCGCTCAGGCAGAAGAACAAAAAGAGACTAAAAACAAACAAAAGAAACAAAATCAAACATTTAGTGCTCCTTTAAAAAAATAAAAATAAAAAAGTACTCACACTACCTGCCTCATAATTAATACAGTAAGAGCCGAGGTGCTACCTGCATTTCAAAACAAGCTCCTCGTGAAAAAACTTGTATTTATTTCATGTCGAGGAGCCACAAAAAAAAAAAAAGCAGACAAACGACATTTGACCGGGGGCACTCCATGACCCTGAAGACAAACCTGTAGTTGATCCCAATTTATAATTTCAGTCTTCGTTAGTCATTAGCACGTGGAAATATGCAGGTGAGCGGCGAGTGGTGAATAATTCCGTGCATAATCCGAGCGATCACGGCTCGCTGTGTCGGGCCATTTATCATAATAGGGGGAGATGGTGGAGCAGGAGCAAGTGGACCGTATCCCATCCCCCCACCTCTCCGCCCTTATTAGCACACGATCAATGTTTCATACCATGCATGGTATAGAGGTACAGCACGATGAGAAAGGAATTCTATGCCAGTTCAAACACAGAGGGCCATGGATAACGCTTCAGCCAAGCATGCATTAACGTCAGGACAAGGTGGCTACTCAAGCACTTTTGTGATGCCACTGTGGTTTGGGGAGGCTGAGACTCATAAATGTTTCAAGATACTGACGGAGACACTTTTCCTGATAGTCAGGAGGAGGGGGGGTTCCACTTTTTATCTGCAGAAACCTGCGCAATTACAAACTGTGCTTTGAATTTTAGACAAGTGGTGCGAAGAGCCGACTAATATAAATGCTATTGTTTGGTTTCAAACAGGAACAGGACGTGCAGGCAGCTCACGGGCAGCCTCTTCCTTCGTAGAATATTCCGCCACAGGTGCCGGCGCACTTCAAAGCTCCCCCACGATAGCAGGGCTCATGAATATTTTAGTAACAGGTTACAGCGTTAAGCTCCGAGGACGCGCTATCAACTTCAAAAACTACACCACGCCCCCAGAAACTCCTGATGAACGCACCGCGGCCAAATTGCCGGCGACGCCGAGGCGCGAGTCAGGCAATTAAATGTGACTAATGTAAACACAAACAGCAGCTGGGAGACTTTTTGTGGCTTTTTCGTTTTGTGCAATTTAACTGAGATCATCCCATTATTTGGTTTTGTGCTCTGGAGCCTTTCTTAACATAAATATTTGAACTGTTCTGTTGTCATTTATGTTCCACTTCACGACCAGCACACGCCGATGCTGCTGTTCAGTTTCAAGCAGCCGAGTCATCCCTAATAATGTCATTTATGATCTTGTAATTTGCAGAGATCACTCAGCCGTGCAACCATCTGTCCGTCCATTCGTCTGAGTCACTAGGTGACGGTAAACCTGTCCGCTTGATAACAGTTAAAGCCTCCGTACCAGGAGGTTACAAAGACGAGTCAAGGACACGCGTCAGACAGAAAAGATGGGCTGATGAGGAGACGCCCATCTGCCTGAGGACTTGCATTAACATCCGACCTGGGCGATCTGATCGCGTGAGGCCAGCTTTAGGAACCTGTGCTCACACCTGGAATTAAAATGCGTCTCCACACGTGTCCCCTGTCAGCACTTGAGGTCCAATCTCAGTTCTCTGTATGCAAATGAAAAACGGACGTCATTTGGGGCGCAGTAGAATAGTCTAACAGCTGCTGTCTCTAATGGATTGCTACCACTGCATCCGGACCACAAACAGCAGACATGAAAACCTCCATGTGTGCCATAATTTCACACCTGTGTTGTTTGGAGCATTCATTCATGTTCTGTAACCACTTGTCCTGTGAAAGGGTTGCAAGGGGGCTGGAGACTCTGGACAGGTCTCCAGTCACACCATTCACAACCATTCACACCTACAGCCAATTTAGAATCACCAATGAACCTAACCAGCATGTCTTTGGACGGTGTGAGGAAGCTGGAGAACCTGGAGAGAACCCACGCAGCCAGAAAGGCCCCAGTCGGCCTGGATTAGGACCCTAACCTTCTTGCCATGAGTCCTCAGTCCTTGATGTGATCCAGGATTGACTGTGCATTCACAGTGCTTCCCTCAAGATTTTATGAGACGCTGGCGTTTCTCTTTGTTTGTATGTTTGTTTTTTTCTACTGTCTTATTAAAACCCCCTAATTCTGATATACTACCAAATGACTGCAGTCAAATGCGTCCAAGACCACCTCTAAATGTGGTTTGAAATCAGATTAGTCAAATGCATCCTGGCTGCATTTGGATGGATGTCAATGGAAGATTTGAACAGGACCTTAATCATAGGATTTTATGGATAGATAGATGGATGGATTTTGTTCTATTATGAAACAAAATCAATTGCGTAGTGGTGTTACGGTCTGTCTGTCTGTCTAACCTACCTGGAATGTCCGGTTGCGTCTTGCCAAAGCAGATTTTATTTTTAGAGTACACGTGGCTTTAAGTTCCACAGGAACACTCACACTGACGTTCCAAACCATTGTCTTCGCTTCATTTTGATATCTTTTAATGGAAAGCCAGAAATCCTGCAGGAAGCACCCCCCCCCCCCCCCCCCCCCCCTCCCGAGTCTACGGGGAAACTCCACTCAAGAAAGACGGTCCAGATCCGTAGAAACAATTTATCACACTCAAAGTAATTAATTGTTTCCAGGACTTCATATCCTGATAAAAAAAAACAAAAAAAAATTGTGATGCATTAATTAGAAATTTGTAAATGGGACATTTTTCATGTCGGACATTTTTGCTGATGTTTGCAGCTGAACGCAAACCAGCGTGAATATGTCAATAACAATGCAGTGCCAGCTGTTTGTGGACAATTTGCAAAAATCCATTAGCATTTCACTTAATATCCAACCAGAATGACACTTTAGGCTTCAACATCCATCTGTTAAAGTTAAAAAAAAAGAAAGAAGAAAAAGATAAATTGTGCTAATTTCCCAATCAATATGTTCCCAATCTCCAAAGCCATGCAAGTCTGCCTACAAGCTTAAAGTCTGTTCTCAATCTTATCAATGGCCTTTAATAATTCAAGAGAGTCTGGCATTAAACGATTGGTCAGGTTGGGTCCCTACATGAAGACATTTAATCTACAACGCAATTAGGATGTTTCAAATGGTTAGGAGCTCTTCAAGGAAGGTGAAAGATAAAACTAATTAGCAACACCTATGCCGTTGTGACTAGCTTTTAGCTCTGTTGTGCATTGATCTGCACATACAAGAAGCTTTAATGCCACAAACATACAATTATTGAATTGCTTCGACTGGTTGGTTTTCCAGCCACTTAGACAAGAGTTCAATCCCAGATCAGGGGCGTATAAGGTCATGCACGGTTGCCATTTTGTCCGGCTGATCTGAAATGTGCAGCGGCCGGAAGGTAATCCCTCATTGGGACTAATTATCTTAAGTCTCTGGTGAGATGGAACATTAGAACAGTTCCAAGGGGCACTGAGGATCAGGCCGCTGCCTCCGACTGCATTCCACAAGCTAATTTCTAAGACGGCTCGGCAACGCAGGGAGCTAAAATAGATGTTTTAGAAGATTCAAAGTGCATGAAAAGAACCCGGAGTCCTTCTGAAATGACAGCACAAACTGAGAGATGCCCTCAGCCACATTCATGAAGAAAATTGGAGTGAGCAAGTCAAAGTGTTAGCCCTGCTGCTTCTAGCTCTGCTATCTCTGTCAGCATCTCAGCTATGTTTACTCCCAGAGCTCCTCATCAACTTCCTGCTCGACTTCCTCTCTTTCTTCCTTCAAGGACCATCACTTGTTGATTTCCTCTCTTAAATTAGAGCAACGAGGTCTGGTACACTGCAAAATGTCTTCATATGTGTTTACTCATCTATTTTTAAGCATTTCCTTTCCTGTTTATATCACGGATGAGCTTTCGGTCACACATCTTGTGACACTTGCTGGAATACAGTGTCGCAACTTGCTATGACTCAGCCGGGAATGCACCAGTCTCCGTACATAGAGTGGGCGTACCTGCCAGTGCTCAAAATCAATGTGATCAATACCCAGCCCATTCAGAAAGGTCAGTATCGGGTTTGGTATGATCCCTGTAGGCGGAGGTATCGAAAGGCATCGGTTACAGTCGTTCAGTCCTGGGCTCACCTTGTTCAAATCACAACATAAGTCAGTTCATGCGAATATGATCTGCATGACCACAAAATGTCACCCTCAGGCTTCAATTTGAGGAACCATGCTGTTGTATTTTTGCCCCATTACATTTGTAATTTCCGGACTATACGCCGCTACTGTTTTCACACGCTTTGAACCTTGCGACCCAAACAATGATATGATAATCTATAGATTTTTAGGGGCTTTTTTAGGGGCTAACGGCCTGCTTCTGTGTAAATATCTCATGATACAACGTGGACAAGTGCTGCTTGTTTATGTGCAATTATTTACTTTTTTAAAAAATGACTTGGTGCGGCTTATATCCAGGTTCGCTCAATAGTACCGGGAATTACGGTAGCTCCAATCCAAGGCAAGTTGGATGAAACAAGGGAAAGAGGATCTCTTAAAGACATTTCACCAATCAGTCAAGTAGATTCTTTGCTTCAGAAGGACCAGCGGGGAGTTTGGATTTAAATAGGAAGTAGGCGTTACCCACCTGAAACTAGGGTCTGTTAAGGAATCCTACAAATCCAGATAGTTTTTTGGACATCAGACTTGGCTAGGCTTGAGTCAACATCTCATCTAACAACCGGTCTGAATCAACCCTAACCCTAACCAAACCAAAGAAGCACTTTGAGTTCAGTGTCTTTCACAAATTCACATGTGCGCAAGAATACATGGGAGGATCGAACCGCCGACCACATGATTAACAACCAACCTGTTTCACTTCTCCACTGCGACCTAACATTTACTCTGAAGCACAATGAGCACATTCTCTTTTCATCAGATGATCACCTCTTCCCCTTTTGTACACGACCTTTCGTTTAAGCACCGTGTTAAGGTCAAGATGATCAACTCGTACAGAAGACGCCTCACAATGCAACAGCGGATTACGTTTACCGGGCACGTACGGGCACAGAAGGGGCATTAACCCCGTCAACATGACCTTTCTTCCGACATCACCCCCAGCAGGAGCGTCACACTTTCTGTTTACCGTCTGTTGCGAGTCTGTTTTATTTTCATTGCGGCTTCTCGGCTCCCCGGCAGGAGCGTTCAATTTTAGGATTTGCTGCGAATACATTTCGGAGGGTACGGCTTTAAGCCCGAACACGAGAATTACTCCCGCTGAGTGGGACGTTTTTAGCAGTGCAGTTAGCCAGCTCACAGCGACACTGGCCAGACTGTGCTCCACCAAGGCCAGAGGTATTGTTCTCCCGTTTCCTCCCCGGAAAAAAAACTCCTTCCTGAAACCAGCTTACACTTCCAGGGCTCACACACAAACACAGTAATTTAAGCTATCCCAGAATGCAGCAGAGAAAGGAGGCCGAGTGGAAATGTTGACATTACACACATCCTGAGCTTTACAACAACAGGCCTACCTGCACTCCTACACCCACACACACACGCAGACATTCCCACGGGATCTCGTTATGCGTACAGCACGTCTGCTATGTGCTGATATTTGCTCGGCGTCCCGTGTGAGTGTGACTTTTCAACATCTTTAATTCGTACTACACAAATCCCGCAAAAAAAATAAAAACACATGCCTATTGATCCCTGTTGATTTATGCTAATACTCTGACATGCTGTCATGCTGGCTTACTGTCAGCGTGTTTTATTTTCAACCTGCTAAAACGGGACCCGTCTCAGGGTGAACACCACGGCAAAGCGTGCGCCAAAATAGAACAATGTGTGTTCAGTTTTGTTCGGTGAGGGTTTTTTTTGACACCGGGGCGACTAAAGTGAGAATTTTCCACGGTTTAATTCTCCATTAGCGCGGAAAAGAAGCCGAAAGGTTGAAACCGCACCAACCGAGAGCTGCCGATAATGTGGCAGTCGGATGTGCCCGGAACAAAAAGGATTTTACTGGTGGCCACGAGCAACACTTTGACGTCATTTTTTCTCAGGGACCAGGACCACAAGCCAGGCAGAACTTTTTTTCTCAGAATCAGAATCAGCTTTAGTGGCCAAGTATGTACAGATGCAAGGAATTTAAGTCCAGCAACTTTGCTCTCTAGCACAGAAACAACTGGGTCATTTCTGCTATCCAGTGACTTCAGTGTTGCCAATAAAGTTAGGTAATAAGAATAGCTGGGTATCACTAATGATTTCCTGAACTGATTTGATTCTGATCTATAGTTTAGTGATCTGATTCAGTGCATTCAAAGATGGATCCGTTTTAACTCATGAATAATGCCGTCACTGGTTCCAGACACATCTTGCTTATGGCTTTTAAATCCCATCAGCTTTCCGGCATGACAGAACTCTTGGAGTTGGAGGTTCTGTCTTAATATCGATCTGCTTCACATGTGGACACGGATTGGTCGCAAGGGACCAGTCTCATGAGACTGCAGTGAGATATTTGACAAGAGGTGAAGGAAATGGCGCATATTTAAAAAAAAATTAAAAAAAAGAATCGATCCGAGGAACCGCTTATTCTCTGGAGGGTCGCAGGGAAGTGAAGCCTATCCCAGTACACCCTGGACAGGTCTCTAGTTAGTCGTAGGGCTAACACAGAGAGACTGACAACCATTCACATTTACACTTACGGCCAATTTAGTATCACCAATGAACCTAAGCAGCCTGGAGTACCTGGAGAACATGCAAACTCCACACAGAAAGGCCCCACTCGGCCTGGATTCAAACCCAGAACCTCTTTACTGTGAGGCGTCAGCGTTAACCACCAAACCACTTATCTGCCTATCGCGTCTTTTACTTTGTCAAAAAAAAAAAAACACTGACGTTTTTGGGGCTTGTAAACGCACATATCTAATTTTCATCTCTGAGCATCGGTGTTAACAGCTATGTTTGGATCTGATCTGAGATGAATGATTTCAATCAGATTGCACAGAATGTTGTTTAGTTTCACATCCTCATTTATTCAAATGCTCTTCCTCAACAATTGTGTATTACATTTGTCCTCCTTTCCCCCATACCACTGCAGCCTCGATCAGTAAAAGCAGACCGGCCACACATCTGTTTCCCGCGCTCATGTGCGCTGCCGCGTCGGCCCTCCGATGCTCGCCTTATCAACGCGGCGGCTGGCCTCAGATGACTCAGAATCCACATGCACAGCTTGATTCATTAGACTCAGTTGTGGAGACTCTGCTGAGGTTAACTGGGAGCAGTTGGGGTCTGACGCTTCCCCCGAATTTATTTCTGATTCCACGGCAGAATGCTGGAGCAAGAGAGCAATCCTGATGAAATTCCATCTCGCTGCTTCGCAAAGGCAGCTTGTGTGACCGGCCCGAGTTTGAGGATGCGCAGGAAATAATTTCCACTCAGATGGGGGTTGTCTTTCGGGAAAAAAACAGTTAGACGTGAGGGGCCAGGTGTGCGTTTGAAACTCTTGGAAGTAACTGTGAGTCAGAGAACCTTAGGGTTTGATTGAATATTAAAGTTTCATGTTGTCAGTGTCGATTTGTTTTTCTTCCTGTAGCTTGCATGCCCTGAGAGCATCATCGAGGCAGCTCTCTACATTCATCAGATTTGTTTGTTTTCAGGTTAATAACAGGTGAATCTTTACCAACTTTTCTATTTGCACTCCGGTGACCTTCTACAAACTGGAGATGGAAGAAAAAGCAGCTTAAACTTTTTCAAATCCACTGCAAAATGAAAAGCGCAGTGCTGAATAGACCCGGTTGACTTGTGCAACTATCATCCCAACACCAGAGAGAAGCTCAAGTCTATGGAAGGACAACTGAAGGCAGATGATGCAGTTTATCAGTAGGAAAGAAGAACTTCAGAGAGAATGGTAGAAATGAACGAGTTGTGAAAAACTTCAACGATCATAGATGGTAAGCATTGCATGTGCGTTGCAGAGGTTAATGTCTTCCAATGACAAACAGTTTTTTCTGGAAGCTCAAATTAAATTATTGCAACTGAAGCCAAAAAGCTCTCAGTTTTCTTTCCGGGCGTTATTAACCCGGAATTTCATTATTATACTCAAACGCAATTTCATTGAGCTCAAATTCCAAAGTTTGCCAACTAATTTGTGGATTAATGTGAAATAATAAATGCTGGCAGCCGACCAGGCAAAGGCTCAAAAGTCCGACCGGCGCGGACTTGACTGAAAGTGCCACTTCACTTAGCCGACCCATTTAGAGCGAAACGACGTTCAGGGAACTGCGTGGCCATCAAAAGTAACGCTGATGAAACAGATCATCTCTCTCGCATTAAAAGGGGTTATAAAGATAAAGATAGCCTCTTAATGGATGTGCCGGAGGGACGCAGATCATCAAATGGGTGACTGTCACGTGATAATGTTTAAGAATATCTACACTCAGGAGATGTCAAACACCCTCTACGTCTGGTTTTCTTGCTTCTTCATTTGGGTACCGACATTTCCAGACATTCCTAGGCATTTTCTTCTCAACAGAAAGAGAGACAGCCACATATAATTAGCAATTAGAATTACGTAATGGTAATTATACCGCATGAAGGCGCAGTGGTGTAGTGGTTAGCACCGTTGAGTTTGCATGTTCCCCCTGTGCCTACGTGGATTTCCTCCAGGTGCTTTAGCTTCGTTCCACTTTCCAGAGACATGCTCGTTGGGTTAATTGGCAAGTCTAGATTGGTCCTAGGTGTGCATGTGTGCAACAGACTGGCATCCTGTCCAGGGTGTACCCAGCCTCTCGTCCCCATGATAGTTGGGATAGGTTCCAACGCCCTGCAATCCTCTAGAGGACAATGGTTATGGATGATGAATAATTATTATACAAATGAAGCAGATTTGTGCTTTTTTACTTAGCAGGGTCATTTGGTTGCATGCTGGTTGCATGTCGGGTTGGTATAGTTGACTACTGAGGTGGAAGCTATGAATGGTGCAGCACAAAAACAACTGTAGCAACGCCTTGATTAGGAAACTGGCATGATTCCTGCATCTTCACTTACAGCTGAGCAAGTCAGACCTGCCTCATCTCTATACAACAGGTGATGGTCAATAAAGTTACTGACACTGTGCTGTAAGGCTCCTGCCCGGCACGTACGACACGAGCCGCCGGGTTCCTTAAAGGCCACGACACGGTGAGCCAATGGTCAGCCATTAGATGATGCCAGACAATCGATAAGCGTCTGTGACCTTAGTTTTGTGTCCTGAACCGTTGCCTGCCTAGTTTGGACCTCTGACGGCTGCCTTTCGGCCAATCAGCACGTTGAATCGGTGGCGGAACGAGTTTGTCAGAGAGTTCACTCTGATTGGCCGATGTGTTTAGTGGACCAGCGCAGGAGAAGAGAAGGAGCGGACGTGATGGAAATAAGCAAACGGCGAAAGGCAAGAGTCACAGACTGCCCTTCTCGTTTCTCAGGAGAAGTCTTCTCTGTACAGCCAACTTTCTAAGTACCTTGCTTCCTAGCTAGTCCTAGCTCTTCCTTCCCTTTTAAAAGACTAATATAGACTAACCCTAACCCACCTACTGGTATGTTAATTTGTCCAACACATGTAGAAAGAACGTACAGACAAATATGGGAGATGATGGCAATGCAGCAGCTTGGTAGGATGTGGAAAGGTTGGTGAAAACATAGCTCCAATTAAACTTTTAGGATCCTTCAAACAGCATGATTTACCACAAACGCAGAGAGAAAAAAGTTTTAGATAAAATGAGAATTCATCATTTCTTAATAGCGATTTCACTGACACAGAGAAGAGAGAGGGAACGAATGAGGCATCATGTTGGGTTGTCCGTACCTTCAGCCGCTCTAATGTCCACCAAGAACAAACTCAAGACCGATTTTGCAAGAGAAAAACCTTTTCCAGAACTTGTTTGCATGCTACAAGCCTCTGTGACATCTGCCCCATTAAAGTCGAACACGCTCAGCTGCTGACACTGGGCTGCAGGAATAATAAATCATCCAAAAACCGAGGCTTTGACACAATCACTCTCAAACCAAACTACTAAAATTCACACCAACAGGCCATTAAGTAACTGACATGTAATCGCAAACAAACAGATATTTAAGACCTCTACTGACGTCTTCAGGACTCAAAGAGATGCTGATGAAAGAGGGTAGTGTAAACCACATGTAGACAAATTAAAAAGCAAGATTTAATAGATGAGGCAAGGAGTTTGTGTGTCTAACCTCTTAACTCTGAATCAGTAGTTGTGTCTCTCCCGTCTTCTGACATCTAACACTAAGATGATGGATGACGAGCACAGTGATGGATGATCTCCACGCCACCTCAGCCCCCAGCCGGCCGAGCTACAATTAATTAACTGGCATGCTCTCCTCTGAACTGTAAATGAGACAATCAGCGAGATATACATCATCTTCTCCCCGTTCCCAGAACGACAGCACGGCAGGAAAAATGACAGGCACGTCAGCCCGGGTGAAAAACCACAGCGAACAGCAGACAGCAAGACCACAGAGTTTCAGAGTTAAGTGGGTCGATGTTTGGAGCTGATACCACAGCTGATATCAAACTATGCAGGCACAAACAGAGCAGAGACGCAGCCGAAGGAGAAGCCGATTTCGTCAATTTCTTTTCTTTTTACATCTTTTATTAATGGTAACATTTGAGAAAACGTATTATAAAAGGGCTCAGACTTTACCAGGACAAAATATGAGCAAGTCTGATTTCTTGTTTTAATATGACTGATATCAGCCCAAAGCTAAGGATGTCCTGGTATTAATCACAGACTGTATAAATATGGACAATGCGCCCCCACTTCCTTGCACTGGAAAACCTGACACCACTTTCCAGGGGATACAGGCGGAGGTATCTGACGACTTTGGACCCAGATTCTGCACAGTATGGTCCGAGAGAGGAGCTACACTGGTCCGTGATACATGCAGAAGCAACCAAACCCTACAGGTCCCACAGGACAGCTTCATGGAGCGGTTGCCGACTGGTAGTCGACATTATGCTACACCCTGTTTCTAAAATGAAACTTATCCAGAAAACTGAGACTTGAACATGCATCAACATTATATTAACTACCTAAAACGGCAGAAACCATCCTTGAAAAACAAATATTTGACCTGTATTTTAGTTTGTCCCAAGTCCCATCAGCTAACATGGAAGGGGTGGAGCTTATGACCTATACTGCAGCCAGCCACCAGGGGGAGCTCTACTTGATTTTCCTTCACTTTTGAGGAGCAGTTCCGGCATCCATATTTATACAGTCTGTGGTATTAATGCAAGTATCTGGTCCAATACAATGTTCAAGTCTTCATAAAACCACACACAACGCTATTTTACGGTTATGTGCTACACCTACACTCAAAGAATCTGAGGTTACAATATGGTGGCTTCCAAGCTGATTTGCCATCCGCCAATAAACTCAGACAAACAGGTTTGGAAGGCATTTGCTGCACGCTGGCTCCACAACCGTGGACAAAGATGGACTCTGTTCTGTCTCGGTTTGAGAAGTTTACCAGAAAGTGAGGACCAAGATGAAGCCAGCCTTAGCTGCAGCTGTCAAAGCTCTCGTAATTGGCATCAGGGTGCATGAATGTGATGCAGTTGATACTTTTATCTAAAATCATTCTATCAAGAGTTACTACTAATACATGACATTATAGCAGTAGCAATATTAAGGCAGGCTTTGATATGCTGCGTTTTTACTGACTGAAAAAATAAATAAATATTTAGAATCCCAAAGCAGTTGATTGCATAATTACAGTGCCTCTATGTGCTATGTATTTCATATCTCTCATTGCAAATTAAACTGGATTACCAGCTTTAAATGCACAATTATATGTGAGAATGTTTTCCAACCCCTATAATCATCTTGGTAAGTTTAATGTAACAAGACAGAGGTTTTTATTTGTATTGTTGCTGATTAGAAAATGCAAGCGGGGGGAAGGGCCAAGGGGGATGGTGAAATAAGTGAGACAGACACAAGCACTAGAGTCTGTGAGAGAGAGAGAGGGAGTAGGGAATGAGACAAAACACAAGAAGAAGAAAAAAAACTGACAGTCCAATGAAGAATGTTTGTGGTTTCAGAGCTTTCTGAGGAGGAGTTTATCCACACAGCGGCTGCGGGTAAAGCGGGGCTGACAGCAGCAGCCTGCAGCTTTAATAAAAGTGTCTGCGGAGGGGAAAAGGTTTCATTAAAACCATAGTGGAGGGCAACATCATTTCATCCCCGCAGCCCACACACACACACATCACAGCTAACAACTCTGTAACCTCCCGATCATCCCATTTCCTCGACCCGCTTTCATCTGCGCTGATCTAAAAGGACTCGTCTGAAGCAACGCTAGGCGGATTCGCTCCGATAACTCTCCTCGGCTTGTCCAATTTTTTTTTTTCTTTCCGTGCATTAAAAATACGACAGCTCGTACGGCAGCGGTTAGAGCCGGAGGAAATATTCACGGGAACAAAATGAGTTTAAAAAAAAATAAAAATACAAGACAGCTGTATGGCTTTAAATGTTATTACTGTGCCACGGATGTATGCGAGATGACGGCTCCGAACGCCGTTAGTACGTTCCCTGTCAAGCTCTGTTCTCTGCAAAACTTCCCAAAGGCAAAGAGGTGTCTGGCTTAAAAAACATCTTTGACATTTTAAAAGGATTACTGGGGGTGGGGATAGCTGACTTGAAGTTGACTGAAGAATAAAAAAAAAAGGGAGTCTGGGAGGTTAGACGGAGAAGTGAGATTGAACCGAGGACGCATGAGGCTGAGGACGGGGAGAGATGAAATGAAAACAAAGTTAGGAGAGGCGTTTGGACGAGCTGAGACACAAGAGACGGAAGCAGATAAGGACAGGAGGCCCGAGTGCATTATTGGGACGCAGCCGCTGCAAAAAAAAAAAAAAAAAAAAAAAGAGTTGGAAGGAGGGATGGTTGCATCGAGATAACGCTGGGGCCCAGGAGCTGATAGATGAGTGCAGCTCCAAGGTCAGCCTAGGAGCGGCAGATGACTGCATAACATTAGCACTGGCTGCTGCGCCACTGAGCGTGTGCTTTCACATGCCTGTGACTGAGTGTGCAGAATCAACTGGACAGATAAGAGGGGGTGGGAAAGAGACGTTTTTCAGGGAGCGTTTCTAAACTAGAATTAACAAATAAAGCAGCGTTAAAGCCTCGGGGGCCTCCGCTCAGGCAGAGGTGACGAAACAGTTTCAACACTAATCGGATGCAATAAATCAGCGACAGCAGCTCCGACGGCGAAAGAGACCCAACACCCAGCGACGAGAAAGCGAGGCCAGACGTCAACTATTTATCGGATTACAATACGGCCTCCTTCCTTCGCTTACGACGCTCCGTTCAGCCTTCAGCATTTCGCCGAGTCTGCAGCTTCTCTGGGATTCAAACAGCGAGCTGCATATTCATGAATGAACATGAAAATCAGCTGACTTTATAATGTCTGGACTATTTTACTGGTGGTTTTGCGGCAGGAGTAAACATCCTCGCATAGTTTCACATTTACTAATCAACCTAGCCTTCTGGGACTGGTTCAAAATGGAATTACCGTAATGACGCCACATTTGCTAAAAAGCGCAACTGAATTTTTCCATTAGTGCATACCTCGACATAATTACGGTTATTAATCATAGACTGTATAAACATGGACAATGCGCCCCCACTTCCTTGTACTGGCCAAACATGGTTTCATTTATTAGTCTCTCTCTGCTCTACCTCCATCAATTACAAAGAAATTTGGGATTTTTATGTTTTTACGCATTGCCTCCAATTTGCTAAAAAGCGCACCTGAAATTTTTCCATTAGCGCATATCTTAACATAATTACGGTAAAATAAAATAGTTCTTGTGCAAACGTGCCTTCCTTCCGATTGTAAAGGCTTAACTGATTAGGATGTGTTTTTTATCTTCCAGTGCAGACGAGAAACAACAGCACAAACATGAGGAAAAAATTCTAACAAGTATATAACATGAAAAATACAGACGCTAAACACCTATATTGATGGAAATTAAACAGACAACTGAATTAATTTGTGGTCTGTTACTATGCTAAGAGATGATTCAACAGTCTATTAGGGCCCGAGGCGAAAATTCCCAGTTGAGTTAAGCAAAATTACAGAAAGTTATTGTCCAAATTAGCCCATTTTCCCTCCTAGTGTCCTATAAAATGACAACTAAATCTCTAGAAGACGTCATAGGTGGACAACGTGTATGTAGTGTGGCGACTGTACACACTAGACTTGGTCACAGACACAGTAACTAATGTCATCTGTCAAAGAAAGAACAAACTAAATAATGTGACGCTGCTGGAAGTGATTTTCTCCACAGTACAAAGACATGCTGGCTAGTCCCCACTGCAACCCTCTAGGACAAGCGGTCACAGAAAATGAACAAATGATTTAATATTTCGTATGTAGATCGTTTTATCGTTATAGATTATGAATGCTATGATGAATGCCTGCATTCTGCTGCTGTAACTTGTGATAAAGCATGCACCGTTAGCTATTTAGTGTTATTATTAATCATCATTACTTGCTTAATTTCCCACTTTCTTCTTTTTTTTTTTTTTTGCACTCCCAGAGAGATTTTCATTTTTCATTTTTAACAACTTGAGCACATTGCCCCATACTGTAGTTTGTCAACCCTCAGGGCAACCTCATACCAGCCTGGGGGGCCCGAGCATCTTCCTGCCTTGGCTGTTGACAAGCTGCATCTCTGTCTATTCCAGCATCATCAAAAATCAGATCTTTGAGGGAGACTTTCTGCTTTTTCTGTTGTTCTGAAATGTCGGGTCGGGTCTACTGGTTTCAGGACGGGGGCAATGGAGCTTTAGGCCCAATGACATTTGGCATAGGCTCCCTAAAGGAATAAAAATAAATCAATGAATGAATTCCAATTAGCATTTTAATCACCTTAAGTTAACTAGGACAGTGAGTGTGTCTCTGTGTAAAGGCTTCTCAGTGCTATGAAAACAATGCTAGGTATGCAGACACACTCTTCCACAATGACTAGAAACTATGCCGGGAAGGGGGGGAGGGAGTGGAAGAGTGAGAGGAGGGAGGGGCAAGGTGAAGATGTGGAGGGAGGGGGATGAATGGAGAGGGAGGAAGAAGTGAAGCAGAATGAAGAGGAGAGAGACAGGAACAAGAAGCAGAGAGTCGGGAGAATAATAAGAAAGGGGAGGAGTAGAAGGGGGGGAGGGGAAGTGAAAGTGATGGGGATGAAGAGAAAGAGGAAAAGAGGTGGCGGTGGTGGGGCAAGGGTTGGATTAGGGTGAAAGATAAAGCAGAAGGAGCAGAGGAGGAGAAGGAATGCTGGAGTTTAACAATGAGGATGGAGGAGAAGAAGAGATTTAGAAGGAGATCAGAACAAGGAACGGGGAGGAGGGGGGGACTTTTCAATTCTCCACCTGTTCCTCAACGCGTTCATTAGTAGACCCACTTTCAACTGTAAAGTGGATGCAGTGCAGATATTAAAGAAGCCGGTGAAAGCGTAGAGGGGCAGGCCGCGGAGGGAGGGGCCACTCTGAGGCTGGGTATGTGGTCTGCAGCTTTTTTTCTTCATTTCAACCACCTCCTTTTAAAATGTCTCTTTGCACGTCATGCCCTCCGACCACATTATCGTGCAAGACAGGAAATCAAGGGGGGGGCGAGGTGAAAGAGCGACACCTCAAACGGACACAGCCATCCTGAGAGCAACAGCAATCACGCCGGCCACCAAACATCTGTCTCCTGACGCCTCGGCCTCCCGGACACGCTGACTCACGCCGCAGATCTGGTTCTGACACGCGTCCTGGGTGATCCCGTCACCAGCTGCAAAGTGCACTCGTTCACACGTGTTCCGTATCTGTTTCACGCTCTGTGTGCAAACAAACACCGACATCATTTGGGGACGCAGTGGGATATTGTAACAGCTGCCGTCTCTAATGGAGCTCTGGCTGCCTCTCTATGTAAGGGGCTGTGTGGTGGGTGCATCCTGACTTGGGGAGACGATACGTATTTTGGAACAAGATTTTTCACCCACTTAACTTATTATTTATTCGATTATTAGTTATTTTAGGGACCTGCAAAGATCAGAGGCTTCCATATGAGGAGTAATATCACAGCTTTGCAGCAGTGATAGAAAGATCTCTAGCAGTAAAGGTCGAGAAAATGCGTTTTTTGTTTTAGTTTATCGTGAAGGAAATACACACAGACGACTCATTTTCAATCATTTCATTTGTTCATTCTTGTTAAGATTTACTGAATATTTAGTTTAATTTTAAAGAGAATATAATAAGAGGCTCTCATTACTAATGTATATGGCGATTAGATAAGGTAAGCTAACCCTTTATCTTATCCCACAGTGGCCAGGATGCATTGTGTGTTCATACTGCAGTAAGTATGGGGCCGTCCACACGGAGAAGCTTTTTGGTTTAAACGCAGATGTTTTGCATCGTTTTGGCCGATCATCCAAATGAATCCTGTAAATGCATTGCCTTAAAATGAACTTTTCTGAAACCTTTTTTCAAAAAAATCCACGTAAATGGAAAAATTGTAAATTGTTAACTGCCGCACGCATTTTTCTGCATGTGAAGACTATTTAAAGTCACGGGCTCCATCTTTGACCGGCTACCTTCATCTACTCTGCAGGAAATGCAGTTACCCATGTCTAATGAACTAAAGCGTTCATTTGATGGACTGACCAAGAACAAAGAAAGCTTCAAATCCATTCAAAATAATAATAATAATAATAATACATTTTATTTAAAAGCGCTTAATGCTACACTCTTCATAAGGCACTGATTTGGTTATTAGTACACTAGGGGTTAGGTTGAGGACTTTCGCGCTTGGATTTCAGTTCAGACAGCCTCGGATGAGCACGCCTCAAGACGCTTTGAAGACTTTGGTAAGAAACGTAAAAGAAGCCGCTGTCAGGAAAAACCTCAGGCCGAAAACTTGATTTTTCAAAGTATCATTTCAATATTTCATCCTGTACTCCATTTGTCGGGGTGGGAAACGCTGTCGAGGAGCATTAAGTGGACAGTGCACCTCTCAAATGAAAAGTCATACAGAGGGCGTGTTTTGACAGCTGCTGAAGGCACACTGAAGCAAGTCTATGGAAGATATCGTTACACGAAATGGGGCGTATTTACTGTCTGCAGGCAGAAATGAGCCCACACTACATAACTGTCACATATACGAGTGGGCACAGCATGGACAGTGTCAGTCCTACAAGAAGTTACAGAAAATTAAACAGGGGCCAGAAATCTGCTGTCAGGCTGCAAAAGAAAGTTCCCGTCACTCGGTGGCTGCCCACTGCAGTTTGAAAGGTGTCAGTTTTTCTGCTGAGTCTCTGAAAAAGATTTTCTTTTTTCCACCTTGCACTTTATACCGAGAACAGAGGCCCTGCACTCTGCCATGCATTTCAAAAGAAGGAGAAACTTCCCTCTCCACAAAAAGGTACCATGGATTGAAAGTTAAACCTGCAGCCACACTCAATGGACAGGGATCTCCCATTAGGTATCAGGAGATTGGTGACAAGGTCGAGCCAGGCATTTTTAAAATGATCGGATCAGTATGGGGCTTCGAGCAAACCGTTTCTTCTAGGTCTACCATAAACCAAAACCATAATCCTGTAGGGTCAAAGCTTCTTTGTTCTGTTTTAATTGTGCTTGGCGACCATCAAAGCTCCCAAACGTGAAAAATAATCCAGAGAGGGTAACGGGAGTTTATGGTGTTGGATGACCAATCCATTTCTGGAGAACGAAAGTTTTCTCCATCTGTTGGAGCTTCTGGAGCCGAGGTATAACTACCCTCTCCTCGCTATATTAGCTTTGACAGCCCTAGGCTAGGAGAATACAAGTGTGATAAGAAAAGCCTTCATGAATCTTTAGAAACTAAATTTTGTTTATTTAAGACCAGATCGGGACTCGGATCGGCCGACACTGACCATTAAAAGATCAGTTGTGGATCAGGAGGCAGAAAACTTAATCAAGACGTCCCTGCCACTGACCATCCAAGGTAGTTTTAAAAAGTTATGGACAACATATCCCTTCAAACTCAACCTTACCTCTGCCTCTTGAAATTTGTTCCCCTGCCAGACGCAACTTATTCCACGCCACCTTCACATGTTTATGCTGCGGGGCGACCGCAGCAAAGTTTCAACCAGCACAGCGCTTAAACATCCTCCCTCCAACACTCCTGAATCACCACCGTCTTGCCAGGTACCTCGGGGTACAGCCCAGAATCCCAATTTATTACTGACATTTACAGGAAGAGGGGGGGCCGGAGAGCCAGTTGGCGCGTGAGGCGATGCTGGTGCCGTCTGAGAAAAAGATTCTGAGTAAAACACGGCGAGGGAATCCTGCTGGATGTGCGAGCTGCTATATTATCTTGTCAGAGCGAGTGAAGCGGTGGGTTGTGAACAGCGGAATCCGAGCATGTGGGAAGTACAAGCAAATCCGAAAAGGTGGAGGGAGGGATCAGAGGGGGTATCAAAGGAGGTAAAGATGTAATTGGAGTGCAGTTAATACTGCTGACAACTCAGTATGAGGCTGCTTGCCTAGTTTGTCATTGCCGGCTTAGAGGCTGAGGACGATGTGTGTGCACTCCCCTTCAAACAGCAGAATGTCTTCGTCATGCACCAACTCACTGGATCAGGCTTAAATCCCTGACTAAACCAACTGCAAATACACTTTATATCTTTCATACATTGAACGCAATCCTCCCTAAAACTCTGTAGCATGAAAAAATGAGAGTTTGCATTCATGGGCAGGTTGCAAATCCCAAGAAGCCTCAAATAAGTCGAAATATAAACCTTTTAATTTATTAAATGATTCCCTGTCTACAGCAACACAATCCCTCCTCCTTCCAGCAGGAGCCAACGGGCGGACCCGGTTTGTGGATATTTATCTCTGGGTTATTTAATGTTCCAGGGATTAAAATGTTAATAAAAGATCTGCGGGCGAGATATATTTCGGTGGCATGGCCCGCGTTAATTATGAGAAGGGGAGGGATCAAATTAATGCCGTGTCTCCATTAGTTACAGCGGGGGCTGACAAAGGCCCTCGCACTTCTCAGAAAAGAGCCCGTTAATCAGCCAAAAGTTTCAGCCGGCCTCTGATGAAGGGCAGGGAGATGTGACAAGGCCTAACAGATTGTTCAAGGAAAAAGAGGGGGCCGCCCCGCGAGGAAAGACACCAAGAGAGGGGGGGATGAAATGAAAAGGAGAGGGAAAGGGAGAGGAGAGGTAGGACTGAGGAGGAGAAGAAAGAGAAAGAGGGCAAGATGAAGAGTAAGATGTAAAGGCTGTGGTGGAGAGAGAGCGATAACAGCCTGGGGAGACATGTAATGATGTTTAAAGGTAAAGTCCTGAGCTTCACTGGGGAAACCAGGGCAGTGGGGGAACATGCAACAAACAAAAAGTTGCCTAGACACATACCTTGTTGAGAAAGGATATGAACAGATTAATGAGGGCCACAGAAAAAAGGCCTTGGAGAAATGGTACTGAACATTCACCAATCAGTCATAACATGATGACTAATATTGCGGAGGTCTACCTTGTGGTGACTCATCAGAGGATGGACATGGGCCTTCTGAGGGTGTCCTGTGGTGTCTGGCAAACACAATGATGTTAGTGGGGGGTCTTTGAGGGGAGGGGCCTCTGTGGATCATCCCACAGATACTTGATCAGTTTGGGATCCAGTGAATTTGGAGGCCAGGTCAACATCTTGAGATGTTCTTCGTGTTTTTTGCTGAAGATGTCTGCTGCCATCAAGGAGTGTCATTGCTATGGGGTGGGGGTGCCTGGTCTGGTCTAGGTGGGTGCTACATGTCTAAGTAACATCCACACCAATGAATGCCAGTTCCAGAAGTTTCCCAGCAGAACACTGAACTGTCACAAGATGGTTTAAATGTTATTTACTTCCGTCAGGGCTCATAATGTTGGGCCGTGAGCGATAAGTAATGAGTGGGATGCTGTAACCGGGTATCCTCAGCCCACGTAGCAACATCAGCAAGCGGAGATAATAGCTTATGAGAGCCGACGGGTGAACTTCGGCAAGCGGTGGTGATGTTCTGCTGGGGCAATCGTTTCTCTAATGTGATTATAAAAGAACATTTAAGAGAGTGAAAACAAAGCTAGGATAGCTGCATATACATTAAAAAACAACGGCCAAAAGGTGACCTCAAGGTCCATTAGGCTGTGGCAATGTTCGTGGTTACAACGACTTTGTTAAGGGAAAGTTTTGGTTTGTAACGATGGTTCTGGTTGCTAATCCTACCTCTAACAATATGAGTAGTTAGCAATTGTTAATTTGTTAAGATACTTAAACAAGTCCATCTTTATTTGAAAGACTGTCATTTGCATTAGAAAAGCAAAAGTGTATATTTCCATAATGCATTTAGTGACACACAGCTTGATTCACTGGTAAAGAACAGCGAGCACGAACCCTGTAAACCCACGTCCATCATGCCAGCCCATTAGCTATCCTCTGAACAATAAGACGAGTTAAGCATTAGCCACTTTATAAATACACTTACATGGGATTTAGAGCCCGCCTGCTAGCCTTTCACTGGCAGTCAGCACAGGAGAAAGTGGCAGTCGTGTAGATGGATGTCCCATCATGCTCAGCTGATCCACCAATCCAAACACTTTTGCTACGGAGCAAAAGTTAAGGATCAGCAGGAGTGAAGCGAGGGAGGGTAACGAAGCATGCGTGGGTCATTATTAGCTCACTGTTTAACCTTTCAACTGTGACCCCGAGTTAGAAGAAGGGCCTCTGAACAAATTCTTTGAGCTTAAGGGCAGGAAAAAGAAAAGAAAGGGCTTAAAGAACACAAAGAAATGTGCCCACACAAAAAGCTTTGCCACTTCAAACCGCCAGCGAGGAGGGAAAATTGACGATACCTTTCCCAGACAACGCTTCCATCACCGTTAGCTAAATTCTTTCATCCGTGCTTCAAGGTTGTAAAAGGAAAACACATTTTCATATTATGCACAGGTGCTGGACAAGCAAACCCCCCACCTCTTTCCAATAGGCCCCCGTTGATCATCCATGTCTGAAAAATGTGGCAATAACCTTTATGGACTGGCAGATGCTCCTGCTGCCGGGTTTCTACTCGGAGGCATCGCTGTTTTAAATTTCTCTCCTGCAATTCTTAAACGAGGCAGCAAGGACACACAAGTGAGAAACCGCACCCGCCGTCAAGATGGAAAACCCATTTAGGAGAGCGGCAGTAAAAGACAAAAACAACAACACAGGCCTAGGACCAAGAACTAGACAACCAGGATAGGTCTGGTCTTTAACTCTTCCATAAGTAAACTGATTCCATTCTGTATGTTCTTGAGTCAAAGTAACGCAAGGTGACATGAAGCATTTTTATCCATTTCCTTCAACCTCTCCAATCCCCTAAGTGCCCATTGAGCCCAACACATAAAGCAAGGTGACCTTTTCTCCACTATTTTCCATTGTCTGTTTCTCCGTCAACAGCAATTTGCTTACCGTACACACAAAGAGTCCGCTTAGCTCTAGCATGTTTTAGCTTGCTGCTGTGTTGTTGCCTTGTAAGGCAAAATACATCAGAACCTGTATAGAATCATAATTAGCTGAATAACTCCACAGCAGCCAGTTTGATTATGCATGTCTGAACCCTTTAATGTAAAATAACTCAACTCTGATTTGGGCATTAGGTCTTTAACATAACAGAACATTAAAGTACACCAATTCATCTGAAATAAAGAGAACTCCCAACTTTCAAACATGTATAAATATATGGGAGAAAGAAACCTGCCTCTGCTGCAGATATCTAGCGTGGGTGGTTCTATCAGGAAGCTAATATCAGGGATCTGTAAAGTACTCACACCTTTATGAGAGCAAACAACGTTTTATTAACCAGTCAAACAACTTCTCCTGGCAAGCCGCATTCAGCTTTCTTTGTCCAGTGGATGAGGATATTCACTCTGCTATTGGTTTAAATTATAATTAGGCCCACTCATGCACATAGGGGGGGATTACTAGTGATATGGCAACCAGAGATCATGTGTGTGTTAATGAAATATGGTGAGTTGTACCAATAAAACCTTTGGAGACACTCTCAGCTCTAAGGAAACGGTCTTTGACCTTTGTTCCCGCCACTTCAGTCACATCGAAAGGGGTTAATTGGAGATTGTAATGCTCATCTTATCTTCTAAACAATCCAACTGCACCAACAACTCATGCAAGGACCAAAAGGTAATGCAATGGTCATGATATCTGAGATCACAAATCAAACCGGGGTCTGGAACGTTCACTAGTGACCATGGGGGGCGAATGGTGCCGCCAACGGAGTTCCCCACAAACAAACAACCTCTACAACTGTGGTTCCTGCCACTTGAGTCACACTGTGACGGAGGAGACGTACGTCGCCGCCCCTGCCAACAAACCCAAAACGTGCGATTGCACTCGCTGCTTTTCTGAAATCATATAATCACGATTCCCCTTGAGTATGCACTTTTTTAAAATACTGTAGCTACATATAGTCGTGTTTTACTTGGAAGCGTGGAGCAGAAAACATACAACGGTTACCCAGGCAAACCAAACTTTGAGTGAGCAGCTAATAGTCAGTTTCAAAACGACAGGCGATGAGCAAATCATATGTGCACAGGGCGGCTTTAATTAGATTAATTTGGACACCCATTGACGAACCACTTGCCTGGAAGTAAAGCAAACCTTTTGTGTGGTAGAAAGTTGATCTGGAACCAATCTGCTAGGAACTGATTGTGCTCTGACAAAGATCTGCTACACCAGTCAAATCCTTTGGGTGGGCTTTGTGGCGCAATGGACAGGAAAGTCAAAAGTTGCGTAGATATGCACGTCATTGGAGCATTATACGAATATTAGAATATTATTAGAATAGCTATTAGAATACGAGATTGGTTGTAGGACTATCCAGTTGCATGTAGAGGTATTTTTTCCTCTTTTTAAACATTATGAAATCCAAATGGAGTGATACCAGATTCATAATCTGATATAAATACAATCTGGTGACACCAAGCTAAAGATCCACTGTTGGATATGTGGGTAGGGCTTTATGAGAAGGGCACCTTCCCACAGAAATGCCGCCCACTTGAAAAGGAAATAGTCAATAGGTTCTACACTCCGCTTTCAGACACGTTGTGTTGTGTTTTATAATGTGATGGAGTAAACTGGGCTCATGAGCATGTCTCCATTGACCTGACATGACAGCGTTAGTCTTCAGGGAGATTCAGCCTCATCTCTTACTGAACACACAGAGTTACTGCTCCACTGTTGCTGTGGTGAGGCAGGACTGTACACAGGCATGTATGGAGAATGCCAGCCAAGTTTGCCAAGCTGTTAATAAACTGAGCTTGGCTGTGCTCCCGTTGCTTTCTGGCCACATGAATTGTGGGCATATTTCACAATAAATGCCGGTTCTCCGATGCCGCTCTTCTTTTAATGGATTAAAACACTTTTCGGTTGAGTTTTAAGGGAGATTTAGCAACTCTGCAAGTTTCCGCGTGCCGTGTACTTTTGTGAAAAGGGTCACGCTGCATAAGATAGCCATCACCTTTAGAGGTTTCGCTAATGTCTTTGTCGTAGTGGATCATAACGAAGAGGCTGCAGAGAACGGCTGGGCTCGGAGATGATGGAATACATTCATCACGAAGCAAAGAAAGGGGAACTGCTTTCAACGGCAGCTTAGGGCAGATGACTGATGAAAGAGAGCGTTTGACATCTCTGCAGAGAAGTGGATCTATTAATCCATGCGGATTAATCAGACAATCGCAGAGTTTCTATATCTTGTTAATGTCTATCAAACTGAGGCCAAAATACACGGTGCCTTTTACTTCTTTATATCTTCTCTTCTCTGCAGTGTTATCCCTTTCTCATCATTTAGCAATTCATTTGATATTTAAAGACCATAAAAACGACGATCTCACAGATTTTATTTTGATAAAAGTCAGCATTTAATAGCAAACAATGTCACAGTGATGACGGACATTAGGGTGCACTGACAAAGGTTTTGCACCGTCCACATTTTGCATTATTTTGAACTGCACAGAGGTGAAGTTACGGTGTATATGGAAGCTTTCTAAGCTCAGATTTATGAGCTTTGTGCATGTCTCCAACACTCTTGATTTCAGCTTGTTCCAAAATACGTATCAGCCATGTTCTCGTTTCTGATACAGGGGCAGAGATCCCAAGTGGTGGTTGGGGGCACATGTGAAGATGCATTTTAATGCCACGTGTGAACACAGGTACTTAAAGTTTCCCACATGCAACTAAATTCCCCAGGTCGGACGTTAATGCAAGGTCTGAACGCTGACTTGGATGAAGAGCTGCAGGGGACAAGCTTCACGTCTCCAACTTCTCCGCCAACTCCGCTCACAGTGCCCTGGTGTTTGCACGCTCATGCCATGTGCAGCATAAAATTAGCTCACGCTTGCTCCCCGAACGATAAATGCCCGACTCCTTTATTAAAATGACAACAGTTTGTTTTGAAGCCCAATCTATGATTTGAATTAATCTGCATTTCTGTCGCCTCCAGCAATTAGAGGTGTCTCCGCATCAACAAGAGGACCTGATTGGAAATAAGCCGAGACAGCCGCTGCAACACTGTGAGTGTTTGCACTGTATGCGTGTATTTTCACAGAGGATCTAAAGTCAAAAGGTACTAACAACTATATAATTACCTCACTGAGTCACTTAGCTGAGCTGTCACAGGTAATACTTCTGACTCACCGCAGTGATTACACTGGGTCATGTGAATGTGGTGCTGTATTGAGCCCCGTAAGGACAGCGTGCCACGGTGGATGGATTCAGGAATCAGCCTTATGTCTTAAACGTCTGCTGTGTTTTCTTGCCACCTGTTGAACACGGACATTTTTTTCCCTTTAATTTCTCCTCCGGTCCGGCGGCACCGCTGTGCTCATTCAGCCTCCTCAAACGTCTCCGCAGATGCATCTAATCTTCTCATCCCTTGCTGCTCAATCTTCCCACAGTCGGTTAACCCAGCAAAGGCGGATTAATGAGAAATGAATCCCTGCAATTCACTGCAAAGGTCTCCTCCTCTTTTAACCGGATAAGCTGCTGCTGGATTTTGACAGGTGGTGATAATAATGAATTTAATTTATGGAGACCTTTATGTAATACGGGATCTTCACTTTAGAGTCGACCGCGAGAAAAAGGCTCTGCGGTATTATAGTTTGTTTTATCCATTCCTTTTTCACTCAATTCATTTCATACTAACTATAATTTGGATAAAAACAACTGTGAGTTTACACCTTAAAACAGAAAAATTCTAATTAAGATGAACTGAATGAACTGGGAAAGTTTGCTACATGGGAAGTTTCCCCAAGTTAAAGCTAAACGGTTTTCCCATCTGTGAAGTGTGTTTTCCCCCCGTCTGATTCTGGGAACAGTAATTAATCACTCAGGAGGAACGTGCAACACAATGCGTGTGTTCAAGTGTTAGCACCGTGTGTGTGTGGGTGTGTACATGACCGGGTTTCACGTGCTGCCCTACTGTACGTGGCTGTTTCCTGCTTTGCCGTGTCATTGGTTTGTTATCAGCTACCGGCTTGCAGGTGACTCATGCACACAATGAACAATGACACCATACATCAAGCGGTCGCCGGGCAGCCCAGCACAGCTACGACTGACGCAGCAGAAAGCGAGGCCGATGGAAATCTTGGCGGTAAAAGGAGCGTCAGTTTACAAAACTTCCTCACAGAAGCTGGATTTACATGGAAACTAGAAAAGAGGCGAGCGACCTGGGTCGAGGGGATTCCTTTTTCTCATCCGCTGTGCAAATGACGAACCTGGTCACTGCCAGAAGGTTAGAGGAACCGAAGATTATCTAGTTCACGTAGAAATCAGCAGCAGCCGCATTAATACAGTCATCAAAAGCCAGGATTGTTTGAAGAACTCTTTGCTTAAATGTATATAAAAGAAGCTCCTTTTGGAAGAACTTTTGGGTCAAGGTTATACCTTCAGACTATCTTTTCTTTCTTTTTCGTAAAAGATGCCTAAAAACTGAACACGCGTGAAAACAAAGTGAAGCGTTTTTCCAGAGGCCTGAGTTGGTTCTTTATTCACTCACCACCAATGCCAAAAGAGCTGCCACACACCTTTATACATGCGTATTACGGCTCGTTCCACGGATACAGTAGAGTAGAAGCCTCTAATCCGCGTGTTTGCTGTGCTTTGTCAGCAAACACCTCCCCAGCGCTTTCCCCAGCAGCTGCACCGCGGCCAAAGCCTCCCATCGGGTCCACGGGGCTCAAACGATCAGCGTTCCGACCAAAAGCTGCTTCGTTTCTGAATAAATCAAGAGTCGTTTCATATTTTCTGACTCAGCTGGGACCGAAGGCTGTCACCTCGCCCGTCTGTAGTAAACGACACACATCAGCGGCACAGAAGGCGTTTTGATGTCGCCAGTTGTTCCGTGCAATTAGCAGACTGTGCGCTCGTGAGATGATGAAATAAAGGGAAAAAGCAACACCTTTATGGATGCTGCATGTATGCTTTATTCAGACGCAGACTTGATTTTTCCTTGTCAGCGTCTCCTCAGTCCTCGCTCTGGGACCTTCTGGCTCCAGGTTCTGTAAATTGCCTTTCGAGCTGTTATGGACGCTACATAAAAAGAAAATTGAATTGAACTGTCAAATTGAGTTTGACGTCACGTACGCACAAACACGGCAGTCATAAAGAACACATGCTACAACTGCGCATCCAACTCAGACACGCGTATCATTAACGTCACACCTCCCCTAACCCATTTCCTTTAACACGTCTGCGTTTGTTCAAGAAAATACTGGAAATGACTAGAAAGAGTCACATCTTCAGACTTCAAAGCGCGTGAGCTCAGCGAAGTGAGAGATCCGACCTCCTGACTGTGGGGATGAGACCAGTCGAGCGGGACATGAACAGAAAGAGAATCATCGTATGTGATGGAGCGCTGAAGACAGTGGTGGTTCCCGCTCTGAATATATTCAGATTTTTTTCCTCAAAAGAGAATCGACACCCTCGACACTTTACTTTTCATTTGCCAGACAAGTTAGCGATCGCGGTTTTACCTTCTCCAAGTTTCATAAGTCATCATTCTGCGTGGATGTCTTTGGTTTACATGTAACCCAAGTAAAACAAATGAATTCGTAGTTCCAGTTCCCGTAGTTGGACTGTGATTTCCACCGTGACCTCCCTCCCAAGTTAGATACCTGCGGTTTCCCTCCATTGTGTTGTCAAGCCGGTGTCAAACCACTTTCACACTGGAAGAGCCAAACCAAAGCCTGCCTTCCTGCCAACAACAACAACAGCTGCTATGGCAGCACACTGGGAGGTCCACTTCATAGGAGCAGGTCACTTCTTTTAAAGAAAGGCCAAAGAGAACATTTTGCGCATGTATCTGGGAGAGCTTCAGCGCTGCAAAAGCCCACCGGCAACCTGCACTCTGCTAGAAGACGAATACGACAGCGAACGTCAAATAAAAACTATTTTTCCTTTCAGACTCTTGTAAAATTATTCGGTATTTAAAAAAAGAAAAAGATTCGGCACAAATACGAGCTGCCGGTGCTTGTGCAGCTGTGCCGGTTCGGCCACTTAATCACAGCACACCTACCAGTTCATCACCATAATCCTCAAATACTTCCGCGCCACTGGCACAACCCATTAGTCCGTCCAGCCAAGTGCTGCCAGCGCCGGCAGACATGCTGATTAAGATTAAGTCTACTTTCTGGAACTGAAAAAACAAGAAGCTGTAAATCGTAGGTTTACACAGCAGAAAGAGGCCGAGGGGGGGAGGTGGAGAGGAGGGGAGGGGGGGCAGGAGATCACACTCCAGTGCATTGCTTCAAAGGAAACTTCAAAACAGTGATGGAGCACATGGGAGAGCAAGAGTCCTGCCAGGCAAGACAAGTCCAAGACACCAGTACAAAGTCTGCACACTGGAACACCAAGGTGCGTTCAAAATTATATCTAAACAACGTAGTTAGTAAGTTCAGTCACTTTGCACAATACTTTAAGCCTCACTTTTAATGCATTAAATAATAAAATAGCTGCACAAAATCCTCCATCTCCAACTCGGCATCAAATATAACAACCAAACATCAGACAGCGAAGTTTCAGCTCACTTATACAGCTCAAATGAAACAGACCGGACAGCCAAGCAACTCAAAAACAAAGTTAAAGCTTCCCTAATATAACTCGCTTTTAAGTCAAACACATGCCGAATGAGGCAGTGAGTCGCTGCTAATCCCCGAGCACTCAAACTGCGCTGCGCTCATCGGCGCATGAGCGGAAATATGACAAATTTGCACATTTTTAAACGGACTTCTGCGAGGCTTCCCACTCACCCGTATTCTCCTCATCGCGGCCACAATCTCCACTCGGCTGCTCGGCCGCGCCACGTCCAGGCTGCCGATGTACTGTTGTCAAGGAGGGAAGGGTGAGGGGGGGGGGGGGGGGGGGGGGCAGACATGACAGGTAGGACTCGTTAGTGAAACAAACACCTGGCGTTTACTAGATTTGAACACACTGACAAACTATTTGGGGTAATAATTAACTTTCGGCTGATTTACAACTTTCTTTAATAGCAAGCAAAGACTAGATTCCAAACCCGTGTAGGGGGTTAAAAGTCGTTATTTCACTTGGCTTGACCTGGTTTTGAATCGCAAAGGCTTTACGCACGGGTTGGTTGAGGAAGAATAAATGTTAAATGTAAGTTACGCGCTAACCACTAGATGTTTTAAACAGTTTACGGAAGGTTTTAATTCACCTTAGCCTCGAAGTTGATCCCATGCTGGAACGCTTCCTCGTTGTGCAGCGGGATCCTCAAATCATGCCCATCATCAACGAGGTTGTACTTGGTTTTTCCGGGCATTTCCACAGCACTCGCCGCTCCGCGCTGCCGGAGGGAACCGAGAGTAAACAAGCCGCTTTACGCAGAGAAATCCAAGTTGAAAAAAAATAAATCAAAAATTAAAAACTATTCCAAATCCGGTCAGTAGATGTTCTCCATCGCAGAGAAGCGTCCCAGCTCTTACACCGCCCTCGACAGCGCCACAACAACTTGCCTCCGCCGCCGCTGCTGCTGCTGCCCCGCTTAACCCTGAAAACGCACGCAGGCCGACGGACACGGCGTCATGCGGACACAGATGCGTTTTCCTGACTTTTCCGGTGGCGAGTGTGGAAGTTGGTTTGGGTCCTGCCTCCGGTTTGTGGACTCTCCCCCCGCGCACCGAGGCAGGAAGGGAAAGAGGAGAGGGGAGGGGTGTGATTGGAGGAGTCCGGGGATCCCACCTGTTTCCATTGGAACAGAGGCGCACCGTGGCCCCGCTGGAGGAGTGGCTCAAACTCTGGTGCCTGCCCCCTTTCTGGTTCTCCTCCTCTGCACACAAACACAGGAAACAACCTGAGTGACACCTATTCCAGCTAAAGGAGGGGTGTGTCCTCTGCGTGTTCATATTTCTGTTCTGTAAACTTTAGTCACTCATTAACTTGCATTAACAGCTGTTTGGAACAACGCGCACGCTAGAGAAAAACATCCATCACCTGTTTGGCTAATGATAAAACAAAAACATGTCAGAAAACGAGTCTTTGATTTATATCTTGTCAGAAATTTCATGCGCAATAAACTCAGCTCTTCAGAGATTAAACTTAAAAAAATAAGAACAAACTTTACAGGTATGCGTCTGTCTTTTACTTTGCTTCTGTATTAAATGAAAAGGGCAATGCTACCAACTAGTGGCCACATCTGCATGCACCAAGTAGAACGTGCCTCCTGTAGAAATGAAATCATGAAGGATGAAAATATAAGAAAACCTTCCTTTTTTTAATACATCCCCTCTGACCTATTCTGTAAACGAAATAACATTGACCTTCTTGTGCTGCTGTACATTGTTTCAGCTCAGATCAGTTGGAAAATCACTAAAATACACCAATCAGCCACAACATGAAGACCGGAGAAGTGAATGCCACCGACCATCTTGTGACAGTTCCTTGTTCTGCTGGGAAACTTCTGGACCTGGCTTCATTCATTGGTGTGGATGTTACTTAGACATGTAGCACCCACCTAGACCAGACCAGGCACCCCCACCCCATAGCAATGACACTCCTTGATGGCAGCAGCCATCCCCAGCAGGATGCAGCCACAAAAACACTTTAGGAAGAAGAACAGCACAAGGTGTTGACCTGGCCTCCACATTCACTAGATCCCAAACTGATCAAGTATCTGTGGGATGATCCACAGAGGCCCCTCCCCTCGAAGGCCGCCCCACTAACAACAGGACACCCTCAGAAGGCCCATGTCCATTATCTGATGAGTCAACTGTTTTGGAGGCACAAGAGAAACCTTCACATTATTAAGAAGGTGGTCATAATGTTATGCCTGATCACTGTATACACACATATACACACAGTGGTTTGGTTCAGTTTGCACATTTGTACACACACAGGGATTCAGGTCCTTGCTAAAGGCACCTCTGCCACGCACATAGTGGGATTCAAGTTAGTGACCTTTACCATAAAATATGCAAGTTCTAGTATTTTTTATGCCGTTGCATGTACATAAAGAAATGAATTTATTAATTTTTCCCTTTTGAAAATTAAATCCTGCTTTCTAACCTTGAGCTGAGTTTGAAGTATTTAAGTAGCTTTTGGTAAAAATAAAACACTTTCATCCATCACTGAGAAAAATCAAACACAGTGACCTCAGGTCCTTCAGGTAAAACGAGAATGAGATGCATAAATCAGATTAATAAAAAATAAATTAGTGTTTGAGTGTCTGCACATCAAGAAATTGATACAACACACGGATGCATTAGTACTTTTCAAAGGGTGGGCATATATTTAAGATCCTGAGCAATCCAATAAAAAAAAACAAAATATCAAAAACATAATCAACCTGAAGCAAATAAGGTCTGGCAACTACATTCCCTGTGATAATATGCAGTGGTTAAAAGGAGGAACATTCAAATTTCGCATCTTGCGCACATTCTGTTCAAGCATCTGGAAAAGAAGCTCCTCCAGCGAGAGGGGTCGATGTGGTCAGTAGACACGGTAGGGCCGTGTTCATGTTTAATGCAGTCGTCACGTTGTTTAATGCACAGGCCATCTGTGTCACCCTGGGAGTAAAGATGCACCGCTTCCCCCCGTAAGGTGGTCCCAGGCGGGTAAGGAAGGGGAAGTGGGGCAGCACAAATTCACATTCTCACCACCTCTCTGGAAATGCACAAAGCTCTGCTGCTGCTGCTGCTGCTGCTGCTAATGGTGTCCTTAGGGCGCGTGGCAGCGGGGTGATGCTGCATGTGATTTACTCTGGATGTCTCAGAATTGGCATCTGGCTAGCCAAGTTTCATTATCCACTTGCTTCACTGCACGCAGTCAAATTCAACATAAAAATCCACATCATTCATCAGAATTAATTCCAAAGCACTGAGTGACAGTGATGCCTAAAGAGTGCTCATATTATCACCTCTTTTTATTCTGCATGCGGTAATTTGAAGTGCACTTCCCCAGGATCTTCAGTCCCCGCAGTGATGGCCACCTTGTCCTTGTGACAGCTAAACAGCTAGCTGGCAGACAGGAGCAGCTGCTGTCTCTGCATGAGGAATTATTTCTGAATACAACCAGTTACCCTCTTAGAGACCCCATGTGCTCTTAAGGCTCTTTGGAAAGGATGAAGAGCAAATTAATCCGCGGCAGGTCGTCAAACTCATGTTGATCTGATGATTAGGGCTCTGGGTTTTGAAACATATGCTACGACATGATGAAGATCAGTGCACACAAACAGCGTGGTTCCACTTAGAGGCCAAACGACGGCACGTAAGCCTTTCACAGACACATGGCAACGAATGGACTAAATAGTTTTTCTACATAACACCCTGTGCATGTTACATGTGTTAGACCAAGGGTCACCACAAGCGGCCGGCTAGAGGGTCCATCAGGGCTGTGGCATAAATTTGCAAAGTGCAAAATTACAAAAAAAATACATTAATCAGCATACAAAATAACTCTTAATTTTTCTTTGTTGTTTGTCAGATGTTTTCTAAAAGGATAGTTCATTAAATGTGAACGTTTTCATAATCCACTTGTACTTTGCAATAAAGCAAAGGCAAAAAATTGCAAATCACAGATGTCTGCATTTACAATGAGCACAATCCTGAAATTTGAAGTGTCCCCAAACGCTCACATTTCTTATCCCATCCCATAAATACAAGAAAGTACTTTCTGTTTAACTTTTATGCGCTAATTAAATGGGTTCGAAGTTCAAACACGGTCAACGGTCAAGGTTTTTACCAAATTTCCTACAGGATGAATAAATTATCTATCTAGAAACTCTGATATCCCACCAGTAGAACATACATTGGTACGATGTCTAAGTTTCAGTGATTCAGATCCAAATCTTTCCTCCAAGCGATTAATTCCCAGATAAAATATCCCTGGACTGGCATCTGAATAATATATCAACATGAGCTGACTCCCTTCAAAGATTCGTAAAAAGTTAAATATAAGTACTAAGTTTGACATTGCCATTGCTTTCCCGGTGAGTGTTTGCTTTCTTTCAGTAGATCCAAGATCTTCACAGACCTCTTTTCTCCGGTTGATCATGCACACCTGCATGACACATAGGCTGGATTCATATCAAGAGTTTCCCACTGCCAAAGAACTGTTCCAACAAATGTGCACAACCATGAGCCCTGTAAACCATATATGATCAAACACATGCTGTGAGACTGCAAGGAAACAACCATATTTGTTTTGTTCTTTCCTGAAGGGATTTTGCCTTTCTTTTTTTTGTGCACCAACCTGGTTCATGTAAGTTCATGCAGGGCTGTATGCGTCTGAGACTATTTTTTTTCCATATGTCCACTACAAAGCCACGCTTTATTGTTAGTTTTCAAGATCTCACTCTCCTCAGTGAATACATGTGAATTCATCAACCTCGTGTCTCAGAGCGTCTGTATTCTTTTGATGCTCCCTGCATTCATTGTGAGGTCAGCGTGTTTCAGACGGAGCTCTGAACCTTGGATAGCTTTCATCTCGGCCTCAAGCAACCGTGGGCGCACAGAGACATCCCTGTATGTGGGCTTAAAAGACGGCACGGTGCACACATGCAGCCCGCCGCATTTCTCGAGGGCTAAATTAATAATGGGTGATTTTCAAAGAATGTGGGCCACACAGCAAGAGGAGCGGATCTGCTTCACAAGAGAGAGGCAGCGCGACCAAACAATGACAACAATACATTTACGGCTCTGCCTGAAGCTGTGCAGGATAATATAAAAAGAAAAGCCCACAGTGTCTGCAGCCCACACTCAGGTTGAGACAAGTGCAGATATAATCTGTATCTGATACAGAAAGAAAGATGCAAATATCTGCTATTGATGCACATACAAGGTTGATGCAACCCAGTGTTAATTAAGGAACGTGCCTGGACCACAGTCAAATGCCTCTTTGCTGTGTTTGGTACCAAACTGGAAACTGAATGTACAGAGAAGTAGCTTATATGACTTTTGCAGTACTTATTTAAACTTCTTTGCGTGCTCATAGTAACAATCAGCACCTCGTCCTCCTCTTAGATTAGCACATTAGCATGCAGACATTTGCTAATTAGCGCTAAACACATCTGACTGCAGCTGACGCCAATAGAAATGTCACTTTTTTTTGGCATGCCATAAACCAAACCACACGACAAGTGGATTTATTGAACCGGTGCATTAAGTTGCTGGTGCATTAATTCGTCTTGTTGACATTTACCGTTCAGTTCAGTTTTATTTACACGTAGTGTCGATTATAACAAAACTGTCTCGAGACATTTTACAGAACTGAAACCTGCAGAGTAAGCAAACAGGCAACGGTGGCAAAGGAAAGGAACTCCCTTTGAACAGGAAGAAACCCAAAGCAAAACCCAGCTCATGGTGTGGGGACCTGGCTATTCGAGGATGGCTGGATGGAGAGAGACAGAAAAGCAAAAAATGTGCATCTGGAAAAATAGGGCAATGTACAAGCATCATGTAAACGTAATACAAGGAAGAGTACATGATACTTAAAAGTGATGCATGATACTGATAGTGGATTTAAAAAAGAAAAAAAGAATGAATGGAGCCAGAAATGAAAGAATAGACCAGCTTAGTGTACTCATAAAGTTACTGTGATGAGAATAAACCGACATAACATACTCTATATAACATAGAAAACATCTTTATATTACGAGTAAGTAGGAATGAATGAATGAATGAGTATCAGTAGATTTCACATTCAGACATTCATGTTCCTCGTGGTGGCACTAAATCTTCAGGGTAAAATAATGGTTTAATAAAATGAGCTTTCTGAGTTGAGGAGCAGTAGAAACAGGTCCGTCCACACTGAAGCGAAAACAGAAGTAAGGGTGACACCATGTGGACACTCTGTGAAGTGCAGAACATTCCAGAGAGCCAAATTAATCAACCATTAACATTCATTTGCCAGTTCATTAGGTACATAAGTGAAAACTGATGGATCGCAGTAGAATAGTCCTGCACAAGAACATAGTTTTGTGAAGGTCATGGTATTCAGCATTGGTTTCAAATAACTAAGAAGAGCTGTGTTTTCATTTTGGAGGTTGCAGTTTGTTACTATTATACCAGTTACATTGCATAGTTGATTTATCACCTGTCTTCAGGTATTTTGATATAAACCTAAACAACTGGATTTAGCGCAAGACTGTTGTATTAGAACACATTTGTTTTCACTGGTGTACCTAATGAACTGGCGAGTGAGCGTATTTAATTCAATTACAAAAGAAAGCCATAATTACAAAATATGTTTTACTACTTTCTTATACTAATTTCATTGATTTATTAAAATATAAATGTTGTCATGCAGGCTATATATTTTGTTTCTTGCAGAAAACATAATCTAATTCGGACCAATGACATTTATTTTGTTACAGAGACTAAGTTTCTCTTTAACAAATGATTTATTTTTAATATTTAAACATTCAGACACGTTGAAGCGGCTGCATCTCTGCTGCACTGCCTCTAACTGATTGATCACAATGTGAACTGCTGCTCCTGTAATAAGTTAGTTTTCTTCTCTGCGTTGTGTAACGGTAATAAAAATGACTCAGGTAGTTGCTCGGCAGCCCGAGGCCTCTTTTATAAACGAGGACATGAGTTTGCATTCAGCCAGCTTCCCCTGGAGACTCGGGTCCGGTGGGTTTGTTCTGTTTGACATTCTCTCACAGTCTACAGGGAACGCTGTGTGCCTCGGCCTTAACGGGCCCATGAAACTGTCGCCACAAATTACAGCGATGTTCTGCTTGCTGTGGCCAGGTGATTCTAGAGTATAGTGGAGCCATAGCCCAAGAAAATGTCCAGTGAACATTTCCACTGCTGTGGTTTAGTGTTTCTCAGCCGTAGAGGGCCCCTCCTGCTGGCCCCAAGCATTTGCCTGTTTTGCCTGCTGACCTCTGGTGCAGCTTGTGTGTTAATTGTTGATTAATTTGGCTCAGTGGAATGTTCTGCACTTCACAATGTGTCCACGTGGTGTCACCCTTACTTCTGTTTTCGTTTCCGGACGGTTTCTCTGCTGTTTTAACGGCTACCCAGATAAATGACTCCCAACTCAAAAAGGTCGTTTTATTTAGTGTAATGTGGAACATGTGTTGAAATGTCTGCAATGTGAAATCTGCTGATACACATTCGTTCATTCATTTTCTGTGACCGCTTGTCCCCTGGAGGGTCGCGGGGAAGGGCTGCAGGCTATCCCATCTGTCGTTGGGCCGCGAGAGGACAGGTCTCCCGTCTATCTACTTCTTTTTTTTTTTAATCAGATGACATCAAAATATCAAAACGTCTAACCTGTTACCACCTATTTTGTTGCATCTGATGCTAAGAAACAGGCAGGAATGAAGCCCACCTCATCACCATGGAGACCATCACGTTCTCCATCAACTCTCCCCGGGGCTTTGACGTCCCCGGACCAGCTCGCCGTGATCGTATAGTGGTTAGTACTCTGCGTTGTGGCCGCAGCAACCCCGGTTCGAATCCGGGTCACGGCAGTTTTAAGGCGAACTCTTCTGTTTACTGGACATTCGTAAAGATATCGGTTGGGTTTGTTATTGGCACACTTCGGTCTATGCTAACATCATGAAAGTAAAAAAGAGAAGCATTTTGTTTAATTATTGCTCTTCTACATTTAAGGCTACTCTAACAGCATTCAACTACTAGCCATTCAGCTTTCAGCCCTTGGAAGCTCTATACTCATATGACAGGCGCAAAAGAGTTGACTCTAAGAGCCGATTCTTGGTAATGAATCAGAAGAGCCGGCTCCTCTCTGCAGATCACATGCATTATAATCTTCTCCTGAAATCACAAAGAGAAACTAAGAAAGTAACAAAGAATGGTTCACTGTTGGTCTGCATCAACTCTCCCTCGATATTATTCGGTCTCCGGATCATCTCGCCGTGATCGTATAGTGGTTAGTACTCTGCGTTGTGGCCGCAGCAACCCCGGTTCGAATCCGGGTCACGGCAGTCTCTTAGGGAGAATCTTACAGAGGTTTGTGTCACTCACAGATTATTTCTGTACACACAGCAGTTTTACTATGGGAAGTATTTGTGCACAAAAAGAGCAGTTAAACTGTAAGAAGAGCTTTACAGCACTTTTTTTGTGACATAATTTGGGCTTTCTTGTATCTTGTATTGATGATGGGGGAGTCTGACGACTGCACAAAGCCTTCTCCAGCACATCCCAAAGATTCTCAGTGGAGTTAAGGTCTGGACTCTGTGGTGGCCAATCCATGTGTGAAAATTATGTCTCATGATGTCTCATTTCCTTGTAGTCCCTGTGTCACATAATTTCCCCCCTTAATTCACATTGTAATTTCTGTTTTGAAAACTTTCAGCTACCACCTTCACAGCATGACCTCTATAACTATAATGTGGTTTTTCACGCAGTATCCGTTTCTAACTTTTAATGTGGGATTTTAATTTCACAAAAAAGCGAAGTACAGCAGCAATTCCTTTGCGTGTACATGGTCACAGCCTGGCTCAAAGGGAGGACAAAATGTGGACGGCCACACATGAATCTTGCAAACAAAGTAAATGCATTGAACTGAACTGGCACTAATGCGTAGCCAGTAAACTTAGTGCCATGTGAATGAGGCTGGAATAGAAGAACAAAAAGTAAACCAAAGTTCAACCAAACCAAAGTTCAACCCAGGCTATACAAACCAAACCAGAGAAGAAAGAAAGAAACAGAGAGAGTGCTCAGACACCTACAGATGAAGGGTAGCAAACACACCAACCCAGGTGTCAGCCATCACTGCTAATGAACCAATCCCAACACACCAACAAATGAGGAAGTTGATCTTGTAGCCTGGCAAGCTTGGCATGTTGGTGGCTGGTTTAAGTACTCTTAAATTAAAATTTAAAGTTAGGTAAGGTTTCATTTGTCACATGCACAGTGAAACCATGAACTGTAAACTTAAAGGTAGCTCTCATATATACATGTACAATATTACAGCTATGTCGGTAAAGTGTAAGGTACAGTAATGCAGTGATACTTGAAGGTCCAGTTAAGGCTCAGAGTGGAGCAGACGGTTGGGATGGGGACTAAAAACTCTTCTTTGGCCTTTCAGTTTTTGTCCTCACACTGCAGAAACGACAGCCTGGTGGCAGTAGGGACTGGAGAGAGAGTATGGCTACTTCTGGCCCTGAATTGTGAAAAACTGTTTCCGCCCGGTTTCGAACCGGGGACCTTTCGCGTGTGAGGCGAACGTGATAACCACTACACTACGGAAACTGTTGACAGACATTTTAATTGCTGTTCTATTCGCAGCTTACAGTGTGTATTGGCTGACACAGAAATTTACACAGATGTAAATTAGCATCATAGACCTCTTTAAGGAGGACTACTCAACTTCTTTATAGAATCTTAAAAACTGCCGTGACCCGGATTCGAACCGGGGTTGCTGCGGCCACAACGCAGAGTACTAACCACTATACGATCACGGCGAGATGCGAGAGTCGTGCCAACCTGACCTCCACTTGATTGTTAACCTGAGCCCTTTGTCATGAAAAAATAACCAGACGAGCTTTCTTTATTTTTTTGTCAAAAGGGCAACAAGCGTAGATACCTTTCTCCATAAGAGAGTGTCCCACTTTACAAACCTTCAAAACTCACCTCAAGCAGTGGTTGACATCAGTGGTTGAATTTCCCCTGGGATTAATAAAGTATCTATCTATCTATCTATCATCAAACCAGTCTTGTAACCACTGACTTTTATCTTCTAATGTACTGTCATGTGATGTGCTCTTAATGTGACCTATTGTCCTGCCCTATGCCTTATCGTGTTTTTGTGTTGCCTGCCTAGGGAATAAATAAATGAATAAATAAATAAATAAAAAGTAGACACCACCAGAGGGGCAGCTTGTCAGCAGGCAAATGCTTGGGGCAGAAAACCTCAAACCACAGCAGCAATGTGCCAGACATTAGAACGAAATAACTATTATTTTCCTTTATTTATTTTGCTTGCAGCACGTTATAATAGACCAAACTATTTAAACAACAAACGAACCTTTATAACATATTCTCAGAAAACATAAAATGCCGTGACCCGGATTCGAACCGGGGTTGCTGCGGCCACAACGCAGAGTACTAACCACTATACGATCACGGCGAGATGTATGAAGACAGTCTACATGCTGTACAGATGGTGTGACCGGCTCACAGCTATAACAAGATGATCATTCCTTCTTGGACATATTTAATAAGATGAGTCTGGGTGTGAATAGAGGATGGCAAATGATGGAATTTGGATCATTGGCTGGCGTTATGATGGGGAGCGCTTTTGTTTAATACGTAATGCTACCAAGCATCGGTCTGCATTATTACCTCTTGATACCACCAGAAGCCCAGTTTGTCAACGCAGAGCACTGTACGACCAAGTGAAACCAGGTGAGCTGTCTCGAAGATATCACCAAAGGTTCAATTTATTTCGGTACAGCAACAAATATGCGTGAAGTTAAAAATAAAGAAAAAATAAAGAAAACTCACCACGGGCCGTATCTGAAAAAGTTGCTCCTCTGAGAAGTCTCCAGAGTTTAAAAATCAAGCCGTAATGAGGGTCACCTGGCGGCAGGGCAGTCAAGTGGCTCCTCGCATCTCGCCGTGATCGTATAGTGGTTAGTACTCTGCGTTGTGGCCGCAGCAACCCCGGTTCGAATCCGGGTCACGGCAGTCTCTTAGGGAGAATCTTCGTTAAAGAGGTTTGTGTCACTCACAGATTATTTCTGTACACACAGCAGTTTTACTATGGGAAGTATTTGTGCACAAAAAGAGCAGTTAAACTGTAAGAAGAGCTTTGGGGCACTTTTTTGTGACATAATTTGGGTTTTCTGCATGTGATGTGGACACATGCTGCATCTGGCATTCATTGCCCTGCCAGATACAGCTGATAGTTTCTATCCCAAAATGCACACAAAACTGCTCCAAATAATATATGAAGATTTTGATTGGTACTTTGACCGCACAGAAAGTTTCCAGCAGAGAGGAGTTAATGCATGTAATTTTGCTGCGGCCACAACGCAGAGTACTAACCACTATACCATCACGGCAAGAGACGAAAGTCAGACTGACCATAGCGACTAGGTGACCCTTATTACCGAATGGCACATGAGCCTTCTTTCTTACAGGATGGGTCTGGGTGTGATTTCAGGAGTTTCAGCAAAACTCAAAAGGTAGAATACTTCCCTTCAGTTTGCATGAATATGAACTGAATACACTTCCTGGCCAAATTAAAAAACAAGTTCAAACACTAATATTTTATTGGGCCACCTTTAGCTTTGAGTCCAGCACACATTCACTGTGGCATTGTTTTGATAAGCTTCTGCAATGTCACCAGATTTATTTCCATCCAGTGTTGCATTCATTGTATTGATGATGGGGGAGTCTGACCACTGCACAAAGCTTTCTACAGCACATCCCAAAGATTCTCAGTGGGGTTAAGGTCTGGACTCAATCCATGATTTCCTTGTAGTCCCTTTGTCCTCATTGTTCTTTGAAGCCTGTGTCACATAATTTCCCCCCTTAATTCACATTGTAATTTCTGTTTTGAAAACTTTCAGTTACCACCTTCACAGCATGACCTCTATAACTATAATGTGGTTTTTCAAGCAGTATCCGTTTCTAACTTTTAATGTGGGATTTTAATTTCACAAAAAAGTTGCATGTGATGCTAAGAAACAGGCAGGATTGAAGCCCACCTCATCACCATGGAGACCATCACGTTCTCGATCAACTCTCCCCGGGGCTTTGACGTCCCCGGATAAAGCTCGCCGTGATCGCATAGTGGTTAGTATTCTGTGTTGTGGCCGCAGCAACCCCGGTTCGAATCCGGGTCACGGCAGTTTTAAGGCGAACTCTTCTGTTTACTGGACATTCGTAAAGATATCGGTTGGGTTTGTTATTATTTTATAATTTCTGTTTTGAAAACTTTCAGTTACCACCTTCACAGCATGACCTCTATAACTATAATGTGGTTTTTCAAGCAGTATCCGTTTCTAACTTTTAATGTGGGATTTTAATTTCACAAAAAAGCGAAGTACAGCAGCAATTCCTTTGCGTGTACATGGTCACAGCCTGGCTCAAAGGGAGGACAAAATGTGGACGGCCACACATGAATCTTGCAAACAAAGTAAATGCATTGAAGTGAACTGGCACTAATGCGTAGCCAGTAAACTTAGTGCCATGTGAATGAGGCTGGAATAGAAGAACAAAAAGTAAACCAAAGTTTAACCAAACCAAAGTTCAACCCAGGCTATACGAACCAAACCAGAGAAGAAAGAAAGAAACTGCAAGAGTGCTCAGACACCTACAGATGAAGGGTAGCAATCACACCAACCCAGGTGTCAGCCATCACTGCTAATGAACCAATCCCAACACACCAGCAAATGAGGAAGTTGATCTTGTAGCCTGGCAAGCTTGGCATGTTGGTGGCTGGTTTAAGTACTCTTAAATGAAAATGTAAAGTTAGGTATGGTTTCATTTGTCACATGCACAGTGAAACCATGAACTGTAAACTTACAGGTAGCTCTCATATATACATGTACAATATTACAGCTATGTCGGTAAAGTGTAAGGTACAGTAATGCAGTGATACTTGAAGGTCCAGTTAAGGCTCAGAGTGGAGCAGACGGTTGGGATGGGGACTAAAAACTCTTCATTGGCCTTTCAGTTTTTGTCCTCACACTGCAGAAACGCCAGCCTGGTGGCAGTAGGGACTGGAGAGAGAGTGTGGCTACTTCTGGCCCTGAATTGTGAAAAACTGTTTCCGCCCGGTTTCGAACCGGGGACCTTTCGCGTGTGAGGCGAACGTGATAACCACTACACTACGGAAACTGTTGATAGACATTTTAATTGCTGTTCCATTCGGCGCTTACAGTGTGTATTGGCTGACACAGAAATTTACACAGATGTAAATTAGCATCATAGACCTCTTTAAGGAGGACTACTCAACTTCTTTATAGAATCTTAAAGACTGCCGTGACCCGGATTCGAACCGGGGTTGCTGCGGCCACAACGCAGAGTACTAACCACTATACGATCACGGCGAGATGCGAGAGTCGTGCCAGCCTGACCTCCACTTGATTGTTAACCTGAGCCCTTTGTCATGAAAAAATAACCAGACGAGCTTTCTTTATTTTTTTGTCAAAAGGGCAACAAGCGTAGATACCTTTCGCCATAAGAGAGTGTCCCACTTTACAAACCTTCAAAACTCACCTCAAGCAGTGGTTGAAATCAAACCAGTCTTGTAACCACTGACTTTTATCTTCTAATGTACTGTCATGTGATGTTCTCTTAATGTGACCTATTGTCCTGCCCTATGCCTTATCGTATTTATAAATAAATAAATAAATAAATAGTAGATACCACCAGAGGGGCAGCTTGTCAGCAGGCAAATGCTTGGGGCAGAAAACCTCAAACCACAGCAGCAATGTGCCAGACATTAGAACGAAATAACTATTATTTTCCTTTATTTATTTTGCTTGCAGCACGTTATAATAGACCAAACTATTTAAACAACAAACGAACCTTTATAACATATTCTCAGAAAACATAAAATGCCGTGACCCGGATTCGAACCGGGGTTGCTGCGGCCACAACGCAGAGTACTAACCACTATACGATCACGGCGAGATGTATGAAGACAGTCTACATGCTGTACAGATGGTGTGACCGGCTCACAGCTATAACAAGATGATCATTCCTTCTTGGACATATTTAATAAGATGAGTCTGGGTGTGAATAGAGGATGGCAAATGATGGAATTTGGATCATTGGCTGGCGTTATGATGGGGAGCGTTTATGTTTAATACGTAATGCTACCAAGCATCGGTCTGCATTATTACCTCTTGATACCACCAGAAGCCCAGTTTGTCAACGCAGAGCACTGTACGACCAAGTAAAACCAGGTGAGCTGTCTCGAAGATATCACCAAAGGTTCAATTTATTTCGGTACAGGAACAAATAGGCTATGCGTAAAGTTAAAAATAAAGAAAAAATAAAGAAAACTCACCACGGGCCGTATCTGAAAAAGTTGCTCCTCTGAGAAGTCTCCAGAGTTTAAAAATCAAGCCGTAATGAGGGTCACCTGGCGGCAGGGCAGTCAAGTGGCTCCTCGCATCTCGCCGTGATCGTATAGTGGTTAGTACTCTGCGTTGTGGCCGCAGCAACCCCGGTTCGAATCCGGGTCACGGCAGTTTTAAGGCGAACTCTTCTGTTTACTGGACATTCGTAAAGATATCGGTTGGGTTTGTTATTGGCACAGTTCGGTCTATGCTAACATCATGAAAGTAAAAAAGAGTAAAAGTATTTTATTTAATTATCACTCTTCTACATTTAAGGCTAGTCTAACAGCATTCAACTACTAGCCATTCAGCTTTCAGCCCTTGGAAGCTCTATACTCATATGACAGGCGCAAAAGAGTTGACTCTAAGAGCCGATTCTTGGTAATGAATCAGAAGAGCCGGCTCCTCTCTGCAGATCACATGCATTATAATCTTCTCCTGAAATCACAAAGAGAGACTAAGAAAGTAACAAAGAATGGTTCACTGTTGGTCTGCATCAACTCTCCCTGGACATTATTCGGTCTCCGGATCATCTCGCCGTGATCGTATAGTGGTTAGTACTCTGCGTTGTGGCCGCAGCAACCCCGGTTCGAATCCGGGTCACGGCAGTCTCTTAGGGAGAATCTTCGTTAAAGAGGTTTGTGTCACTCACAGATTATTTCTGTACACACAGCAGTTTTACTATGGGAAGTATTTGTGCACAAAAAGAGCAGTTAAACTGTAAGAAGAGCTTTGGGGCACTTTTTTGTGACATAATTTGGGTTTTCTGCATATGATGTGGACACATGCTGCATCTGGCATTCATTTCCCTGCCAGATACAGCTGATAGTTTCTATCCCAAGATGCACACAAAACTGCTCCAAATAATATATGAAGATTTTGATTGGTACTTTGACCGCACAGAAAGTTTCCAGCAGAGAGGAGTTAATGCATGTAATTTTGCTGCGGCCACAACGCAGAGTACTAACCACTATACCATCACGGCAAGAGACGAAAGTCAGACTGACCATAGCGACTAGGTGACCCTTATTACCGAATGGCACATGAGCCGTCTTTCTTACAGGATGGGTCTGGGTGTGATTTCAGGAGTTTCAGCAAAACTCAAAAGGTAGAATACTTCCCTTCAGTTTGCATGAATATGAACTGAATACACTTCCTGGCCAAATTAAAAAACAAGTTCAAACACTAATATTTTATTGGGCCACCTTTAGCTTTGAGTCCAGCACACATTCACTGTGGCATTGTTTTGATAAGCTTCTGCAATGTCACCAGATTTATTTCCATCCAGTGTTGCATTCATTGTATTGATGATGGGGGAGTCTGACCACTGCACAAAGCTTTCTACAGCACATCCCAAAGATTCTCAGTGGGGTTAAGGTCTGGACTCAATCCATGATTTCCTTGTAGTCCCTTTGTCCTCATTGTTCTTTGAAGCCTGTGTCACATAATTTCCCCCCTTAATTCACATTGTAATTTCTGTTTTGAAAACTTTCAGCTACCACGTTCACAGCATGACCTCTATAACTATAATGTGGTTTTTCAAGCAGTATCCGTTTCTAACTTTTAATGTGGGATTTTAATTTCACAAAAAAGCGAAGTACAGCAGCAATTCCTCTGCGTGTACATGGTCACAGCCTGGCTCAAAGGGAGGACAAAATGTGGACGGCCACACATGAATCTTGCAAACAAAGTAAATGCATTGAAGTGAACTGGCACTAATGCGTAGCCAGTAAACTTAGTGCCATGTGAATGAGGCTGGAATAGAAGAACAAAAAGTAAACCAAAGTTCAACCAAACCAAAGTTCAACCCAGGCTATACAAACCAAACCAGAGAAGAAAGAAAGAAACGGCAAGAGTGCTCAGACACCTACAGATGAAGGGTAGCAATCACACCAACCCAGGTGTCAGCCATCACTGCTAATGAACCAATCCCAACACACCAGCAAATGAGGAAGTTGATCTTGTAGCCTGGCAAGCTTGGCATGTTGGTGGCTGGTTTAAGTACTCTTAAATGAAAATGTAAAGTTAGGTAAGGTTTCATTTGTCACATGCACAGTGAAACCATGAACTGTAAACTTAAAGGTAGCTCTCATATATACATGTACAATATTACAGCTATGTTGGTAAAGTGTAAGGTACAGTAATGCAGTGATACTTGAAAGCCCAGTTAAGGCTCAGAGTGGAGCAGACGGTTGGGATGGGGACTAAAAAGTCTTCATTGGCCTTTCAGTTTTTGTCCTCACACTGCAGAAACGCCAGCCTGGTGGCAGTAGGGACTGGAGAGAGAGTATGGCTACTTAAGGCCCTGAATTGTGAAAAACTGTTTCCGCCTGGTTTCGAACCGGGGACCTTTCGCGTGTGAGGCGAACGTGATAACCACTACACTACGGAAAATGTTATCAGACATTTTAATTGCTGTTCCATTCGATGCTTACAGTGTGTATTGGCTGACACAGAAATTTACACAGATGTAAATTAGCATCATAGACCTCTTTAAGGAGGACTACTCAACTTCTTTATAGAATCTTAAAAACTGCCGTGACCCGGATTCGAACCGGGGTTGCTGCGGCCACAACGCAGAGTACTAACCACTATACGATCACGGCGAGATGCGAGAGTCGTGCCAACCTGACCTCCACTTGATTGTTAACCTGAGCCCTTTGTCATGAAAAAATAACCAGACGAGCTTTCTTTATTTTTTTGTCAAAAGGGCAACAAGCGTAGATACCTTTCTCCATAAGAGAGTGTCCCACTTTACAAACCTTCAAAACTCACCTCAAGCAGTGGTTGAAATCAAACCAGGCTTGTAACCACTGACTTTTATCCTCTTAGTAATGTACTGTCATGTGATGTTCTCTTAATGTGACCTATTGTCCTGTCCTATGCCTTATCGTGTTTCTGTGTTGCCTGCCTAGGGAATAAATAAATAAATAAATAAATAAATAAATAGTAGACACCACCAGAGGGGCAGCTTGTCAGCAGGCAAATGCTTGGGGCAGAAAACCTCAAACCACAGCAGCAATGTGCCAGACATTAGAACGAAATAACTATTATTTTCCTTTATTTATTTTGCTTGCAGCACGTTATAATAGACCAAACTATTTAAACAACAAACGAACCTTTATAACATATTCTCAGAAAACATAAAATGCCGTGACCCGGATTCGAACCGGGGTTGCTGCGGCCACAACGCAGAGTACTAACCACTATACGATCACGGCGAGATGTATGAAGACAGTCTACATGCTGTAAACATGGTGTGACCGGCTCACAGCTATAACCAGATGATCGTTCCTTCTTGGACATATTTAATAAGATGAGTCTGGGTGTGAATAGAGGATGGCAAATGATGGTATTTGGATCATTGGCTGGCGTTATGATGGGGAGCGTTTATGTTTAATACGTAATGCTACCAAGCATCGGTCTGCATTATTACCTCTTGATTCCACCAGAAGCCCAGTTTGTCAACGCAGAGCACTGTACGACCAAGTAAAACCAGGTGAGCTGTCTCGAAGATATCACCAAAGGTTCAATTTATTTCGGTACAGCAACAAATATGCGTAAAGTTAAAAATAAAGAAAAAATAAAGAAAACTCACCACGGGCCGTATTCCTATCTGAAAAAGTTGCTCCTCTGAGAAGTCTCCAGAGTTTAAAAATCAAGCCGTAATGAGGGTCACCTGGCGGCAGGGCAGTCAAATGGCTCCCGCCGTGATCGTATAGTGGTTAGTACTCTGCGTTGTGGCCGCAGCAACCCCGGTTCGAATCCGGGTCACGGCAGTTTTAAGGCGAACTCTTCTGTTTACTGGACATTCGTAAAGATATCGGTTGGGTTTGTTATTGGCACAGTTCGGTCTATGCTAACGTAATGTAAGTAAAAAAGAGAAGTATTTTATTTAATTGTCACTCTTCTACATTTAAGGCTAGTCTAACAGCATTCAACTACTAGCCATTAAGCTTTCAGCCCTTGGAAGCTCTATACTCATATGCCAGGCGCAAAAGAGTTGACTCTAAGAGCCGATTCTTGGTAATGAATCAGAAGAGCCGGCTCCTCTCTGCAGATCACATGCATTATAATCTTCTCCTGAAATCACATGTTTTAAAAAAAGAAAGAGAGACTAAGAAAATAACAAAGAACGGTTCACGGTTGGTCTGCATCAACTCTCCCTGGACATTAATTGGTCTCCGGATCATCTCGCCGTGATCGTTAGTACTCTGCGTTGTGGCCGCAGCAACCCGGTTCGAATCCGGGTCACAGCAGTCTCTTAGGGAGAATCTTACAGAGGTTTGTGTCACTCACAGATTATTTCTGTACACACAGCAGTTTTACTATGGGAAGTATTTGTGCACAAAAAGAGCAGTTAAACTGTAAGAAGAGCTTTGGGGCACTTTTTTGTGACATAATTTGGGTTTTCTGCATGTGATGTGGACACATGCTGCATCTGGCATTCATTGCCCTGCCAGATACAGCTGATAGTTTCTATCCCAAAATGCACACAAAACTGCTCCAAATAATATATGAAGATTTTGATTGGTACTTTGACCGCACAGAAAGTTTCCAGTAGAGAGGAGTTAATGCATGTAATTTTGCTGCGGCCACAACGCAGAGTACTAACCACTATACCATCACGGCAAGAGACGAAAGTCAGACTGACCATAGCGACTAGGTGACCCTTATTACCGAATACCACATGAGCCTTCTTTCTTACAGGATGGGTCTGGGTGTGATTTCAGGAGTTTCAGCAAAACCCAAAAGGTAGAATACTTCCCTTCAGTTTGCATGAATATGAATTGAATACACTTCCTGGCCAAATTAAAAACAAGTTCAAACACTAATATTGTATTGGGCCACCTTTAGCTTTGAGTCCAGCACACATTCACTGTGGCATTGTTTTGATAAGCTTCTGCAATGTCACCAGATTTATTTCCATCCAGTGTTGCATTCATTGTATTGATGATGGGGGAGTCTGACCACTGCACAAAGCTTTCTACAGCACATCCCAAAGATTGTCAGTGGGGTTAAGGTCTGGACTCAATCCATTTGAGAAAAGGATGTCTCATGATGTCTCATTTCCTTGTAGTCCCTTTGTCCTCGTTGTTCTCTGAAGCCTGTGTCACACAAATTTTCCCCTTAATTCACAGTGTAATTTCTGATTTACAGCAGTAGTTCCTTTGCGTGTACATGGTCACAGCCTGGCTCAAAGGAAGGACAAAATATGGACGGCCACACATGAATCTTGCAAATAAAGTAAATGCATTGAACTGAACTGGCACTAATGCGTAGCCAGTAAACTTAGTGCCATGTGAATGAGGCTGGAATAGAAGAACAAAAAGTAAACCAAAGTTCAACCAAACCAAAGTTCAACCCAGGCTATACAAACCAAACCAGAGAAGAAAGAAAGAAACGGCAAGAGTGCTCAGACACCTACAGATGAAGGGTAGCAATCACACCAACCCAGGTGTCAGCCATCACTGCTAATGAACCAATCCCAACACACCAACAAATGAGGAAGTTGATCTTGTAGCCTGGCAAGCTTGGCATGTTGGTGACTGGTTTAAGTATCTTAAATTAAAATTTAAAGTTAGGTATGGTTTCATTTGTCACATGCACAGTGAAACCATGAACTGTAAACTTAAAGGTAGCTCTCATATATACATGTACAATATTACAGCTATGTCGGTAAAGTGTAAGGTACAGTAATGCAGTGATACTTGAAGGTCCAGTTAATGTCAATTTTTGTCAATGTCAATTTTATTTATATAGCACATTTCCAAAGCTAGGCTTCCCAAAGTGCTTTCCAGTAAAATAAACAAAGTAAAACAGAGCAATACAATAAAACAAAGTTAAGTCTCAGAGTGGAGCAGACGGTTGGGATGGGGACTAAAAACTCTTCATTGGCCTTTCAGTTTTTGTCCTCACACTGCAGAAACGCCAGCCTGGTGGCAGTAGGGACTGGAGAGAGAGTATGGCTATTTCAGGCCCTGAATTGTGAAAAACTGTTTCCGCCCGGTTTCGAACCGGGGACCTTTCGCGTGTGAGGCGAACGTGATAACCACTACACTACGGAAACTTGCGACTGAAGAGTTTATAGCAATTCCATTCGCGTCTTACAGTGTGTATTAGCTGACAAATTAGAGCAAATTAGAGCAAATTAGAGCAAATTAGCATCATACGCCTGTTTAAGGAGGACTACTCAACTTCTTTATAGAATCTTAAAAACTGCCGTGACCCGGATTCGAACCGGGGTTGCTGCGGCCACAACGCAGAGTACTAACCACTATACGATCACGGCGAGATGCGAGAGTCGTGCCAGCCTGACCTCCACTTGATTGTTAACCTGAGCCCTTTGTCATGAAAAAATAACCAGACGAGCTTTCTTTATTTTTTTGTCAAAAGGGCAACAAGCGTAGATACCTTTCTCCATAAGAGAGTGTCCCACTTTACAAACCTTCAAAACTCACCTCAAGCAGTGGTTGAAATCAAACCAGTCTTGTAACCACTGACTTTTATCTTCTAATGTGACTTTTATCTTCTAATGTAACCAGATGATCATTCCTTCTTGGACATATTTAATAAGATGAGTCTGGGTGTGAATAGAGGATGGCAAATGATGGTATTTGGATCATTGGCTGGTGTTATGATGGGGAGCGTTTATGTTTAATACATAATGCTACCAAGCATCGGTTTGCATTATTACCTCTTGATTCCACCAGAAGCCCAGTTTGTCAACGCAGAGCACTGTACGACCAAGTAAAACCAGGTGAGCTGTCTCGAAGATATCACCAAAGGTTCAATTTATTTCGGTACAGCAACAAATATGCGTGAAGTTAAAAAGAAAGAAAAAATAAAGAAAACTCACCACGGGCCGTATTCCTATCTGAAAAAGTTGCTCCTCTGAGAAGTCTCCAGAGTTTAAAAATCAAGCCGTAATGAGGGTCACCTGGCGGCAGGGCAGTCAAGTGGCTCCTCGCATCTCGCCGTGATCGTATAGTGGTTAGTACTCTGCGTTGTGGCCGCAGCAACCCCGGTTCGAATCCGGGTCACGGCACATTTTAAAACTCTACAAAGAAGTTCAGTAGTCCTCCTTAAAGAGGTGAACGATGCCATTTTATATCTGTGTCAGATAATACACACTGTAAGAGAAGAAAATTGAAACAATTGGAACTGCAATTAAAATGCCGTCAACAGTTTCCGTAGTGTAGTGGTTATCAAGTTCGCCTCACACGCGAAAGGTCCCCGGTTCGAAACCGGGCGGAAACAGCTTTTCCTTATCATCCACGTTATTGGCAGTGAATTGGAGACATCTGTCTCGGTGAGGCAATGGGGACACTGGACAAACTGCTCTCCATCATGGGACAATCTATCTCATCTGCTACACCAGACAATAGAAGGACAGTGGAGCTCGTTCTCCAGCAGCCTGATCCAGCTCCACTCCCACGGTGAAATCTACAGGACATCTTTCATACCATCCTCAGTCCAGCTGTACAACAGAACTGAACTGGAAGTCTATGCCTGAATCTATTCTGGACACCACGTGAATGGACCAAATCCTATCAGTCCCGCGTGTCTTAAACCTTATATCTTTGTTGGACGTGGCTGCAGCTGCATAGTGAGAAAGAGATAACTAACAGTCTCAGACATTCAGTGAGTTAGCTGTTCACATTTGGGCAAACTGGTATCATTAAAACATGCCTTTTGTTATACTGCATAAAAAAACAGTGAATCCCAGGTGTGGTCTGTAGCAGAATTCTAGGATGTTTATTTATTGACCTTGAATCTTGGTCGTTTCCACAGATATATTTGAGTAATTAAAGTACTAATCTGCCAAAATATTCCCATGTTCTTCCAGGAAACAATTCAACTTCAAGCTGTGCAAATACTTTAATCAAACAATCAGTTTAAAACGTTTAATTACAAGCATCATGGTCAGTATAAATTACCATCCTCCCCTGTTTTAGTTACAGTTCCTCCTCATAATTAATCACCACATGCAGGAAAGATTCAACTGGAGTCAAAGGTCAGCCGCCTCAGAGCTTGAGCCTCTCCAAACCCAGACTGTGTCTGCGGGGGCCGGGGCAGGAGCTGGCCGACGGGGAGGATCTGGGAGAGGCGGGCCGTTCCACCACGGAGCCGAGGGAGCCCCGCCGCTCGGCGTTTGAGCTGGGCGTGACTGAGTGCATGTGCTCGTGGGGATGCAGGTGTGTGTGGTTGTGGTGCTGATGATGCGTAGCGTCGGCTTGGGCGTGGGCCTGCTTCTCCACAGTGGCAGCCTGCAGAAGAATAGGACCACACATTTAGAGAACTGCAAACAGCTATGTGATGGATGGCATGCAGACAGAAAACATGCATCAATTTAAGTTTCAGATATTAATGATGCGATTAATAGACCGGAAATCCCGGAGCACGCACCTGAGGCTCGTAGATCTCACACTTCACCTCCACAGATTTCTGAGTCTGAAATGAGCCGCCCCCTTTCCCGACGGGGTTCCTGATTTCAAACCCGTCGTCGATGGCCGTGTGCGAGCCCAGACAGAAGCCTCTATGCTGAGAGAAAGGAAATCAAGAGGAGTTGGAGCCCGGAGAAGAGATTCAGCAAAAAAATAACCGCTAAAGATAAAGCTAAAGATACAACGTATAAAAAGAAATCTGAAGGGATTAATTAGCTCATGAATTCATCTACAAACAGTGAATATTTCTGGGTGATTCCTAGATGCTTGAAGTAATTAAAAGTTCAATAATTAACCATTAAGAGATGGCTTGTACAGTTAAAAGCCATAAAAAGCCCAGTTTGCAGGACTTAATCGGAGTGAGGACAGTATAATTCAATAAATCTTTCTACTGGCTACTCACAGCAAACTGACAGTCCATGGGTTGGCAGCTGCTCAGTTCGCTGGCGTCCGTTTCCTTTGAGCACACCGTCTCCACAATGGTGAACTCCACAAAGTATGACGGTCCAACAACCCACTGACAGAGCACACAAGAGTCTTACACTTATACGTTACGATAAGTCATGATTTAAAAACTTCTACATGACAGTGCAACACATTTAGCATCACAGCAGAGGTGTAGCCTGCCTGTAAGGATGAACCTCTAAGTAAAGAACAAATACCAGCTTTGAAACAAGACACATACATGTCCATAGTTTGATTATTTGCCTTTGAGATCTAAACTCAATCATCTTCATGACTTCCTCTTCTAACCTGTAAGCTGGCTTTTGTGATGTTCTCCAGAGTGAAGTAGTTAGCCAGGCCACTCTCTTCGTTAAACCTCTGCAGGGACAGATTGGCTGTCTCCTTGACGACGGGGTCATTCAGGTTATCAGCAGTGGGGCAGTCCGGGCACACGGCCACCACCGCGGTAGCAGGAACTACGCAGGAAGGCCAAAGGTCAAAGGAGTGTAGGATGAGGGGAAAAGACAGGTTTATCTTTATCTGTTTATCTTTATGTGTCTTCACTTTAATTAATCCTAATGTCAAAACTATTCCAACTTAATAATCGTTTGTGAAAGACACAAGGCCAAGGGGCATTTTGGGGACAGGGCACGTGCAGAGAAAATCAAAAATGTGGGCGTGCTTTTGTTTTACCAAATGAAGGGAAAAATCTCAGACGGGTGGAAGTGATCTACCTTCACGGAGGCCGCAGGAATACTTCTGGAGGACGACTTGAGTGTCAACGTAGGCAGACACCTCACACTCTCCGTACACCTGAAGGACAGAAACACACCTGCTGTATGTACTGTAGATGCAGACGTTTGGAGACAGAGGCAGAAAACCAGATCAGCGAGCAACTGCACGAGCAAGCAAGCAGTTACTAATCTCTTTTCTGCCTAACATTATGCACGACTTTGCAGTTTGATAAAGCCCTGTGTCATACTGCATAGCTCCCATGTTTTGCATGTGTAAAGCACACTAAAAAACACAGACACACACACACACATATATATATATATAGCATAAAATTCATGATATAATTTGCAAGAAGATTTAACACTTACAGGAACCTCATCAAGTCTTCTAATTTCACACTGCTTCCACGGTTTCCTGCTGGTGATGTAACATTTGGTCTCCATGACATCAATGGTTAGTTTGTAGAGTGACCCACCTTTCTCCTGCATGCACACGCAAAAGCATCGGCCTCATGCACGCACAAGCATGCAAGCACATACATAACATTAAGATTTTACATTTAAGGATCTGCAAACCCGGCTGCCGGTATCTCTACTGTTTCAGATGGTGTAGAATCCTGCTCATGCTCCTGTGCATGCATGTGTGTGTGTGTGTGTGTGTTCTTCCCCCAAACCTGGTCTGGAGTGTGAGAGAGATCATAAAGTCTGTTGAGGCTCAAAACGTATCCGTTTGTCCTGTCCTGGTTGATCTGCTCCAGGGCCTCTTCTGCCACTCTCACTGCATCAGGGTCATCGCAGCCTGCCGGGTCTGGCCTTGCCCTCCCCTCCTGCTGCAGCAGAGCCAGACACAGGACCAGCAGGTACACACTCATCCTCCAAGAACGCACATACACACAGATACACCCCAATAGAAACCTTAATTGCTCCCAATTGGATTACTAAGGCTTGTGCCAGGAGATAATTTAACATTTAACAAACTAACATACACACACAGACACACACATACACTGGCCTGGAAATCTTCCTTTGCAAGACCTGCAGTGCTAGTTTTTACAGACAGGGTTTCGACACACATATGAGCCACCGGTGCTGGACTTTCCCCTCTTTCCTAAAGGATGAGCAAACAGCTGCTATCTGCTGCTCTGCAGGCCAATGGCTGGCTCAGGGATGCTCAGGGGTCACAGTGCACCGCGAAGACAGGAAATTCACTCAGTCAGAGAAAAGTCAAATAAACCAGGAGATATCTTAAAGGGATTTTCTTGGGGTCACGAGCAGAGTCTTGTTGCAGCTTGGATTCATATCGGTTACAGATGAGCCACGGAGGAAACAAGGACCTCAATGGGGATAACTTTGCAAAAGGCTCCCGCAGCCGAGGCAGCTTAATTATCGCTATGAATATAGCGAAATGGTTTAGCGATGCGTGTGCAAATAGTATTCCAGATAACTCACTGTTTACACGCTCTGGCCATTTGTTGGTAGGTTTCTTGGTAAAAAGGCCTTTCCATCAGCTTTGTGTGTAGCAGCCATTATGGCCATTGGCTAATTGATCAGCCACTTTCGTTATGTGCAGCTAATGTTCTACAGAAAATGATTGCAGTATCCCACTGGAACGGTTTGAGAAGCTTTTCCCTGTAGACTGTAAAAAAAATAAATGCCATACCATGCATATGCAAGTATTTATTGATTTTGTATTTCACTGGCCTTGATAGGGCCCTTAGCTGGAAATAACATGATGTGCAATTCCCGGGAATTATTTATTTTTTCTTCTTTTTGCAATAGCTCAGGCTCACAGTGCACAGATAAGGGCTGTTTGCTGAGTGTGAGTAAAAGCGCACGTCATCGATAAATGTTCACAGTGATAATGTTAACAGGCACGGCCCCAAAAAAAAAAGAAGAAAAAAAATGTTTGCCATTATTCCTGCGTCTGAGACATAGACTGCTCTGATCAAGCTGCACCGAGCTGGAGTCAAAATGCTTCATATCACTGTCATGAAGTCGTTTACACAAAAACAGCAAACTTGAATATATTATTCAACTGCAGACTAGTTTTGCTGAAATATGCAAATCCAAAAAATGATTTAATGCAATGCAGTAGCAGTATGATGAGTTCAAATGTCTGTAGCATAGAGATCTTAGGGATTTTATGAAAATCACCTGGGGTTTGAAAATCTGCAGGATCCTGCCTTTAGGGGTTTGGCCAATCAGTGTGTTTTTGTGCTTTTTTGATGCTTGAACTCCGTAGCCCTCCTGTTCTATGCAGCCATGACTTGCAGCTCAAATGCCTCATGCTTGAGGTTGTTCAAGGATAACCTTTACTATAAACTGTTTTGAACTAGATTTGGAATTTTGGACACTTTGCAGATAACAATCCAAACCCATTCACAGCTTGTCATAGCTGTTCATGGAAATTAGCTGCACCAGTTTCTGGGCATTAGCATAACAAGCAAGTTTTTCAGGGGGAGTTCCTGTTTAAACCTCAGACGTCCCACCAGTCCCCTAGAGCTGAAGGAGCTACTCAGATGAGTGGTGAAACGTCTTCTCTAAACATCTACAAGTCCAGTTGCCTTTTTTGAAACTTTTTTGGATTACCATGACCTGGATGACTGAGAACCTTCACAGACATAGAAGCAAAGGCTTTTAGTTTGACAGTCGTGACAGGGAGTTGGTCGCTGGCATTGGTCTTGATCCATACAAACACACTGAAAAGTTAGTATTTGGGCTATAGTTTATTATTTTGCCAAGAACAGACGATGAGATGAAAACATAGATAACTTCACCAGCTTGATTGTACAGTGACTCAATATAGATACTTGTATAGTTAAATATGATCCATCCATGCTAGTGTGGACATGTTTATAATGAAGTCACTACAAACAGAGGAAATGCAAAAAGGCTGATGTTGATAAAATGTTTTATTCATGTCGTTAGATTGCTGTAGAGACACAGGAAGGTTTGGTGCTATACCACGGACCGTTATTTGTCCGTGGGTGACCCAGTGAAGCTGTGTTATGTCAGTGTTGAAATGCAACTGCATGAAAGTCCGTCTTCTCTAGACTTCAGTCTTAGCGTGTGCTTTTAGATCAGTTCCCTGTTTTGTTTCCACCTTATGCAGATGGCTGGAACATGGGGTCCTCGAGGAAGATCTTCTCCACCATGGTTGTTCCCACTGATGGACGAGGGCACTGGTCTGATTTGATGATGGGGAAGGCCTCAATGATTGGTTCCATCTCTCCGGGAATCTGGGGGTCGGGTTTGAGAGGCAGAGTGACTCCGACCTTAGAGGGGCCGAGGGGGTCGGCTATAGGAGGCAGGAGGGTGAGCTGGCCGAGGGCGGGCGCAACGACCACCGTCCCCTCCGGGTGGTCGTGGACTTCGGCCTCATGCTCGTGCTCGTGGTGATGGTGGTGGTGCTCGTGGTCGTGCAGGTGGGCGTGCTTGTGGTCGTGGTCCAGAGCCAGCTCGTGGTCGTGCTCGTGGGTGTGCGTGCCGTCGGCGTGCTTGTAGTCGTGGTGCTGGTTGGGGAAGTCGCCCGTGTGGTTGTGGGCCTTGGCGTGATGAGCGTGCACGTGATCGTGGCCGTGCCCGTGGTCGTGGGAGTGGGCGTGGCCGTGCCTGGTGGCGCTGCCCGGGGCGTGGTCGTGCGTGTGGTGGTGGTCGCTGCCATCCGCGTGCTCGTGGGTGTTGTCCTGGTGAGAGTGGGGCTTGGTGTGGTCGTGCGCGTGGTCGTGCGTGCTTGCCTGGCCCTGGTCGTGGCTGTGTGACTGTGTGTCACTGTGGCTGTGGTCGGTCTCTCCGCCCAGAAGGTGGAATTTCTTCTCTCTCTCAGCAGCCTGGAGAACAAATAGACAACTTTAAGTTCAAGATGCGCGTAAGCTTGACTGCATCCATGGGTATAAGCTACTGAGACAACATTTACAGGATAAAAAGAACACAACATTTACCTCAGGCTCATAGATCTCACACTCTACACTGACTTCCTCATCACCCATGGGAGCAGAGAAGAGGGATCCCTTACAGAAGCCCTTGTGCTGAGGAGAGAACAAAAAAAGCCTTAGTTTAATGGTTTCAAACTTCAAATATATCCACTGCTATTAGAAGCGTGCCCATCAAGAACAATTGGACTGAACCGTCAAAAGGTTCTGAGAGAATGAGCCAAAACAATGAGTCTCTGGAAACAAACAGTTCGTCATGACTCACAGCGAACTCGCAGTCCATGGGAGGGCACTTATCAGCAGCTGCTGCATCCACGGTGCGGGCGCAGGTGGTCTCCTGAATGGTGTACTCCACGTTGTAAAACATACCCATGCCCATCTAGACACAAAAACACACACAGCTTTAACATTATGTAGAATTTAGACAACTTATTCTCTGCTCTGTGCATCCATGAAGGAAAAACACAGTATATGTAATATCGACACGTGGAGAATGTACCCCAGCAGTTGCACGGCTGACGTTGAGCAAGGAGAAACGATTGGCCAGCCCGCTCTCTTTGTTGAATTTCTCCAGTGAGAGAGACAGGGCCTTCTGGACCTGAGCGTTGTCCTTGTCCATGAGAGATGGACAGTCGGGACACATTTCGCTCAATTTAACTGTAGGAACTGAGCAGAAAGAGATGTAGCTCTGAACGTGGCTGTATCTCAAGTTTATTCCACAAAAAAAATGGTTTTGTCATTCAGATCTGACATATACACAAATGAGGCATAACATTACCTAATGTTGTGTCGGTCTCCTTGTGCCTCCAAAACAGTTGTCATTGGAGAATAGACATGGGCCTAACAACATTCTTTTGTTAGTGGGGGCCTTTGAGGGGAGGGGCCTCTGTGGATCATCCCACAGATACTTGATCAGTTTGGGATCTAGTGAATTTGGAGGCCAGGTCAACACCTTGTGCTGTTTTCTTAATGTTTTTTTTTAGTTATTCCTAAATGTGTGCCTGTGTCCGGCTGCTGCCATCAAGGAGTGTCATTGCTATGGGGTGGGGGTGCCTGGTCTGGTCTAGGTGGGTTCTACATGTCTAAGTAACATCCACACCAATAAATGCCAGGTCCAATGGTTTCCCAGCAGAACAGTGAATTGTCACATGATGGTCAATGGCATTCACTTCTCCTGTCTTAATGTTGTGGCTGATTTGTGTATTTTAGTGATTTTCCAACTGATTTGAGCTGAAACAATGTACAACAGCTTCACCTCATTGGTAGAATTTGTATAAAAGTAATAAAAGTTCAAATATAAACTAATTTAAAAAGAGCTAATCGATTGGTTTTTATCTGAAGTGGTTTCTTTTATACCTGGTCTGATGATACAGTGGTATTTGTAGAGACGCACAACTCTGTGCACCTTGTTGATGAAGATGACAGCTCTGCATTTTCCGTAAACCTGCAAAGACAAATAGTACGAACAATGTTTTAGTGTGCGGCGCACGCACAACGGTGTACGTTAACGTCTTTAGTTATTTTTGTCAAACCTCGAGATCAAAGTGTCATGCCCATCGTACAAGCACAAGTTGATCTGAGATGTGTAAGCGAGAATTTAAGAAAATTCAGGAATGAAAAACAAGTTGGAGAACTCTGAAAGTGTCGTAAAGTAATAAGTGATGAGTGTATGAGATAGTGTGCATGTTCTAACCGGTGTGTTGGTGTCACTGCGAATCTCACAGTCCTTCCACTCCTTCCTGCTGAGAACACTGCAGTTTGTCTCCAAAACGTTCAGAGTCAGGTAGAAAACCATGCCATTATCTCCCTGTGGCACACACACACACACAAACATAGACACATTATCACACACATTACAGAGCAATAGTCTTAATCAGTAGCATGTTAAAGAAAACATATCCTCCACAGTTGAATTAAATGGGATATTCTGCAAGAACCAATGCGACCGATGATAATTAAGGCCCCAAGAAGTTCTCAGATATTGATGCGTCTATGACAGCCTTTCTAATTGTCCGTGCTATCTCCAAAATCTCTCACACAATTAAAACAGATCCATCTTCTGCTGCACGGCTGACACTTCATTACAAACTCCCCTCTGGTTGAACATTTCAGTCTTTTATTGCAGACCAGAGGTAATCAGATGCAAGGAAGACCTGTCCAGACGATTTAGGAGGTACCTACGTGCTCCCAAGAGAGGCATAGTCAATAAAGGCAAGTGCCTGGTAATGCCAAAACTGAGATGCATGCAGCGTGGTTGTGCTCCATCAAATTTAGCTATTCAACACAGTTGAATAGTTTGACAAACCACAGCCTCCATAAACGTACCATAACCTTAAAGAAGATAAGATTTAGTGCAGAAACGTCGGATTAGGACTGACAAGTGCGTGTTTTTCTTCTTTCACGAATACCAAACAGCCAATTGACTTTTTATTAATTCATGGATTATGATGGAGCTGCAGTCTCTGGATTTCAAATCACTTCAAATTTCTGCATCGTGCCCTGAACTGAAAATCCAACTAAACTGGTCTTGATTTAATTAACTCCCACGCTTCAGTCTTCGTTCTGCTTGAATAACTCAACCAACTCGAGATGTGACGTCTGGAAAGAAACGTCCTCAAGGGACACGGCACCAGCTCGTCGTGGCGTGACTTACATGTGGCTTCATGTGGACGTCATACAGGCGGTGCAGGCCCAAGACGTAACCCTCCGTCCGGTCCTTGTTGATTTTGCCGAGGGCCAGTTCGGCAGCGGCCTTGGCTGAAGCATCTTCACAAGAGCCCTGCTCTATTCTGCCCTGCTCCACGGGTGCGCCATGGACGTGCACGCACCCAAGCGCCAGCAACAGCGACAACAGCACATAGGTCTTCATGGTAGAGGCCCGGGGATGACTCTCTCAGACACACAGGTTCGTAGGAGAGATGCCCAGAGGATGACAGGATGAACTTTTATATCCTGGTGCTCTGTTTGCTCTATGCACAATCACTCACACACACATTTCATGTCATCTCAGGTAAATATAACCATTGACCCCCCACTCCCTCCCTACATGCATCGTCCTATCAGGGAATCCTGCATCTAATTTACTCTCCAGCCAATCAGCTACTGTACAGACTTGCACAATGAAGCTTATCAGTTGGGAGAAAATCAACTCTGTGGTCCCTTCTTTGTAATCAGTGGGGATGGGTGGTAGTTTGGAAGTCACTTGATGCATTCTGCATTCACAAGAGGCAGCAACACAGTGGTCTTAATCTGAGGATAAGATCATAAACTATCAAAAGTCAATTTGAACATGCTGATCATTCTAGGTTCTCAAGTAAGTCCTGATTTTAATCACACCAGAGCAGTACATTGTCAGTATGGGTCTGGACTCTGTGATGGCCAATTCAGGACGGCATCAATGGCGGAAATGAAGGCTCGATCCATAGCACGGAGGTAGTCTGAGTTTGCTCTAGGTAGCTTTACCAAGAGCACGGTGGAACAACCACAGTGGAAAGTCTTCCTAGAGATGCAGGAGGCAAAAAAGGCTAAGAGGAATTTTTCTGATTGTTTCTTGCTTCGGACAGTATGCAAGCTGATCGTGGAAGCCATGTTGACTTTCACTTCGAAAAGGTATTCACTGTTGACGAAAGTAACAAGGAATCCTAAAACAGAGAGAACATAATGTACGTAACATTACAACCACTGACAGGAGAAGTCAATAACACTGACCATGTTGACAATTCATGTTCTGCTGGGAAACTTCTAGACCTGGCATTCACTGGTGTGGATGTTACTTTAGAGGTTTGCACAATCAGTGTGTTTTTGTGTTTTTTCATAGGCTTGATGCTTGAACTCCATAGTCCTCCTGTTCTATGCTGCCATACATGCTTGAGGTTGTTTAAGTATAACACTTACTATAAACTGTCTTGAATGTATTACTGATCAGCATTTACCTCAGGTACCCGTATATATCAAATAGAAATGTGTTATAATCCAAATCAATTCACAGCTTTTCATTGAAGCAAAGGCTTTGATTTTGACAGGAAACTCAGCGGGAGTAGGTTGCTGGGTTTGGAGACACTTAATCGTTACATCAAAATTTGCATCGCGTTGGTTTTGATTCGTACAAATCACGCTGAAAAGTACGAGTATTTGGGGTATGGTTTATTATTTTGCCAAGAAGATGATAAAAACACCAGCTTGATTGTACTCAATACAGATACGTCCATGCTAGTGTGAGCATGTCATGGGTCAGTTACCACGCCATTTTATTGTTTACAATGAAGTCATGCAAATGCAAAAAGGCTGATGTTGATAAAATGTTTTAATCATGTTGTTAGATTGCTGCAGAGACACAGGAATGTTTGGTGCTTTACCGCCGACCGTTATTTGTCCATGGGTAACCCAATGAAGTTGCGTTGTGTTGACTAACGGTGTTTGAAATGCAACTGTATGAAAGTCCATCTTCACTACACTTCAGTCTTAGCGTGTGCTTTTAGATCAGTTCCCAATTTTGTTTCCACCTTATGCAGCTGGCTTGAACATGGGGTCCTCGAGGAAGATCTTCTCCACCATGGTTGCTCCCACTGATGGACGAGGGCACTGGTCTGATTTGACGATGGGGAAGGCCTCAATGGTTGGTTCCATCTCTCCGGGAATCTGGGGGTCGGGTTTGAGAGGCAGAGTGACTCCAACCTCAGGGCCGGCGGCGGGGACGTCGGGGAAGGAAGGCAGGGTCATGGGCTGGCCGAGGGCGGGCAGCACGATCACCGTCCCCTCCGGGTGGTCGTGGACTTCGGCCTCATGCTCGTGCTCGTGGTGATGGTGGTGGTGCTCGTGGTTGTGCAGGTGGGCGTGCTTGTGGTCGTGGTCCAGAGCCAGCTCGTGGTCGTGCTCGTGGGTGTGCGTGCCGTCGGCGTGCTTGTAGTCGTGGTGCTGGTTGGGGAAGTCGCCCGTGTGGTTGTGGGCCTTGGCGTGATGAGTGTGCACGTGATCGTGACCGTGCCCGTGGTCGTGGGAGTGGGCGTGGCTGTGTCTGGTGGCGCTGCCCGGGGCGTGGTCGTGCGTGTGGTGGTGGTCGCTGCCCTCCGCGTGCTTGTGGGTGTTGTCGTGGTGAGAGTGGGGCTTGGTGTGGTCGTGCGCGTGGTCGTGCGTGCTTGCCTGGCCCTGGTCGTGGCTGTGTGACTGTGTGTCACTGTGGCTGTGGTCGGTCTCTCCGCCCAGAAGGTGGAATTTCTTCTCTCTCTCAGCAGCCTGGAGAACAAATAGACGACTTTAAGTTCAAGATGCGCGTAAGCTTGACTGCATCCATGGGTATAAGCTACTGAGACAACATTTACAGGATAAAAAGAACACAACATTTACCTCAGGCTCATAGATCTCACACTCTACACTGACTTCCTCATCACCCATGGGAGCAGAGAAGAGGGATCCCTTACAGAAGCCCTTGTGCTGAGGAGAGAACAAAAAAAGCCTTAGTTTAATGGTTTCAAACTTCAAATGAATCCACTGCTATTAGAAGCGTGCTCATCAAGAACAATTGGACTGAACCGTCAAAAGGTTCTGAGAGAATGAGCCAAAACAATGAGTCTCTGGAAACAAACAGTTCGTCATGACTCACAGCGAACTCGCAGTCCATGGGAGGGCACTTGTCAGCAGCTGCTGCATCCACGGTGCGGGCGCAGGTGGTCTCCTGAATGGTGTACTCCACGTTGTAAAACATACCCATGCCCATCTGGACACAAACACAGTGTTAACATTATGTAGAATTTAGACAACGTATTCTCTGCATCCATGAAGGAAAAACAGTATATGTAATATCGACATGTGGAAAACGTACCCCAATAGATGCACGGGTGACATTGAGCACAGCGAAACGATTGGCCAGCCCGCTCTCTTTGTTGAATTTCTCCAGTGAGAGAGACTGGGCCTTCTGGATATGAGAGTCATCCTTGTCCATGAGAGATGGACAGTCGGGACAGATTTCGCTCACTTTAACTGCAGGAACTGAGCAGAAAGAGATGTAGCTCTGAACGTGGCTGTATCTCAAGTTTATTCCACAAATAAACAGATTTCTTCAAAATTCAGATCTGACATATACACCGATCAGGCATAACATTATGACCACCGTCCTAATATTGTGTAGGTCCCCCTTTGTGGTGACTCATCACAGAATGGACACCAGTGAATGCCAGGTCCAGAAGTTTCCCAGCAGAACACTGAATTGCCACAAGATGGTCAATGTTCTACGTCTCCTGTCAGTGGTCTTAATGTTGTGGCTGATTGGTGTATTTTAGTGATTTTCCAACTGATCTGAGCTGAAACAATGTGCAACAGCTTCACCTCATTGGTAGATTTTTAAGAGTTCAAATATAAACTGATTTAAAAGAGCTAACCTATTGGTTTTTATCTTTCTTTCATACCTGGTCTGATGACACAGTGGTATTTGTAGAGACGCACAACTCTGTGCACCCTGCTGATGTAGATGGCAGCTTTGCATTGTCCATAAACCTGCAAAGACAAATACAAGTACAGACAATGTTTAGTGTGCTGTATCTTTATATTGATTTTGATTCAAGACAGTTCAGGAATGAAAGTGTGTGAGTGATTGTGCATGTTCTAACCGGTGTGTTGGTGTCACTGCGAATCTCACAGTCCTTCCACTCCTTCCTGCTGAGGACACTGCAGTTTGTCTCCACAACGTCCAGAGTCAGGTAGAAAACCATGCCATTCTCTCCCTGTGACACACACACACACACATATACACATTATCACACGTGTTATAGAGCAATAGTCAGTGGCATGATCAGAAACATGTTAAAGAAAACATATCCTCCACAGTTGAGGTAAATGGGATATTGTGCAAGAACTAATGCGAGCGATGATAATTAAAGCCTTGTCCTTGCTATCTCCAAAATCTCTCGCACAATTAAAACAGATCCGTCTTCTGCCACGCAGCTGACACGGCTAAATTTCTCATAAACTCGTTCCCTGAACTGAAAATCCAACCAATCTGGTCTTGATTTAATTAACTCCCACGCTTCAGTCTTCGTTCCGCTTGAATAAATCAACCAACTGGAGATTTGAGGTCTGGAAAGAAACGTCCTCAAAGGAGACGGCACCAGCTCATCGTGACTTACATGCGGCTTCATGTGGACGTTGGACAGGCGGTGCAGGCCCAAGACGTAACCCTCCGTCCGGTCCTTGTTGATCTTGCCGAGGGCCAGTTCGGCGGCGCCCTTGGCTGATGCGTCTTCACAGGATCCCTGCTCTATGGCGTCCTGCTCCACGGGTGCGCCGTGGACGTGCACGCACCCAAGTGCCAGCAACAGCGACAACAGCACATAGGTCTTCATGGTAGAGGCCCGGGGATGACTCTCTCAGACACACAGGTTCGTAGGAGAGATGCCCAGAGGACGACAGGATGAACTTTTATATCCTGCTGCTCTGTTTGCTCTATGCATCACTCACACACACATTCACTGGCTTTCATGTCATCTAAGGTAAATATAACCATTGACCCCCCCACTCCCTCCCTACATGCATCGTCCTATCAAGGAATCCTGCATCTAATCTATTCTCCAGCCAATCAGCTACTGTACAGACTTGCACAATGAAGCTTATCAGCAGGGAGATAATCAACTCTGTGGTCCCTTCTTTGGAATCAGTGGGGACGGGCGGTAGTTTGGAAGTCACTCGATGCATTCTGCATTCACAAGAGGCAGCAACACAGTGGTCTTAATCTGAAGATTAGATCAAGAGTCCATTTGAACATGCCGATCATTCTAGGGTCTTCAAGTATGTCCTGATTTTTATCACACCAGAGCAGTACATTGTTTAAGTGTAAATCACTGAAACTGGAAACACAATCACGCCCATCGTGGTTTCTGATGTGTAGCTGTTATTCTGAGCCAGTCAGGCAGCATGGTCCCAATGCACTTTGCAATTAAAGATAATGCACATGAGAAAACCTGCAGCGAGCAAATGAAGCATTAACAACGAAACATAAAACTTTGAAAGCGCTGATATGAAAAGGATGGTGCTAATGCAACTAGCTTTGACTACAGCACACATTCTCTGCGCCATTGTTTCCATAATCTTCTCCAACGTCACCAGATTTATTTCCATCCAGTGTTGCATTCATTTTCCACCAACATCTTGTATTGATCTCTATTGTGCAAAGCCTTCTCCAGCACATCCCAAAGATTCTCAATGGGGTTAAGGTCTGGACTCTGTGGTGGAACAATCCATCTCATGCTCCCTGAACCACTCTTTGACAATCTGAGCCCCATGAATCCTGACATTGTCATCTTGGAATATGATCCATTGATGGAATAAGCTGCTCATTCAGTATATTCAGGTAGTCAGCTGACCTCATTCTTTGGGCAACATAATGTTGTTTTGCTTAAGCACGTCATTATTTAGTCAATGTTGATTTCACAATGTAATAAAACAGAATACGCCTCTGTGTTTATTTTGGATTCCTGCAAGTTTTGCTTTCACTACGTAATTTCGTCTGCCCTTCAGGACGACATCAATGGAGGAAATGAAGGCTCGATTCATAGCATGAAGGTAGTCTGAGTTTGCACTAGGTAGCTTTTCCCAAGGATGGTGGAACAACCAGAGTGGAAACTCTGACCATGTTGTGACAATTCATGTTCTGCTGGGAAACTTCTGGACCTGGCTTCATTCATTGGTGTGGATGTTACTTAGACATGTTGCACCCACCTAGACTAGACCAGGCACCCCCACCCCAAAGCAATGACACTCCTTGATGGCAGCAGCCATCTCCGGCAGGATGCAGCCACAAAAACACTTTAGGAACAACTAAAAAAAACATGAAGAACATCTCAAGGTGTTGACCTGGCCTCAAATTCACTACGTCCCAAACTGATCAAGTATCTGTGGGATGATCCACAGAGGCCCCTCCTCTCAAAGGCCCCCCCACTAACAACTCTGTGCTGCCAGACACCACAGGACAGCCTCAGAAGACGAAAAAGGCATGTGCCGGCCAGATTTCCTTAAATCAAACCAAGTGAGCCTCAAGAGGGAATTGAGACACGCAGTAGGATGTCATTGCAGATGTGTCATTTTATTTGTTTTATACCTGTATTTTATTTTATTCCTGTATTGATTTTAGTTCTTAGGGTGAGAGAGATATGGCAAACAAAAGTGGGCATGCTTCGATCTTTTCCCATCGATCACCCTGTGTCGCTGGTAGTTGGAACTGCAAGAAAGAATCATTGACTTTTAACTATTTGCCTCCAAGCGTATGATTTAAGGCGTGCTTTCCATCCCTTAACATCCTTCATCTTTCGATTGGATCCTCAAGGGACAAAATGTGAGTAGGAATACTCACGAACTGGAGAATATTACGCCTCAGCACATTCCTGAACTTTGACCCATAAACACTTCTAAAGATTTTTTTTTGGTCATGGTTCAACATCAGCACTCAGGGGAAAGAGTGTTTGCCGTGGGTGCAGGCACTGCAGTGTAACATTTGACCTTTGTAGAAAGAAAATAAACAATCCATGGAAACCAGGCTGAAAATCGATATATTTTGTTCAGCTGTTGTGTTGCAATGTCTAACAGGTACACTTACGAAACAAACAGAACTGATGGGTCATGCCCATGAATGCACATCAATCTGAATTAAGCGTGGAATTCATGTCCCCACAGATCCTCCTGCAGGACTGATTGTACGTGATGTTACGTTTCCCTGTCATCAGCTGGATCACAGATGAATACTGGCAACTAAATTATGTGAAATGTCAAATTTGAGCCTGTGCAGGACAACGCAGCGCGCCAAATGTTCTCTTCTGAAAACTTACAAATTAAAACTAATGAAACGTTTGGCTTGAAATTAGCAATCTGCTCCAACTGATAGAGCCACAATGTGACATTTGAGTTCGGCAACAGTCAAAGTTTAAAAACCTTACAACATGGGTTCAGAGTGGAGGTGCATGCTGACATACAGTACATTATCTGGCTATTCAACATGGATATCTCCTCGTATTTACTTTCCACAGAGGGTAGAGCAGTCGCCCCCACATCTGTCGCGTAGAAGAGAACATGTTGGTCATTGTTTACATTGGTGAATTGGTGTTGCAATGTAAACTGATGAAAAGGAATGACACAGGCTGCTTTAATAAAGAAAAGCTGGATCCAGCCTTAGTTTGTCTGGCCCCCATCAGTGGAAACATAGAGCACAAAGGCAGACCTATGACAGTGTGTGAACTCTTTACGGGGCGAGGATGATTGGGGCCCCCGTACTCTGTCCTGATCGTGTGTAGGTTTAGGGTTTGTTTAAGATAAACAGTGAACTATCTTAACAAATAAAGCAAAGTAAGTCAACGTGTGGAATTTTACACCTCCTGAGACACAAGCTTTTGTTTGGTATGCATTTTTAATTTCTCCAAGGTAGCTGGAATTAGCACGACCTAAGAAGTATAAAGCATCACCTTTATACAACAAAATGTGTCCACATATGTGGACATGGGGATTATTTCACTGTATATTACAATAAAGTCACCAACGTGTAACAAACCTGTTTATTTTAATACCTGAACATTTCTGTGGAAAAACAGAATTGCAAACAACCACCGTTTTTCCATTGTTCAAAGATAAAACTTTTCAAAACTGTTCATTTTCATGTCTGAACATGGCGGTGAAAAGACAGAATTGCAAACAATGAACTACTAATGTCCTCAAACGAGTACTTGCTAATTAGCGACGTTGTAGCTTTTTGCTATTGACAGAATTTGATACATTTCCGTGTCATATCAAACTGTTTAATTCGTAAATCTGATGAGGTTTTGTACTCTGTCCACTTTTGTGTTGCGACTGGCTGTAGAATGAATCCGCTGAAATGCCAGCTATCATGTTTTTACATCGACTAGTGTATTGACCATTTGCTACCACTAGATGGCAGACTAAAGTGTCTACATATGAGGACAACATGTCTAAATGAAGCAGAATGCAGAATAAGCTGCCACAAACCTAAAACTTAACGTCCCCATATGAGGACGAAGGGTCTAATTTGTACCAGTTAAATTGTCCAAGTACTTTATATCCAGTTGTGCGGAACGCTAGATTTTGATTTTTATCGTCGCTAATTTAAATAATATATCATATTCTATATAATATAGATAAAGTATGAATGTGTTCTTCTCAGACCACTGCAGATATCAACTGGTAAAAGGTAAAAGAGGCAGGAGCAATAAGGATATATATATTCAGTAGAATATGAGCACCTAATATTAAACAAATATAAAAGCCAAGCAACTGATGGGTGTTTGTCAAGGTGTTTTTGTGCGTCGTTATAGAAGAGTTACACTCTACTTAATAATGAAAAAATGCTTTTCTGTCTGCTGTCTAGTCAGAGATAAAGGCTGGTCAAGTGATCTGATGTGACATTTGAGCTGAAGACATTAAGTATAGTATTTGACAACAAAGAAAAACTAATCTGCACCACTTCTTACTTTGACATTGTGTTATATCAGACACAAGGGGGTGCTACAGTATAATACAATGTCAGACCAACAACTTCCTCTGTATGTGCTGTTTATGGTGTGTGCATGATTGAGGCAAAGCTACATTCAAAGCTAAGTAAGCCAAATAAGTATTAATAAATAATATCCGTAAATGAGCGTTAAATCAAAATATATATATGCAAGATACTGCTGAAAACTGAAAGTCCAATTTTCCAGAGGGTGACAGATCACTAACATCAGCAGCCGGTGGATTTATGAACAGTGATACTCATCAGCGTGGGAGACAACGAATGAGTTCAGAGGTAGATAAAGATCCTCTGTGGCTCTTGGCTCGGAGCTGTGACCGAGAAACGGTTTATCTCATCTGGTTCTCAGGTCTTGCTTCTTGCACAGAGAGGATGTAATAACGGCCTGAGACGCTCCTCACATGATGCACCACGCACCAGTCACTGTTACATGGTCTTACTGCAGATAATGCATGTACAGTTTACATGCAAACTGGATTCAAGTTGTTGTTCAGTTAGTCCCTTTCCTGTGCATCTGGATTTTATTGATCTGTATTTGTTAATACATAAATAAGTAAATAATATGCGTACTTAATGGGGAAAATACAAGAACTTCAGTTGTCTGTATATTCCAGCATTAGTAGGTGACTTCCTGTTTTCAGTTATGCAATCCTCTACTCTTTTTTTTATGAAGACACTTTTGAGTTCTCATTAATAATGTCCAAACTTGTAGCTAATTAAAAAGACCAAAATGATGAATGAATATAAATGCCTCCTCAGACCTCAGTGTATGCATTCACAGGTGTCCTTGCAGAAGAAGACGCTTGCCTGAAATGAGCCCTTACACTTTTTTAATTTTAAATAATGTCTGAGGAAAATTATAATAATCTCAATGTCCTCCTCGTTTAATTATGCATTCTCTTCATTAAGTTACTCAGCCGTTAGCCCGCTCGCCGTTTAATATTATATTATCACTTTAATGCCGACCATCTCGGGATCACAACCTCCCACGTTGAGCCAACGAGCGCACCGGTTCCATTTGAACATACATGTGTATTAAAGGCATTAGAGAATATCATAGTAGTGGAGGACAGGGGCAAACTTCTGATCCTATAATAGGAACTATATCGATCAGCCACAACATTATGACCTCTGTAGGTCTCCATTGGGCCTCCAAAACAGTTGTGACTCATCAGAGAATGGACATGGGCCTTCTGAGAGTGTCCTGTGGTGTCTGGCAACACAATGTTGTTAGTGGGCGGCCTTTGTGGTCTGGTCTAGGTGGGTGCTACATGTCTAAGCAACAGCCACACCAATGAATGCCAGGTCCAGAAGTTTCCCAGCAGAACACTAAATTATCACAAGATGGTCTATGTCATTTACGTCTGTCAGTGGTTGATTGTTGTAGACAGTCTGATTCAATCCAAAATCCACTCCTTGTATTCAAATGTGCACAAAAGAAACTGGCAAAACATTCTATGTGAGAACTGGCTGATAAATACAAAGGATACGATGTGCTTGTTTGACAGAAGTGTTTTAAGCACTTCATGTGTTTAGATTCATATCTATCACACGTCCTCACCGGGGGAGCATCTAATTGCTTTCAGTTCCATTCAGCAGCACGCTAATAAAACCAAAACATACAGAGATAAATAGTCCAGTCATAGAATAAAACAAGGACTGCTGGAATAGAAAGTTTGGCCCCGATCAACACTGAGTCAAGCAGAAACAGACAACAGACAGTAGCAGCTGGAGAATCTAAATCCTTGGAAAAACCTTGGAAGACTCGTCAAACCAGACATTGATTTCATTCATTCATTTTCCACTTGCGCCCTAGAGACAGGTCTCTGGTCTATCACAGGGCTAACACAGAGAGACAGGCAACCATTAACACTCACACATACGGCTGGTTTAGAGTCACCACTGAGCCCACGCAGACACAGGGAGAACATGCAAACTCCACACAGAAAGGCCCCAGCCAGCCGGCGGATTAGAACCCACCACAACACTGTGCCACCCCCGGTTATCGATCTGTTTACGACAAGGTTTTATTACTGAAGTGGAGGCAGTGAAATATGCTGTAAAACATATGTGGGGTTGCTATGGTTACCCTTCAATCTGATCTATATACATAAGTGACATAAATGGAGAGGGAGCCTTCCTTACAAGGCTGTGTTATGACATTGTTTAGCTCCTTCAGAATGATGTTTTCCATCGCTGCTCCACTCCGCGCCGACCCTCTGGGATCGATTGTTGATTGTTGCATCTCCCTCAAGGAGATACAAGCACAGGCCAGTCGGCGCTCCGCACTGCAGCATCTGCACTTCAACATCCGATGAGTGTTATGTAACATACTTTTATTTTAATATATTATTTTTACGCACGGGCGTAATACGCGGCTAGAAATACTTTGGTGATGTCAGTGCACCAGACAGCAGCTAGACTTAGACTTATTTATTGTTCCACAAGGGAAATTGCTTGGTCACAGTAGCTTAGTTGTGAATAAAAAAACACTCTTAAGAACCACTCGGTTTCGTGTGAGCTTCTCTGCCCTCTAGTGGTCAAACGGCATCTGATACACCTTTAACATGTCAAAAGTTCAGGTCCGACAGCGGCCGTTAGTTACATGACATCTAATAACTAATTCCTGTTTATTTTTAGCGGAGTACACTTTGAATACACGCTGGCTTTGAAATGCTTTCATGCTGGGCCACCGGTACTTTTAATCAAGGTAAACGGTTTGTGTACTTCCACCGCTGAAGGTTTCAGTCCATAAAGAAAAAAGCAGCGCAGCGGCAGCCGCAAGGGTTCTACGCTGTGGTTCTGAGTTGAGTTACCTTTAAAGGATGTGACTTCTACCGGACCAGAATGACTCTAATGGGCCTTGTAGGGGGAGAACAGTACATGTTGTTTCTAAGTGGCCAAATAGGATTATTTATGCGGGTATTAAATTTACTTGTTGACTTAAAACACAGAAAACCCCTTTTTCCACTCCTAAATTGCACGACCGAGCTGCTCATATTTGGATTAGTCATGCGAATGATTTTAAACACATTTTGACACACGAGGACAGGCCATTTTTGTTAACAGTCCTGTTTATAAATTCATGTTGACATTGGGTTGTGTAACAGCAAATCGTAGATTTTCAAAAAGAGCTATCTGGATCCAGACATACTCACAGAGTCCGAGTAAACCGTGGCTGATTCATGGAAGCTAAACGCGCTTTCATGTCAAAGGTTACTCACATCTCAGTCCGAATGAAACCTACAATGTCGTTTAAACTCCTCCGTCTTCGCCCCTAAGTGTGGCGTCGAGCGGCGGCTTAGAGGAAAGCGGTCTGAAATAGCACTTTCCATGACAAACAAAGCGGGGCAAAACATCGCTGGCTGCAGCTTAATGCCCCAATTTACGCAGCTCATGACTGGCTAATGGAGGACTTTGTGTGATCATTTTGTTGGCAGTGAACGGACGGACGACACGCTCTCTGACGCACACAACTGCATGCGTGCACACGAAGGAAACTCGACCTGCACGCAGACACAACTGCAGATGTTGCACAACTGCTAAGCGAGCGAAGCTGATTACTGCACCAGTGATTTTAAAATAAACCATCAGTATTAACTCAGTATTAGCCCAAATAAATCTGTTCATTAACCAAAGCCTTTAAACAACGGCATTTGAAGGTAAAAATGTAAACTGCAGAACATTCTGTGCAGCTGAATCCATTACTTAGACTCTGAAACATTTGTTGAACACAACTCTTTTGAATTTTCATTTTCATTAAATACCGCTTGTGGTGCTTCTGCAAAACAATGCCCAATCAACAATGACGCTGCAGAGAAGTGATCGATACGCCCGTGCGGCTTCTCCCCCTCCTCAGTGGGAACACAGATGACACTTGGGACCTGAACACATGATGAAAACACATGCCACCTGTGCTGGGGCTGGATAATTACCACGCTCCAGGTCATGTCGCGAACAACATCGATGCAGCCGCGTTACACCACTAACTGTTTACTCGCTCCAAGGTACCTGTGATATTTGCTGTTGATATATTGCACTAGAAAATAGAAATGCAAGGTCTGACAGGCTGTCTGCCGATATTAAATACACGCTGGATGCATAATAAACTATATGCGCTCTGACAATATTGTAATGAGCAGAAGGTCTCTTTTTCTTCTGTCATATGAGACGCACCATACACCCGTACAGCTGCACGCTCGTCACGTTGTGATGCCTGAAAACCTAAAGTTTGTCTCTGGATTGTGAATCTACAGCTACCACGTTATAATCATTAGGTTACATAAGATAATTGCAGTCTCCATATCTCAGGTTCATTCATGTTGCTCTCATGCTCTCTCTCAATAGTCCACTTATTTGTCATTTAGCACGATGTTCACGATGCTATATTTAGCATCCACTGTTTGTTATATATTGTTTGTTAATATAATTTTTCTTCTCTTACCTTCATCTGTTTTATAATTTGAATCTGATTTGACCTGAATCACCTGCATTTCACCAGGAGGCATCAACAAAGTCTCATCTCAAACTGTGATAGCTACAACCTAAGGTGGGCGGCACAGTGGCGTGGTGATTAGCGCTGATGCCTCACAGCAAGAAGGTTCCGGGTTTGCATCCACGGGCCGACTGGGCCTTTCTGTATGGAGTGTGCATGTTTGTCCCTGTGTCTGTGTGGGTGTTCTCCACCTATCGGTGTAGGTGTGAGTGTGAATGGTAGTCTGTGGAAATTAGCGACCCAATAGGCTCCAGCCCCCTGTGACCCCCGTGGTTACAGAAGATGACTATATGACTGAACAACCTAAGGTACACTGCTTTTAAAAACTTTGATAATGATGGAATAAATAAGCAAAGAAACACATGCAGAACAGATTGTGTCCTCTAATAAAGCAGCACATTACACTTGCACAGAAGCAGGGGGAGGTTAGAGGCTCATAAAAAGTCCTGAGTGATGGTGACCAGTGAGTGATCACTTAAACGTTTGGTGAAATCAAATGGAAGAAAACCAACAGTAGAACTCAGGGCTATGTTTAATAGTGAAAGTAAGAACATTCCCACACGTACAATGTGAAGGGAACTCAAGGGATTGGGACTGAACAGCTGTGTAGCCTTAAGAAAACCACTAATCAGTGAGGCTAACTGGAAATAAAGGCTTCAGTTTGCTAGGGAGCATAAAGATTGGACTCTGGAGCAATGGAAGAAGGTCATGTGGTCTGATGAGTCCAGATTTACCCTGTTCCAGAGTGATGGGGGCATCAGGGTAAGAAGAGAGGCAGATGAAGTGATGCAGCCATCATGCCTAGTGTCTACTGTACAAGCCTGTGCTATGGGGCAGTGCTATGATCTGGGTCTAGGTTCATTAGCTGACTACCTGAATATACTGAATGAGCAGCTTATTCCATCAATGGATCATATTCCAAGATGACAATGTCAGGATTCATGAGGCTCAGATTGTGAAAGAGTGGTTCAGGGAGCATGAGATGGATTGTTCCACCACAGAGTCCAGACCTTAACCCCATTGAGAATCTCTGGGATGTGCTGGAGAAGCTTTGTGCAGTGATCAGACTCTCCATCATCAATACAAGATGTTGGTGAAAAATGAATGAAACACTGGATGGAGATAAATTTGGAAACATTAAAGAAGGCCGCCCAGTGAAATATTAGAGTGTGTGACCTTGTGTGTGGAAACTTGTTTTTAAATGCACGTATACACAGGCTGGCCAAAAGAAAAGTCACCAGGTTGATGGTTAAATCTATATTTACTTCATTAGGTGTGCTTGTCTTCGTGTTACATCATTTGTCACAGTGACTTCTAGATGAGGCGACGAAAAAGGTCCTCTTAATCTCCCACCACAAACACACGAGCACACAAAATGCAAGCATATGCAAACTCAACATACACAAACCAGTTAACGGCATGCACACAAACACACACACACACACACACACCTCATCGACTTATCCATCATCGCGCTGTCGCCGCGTTGGATCAAAGCAGCGCAGGAGGCCACCCAGCAGCAGCAGCAGCAGCAGCAGCAGCAGCAGATTTTGATATCTGAACCTGCATGCTGCTCCCCACGTAGCCCCCATCACAGCTCATTATTGACTGCCACGACTGACTGGCAAACAATCACCGCGGTAGCCCTCTCTCTTCCTTTTAACACGTGCACCCTGCGAGTCGTGTGCCACGGGTCATTAACCAGGGGCTGGAAAAGTGATTCGGTTCGATATGCTAACTGTCACAGCTGAGGGTGCATAATGAATGCTGTATTTACTGTCTTTCCTCAGTGGCCCTTCATAATTGGAAGCAGCCAGTGTTTGGATGGTCACGCCAGAACAAAAGAAGGAATCCTTCATTTTTCCAGCCGTTACAATTTCATTAAAACATCTGCCGTTGTCCCGCCTTTGCTCTTGTGTGGAGTGATCGGCGCTCGGCACAAATTTTCCAACTCAAGCCATTTTGTGACAACGTCTACATTATTTGCTGGCAAACAAAAAAGGGGCGGACAGAAGACAGAACAGCAAACAAGACATAAACGCGTTTCGTCTGTACGTCGTCATGTTTGTGTTGCGTTAAACGCTCATGGCCCTGTTGGCAATATTCTTGTTTTCAGTTTATTTGACCTTCGCCCTTTTTTGTTTCTCGGCCAAACAACGTAGATCTTCTTACTGCCAGGAGCTCGCTACCAAGTGTTTCACAACATCTGTGGAATGTGGCGGCGTATGCACGGCCCCTGATTGCAGGACGTATAGGATTGCGTGCAAGTCTGCAGAAACCGTAGTAGTGACAGCTTGATAACGTCTCCGACTGGATGTTTGGAGTTTGTTTGAGCAACAATCTGACACGAGAAACCGCTTCACTGTTCGTTTGGCGCAAATATTAAAAAAAAGTCACCAGAAGATGCAACGAACTAACATCTGCGAGATGAATAAAGGCAGATACTCATGCAAGAAAATGTGCACTAAAAATCTGGTCAAGTCGTTGAGACAGTGACGACATTTCTGGCGTTACACGAAATATCTGGGCAATGATGTGCTTGGTTTGCTGTAAAATCAAGGTGGAGGCAGAGATCCCCAGAGATCTGGTCGGCTTAGGATCTGTGAGACACGGTTTGATTTGGTTTGAAGTGCTTGATCGTCTTCACTGCTCAGGGGGTAAGCTGGCTGAAATCCTTCATACAGCACACTCTGGTTGTCAGTGTGTCACATGGTTTGGACGTGTCCCGCCTATTTTTTGAGGTATTCTCTCATGTTCCTGATCTTCATATAGCAATCTTTGCATACCTCTTCCAACTGCAAGCTTTTGAACATGCAGTCTGATGTTAGATCGAATTAGCTGGAAGTCAAACATAGTCCCCTTGTTCCTACAGTAGCTACAAGTGGTGCTGTCTTTACCCAGTATTTGCTGCTAAACAACACCAGGCCAGTGTGAGCTGTATTTTTCCGTGTAGAATAATATATTTTCCTCAAACATTTAGTTTAAAATGAAGCACAGGGGAGTGATTTCACCCATTTACATTCCACTCTGGAGTTTCCAAAATTACATTCCTGTCATTTATTTAAGTGGCTGATTATACTAGACGTTAGTCTAGAAGTTAGAAGCTATTTACTGCATCAGAATCAAACGCCTTATGTAACCACCTCAATCAGAACACACTAGCCTGATAAGAAGAAATGTTCAAATTGAGAGGGGTGGGGTAAACCTTTAAAGATTCAGTTAAACCAGAAAATATTTGCTCCTAATAGCCATGTAAAGACTTACAAAGTTAGGAACAAAAGGTGCTGCAGTAGTGGTTCAGTCACGTGACTAGTGACGTCTGAAGCACCTGAGTCCTGTTTGATTCGCCATGTGAATCACTTTGCAGGATGGAGTGTGTTTGATGTGTGGTGTTCATTTGAATGTTTCTTTGCAGAGCAGGTTGGTTTGTTGCCGTTATTGGTGTTAGTTGCTTTGAGAGTTAGAAGTGTTGTATTGATTGCGGAGAATCTTTGTAGATAGACTAGATGGGCAAAGTTCCTACCAGTATTTTCTAAGTCTGAAAACTGTGAATAATTTATTTCTTAATCAAAACTCATAAACAGTAACACAAGCTCACCCACTGGTGAGTCAAGAGAGATATGGTACAAATATTCTCTAACACTACTAAACCATGATACCAAGAGCAAATAAAAACAGTTGATATAAGCTCTGTAACATATGCACTGGGGTACATTAGCAAAGGTTCATAGAGTGTAGTACCAGCGTAAATCAAAACTGTCCAATGAGCAAATATAATTTATTTATAATCAGCTTTAAACCACATATCCATGTAGTGTAGCTGAACAGGAACGTGCATGGCAAATCAAGTCCCATACAAGCATGAACCAATAAAAGACACATCTTGACTGCGTTACATTTTATTGTCCACTAGATTTCTTAATAGAGCACCGTGTCAGTGAACCCTTGATAGGCCATGACTAGCTGCTGGGAAGACACAACTCCAAAAACAGGTAAAGGGTGAAAACTCGGAAATACACAGAAATAGAGCAGGATAAACAGAGGTAACAATAGAGGCGACCTCTTATATATATACCCATAATGGGATAACGAGAGGCAGGTGAGACCAATGAGGGGAGGAGCCTGCAGGCACAAGACACAAGGCAAGACAGGTGAGTGGTATCACACTAGAGGGAACAAGACAGGAAGTTAAAGTTAAATCCAACAAGAAAACAGATTACGATATAAAGCAGGAAGCACAAGAACAAACAGACAAGGTTACACTAAACATTCAAAATTCAAAACCGTGACAACGGAGGCAGCAAAGGAACCAGTTGTCCTTACAAGTGCTTGAAAACATCAACAGAGCCAGAATAGATGTGGGCTTCAAACGTGGGAGTGTCTTCTACTGAATGAGTTCAGCGTTGGCAATAAAATCCAGCAGATTTGATGCCACACAGCCGGCAGAAGGACACTGCGTTGAACTTGACAATTAAACAATTAAGTTGAATATCAAAATATCAAAAGAAATATTGTCCAGCCATTGCAGTTTATAGTTCTTTAGCCCATCAGCACTGATAAATAATTCCTCTGAACATTACATTCTCTTCCTCTTTCTTTTCTCTCCTGTGCAAACATTGCCTGTTGCTCGTCGAAATGAGGGTAAAGGATCGCAACGGGACGATGCGCTGACCATGTTGTCACGACAGAGGTGTCACCTTGATGTGGAAAGGTGATGACAGAGTGCATCCTGTTTTCGCTGCACTCACACTCGCTGAGTCATAAATGTAAGGGCACGGGAGGCGAAAGGATTGCGCCACCAAATAATAATGTCAGCTCAGGACACTGTTCACACAGAGCTAATTTTGAATTTGACTCTAAGTTTTGTTAACGTAATTTAAACCAAAAACGTTCAGCCACTAGTGTTGGTTTACTGAAGCGCTTAAATAGGGCGCAGTAAACAAACCCAGCCGAAATGCAATAATGTTGTCAGACTACACTGCTCCGTGTGCTCCTTTAATTTCCACACCTGATATACCCGTCACGTTGCTCGTCTCTCCAGATAACAGATGTTGCTCTTGACCGCGCGAGAGATGCAATTATCTGGCGTTAACTGTCCTCCACTCAACTGATAGGAACAAAGCTGACAGCAGATGATGGGCTCGGCCGTCCCTCCTCTGAGGAGTTGTTTTGTCGGTGATGTGGAGGAGAGACCCGAGGGAGATAATTTATTGAGACCGAGCCACTTTACTGAGGCTATTCTCTGTCATCTGCTGTGGTTTATGAGGCTCCATATCCCAGCAGCCCATCGCAGCCACTCGTCGCCCTTGACCTTTGCAGCCATTAATATAATTGTAAATATGATGTGTGGCCCCGCACCCGTCCCATTATGCACAGTTTCACACTCTGGCGGCTGCTCCAGCCTCGTACCTAAAATAACTCGCTGCTAATCTCATTCAGTTCACTTGTTTTGGTCAAAACAATACTCACAGGTCATCGGGTGATGTTTTGCTTTGGAAACAACCTGCGGAAAAAACTTCCAGTACAAACAGAATATAAACATTGTGAGTCCAGGCATGCTGCCTGAATGGATGATATTACTTCTCCAAAGCGTGTGAGCATAGTTATTTTATGATCTGATACCATAATAGTATTTACGCCATCTGCTCAGGCCAAATCAGGTGAACGTTTTCTGAGCCGGTACAATAACATACAGTTAGGGACTGAAGGGTGGCTTAGCAAAACAGTAATCTAAAACATTTCTTTTAAACCGATCAAAAGTTGCATAGATGCCAGATGGAATGGAGCCGTCAGGGAATGAGGATGGTTTTGTGGTCCTAGAAATCTACTGTGACATCAAATCCTGAAAAGAAAAAAAGAGCAAGGAGAGGGTTAGGGTTTGGGCTTCATCATCTCCCTTGCTGATAAAAGAGGCTTCAAAAAGAAGACCACCAATCTGAAGGTTCCTACCTCTACCCAAGCCCCGACTTCCAATGTTACTGTTGCTACGTTAGACAAACAACAGCAACCACACCAATGTATTTATTCCAAAATGAACATGGAAACATAGCAGCCAATACAGAAGACTAGCTGGGCAATTTTTCACTCCAGACCACCAAACTAGGTCAGTTTCTCACAAAATAACTATAACTATTAATTCTCCAAAATGTGTATGCATGTTCATATTATTGGTTATTAATAGGTCAAGATCTGGACCAGGCAGCAGAGAAAGTCGGTTCAGATTGTCATAAGGAAGGTTCAGAATCAAAACAGAAGTTGCGACAAAGTGGTTGCTGGTCAGCAGATCAATCAATCAATTGGTTTGCAGAAATAGGTGGTCTTCTTTTTAAGGAGTGGCTCCAGTGCTGCCTGCAGCATTAGATTAGATTAGATTAGATTTTCTTTATTAATCCCAGACTGGGAAATTTCTGTGTTGCAGCAGCATTCAACACCATACATACATATATATATATATAAAAAAAAGCTAAAATCAACAATATGAGTAAAAATAGAGAAAACTATCAAACTAGACCAGTGTTTGCTCATTCACAATAAATGTGTGCGTATTTTTTTATGATGTGCTACCATAACATTTACCTCTAACTTTCAAAAGATATTAATGTCAATCCATCAAACCATATTCACAGAATTATTGCCTTGACTGTAAGAGGTTATTCATTCATTCATTAATTTGTCTTCTGTAACCGCTTGCCCTGTAAAGAGCTGTGAGAGGTTATGTGGGTCATCAATATTTTGGAGAAGTAGTATAGGTTATTTTGGGATGCGCTTATTGTAAATGAGTAAACACTGGTCTAGCATGATACGCTGCAGACAGCACTTGCACCACCTATTCCGAACACCCTTAGCTGCTGTAATATAGGTTATGTTGGTAGAAACTGACCTAGTTTGGTGCTCAGAAGTGAGAAACTGTCCAACATGTCCTCATTCCCAAAAGACAAAGGCATTAGCTGTCATGTTTCCATGCTAATTTGACATAGATAAATACACGAGGGGTCAATTCCAAAAGATAAACATTAGCATGGTTGCTAATGTTAGCTGTCTTGTGTCCACCTTACCTCTAGACTTTATTGTAACATGTTTTCAATGTGTTTTATGGCAATGGACCCTTGCATGGTGATTATTTGTCTAACCTAAAGCAACAGTAATGTAAAAAGCCGAGACCTGGCAAAGGGTAGAGGCTCTCTGGTTGGGGTTGGTTAGTGGTCATCAGGCAAATCATGTATGTGCACAGTTGATCAAAGACCAAAAACAGGCTTTAAATTGATGCAAAAATCCAACCTGCTCTGGAAACAAAACTTTTGGAGTTGACTCACTCCACTGAGATACTCTTAGTCAATGGAAAATAAGTCTGACTGGTCTATTGACCAGCAAGCAGAGGGTTCTTCCACTTTGTCATAAACCACTATTTAACTGTTGTTAAATTTGACCTAATGGCAATCTGAACCAACTTCCTCTGCTGACTAATTCAGACTGAATCTGAATCTGAATCTAAATCTTTTACCAACCTGAACCAGTTTCCTCATTCCTTTGTTGCCGTGTCTGAGTCATAACCTATTACTGTAACAGATCATAAAATCACCATCCATACACATTTTGTAGAAGTAATATATGTTATATTGTGAGCAACTGACCTAGTTTGGTGCTCTGAAGTGAAGAATTGCCCAACAAGTCCTTATTCCCAAAAGACTAACGTATTAGCTGTCATGTTTCCATGTTAATTTGGCATGAATAAATACATTTTACACGTTTATTTGCACATAAAAAAAAAAAATGTAATCGAATTCAATTTCCAGCACATATTCCCCTTTTTTTGCCCTTTCGACCAATGAACCCATCAGACTTTATTCGAGAGTCTTTCTTTGCTAAATCACTGGAGTTTTTTCCAACTGTCAGTTTCTAGACAGACCGTGACAGTATTTGATCGACAATTTGCTCTGTCAAGTTACCATTGTGGCATGACAGGTCTTAACTCTTCCCAGAAGTGAACCATTTTCTGTGCATTGTCCCTGCAGAGTCCCGCATTTCTGTGCCTAGCTGTGTGACCGTGTGTTCTAAGAACACGGAGAGCCATCATCACCTCGCCGCTGTGCAAGCCTGGCCTCTGGCACTCTAATCATATCCTGCTGTCTGGATGAGCGCCGGTTAGCAACAGGAGATTGGGAGGCAAAATTCATAATCAACTCCACGTTGACAGAAGCCCAACAGACCCATTCTACTCGGCCGGCAGCCTCCGCTGTTCAGGAGACCAAACAGTGGAGATAAAAGATGGTGATTGGGGAGATCGAAAAGGTCTGTAAGGCTTAAGGTATACTTTGTCACTCAGCAGAGTTGCGCGTCAGTACTGTGCTAAAGGTGATGTGTTGCCAGAGCTTGGTAACGCGTGATGATGGCAAAATAATTGCAGAGATTACAACATATTCAGTCCTGCTGGTTGTGACAAGGCAGCTGCTGGAAAGATCCATTAAAAAATCCACTATGCGACTTGGACAAATGGTCCTTCTTTTGAAGAATATGAACTTATTATTTTCTTAAAATTAAAGTGCTTTCAAAACTCGGGGAGGCAGCAGAACACCATCTGCCGAATGCACGCACAACATTTTTGATCTTAGTGAAAAATGCATCATAGTGGTTGAAATCTTTCTTCCTTTAAAGGGAGCCTCTGGCAGCTGTCTATGCTCTAAATCACTGCATTTGTCGTGCAAATCCAAATGGTACATTTCTGCTCAAGTTGCTCTTAGATCATTTGGAGACCTGAATCCAAGCTGCTTCATGGCATCAGATAAAAGGAAAAAAAAAAAAAACGTGCATGGCCAAAGATTTAGATGTGAGGTCATGAGTGAAAGAGGGCGTTGGGAGACAGAGACAAGGAAAGAGGGCAACGTGATGCTTGTTTTAATGCATGCATTTATCGGAAGGTAATCCTCCAAACTTTGAACCCACATCTGTTTGCTTGTTGTTTAATCTTGTGGATTTATTACCTGAGAGAGAGGCCGCGGATGTGGAATCAGTTGAAGCTCGGATGACTGAGCTGATGAAAGCAATCTGTGCAGCCTTGTTGTTCCTGAGAGAACAGTTCACAGATTAAACATTTTACTGTATACATGGCATGTGGCAGGTAATTTAAAAGTAAGATTTGTAAGGCATCTGCTTCCCTGCAGGTTATTGATTCTCATGACTGTGTTTCTGTGAATAAAGCTGGACCCAGTGCAAAGTGTGAAAGCTGGGGAGTGATGGTATCACTTTTAAGTTTGCAGGTCTACAATAGATCATAGAGGACACACTGACAGGAGAAGTAAATAACACTGACCATCTTGTCACAATTCATTGTTCTGTTGGGAAACTTGTGGACCTGGCATTCATTGGTGTGGATGTTATTTAGACATGTAGCACCCACCTAGACCAGACCAGGTCTCCAAATTCACTAGATGCCAAATGGATCTCTTCCACTCAAAGGCCCCCCGCTACCAACATTCTGTTGCTGGACACCACAGGACACCCCAAGAAGGTCCATGACCATTCTCTAATGAGTCACCGGGGAAACCTACACAATATTAGGAAGGTGGTCATAATGTTATGCCTGATTAGTGTATATATATGAAATTGTGAGTGAAAGATCACTTTTGCCAGTGGAAACACTAGCTTTTAAGTTGTCCTGCTGATAGTTCAAGTGCTGTTGTCTTCCTTAGTTCAGAATCAACTGCAATTGATCAAGCTCTGAACGGATACACTTTGCGTTCTTGTTGGACGGCCCTCTATTGTTCCTCTGTTGTTGTTATAAAACAAGATCTTTATATGTGATGAGATGTTAAGACTTTGTAGAATGGTCCCAGGCAAACCACCAACTCCTGAACGTGGACAAGACCAAGGAGCTGGTCATTGACTTCAGGGGGACGAGGACACCAGTGGAGCCCATCACCATCCAGGGCCTGGAGGTGAAGTGCCTGGGAGTCCACATGAACAGCAGACTGGACTAAAGGGACAACAGTGATGCTGTGGTCAAGAAGGACCTGAGTAGACCTATTTCCTGAAGAAGCTCAGGTCATTTAATGTCTACAGCAAGTTGTTGGAGATGTTCTACCAGCCTGTTGTTGCAAGCGCCCTCTACTTTGCTGTGGTTTGTTGGAGGAGCACCACCAGCAAAAAGGACATAAATAATGTTAGTGGACACCATTGTGCTGTACTATCATTCTTATGTTTGTAATATATATTCTTTTCTTGTACATTTGTTTATACGCTAATTCTGTAAATTTTGTGATGATTTTTGAGATTTTTATTTTATTCTTCTAGATTTTATTTTGATTTCATCTTTCTTTTGGTGGTTTTTAAGAATTCGTTTTTCTTTTTTTTTTTAAGGATCATTTAGGTTGCTTTAATCTTTGCACCATGACCGCTGCTAGGTGGACGTGTTTATCATGACTAACATCTCACACTCAAGGTGTATTTATCCCCGGATCAAAATGTGCTGCTTTAGAACTAATTTTAGTTAACTCGCCACATGCCTCCCCGCATTAATGGCGTCCACCATCCACCTGGAAGCTGTAAGTGTCTAGAAGAACAATCACCATAACAATAACCACTTGGCTGCATCCTTGACAATCCCTTTGAGACGGTTGATCTATCCACGGCCTGAGAGGGATTCTGATGCGAGGTCAGAAATAGATTTTTATGAGATTGTGGTGTTTATGGATACGGTGCCAGAAGGAGCCAGTGCAGTCATCTGGAAGTCTTGCTGGCAGCAGATTAAATAAAAAAAGACGGTTCCAAAGAAGTTCTCTGTTGTTGTTTCATCTTTCAGTTGACTGTTCGGCGAGATCATTAGTCAAAGGTGTGGACGTACCCACTCATTTAACCCGTGATCACGTAGAGTTTTGTTCCAGCAATTTCTTTCTGGTTGGAATCAATCAATTCTATCTGCACACATCCCAAAAATTGAAACTGAAAACAAGGACAACTGGACTTGTAGATTTTAAACTCTACTAGTCCAGACGGCCTCGTTCCAGCTTTTGTAGATATACGATGATGAGTTCATTAGAGTTATCAGGGCTCAGGAATCAGCAATTAACAACAGCTCAGATTAGAGCAGCTCATTAACGCCTTCAGAGGAGGCTGAGGTAGACAGAGATGAAGAGGAGAACTGCTCGCGCCAATAAAGCGGACGTAAGACAAACGGAAATGAAGACATTGGTCTGATGAGTCCAAATGTGAGCTATGTGATCGCAGAAGAAGATGAACAGCTGGTCATACAGTGCATGGACAGTTTCGCATTGTGATTTTCGTCTACTACAGTATGTATATTTGCACGTCGTACAAAAGTAGGGCATTTTTGTTTTTATTGCAGCGCACAGAGGAAACAACCATGCTACGAGAGTACTGGGAGTTTAATTCATGCACATACAACTTGTTTCATATCCCGTTCCTTTAGTGCAAAGCAGATAAACACTATAAATATTTAATATGAAACTGAAAAACAATGCTTTTGTGACAGGAACAATTGCCACAGGCTTCATTAAAAAAACTTGTCAGTGCTGTAAACTGAGAAGTGGATCCACCAACCATTTATGCTTTTCCAGAAATGCTTCATGTAATGACGCAAAGAATCACACATTTATGATTTCGGTGATATCTGCTCAGCTAAAGTTCCACCGTGGAACTTCACAGTTCCCTGAAAGAAGTTCTCCCGCAGTGGAAAACACCTTTTCTTAAGGTCACGTACAATTCCATCTGTTGTAAATTTCCTGCATTCTCGGTCCTTCCTCTCTCTCTCCCTCTCTCTCTCTCTCTCTCTCTCTCTCTCTCTCTCTCTCTCTCTCTCTCTCTCTCTCAGTCTGGTGTGATTGGCCAGCTTTTCTCTCCTTGTGTTTTGGAGGTATAAATCCACTGCTGTGGGTGGAGACAAGCGCAGCCTGCCGTCTAATGCTAGAGAAGGACGCTGGTATAAAAACTCTCCCATTCTCCACTGCACTATTTGCTCCCTGCTGTCATTCACAACAACAACGCAGACCTTTGGATCTTTAACATCCCACCATGTGTAAGGGACTCGCAACACTACCTGCGACATGCTTGAAAAGGTAAGCACAGTGTAGTTTGAGAACAACAACATTTGTCTGCAGAAACAACTGCAGTCAAATGTTGTTGTTTTTTAAAAACAATCACGTGAAGATGTTGATTCTTTGATATGTGCCCTTTGAATTTAACTGAATGATTGATATTTAAACCAGGATTTAGCATGAAATTAACACTTAAATGTAAAATAAAGGGAACCTGTTGACAACTTGTTCACGCAAGAGCATAGGGGTATTGCACAAAACTAGGATAAGGGATTTAAGCCAGGATATGTTGATTATCTGAAGGCTAAATTTTCTCTGATTGGCTAATTCAGCCGGGATAATCAACATATCCCGGCTTAATCCCTTATCCTAGTTTTGTGCAATACCCCCCAGATCTTCATCCAAGCAGGTCTTTGTGCAGCTGTTGTTTATGCCCACGAGCTGGAACCTCCTGAATGCATTCCCCTCACTTCCCTCTTGTCTTTCTTCCCCCTGCAGCGCCAAAGACATCAAGCACAAGATAAGCTTCTTGCTCCAGAAGCCCGAACCCCAAGCAGCGGATCAGAAGCTGGTGAAGGAGAAGACTGCTGCCACCGCCGCCGCTGCAAAGAGGTCAGGAGAATGGATGTCTGTTAGCTCCATTTACGTGCAGCCTGATATGTGTGCGTGTTCCACCACAAATAGAATTTAACCGCACTCACGAGGATTAGGATTAAAACCACGAATGGACAACGTGGTTACCTTGCGTTAGGAGGAATTGCATTTCCATGTGGAAGAACTGCACGAGGAAATGTAATTAAGGTGTTGTTAAATGAGTTTGAAGGAGATTTTAAATTACTTTTCATCCACCTTGATTAAGTTTTCATCCCAGCAGTTTGGACACGAGATCAATGTTAATCACTGACTAAACAAATCTTAAGAAATGACCAGGAACATGGTGTTTGACTCTTAACAACTGAAAGGCATTAGAAGTGGAAGATCCACGGCTGGTAGTGGTTGATGTTCAATACTGACGCGCCTCTGAATGAGTCATTGAGACTTGGATTGGATTTTTGCCCGAGGTTTGTTTGGAGAAATGGAGAGGTGATGAGAAAAGAGAGAGAAGGGAGCGCTCTCCTTGATGCACTTGCATTTCATGCAACACGTGCATTTTTAATTGGTCAAATTTCTGTTTGAGTTAAAAATCTGAAACTGAACAACCTACATGTCTTGTTTTGGGCTGAATTTGATCTCGGGCTGCCAACACAAATGTTAGCGGCACTTTCCCTGACCTTTCCATGGGACCTATCTAGAAACAGTTACAGATAATCAATATTCAGTTTTCCTGCTGTATAATTGTTCTGCAGCGGTATCACTCACTCACCGCCTGCAGGACGCACTCACAGACTCTCTCTGTGAAGTCTGTGCGTATTTACACACATAATTCAACAGATGTTTATAGATCATGCGTTTTTAACCATTATTGCTTCTGTTACTAAGGTAATAAAATCTTTACAGAGGGATGGTTGAACTTGGTGTTTCACCTGGTAAATGTCAGATGACGCATGTAGACATAATTAGATATACCGTCATTATAGATCGCTGAACTGGTGCAGGGCCAGTGACCTCATAGAGGAAATGGTTCGATACTGTATTATTATTACTGCACGTGCATAGACATATCTCTCCATTTTACCTCATGTAATTGCTTCTCTTTGTTACAGGGTGCCTAATGCGGCCGAGGTGGAGAAGTGGAAGGAGTCTTTCAGTCACGTGATGAGCAGCGACGGTGAGTGTCATCACATCTTCCCCACCTATAAAGGGGGTGAATCCGAGCCGGAGCAAAGGCTAATGGGGGTTCTTTGTCATCCGAATAATTTTGGCACAAGCTGTCGGGAAGATGCTTCATTAGTTCTCAGCGAAAAATGTCTCTCTGGGTTTGTGGAAAAATAAAGCTCAAAGCACAAAATAATTACCCTCAAGTGACATGATGGTGCTGCAATCATGGGAATCTCATCGCGCGAGGTCCCGACCTTCGCATTCCTCGCTAATGTTTGCCAGTAATTTTCTGACTACATCAGGAGTGATGCTTAAGCTGCTGATTTAGTGTGAAAAGCACACAGATGGGACCAGAGCGCATTCTTATTTTGAAGCATCACCTCACCGACATCTTAATTGGATTGTGATTCTAATGTTCTAAAGGAAGCTGAGGAGACTCAGCTGGGACACCAACACACTAACGCTGCATTCTCATGCTCTGCTTTTCTGCTACGTGTCATGCGGCACTACTGAATGGCCCCTCAGGGCGAAATGACCAGTGCTGAGTGTGTAGTGTGTGTGTGTGTGAGTATAAGCCCTCTGAGAATCACACTGTGCGCTTAAAAAAAAAAGAAAGAAGGAGCAATGGCCTTGCGGGAACCCGCTGAGATCTGAACCGCTCCGTTCCATGACCTCATCCACTGACCCCCAGCATCGTCACGGGTTCCTTCCATCCATCGGCTCTCCTTGGCCCAGGCCTCTCCTGTTTATCGTCCCCAGCGGTCTCTTCAGTCCGTCCTCTTTGTCTTGAAGCAGCCCGTAAAAATATATGATTCATGTAAACACTCAGATCTGGTCGTACCCTGCGCCTCCATTAACTGGTTCCATTACTGGAAATGAAGAGACAGGAGGCAGTTATCACAAAGTTTATTTTTTTGGCACAGTCTCAGATCTATTTGTACCGCGCGCGCCCGTTAACTGCTTCGATTACTGGAAATGAAAAGACGGGAGACAATTATTATTTTTTATTTCTAATCTAACCGCTCGATGGACTTTCTGTCTTGTGCAGCAAAGCAATTCAGTAGAACTCCTCGGGCACACTGATTAAAACGCATCATCTTCCTGTAACAACTGCTAATGTGCCTGAAATATTGTCATCCTGATTGATTGGTCATTGTTTTGCGGCAAATGATGAGAAATTAGGAGCCAATTCAGATGCCAAAATGTGGAGGTAGAGGTGTTTTATCCAGCAGACATGTAAGAAATCAAGTGCATTTGCATTGTCACAACAGCATGTGATGACATTTCATGTCCGTGTAGCACACTGGATGCTAAAATGCCGCATATTTCTTTTCTTTCTGTGTTAGCTGGTCGCACGGTCTTCGCCACTTTCCTCAAGTCGGAGTTCAGCGAGGAAAACATGGACTTCTGGACCGCTTGCGAGGACTACAGGAAGACTGCTCCTTCCAAGCTGCCGACCAGAGCCAAGCAGATCTACCAGCAATATGTCGAGGCAGATGCTCCAAAGGAGGTAACCCTAACCCTAATGCTAATATTAATGCTAACCCTAATACCAGCGATATAAAGAGTCAAAGAAACAGGACAAAAATGGTGAATAAGACTGAAAGCGTGTCTGCTGTGGTTTATTAATGCAAGTGCATGTTCTATTTCAGTGAGGAGAATACTTGTAGTTAATCGTGATTGAATATGCACATAAATAATAAAGCTAATACGACACCTTCATGATCCAAAGGGACAAAGTGGATGAGCAGAATTAATGAAAAGAAATTAGGCGTAGTCCTTTCGGGTTTATGATGACGAATGTAGAGATTAAAATAAAGGCCGTGACACACTGAGCCTGTTGCTCGTCTCTGGCCTCTAGCTTCTGAAGGGTTTCCTGCACCAGTTTCCAAATTTGAAAGACGAATACAGACTACTGCCACCTGGTGGTACGGAGAGTTATTTCCCTTCATTCTAAAACCGCAAACTATTCGAAGGCCAGAAATACACTTAATATGTTTTATTAATGCAACTGCAAGTATTACTGCAGTGAGGAGAATAAATCTGTCTTTGCTTAATTGATGTCCTAAATGTTCTTGTTGCCATGAATTGAAGATAATCTTACAGTTATTTAGCAAAGAAAGCGCAATTTTGGACTTTTGATGTTTAGCTTTCCTTCCTTCCTCTGTAACCAGGTGAACTTGGACGCGGCGACCAGAGACGAAACGCGGCAGAACCTGGAAAACGCCTGCACGTCCTGCTTCGACCATGCCCAGAAGATGATCTACACCTTGATGGAGAAAGACTCCTACAGGCGCTTCCTCAAGTCCAAACTGATCCAGGACCTGTGTCAGAGCCAGACCAGCACCGCTCACGAGAAGAAGGAGAAGAAGAAGAGCTGCGATGAAAACAGGCAGGCGTTAGCCGGCGGGGCCTAAACGGGAAGAAGGAAGGGAAGATTTTGAAAGCAGGTGCCAAAGACTGAACATGCGTAAATGGGGAACAGACACTGAGAAAGATAGCTTTGTTTGTGTGTCCAGTGTTTAAAAGTTAGAATTAGGAAAGATTAGTGGGTTTTGAAGGTGACTTAAACATGTGAGATTAGTTTTTTTTTTCTTTTTTTGATACTCGTTGCTACATCCGAGAAATATTTAAATATTTCTGTATTCACCAACGGCTGTCGTGTATTTTTCTTTCTTTCCGAATCATACTCAGACACAGACTGAATGCTAATACAGAGTGGGTAAACAAGCCCTTTGCTCTCCGAGTCACGACAAGGTTATCAAGGCGGTGTTGACACTCACAACAGGACACAATCCACAGCTACCTCCGCCCTAGCAGACCCGCCCTCACGCGACCCCGCGGCTGCCGGAGCGCGTGGCGTCGGCGGATCGGCGCAGATCCGGTTTGTTTTAGGCGACGACTCCGTTAAATACGTGCAGCTCTGAAATGCCACAATGACTCCAGAGCTTTTCCGTAACCGATGAGAGGAAACAGACACCAAATTTAGTAAAAAAAAAAAAAAGACTAACCTATCAGTATTAAAATGTAGTCAGTGTTTGATTTAACATATTTACACATTTAGAAGTAGATTTTTATACATTTTTAAATATAAGTAGTCCAGTGCATCTCATGTGGGCGTGTTTATTATTTCATACGTTAAATGAACCATGACACTTTTACTCGATTTGAAGTTTTGCCCAGCGGTTATTTTCCAATGCACTGATTTACATTATTAACTTTTTAGCTTTATTATTATTTTTTAAATCTCCTACTTGTTACACGATCACATGTTTATAAAAAAAAACAGATGGAAGATATCGACGTCCACTCTCATCGTTTCAAGTTAGCACGTTGTTCTAAAACCCGATGTCTGTGTTTATTACCATGGTAACAACTGGCTTTAAAGTTCAAATACCTGACGCGATCGCCGCACTGTGAAAACGTAGCCCGTGTTAATGCCTAACCGTAGTGGGACTTGTAAGCATGCTTTAATGTTAGTAGCAGTAGCAGTGGCCTTCTGTTGCATGTCTCAGCGCTACCAAACAGTTGGAGAAAATGTTAAACTGTGACTCATTTCTAAAGCCGTTCGCTCGTGAGTGAAGCTGTTCAAATGTTTATTCATGGGATCTGTGCAGGGTACTAAATGGTGTGTTCATTTTAAACCACGATGTCTTATTCATGCCATGATGGATAGAGAACTACACCCTGTATGTATGTATATTTATTAAATTACATCTATTTATGTCATACCTGTGACTGTTCACAAATAAAATGATGTGTCAGACATTGTGTTTGAGTCAAGTTTTGATGTCAAGAGGAAAGAATCGATGCTTATCCATCCATCCATAAGGCCATTATGATAAATTCTAACTATTTCTACCTAATTCCATTGGAATAATTCCATTAAATGCTGGGTTAGATTTAAAAAACGTCATAGTGCCATAAAATAAATTGGATTTCCAGTTTCATTAGGATTCATCCACTGGTGACCTTCAGCAATTGTCCAGGAAGACTGGACTCTTGATACACTGCTGCTGCTGGTGGTGGAGCTGATAAGCTTAGACTGAGGCCAAGATATTAAGCTTCTTATTCCAAAATCCCAAAAACCAAGCAGCGGATCAGAAGCAGTTGAAGGAGAAAACTGTCACAGCTGCTGCCCTTATATCGTTTTCTGTACAGTTTAATATACACAGATCAGCCACAACATTAAGACCACTGGCAGGAGAAGTAAATCACATTGACGACCTTGTGACAGTTCAGTGTTCTGCTGGGAAACTTCTGGACCTGGCTTCATTCATTGGTGTGGATGTTATTTAGACATGTAGCACCCACCAAGACCAGACCAGGCACCCCCACCCCAACACTCCTTGATGGCAGCAGCCATCCCCAGAAGGGATACAAGGTGTTGACCTGGCCTCCAAATTCACTAGATCCCAAACTGATCAAGTATCTGTGGGATGATCCACAGAGGCCCCTGCCCTCAAAGCCATGAAGTTATGCCAGAAAAAAAAAAGTTGTGTTTATTCCACATGGAAATGAAATGAAGGTGGCTGTACTCGTACGAGTCTGAAGAAAAGTCAGGACAAACGAGTTATTGTAAGATATCCTACAAGGACCATGACTATTTGTATGCGTAGGCGGAGATGGGGAGGAAGAGGGATGCATGACTAATTTAAAGAACCGGGACTTGGAATGGAACCCATGAAAAAGATCAGACAAGATTAATGATGTTGATATTTAGACTGAAGCAGAAGTAGCCTAGCGTGAATAGAAACTGGATAGAGCTTCCTTTTTGAACCAAGCTTCATTTAGTATCCCAAGAGCAATGCCGCCAGCATATCTTTAGCTCCAGTAGTAATTTGGTTAAATACAAAAATATAAAGGTCAGAAACCTTTTTCTGTTTGCTATGTATGGATCAGTTCATTTAGTTGTTTTACTTAGTTGTAAAACTAAAAAGTTGTTTCGTTCTCCTGTTCTTTTATTTCTTTGAACGTTGTTTTTTTTGCTTTTCTTTATGACATTACTGTACCTTAAACTGCCCTTCGCAGTCAAAGAGTGATCGTCCATAATCAGCAGACACAAGGTGGCCTCTGCTGTGACTGCACAATGTCTGCAGATTACAGATGATAATCAGAACCTAACATGATTATCCAGTAATCACCAGAGGACATTTTGCGCAGAAGATAAGTTTTTATATGATCAAGACGTGATTCAAATACAAAACTTAATAGTGATGTGGTAGTTTTTGCCGAGTAGTAGCTTTTGGCCGGTCTCAATCGATATGAACAGACAAACAAACAAAGCCGTCACTAAAGAAGGCCTGTTCAATTCCCAATTTCTCATATTGCTTCGCAGCATTTTTAGCGTCGTTATATTTCAAAATCCCCTCTTAAAATCTCTGTCACATGCTCCGGTAAGCAGTCGGTTCACCCAGCGGACCCTGTGTTTTTGTTTGGCGTTACCTCCGTGAAGCTAGGGCTGTTTACGGTGGCCGCATTCACACTCGCGGACTAAATACTTGCCTATTTAAGGGCAACGCACTTGTGAGTGTGACGCACCATACAGTAAATAACCTTGGTTCCATCTAATCTTCGTCAAATCTAACTTTAACAGGCAGGCACGAGGCAAACACGCATAAATATTTACCGTCGGTTAATTCCGTCTGCTTCTCCTGCTTAGTAAGAGCACAGAAATAGAATAAAAGAGGCCTTGATTGTTATTGAGAGGCAGAATATGCACAAGGGCTTGGGTAAATAATTTCCCAGCCGTGTACTACAGGTGCTTCAAAGTACATTGCACTTTACTCCAGTTTTTCCAAAAAGTCTGAGCTGATGCATCTATGTCATTCTGCTGTGCTGATTAACTGATCCTCCGAGACGACGACTGCTGTGACAGTGGTGCTATTTTAAGCAAACGTCTTCCTGTGGGAGAGTCACACATACCTAAAAGGAAAAAGAAATACGCAAATTCTCATGTATATGCGCTCTACTGCCGCGTTTTAGTTCCAGTGTGCACGGATTCTGCAGCTACAGTAAATCACAGGAGACTGGGGGAGACTGGGTTTTGTGTGAATTCCTATATGTCATCTATAATACATGGGAGTGCAGGGAGGACGGCTGTGTAAGGAGCTAACATTTGCACAAACACATCCACATTTTGGGCTGGAGCTAACGATGCCTGATACTTCTGTGGTGCAGTTCCAAATCAGTACGTGAGCATCGTGATTTTGTTTATCCCAGACTTTATCTCATCACTTTGGTGCGTCCCACGAGGCTCCTTGGGAAAATTAAACAGAAGGTGACACGAATTCCCTATAAACACAGATTAAGATTCTTACTGTTGCTGCGGCAGCAGCAGCTCTCTGAGGCAGGATGCTGCTGCTTTAGTTTCCAGAGCGACGGAGCGAAATCAGCTATCTGTCTTTTTCATAACCGCAGTGACACCAGACCTAAATTACTCTGGCATCTTAACAGGCCGAATAACTCAAACAAGTCATAGCCTCCAAAAGTACAGTGAGGCAATTTCCTTCACTTTTTGCTGCAGACTGAAAACATTGGGGTTTGACATCAAAGGAGGAATACGAGACAAGAGATCAACATTTCAGCTTTTATTTCCAGGTATTTACATCTAGGAGATGGCGCCTTTTGTTTGAACCCAACCGTTTTTCATGTGACCCAGGTGCGTCCTATTACACTGATTACACTGGACGCCTACGCTCACTTTCAGGTTTGGGTAGTGTCTGTGCAGAATGGAGGCGGAAACAACATGAAAACCAGACAGCTGGGTGAAAAACAAGCAACTGTGAAACTGAGAGAAGAGGGAAAATCAATCCGAGCCATTGCACAAACATCGGCCCTAGCCACTACAACCATTTGGAATGTGCTGAAGAAGACGGAAAGAAGCCACTGGTGTACAAAGTGAGAGGCATCTAATGGGGCGGGGGGCATGGAAAACAACAGCAGCTGACGACAGAAACGCCGTGAGAGCTGTAGAGAAAGACCCTAAAACAACCGTTAGTGACATCAGCAGCAACCTCCAGAGGGCAGGAGTCAATGAATCACAATCTACTTTTCGCAGAAGGCTTCACAAACAAAGTTACAGAGGCCACACCAGAAGATGCAAACCACTCATTAGCAAGAAGAATAGGAAGGCCGGGCAGGAATTTGCCAAAAAGTGCAGAGACAAGCCTCAAACATTCTGGGACAAAGCTTTATGGACTGATGACAAAGATTTGTCACGAAGGTTGCGGGTAATGGGGGGTTAGGACAGAACAGCAAAGACAGGAGTGGTCAAAAGGTATTTAATGATAAAAAAAGACAGACAAAACTAAAGGCATAATCCTAATTTAACGAAACAAATCGTCTATGAAACACAACCTTTGGACATGACAAGACAAAAACTATGACAAGTAACAAGAATCATGACTAAACAGCAAAACTTGACAAAACCAATATGACCAGCAAAGGTGAAGGCAGGGCTATATATACACATGGTGGACGAGACACAGGTGAAACAAATCAGGACAGAGCACACAAGGAGAAATCAATGGACTACTCAAACGGAAAAACACAGGGAACGCAAAACAGGAAACTAGGAACTTAACAAAATAAAACAGGAAACAGAAACCCCCGGAAAAGTAATCACCAAATCACGACAAGACCAACCTTTACCGAAGTGATGGGAAAGGATCTGCTCATGATCCCAAACATACAAGCTCTGGTAATGCCACGGCTTGGGCTTGAATGGCTTCTTCTGGGACAGGCTCATTAATCTTCACTGATAATGTAACCAGTGATGGCAGCAGCAAAATGAACTCAGAAGTCTGCAGGAACATTTTACCTGACAGTTTTGTTTCTTTTGAACCAAACTGATTGGGAGATCCTTCGTCATGCAGCAAGATAATGACCCAAAACACACTGCCAAAACAACAGAGGAGTTCATCGGGAGCAAAAAGTGGACAAACATTTGGGGGCCAAAACTGGCCCGCCAGATGGTCCAATCTGGCCCGTGGGAGGAATTTTGTAAAGTGCAAAAATGACATTGAAGATATTAACTGCAACTGTCATTCTTAGGGTTGACACCGTTTTAGTAAGAGTTGTGGACGTAAAACGACACTAAGACCTAGAACTAAACAGAAAGTGCACTTCTTGTTCTTAAGAAATGTCACTCATTACATGTTTTGTAATAGTATAGTTGATTAAACGTAAACATTTTCACAACGTACTTGTTCTTCTTTGCACTAAAACAAAGGGAAACGTTGGGACTTTTGCTCGCCTAAAAACTTGGTGTTCCATTACTCTCGTATACCGGGACCTGGATGACTGAGAACCTTCACAGACACATTGTGACGCACTTTGGGAGCTGCACCCTTCGACTAGTACCGGAATACGAGAGAACCTCTGGGAAATCATGACTGAAGAAGCAGCTCGGGTAAGCGGCGAAACGTCTTCTCAAAATATAAAATAAAAACGGGTCCTTCTGTGCCTTCACATATGAGAAATCTGTTATGGAGCAACAGCGGCTGCTGGCTGCAGCTGGAACCAGTGTTGATAAAAGTCAAGTGACTAGACCACAACACAATAAACCACGGTACCACAACATTACCACAATAAAGCTGCAGGCTGTAAAACCCAAAAGAACAAGCTGTAAGACGATAACAAGCTTGTAAAATCTGAGGAGATGCGCAGCATTAGGTTATTACTTCTTTTCTGAGTTTACAAAACTGAAATGCCTTCAGAAAACACATACAAACAATCGCAGTTTCCGATGCAGAGTGACGAAGGTTTCCCATTTTAAAACGCACGCAGATCGAGAAGGAGTCCTCTGTGAGTAGTTTTAATTGCACACACAAATAGAAACTGTTGCATACTTGTTATTGTCCAGTCCAAGGATAAGCATTCACCGTATTTGGCTTGCTTCTCTGAGAGAGGGGGGTTCGTGCAAAACGTGCAGAGGATCTGAACAGCCACCCACTGGCATTCTACAGCTTAGTGTGAGGGCACTACCACGTTACTGTGTGACACCGAACCTTTACCTTTTAGGGCGGCAGCCTCGTTGGGCATATGCCAAAACGTAGCAGCTAGGTGCAGTGCGCTGTGTTTGGTGTTCTGGGATGGAAAATAAAGACCTGGTTTACCAAAAGGTCTCGCTCTCTTCCTCCTTCTCTGTGTTCGCTGTGAAGTTTGTCATTGAGGTCAATTACCAGAAATGGGCTTCGAGGGTATGGAACAGATTTGCGAATTGGCGAAGTTAACGCGCAGCATTGCCAGTTGTGGCTTGTTGTGTTGCTAGCGAGGAGGTAGAACCTGAATGCAGGCGTAGGGAGAGGCAGGGACAGGAAAGAAAACACCTTGAATGAAACTTCTGGGACAAAAAGCGCTGCAGGATAGGAAGGGGGATCCAAAAAACAAAATAGAGACAAAAACTCAGGAAGCCAGGTATCATTAGGAGAAGAACGGAAACACAGCGGCACAACAACAACCGGAGGAGACTCAAGAAGGCAACGCCACAGACTTTAACAAATACATCTGTTTTTGTGTTTTCCATATGATGATGAATGTGTTTGAGGCACACTGATTAACGATCTTTGCTTCTTTTTACTTTTAATCATCGTCATGGATGCAGTCTATTGACGGTCCAGGAAGTGTGACACTCTCATCTGAAATACAGGGAGCTGCCACTGTAGAAATAATTTAATGATGTGCTACAGGATCAGCCACAACATTATGACCGACAGGAGAAGTAAATAACATCGACCATCTTGTGACAATTCAGTGTTCTGCTGAGAAACTTCTGGACCTGGCTTCATTCATTGGTGTGGATGTTACTTAGACATGTAGCACCCACCTAGACCAGACCAGACACCCCCACCCCATAGCAATGAGACTCCTTGATGGCAGCAGCCATCCCCAGCAGGATGCAGCCACAAAAACACTTTAGGAAGAAGAACAGCACAAGGTGTTGACCTGGCCTCCAAATTCACTAGATCCCAAACTGATCAAGTATCTGTGGGATGATCCCCTCCCCTCAAACGCCCCCCACTAACAACATTCTTTTGCCAGACAACACAGGACGCCCTCAGCAAAAGAATTTCCATCACAGCATTGTTATTCTTAATTGTGTGTATCTTATTGAAGAGAGAAGACCGGCACATCAAAATGTCGCACACTCCAAGAGCTACTTTACATTTTGACTAGACCTCATGCTGATGCTGACAAATGCACAGACGGTCATAATTGCTGCAATTACCGTCGCAACAAAAGCCTCAGTCACCCCACAGCTTTTTTTCCTACAGACAACGGAACAGCGACCCCACTAAGACTCCGTCCATCTGTTCCCAAACGGAATATGGAGGCCGCACATCTGCCTCTGCTGACTTCCAGTTCGTCTAAATGATCGGAGCTAATGATTCGATTGGATACGAGTAAATATTTTTTGCAGACAATTAGTTTTGTAGAAGTCTCAGTCGTCTCTTGTGACCTGTTGGCAACATCAGATGTACTTGACGTTATATCTGGAGAGCTGAATTGTGGGTGGATGGCATTAATGTTGCTAGGCTACCAAGTCGTATCAAGTGCCTTTACAGTGAGTCACAGTTAGTCAGCACCAAACATCTTTTATTATCATCCTATAAAGTTCCTGGAGGTTCATACGATTTGAAAAGCTTTCTCCTGCAACAAATACTCGACACATAATGAGATGTATTTAGGCCATGGGTGTTGTGATCATAACTTGGCTGCTGCGAAACAACTCAGGTAAAAACTGTGTGGATGTCCATTTGCCACTTTGGAAAACACTTGCAGGCTCTGAGTGAAGCCTCCCCCTGAAGGAGGATGGTAGTATCTTTCACCCACTCTCCCCCGCTGAGACGTATTCCAGTAAAAATGTGAATTTCTGAATAAAAATGCTTCATCTAACCACCTCAGCCAGAAGAAACTGAAAATTCCATCTGATGCAGCCAATCAGATTGGAAGGGGTGGGGTGAAACTATGATAATCTGCTCAGTGGTGAAATATAAGCTCCTAATATCCATGTAAACCAGGTTCAGGGGCCACATACAGGGCAAATAAATTTCAAGCGAGCTGGAGTAGTAACACAAAAGCACAATAACCCCTTCGTTTTAGTGCAAAGATGTACAAGTACATTAAGAAAATGTTTACTTTCAGTGTAATTTCAGCACATTACAGCCATTTGCTGTTTAGTTCTGGGTCTAAATGTTGTGTTATATCGACATTTCTTAGTGTACAAATTTTACTGGAGCCATTTTTATTGAAATATTCCAAAAAAGTTTCAAAAAAGGCAACTGGACTTGTAGATTTTTGGAGAAGACGTTTCACCACTCATCCGAGTAGCTTCTTCAGTTCTGAGGGACTGGTGGGAAGTCTGAGGTTTAAATAGGAACTCTTCCTGAGAAACCTTGCTTGTTATGCTAATAACCTGAAACTGGTGCAGCTATTTCCAACAACGATTGGGTACTTACCTGTTGTGAGGGGGGGACTGTTTTGGTCCCTGCACCAGTTTCAGATTATTAGCATAACAAGTTGCCTTTTTTGAAACCTTTTTTGGATTACCATGACCTGGATGACTGAGAACCTTCACAGACTTATTGCAATATTACAATCAATGTCAAGTTTACCGCGCAGTGCCAGATTGGACCCTCTGGCAGGCCGGTTTTGGCCCATGGGCCGTATGTTAGACGTGAATATTTTCTGTGTGGTTGGAATAAATCAATTCTGTTGAAAAACAACCAGTCGTTCAAAGAAGAAGAAGCGTCTGAGAAGATGAGCAAAGCTGGAATCCATGTGGACGCCAACGCTGAAATCATAGCTCCATCTTGGACATCTTCTTCTCATGAATGAATTCGGCTTTGTCCATAAGGTCTGGGATAAAATTTTTGCGTTTGGCGTGAGTTAAAAAAAAAATTCTATTGCGATTGACTGGTTTGTGCAAAAACATATACGTTATTATTTCATTTAGTTTGCGTCCATGTAAAGGGTTAAGTCGGCATCTCTGTTCAGAATGATTTAAAAAGGTGAAGTGCAACCGATAAAGCCCGGTCACAAATACTCAGTCACATACATTACCCCTCCTTGACCTCAGCTACCTCTTCCTCATAATGTTCTATTGATTTTCACTCAAGCCTGATTGAGTATCCGTATAGGGTACTAGGGTCTCGCTTTAATACTTCATTGGGAATAAGTGTCATTGTCATTGAAGCTTTAGATTCACCGCCCGAGGCACAGCCTAGCACGTTAACCACGCACGACATTCTACTTTTGTTAGTATGAGAAACATATGTGCTGTACGTCATCTCATGTAGAGGTTATATTATACAAGACTTTGTGTGTGTTTGTGTACGTTCCTTACAGCCTGCAGCTGTAATAACAGAGTCCAGAGTCTGCTCAGGCTCAGGCTCTCAGGCCCGAGCGGGCCTTCATTCAGCGCTAACTCGCTTATCGCTGGATGTTCTCTCCTGCCTCCCCTAACGCCGTGCAGCTGTGAGGCCCGCTAATTAAAACCTGACAGGAGGATCTGGCGCTCTAATGTGATCATGTGTGCAAGGGAGCACGTACCGGGTGACACATGCACGCGCGAAGCCACTTATCTCTACGTGCACAAGCGTGCACTTGGTACATACAGTGCATACATCCCCGGGGCTGAGTGTCTGGATCTCTGGTTCATTGTGTACAGAAGTTTTGGATGATAAACACAGCAGGGCTAAAATTGGTTTTCAGAATAAAAGGCTCTACCTGAAGGCCACGCTCTATTTAGAATAAGAAGCTTATCTCCTTGCTGTTGACAATAACTCCACCAAATCTGTATTAAAAAAAAGTCTCTCATCAAAACTGTAAGCTAAAATGAGAGACTAAAAAAAAACAACATACACCAAAACAAAGAGCTGCGTGTCCTGAGCTCCAAGAAATAACATTCCTATAAAACTTCATCAGTGTTGAAAGGAGGGAGAGGGGGGTGTGGATGGCGAACATGCAAGGCAGTCGACTCTCACGGGTTTTTTGAACATCTCAACTTCCATCTGTTGTTATGTTTAGGCAACAAAAGCGATTTTGTTGCGCTCAGGCACGTTGTGTTTTAAGTCAATGACCTGGCCTCGATGGGGTAAAATGGGGGAAAACAAGCTTAGTCATACAGCTATGCCTATTTTTTTGGCTTATTTTACTGTACAAAAGGTCAGAAAATGTCCTGCGAGTAAGTGCTTTTACTCGTTTCTCCAAAAATACCTGGAGCTTTCGTTATCTGCCAGTTATTTCCAATTTACAGCATGTTATGAGAGTGTAATGACCTTCGGGTACAGGCCCAAGTGAAGCTACCGTATCGGCTGTTAAGCGCAACGTCTCAGCTTTCAGAAACACTTGGAGATTTTCTGATAGCACAAACCACGATGTAACCATGGTAATTCAAATGTGCCCCCAGTGACACATTGTTAATGATGGGCACAAGTGAAAAATTATAAAAATAGATAAGGGAAGACTAGACAGGGTTACCAGATCGAGCAGCTTCACGCCCAGTTGGCCAGTTGGTATACATTAAGCCGATCAGGAGAACAAACCTTGGGCTCGTTTGGGATGAATTTAAAGCTGGTTTGAAACAAAATCAATGGTGAATTTACTCTTCCTAAGAAGCGTGTGCATGCATGAGACCACTGAATGTGCCTGAGCCGCCATCGGTGGCATCGTAGTCGCCAAATGTGAGTAGTTGTGGTGGTTGGCTGCTGTGGTTTGCTGCTGGATTATTTCCAAGCTTGGACTGCGTTGTATTTCATGATAGACTACACTAGTGTAAGCAATCTGGGCAGTCCAAACCCTAATCATAATATCAATCTAGTATTTTGGCAGTTTTTGGACAGCCAGCTTTTGGGCTGGCAACCATCAGCTGTCAATGCGGTGAGTTTAACTGTGAGATCATCTGTGTTCGTTTCTATATTTAAATCGTTAGACTCATTCAGTCGAGCTCTATCCTGCACCACTTTCTGAACTATCAGTGTGATACAAACTGCTTTAAGCAATCTGCAGGCTTTTTTCTTTTTCTTTTCTTTACATAAGACCACTCACCAGACGTGAAAACTGTTTTGAAAAAACAGAACCGCCAGTCAGTGGACACCTGCCGCGAGCAGCGACTGCGCCCTTAATGGTACCTGTCTGGGTGAAGCAGAGGCTGGACTGAATGCACTTTATGGACAATTGCATTACTTTCTCGCTCGTTACAAAGCTCCAGAGCCGGTGTGTGCATGTGTGGATGTGCAACTGTGAAGTCTGCCTTTAATTTGTCAGTTAAGACTTATTATTTATGCTGATTTTGATTTTATTGGAGGAGTGGTAAAGTAATGCTTATTGCACAGTTTTTAATCTGCTATTTATCATTTCTAGAGCTAAACTTCTAGTTTATCACATTTCCCAATAACAGACTGAATAGAATACTGTGCTGGTTTTTTGTTTTTTCTCGCTTCTCACTTGCAGCATCCTTTTAGGACTCCCATTATCGAACATAATGCGCAGGCCTGGCAACAAATCCATTAATATTGCGTCCCATTTCATAATGAAGAGAGGACTTCCTGTCTTATCTAACATGCACCGCAGAGGTGAGGAAAAAAAAATGTGCTAACAAATTGTAAACCTTTCATCCTGCTAATGAAAGATGATCTTTTCTCCATGCTATGCACTAAAGCCCCTGACATCCTAAAAGCCTCAGCCTGACCTCATTATGTCATCGGAGTGTGAGTGTGCATGAGTGTTGGAAACATACGGGTTAGCTAAAAGGACAGAGATAGACTGGAACGTGGAGCGATGGGAAGGAGAGCAGACAGAGACTGATTGAGCAGGCAGAACCTATGTAAACCTGGCACTGTGGGGATGCAGATCACATCAGTCGGCTACCTGCAGAACAGGCAAACCCCTTATCATCCCCTTAAGAAGAAACCAGGGATCATCAGAGTAATTTCAGTACGGTTGAAGAAATATTGCCCATGTACATATAGCATAGGCTGTATATAAATATGGACGATGCATCCCCACTTCCTTGCATTGGCCAAAATGATGTTATTTTCCAGGGGTCACGGGCGGTGCCATCTTGCGAGTTTGGAGCCAGAATCTGTATCCGGAACAGAAACGGCAAAAAGAAGTAGAAGAAGAAGAGGAACCCGAAAGTGGGAGATGCACATCCAAGTTGTTTTGACGTAACTTCAGCGATCGCGCATGCTTTGTGCGCGAGGTTGAGGCAAATCGGCTCGTGGCGCTGCTTCTACTGTGCGATACCTTCATGAGGAGCGACCAGGATTTCAAACAAGTTTGATTTGCTTGCGAGCACACGATTTGTGATCTGGAGGTCGCCGTGAGGTGTTAATCTCTCCTCGTTACCCCACGTATACTGCACGAAGCACGACACGCGATTGAGCGAAATTCGGTCCGATTACAAAAATAGTCGCAGTGGAAAATCGTCTCAAAATGAACCGACAATCGCATGCCTGGCTTAAAACGACTTAACCAACCCAAAGTGTATTTGACATGTACTTTCGTGGCTTAATTTGGCTCGTATCCCATCCACTAAAATGTAGGGGGAGGAGCTTATAACCTCTACCTGCAGCCAGACACCAGGGGGCGCTCTGCTTGCTTTGGCTTCACTTTTAAGGAGGTCTTCTGCCGTCCAGCTTTATATCGTCTATGAAATTGAACTACCGCTACTGATGAGTGAATGCTATCCATGCAGCAGTGGAAATCCTAGGTTCTGGGGGCCTCAGGTAAAGACACACTTGTCATATACAATAGCCCAAACTAGTGAAATCTGTCATGGGGTTGTTAATGATTGTCAGGCGGCCTTCATGGGTTTAAGAAGGTTTATTCAATTCAATATGGAGGGACTCCGCTGCTTGAGGCCGCCTTTGAAGGAACAGAAAAGAGAAGAGAAAAATAGTCTATAATTGCCGTTGCCATATAAGCCAAAGTGTGGTCATCTGGAGCCTCCCTTTCTCATTTTTTCTCCCCACGGGGCCCCGCACAGTCGCCCACCTTGCCTGTCCTGGCGGTGTGCCCTTGTTAATCAGACAATGACATGCAGCTGGTAGCATGTAGGCGACAGACCAGGAGTTGAAAAGCTGATAAGGGGGCAGGTGTGAAGCCCTGACAAACTGCTTGTCGGGCAGGTGAGACAATCATGACGGGCTCTGGCAAATAAAAGGCCTTCCTTCTCCACTACAGTCTGTCACCACGCTTTAAGACACAGCTGTGAAGTAGCACTCCACACTGAAGGGCGAGATAGCAATCAGCAGGTAAACTCCAAGCCTCGCTCTCTGCCATGAACAATACATCCATCACCGTGGAGACGGAGACACACTCAAAGTCAGGTTTTATTAAGTACTAAGTTCCCGCAAATTTGAAAAGCAGTAACAGTGTGATTTCAGAAGGGTTACCGTGTTTGTTAGCCCAGTCCTCGGAGCGCAGTTTCTACAACATCTCCTTCATTCTCTGACAGACGTGCCGGCTGTTACGTTTTCATATGTAGGTCAGTATCACAGCAGATTCGCCGAGGGTTCGCTTTCTCGCCACGCCATCTGGCTTTGGGTTAATATGGCAAACTCTCAGTGGAGGCAAGCAGTCTGGAGAAGTGGTCATCGTCGCTCTCAGTGTGTAACAGCAGCTGCTAACTCCATGAGTTACTTTCCATTTGTTTTCCTTGAGTTATTTTTATGCCAGGTCATGTGAAAATAGCAAAGGAACATTTCAAAAAACGACAATATGCGACGCCAAAACTCTGTTATTTGTTATGTTTACATGGATATTAATTCTACTGGTAAATGGAAAAAAAGTCTAATTATAGATTTCACTGTAATTTACATGTGTGCTAAATTAAAATAAATCTGATTAGATATGAGTTTACATGCCCTAACCTCATGAGACCCTGCGTCCTCATATGTGGACATTCTGCTTCATTTAGACCTGTTCTCCTCATGAGTTGATGCTTTTGTCTGCCCCCTAGTAGTAGCAAAGGGTCAATACACTAGTCAGTGTAAAAACTTGATTCGTTCTACGACCAATCACAGGACAAAAGTGGACAAGGTACAAATTTTACGGTTGAATGTTTTCTAGTTCTATATGACACGCAAATATAACAAATTCTATCAGTAGTAACAAGCTACAGCGTCGCTAATTAGCAAGTACTCACTTGAGGACATTAGGAGTTCATTGCTTGCAATTCTGTAAGAGAGAATATTGTATTTTGTTACACATTGGTGGCTTTATTGTAATATACAGTGAAATAATCCCTGTGTCCACATATGAGGACAGTTTTTTTTTTTTTTTTCAAAAACTACTTCCTGTTCAGAGATTGTGCTTTTTTTTATTCTTCTCTTAGGTCATAATTATCCCAAATACCTTGGCGAAATTAAAAATGCATTCCAAACAAAAGCTCTAGTCTCAGGAGGTTGAAAAATAAATCACAGTGTCATTTTTTTCCGAGTGGAATCTGCTTTTTTTTCTAATATTGCAAAGTTGCTGCACACATCAGTTATGGCATTATTCCCTTTTTCAGACACCTGTTCGAACAACCTGTCTTTTAGTTACTTCCATTTTTTACTATCCGATGCTCATGCACATCCAGTCAGCTCCAGCAGACCACTCAGTGGAAGATAGCCGATGCCACTCAGAGTTATAAAAGGACCTCAGGAGTGCTGTCACCACTCTGAAGGATCTAAGGTCTGTTGTTGTTGTGCACAAAGCTGTATGGGGTGAATGAGGGGAGCTCTTGCAGGTGTGGAGGTGTATAGTAGCTGTAGAAAGTCTTGCAGTAAAAGTGTCTAGTGCACTCTCATGAACCTGTTGCATGTGCAGAAACAAAGATTAGATCATTTCCTTTTTTTCTTGCCGCTCGCCGCTTTCCTCAGCATTGGTCAGCCTCCCGTCATAGGAAGTGTTTGAGAGTCGCTAATGCTCGGAAGAATTAAAGACTCGGATCCATTTTCATTTTTGTTTTCAAAGAAGGAGGTCAGAGGTCTTTTATTATACCATTATGCAAAGAGAGGAACAACAGCTCACGGCTTACTTATCGAAGCAGTGATAATGTTTCTGATTCACAGTAAATCAGATTTTTTCCTACTCCTACACACAGTTTTTTGCCTCTCTGACACAGCAAATTGCTGAAACACTAAAAGCTGGAAAGTCAGGTACTATTTGTTAGAGCGCGCACATAAATGTCATTTTCAAACCTTCCTCCCTCACCGCTGCCTTTCAGAGGAATGAAACATCTCGTTGGATGATGTGAAAATTGCCATCTGCCATTAGAGTTAACAGTTCTCTATTTTACTATGATGATCAGTCGTTGCTAGAAAGACACATGATTCCACACATTATCAGACCTCAGTCATAACAGTCAGTCAGATGTTTTTCTCAGGCTGGAACGTGTCCATTCTTTCTGTTTGCCTCACATGAAGTAAAGATCAAGTTCAAGATCAAGAGTTTCCAACATGTGTGTTGACTGTTGAGTGGATTGTATTTTGAGTTTGCACTCTTGTGCAGCTATCTTTCTGAGGACCAGATTGAGTTTTATACCATCAGAGTGAGGGGCTGTTTGAGGGTTAAGGCTTGGTTTTAGGCTAAAGGGTACAAATAGGTTATAGGGCTAGGGCTCGGCACTTCGATGAGATGGTTAGGGTGAAGGTCTAGGGCAGGGGTGTTAAACTCATTTTAGTTCAGGGGCCACATACAGCCCAGTTTGATCTCAAGCGGGCTGGACCAGTAACATTATTAATAAAAGCACTGCAGCCCTTCTTAGTTAATTGGTGTATTGTACCAGACCATTGGCGCAGACGTTGGAGCCCATTTTGGATCCACTTGACAGTGTCTTAACAGTACTCAGAATTCCTGGGATGCGGAGTGATCTTAGATATAGTTTGGCAAACCCCTCCTTCAGCAGCGTCCCGTCGCTGTGGTGAAGAAACACGTAAGCATCCAATAGGTTCTTGGAAGCTTGGTGCCGTAAGTGTTTCCCAAGAACAAGCCTCTCATGCCGCCAGCACAAGGACCTGACTATCAACAGTCCACACTGTGGTCACGGTTGAGCATCAATTAAGTAGAATTCCCAAAGGAAAAGGCTCCCAGAGAGTATCCAGTCTCTCCAGCAAACAAATACACTAAGTCGTGCAGGCAGGCACGTAACTAAATCACACTAAGTAAGTTTTAGCATTGATTTTCTGTCTTGCTCCGTCTCTTCCCTCTCGGTCCCACCCATCTGGTTACCCGGTAGGTTAATTTGAAAATCACTAATTGGCTAATCAAACAGACTGATACCTCTCTATACCATTAACCGCAAGAAAATGGTGCATTCAAGAACCATGCTGAACATGCGAAATTCCATATACTTAATAATCAGTAATCTTCTATGTAATTTCCACATTTTGTACTTTGTAAATTCAACCTCGGGCCAGAATAGATTCTCTGGTGGGCTGGTTTTTGATGCCCCTAGACTCTAGGGTTCTGCATTCCCTAGATTCTAGGTGCGTAAGAAACCAACAGAAAAAAAAAAGGCAAAAAGGTGACAAGTGAGCCTCCCCAGGCCTCTTCAGCCATGTCTTTTATCCACATTTTGACTAATGCGTGTGACTAATTGCGGTAATTAAGCCTATGACGTTTGAACTGCTACTCCAGGGCCATTGGGGACACAGAGTGACAGGCTCAACAAATATTGTCTGTGATAACGGAGCCAGTGCTGAATGAAAGATTAGATGCATGCATCCGAGTCTGATTTTCATGCCTCTGTCTCGTTCATTCATCTTTTTTTTTAAAAAAAAGGGAACAAGTCAAAGTCCACCAGCAGTCACCTAGCAACTGTGCTTTCACAACTTGAACCTGAATGTCAAACGTAATGTGCACTCTCCACGTCTGGGGAAGAAAACATCCCTTTAGGGCTGCATCAATTTGATGTGGAGAGAACAAGCGGCTTGTGAAGCACTCATAGTTCCTTCGCTTTAGTCCAATTTTAAGTAATTGGAACCTGTGCTTCCTAACTTCTGTTTTTCAGCTCAGACCTTGACCGACTTGGGGCTGGACTGAGGACTGAAACATTTTGGGTGTAGACTCGTCAGCGGTGGATCTCGCTGCCAGCTGCAGATATCGCTGGGGAACATGACAGAATGTTCTAGCGTACCATTCTTGGAAAAAGCCACGAGAACTCTTTTTCCACATAAACGCTGTCGGTGTCTCGTTGAATGAAGCCTTCTTTAACAAGGAACTCAGCGAGCGACTTCCTGTGTGCTCACTGATCCGGCAGCACCCACGCCCCATGCCTTTTAATGATGCTTAATGCTTGACATAAACAGCACCGTATAGTTTTATGGTCTTAATCCATCAACTGGGAGTCATTTTCCCAAGTTGCCCGTATACAATTTCCATATAAATGCTTAAAGTGATGACCACACTAAACTTACATCCAGGTTTTATTTGTAGATCTCAAGTCTGATCACTGTTTTTGTTCCAGGAGACGGATGTTTTCGGGTCTGCCGGTGCTTAGAGGTTTAATCATTAGTGCTGGCGAAGCAGAAGAAATGAATCATTCCATAAAAACCTTATCACAGAAACCTTATCGTGTCAGAGTGGAATTCCTCTTCATCTTCTGGAACATTTGGCAGAAAACCAGGTCACGTATTAGGTGAAATAAATAATAATAGATGACAGAGACTGCAATGAGAATACTGAAGTCTAAGCGTCTACATATTGGTTTCAAGGACGTTAATCAATCATGTTTGCGGATGTAGAATCACCATCCTGGGAAAGATTCAAACTTTCTAGTATGACATAATATCCGAGTTCAATGATACGATACTACAAGGCCTCTGTAAATGTGACAGTGTACCGTAAATGTAAAAGCTCAACAGAACATTTGTCAGAATGTCACTAACCTCCTTCAGGGACCGAAGGCATCTGACCTTTTTCCATCTGTTTCTAGGAAGTGTAGTAGTAACGGATGCGTCCATGCAAGCTTCTGACAGTGTTTGTGTTGGCAGCCGCTCTCTCAGCTGCATCTGTTTCCGCTCGGTTTTTCACTCCTCCCTGACGTTTCTGGGTGATGGACTCTTCACATGCTTGATTTGTTCTTTAAGCCAATTTACTCTTAGTAGTGATAAATAAAAAACGGAGAAGAAAATAAATGTATAAAGTAATCTGAGCTTTGCCTTTGCTTTCCATTGCCGGTTTTCTGTCATTTACACAACCAATTCCAGAAGCGTCTCTGAAACGTTCAGACAAATGTTTTGCAAAATGTGCTGTCCCACTATTCCATAAAACAATTTCAAATAACCCCCCAGTATTTGCTGAAAGGGTAGCGGGAGATTCTGTCCTTATTGGCCCTTTGGGGGGACAGAATTAAGGCCACATCAACTGCATCCCCAAGGAGGCACCACCTAAAGAAATTTGAATGATATTTTATTTATGCAATCACAAAATTATTAGAGTCTACAGCATTTCTTGCAGATTTTTGAAACTATACTCATCAAAGACTCTTCTGGAGTACTGCGGGACATAGACGCCGCAACCTACGTATGGCGTAGCCTACGCCAGTGGGAGCCATTTATACTTGTGCATCAGTCTGGTTTGCTCTGTAAAAACACTACCATCCAAACGCTAGTTGACGCTATGTGTTTTTTGCCAGCCTCTTCCTTCACTCTCAACAATGGTGACTGAAACTTTCAATTCAATTTCCTAACCTTTCTTCGTTGAAGGAAAGGTTATAGATTTATAGATATGGTGCTAGGGTCTGCGTATGCTCTGCCCATTACTGCGGAGGTTTGGTAAATATCCTTGTATTTACATTGCCATTTTCTACCTGTTGGTGGCGTCTTGCTCATGGACACTCTATATGCCGGAGATCAAACTCCCTGGTTCATGGACCACAGGCTCTACCTCCTGAGCCAAAGCCGCTCTAAATCGTCAATGCTACCACGTTGCTCTTTAGAAGGTAAAGTGTTTACCAGCTTCATCACGTTCTCGTCCGACCGAAGACGCGATTGTCTCTCATAGGATTTCCTGTGTTCCTAAAGCAGAAACGGGGTTGTTGTGCATCATGTTCCGGGTCCATGCGACCTATCCGTGGCTCCAGATCGTCATTGCGATATTGCGCAAGTAGGAGTACGTTTAAGATAAAATGAGTCTCAATGAAGCCATTTACGCCAGGATGCCACTACTACTGGTTTCAACTTCCCATTCATGCTCTGGCAATTACTCTGGAACAGCTGTTCTCATCCTCCTCAAGTTCATTTATAAATGGAACTGTAATCGCTGACTTCTGTGGCCTTCGTGTTGATTTCCATCGTACGTCACCTCTTTTACAAACCTAGCGTGAATGTGGCTAACTTGTTGCTAACCCCTGGTGTTTAGCTCTAAACGTGCATGCAGCTGAAGCCCGAGAAGGACTCTTAATGCGGACAAACTGATATCTAATGGAAAAAAAACAAAGTGACAATCGAAAGTCGTGATGTTTCCTCTTTTATAACAGTTAAAAGACTCCGGGAAGAGTCTCTGTCAGCTCTCCATTCAAAGATTCATTAAAATTCCATTGTTGTCTCTTAGAATAACTTAGAAGATATTTACACGTATAAATAAATACATCTTCAGGTATTGTATGCATATGTATATTTTATGTGATCGACTACAAAACGTACATGAAAGGCTACATCCAGTAATGCATACTCAGCACTGTTAAAGCCCTTATTGGTTTTTTAATCCCCTGTGATATTGAGTCGCATTGATTGTTGACTTAAGACACTTTAGGTTTTGACACCAGACTGGCCAATCTGCGCCATGGTAAACCTTTGTCAATACCGTTCAAGATGGAAATAAATTGCAGTGATTTCGTTGTAGATTGACTGATTCCAGATTGATTATGATGTTGAAAAGTTTAAGATCTGCCGCCCAGATCAGACGGATGTCTAGTTTTGTGTGGCACATGCTTCAACTTAGGGAACAATAAGGACTTGTAACATGCTGAATATATCGATAATATTTGTGCTGGTTAAGACACAAAATGCGTTTGTTTAAAAAAAAGAAAAGAAAAATCAGACAAGAGTAAATATAGTCACACTTGATTGCTACATTCAGCTAAATGTACGTAGTTAGGAAACATTGCACACCGACACCAAATCCACCAATACATCCTTTCACATCTCAGCTGAGCGTTAGCTGGTGAATACCTGTGTTTATTACGTTATAAAGGAGTGAATTATAATAACTTGTGGTTGAAATTATGAAACAAAAACCTGTGGAATATGCACCTTTATTATCTGCTTTTGTACGTACTTGTTTATTGATTTAAAGGCTGTGATGAAATAATTCTCAGTCTCCACTAGAGGGATGCTGCAAACTTGCAGATTCTGTCTCCCATGCTTTTTCATTTGCACTAAAACCAGGTCCTGGACCTCTTTAGTGACTCACTGGTATTACCGCATGGGAAAAAGACCATTCTCTTTGTAAAAACCACTGCCCTGTTTACTTCTTTTTTTTTTTTCTGAGATCCCCTCCTACTTGATATTCCCATCTTATCAACTTGCAGTTTAGCGGTAGCCAAGGAGCTAGACCACTGGGCCAACTAGCCAGCACTGTCCTCAAGAATGGCTCTCACAGGATGCATTTAAGAACCTAAAAGGTGGCTTTTGGTGACAATCCTAAATTTAGCATCTATGGCGCGAGTGTGAGAGAGTGGGACAGACGAGAAGATGTTTGATAACCATAAGCCATGCATTGATACTATTTCAGTATGGTACAGATTCTTTTATTAAAAGGAGAAAATATTTGGTCCATGCGGGAAATCATTACAGGGAATTCACTCACCCACTATTCCCGTAGAGAGACAGAAGACGTCTTTCCCAAGCACTCAAAATAACATTAATACCTTTGAGCCTTCTTTGAGAAAACTACAGTTAACAATTCACAATTAGTCTAATATCCGTCTGTACCACACAGACCATATCAATGGACACCGCACTAGGACTGAACATTTCTGTTATATAAACTGAATCTTGAGGTCAAAGTATTTTCCTTTTCCCAAAACTGCAAAAGGTTTTCAATTTAGCTTAGTACTGTGTATTGAAAAGTATCCACCAGTTTGCATAAAGCGTGGCGGTGTTTAGGCCTACGTGAGCAAAGCCCGAGGTGTTCAGTAAATGTGAATAACGTGCATAATTAATACCTGTGATGATATATTATTACAAGGCGATGAAGCCGTTTGGGGGCACCAGAGGAGTGCTGGCGTACAATTCAATTGTAACCCCCCCGTTTAAAGTTATACTTACAGTATGTGTATGTGTGATACTGTAGCTAGTATGTACCAGGCTCTGCTACACCTGGGGTGCAGGTTTTTAGAACTGCATGTAAGTAAGTATGTATTCAGGCTGTAAAATTGTAGCCGGTCAACTTTGGAAGTTTTAGGTTTTCCACACCAAATTGTGCTAATCTTGACGACCGACAAATGGCGGCCAAAGAAAATAATCGGGTCGTCCTCTCCCTCTCATGCAGCAGGCCAGCATTACTTGAGCGAAGCTGCTCTGTGTCTGAAAGTCACTCTAGGAAGAGGCTTCAAATTCAGTTGCAGTCAAAGGGGTCGTCAACACATAGATGTGACAAAACTTGATACTCGGACAAGTGTCGTGTTTTCAAGGGACGATTACGAAAGCAAAAACTTTTTACGTGCATGAAACACTTGAACAGATTTTGAGGCCTAATTGAAAATCTTGTGTTTATTTCAGCGTGTGTTCCTGTATTTCTTCCTTTTGTGTGAGAACCAATCAAGTTTTTTTACGTTTTTGTTTCTTCAACTGAAGTAATTACTTCTATAAAAGGATGAAGAATTTCGTCAAGGCAAGAAATTCAGGAACATGTGTGTGTGTGTGTGTTTGGGGGGGGGAGGAAGGATTGTGCAATTTCAAAAGGCAGTTTGTCTCTGTGGATGAATTCAAAAAAAATATTTTTTGTTTTTAGATTTAAAATTTCCTGCCCCTCACGTTTTGGATTTTGTCAAATAAAAGTCTTCAAGCTGTCTTACACAGTGGTCGTTTATTAGAAATATTTAATCCTGATTTTTTATCACGTTAAGAAACTGCTGTTTGAAACTAACCCCCACCTCCCCAGCCCGGCTCCACAGACTCCTGCTTAGTTGACCAGGAGCTCCTGGTACTGCTCGGACCGCAGGAAACGACTGAAGGAGTCTTTCTCCATCAGGGCGAAGATCCTCTTCTGGGCCAGGTCGAAGGTCCTGGGGGAGAGGTCCACCAGGTTCCTCAGGGTCACATCCTTGGTGAAGTGGTCGATGTTCACCTGTCGAGGGGGAAGGGGGAAGATCGGATGTCAGATGTGGGATGAAGAAACATGAATACCAATATCACAGCTTAAAAGAGTCTTGAAATGTTACAGGACAGTTTAATTATTGACGGCTGGTTTGAAGGTTTGAAGAGTCCAGTTGTTAATTGATCTGTTGTCCAAAAACGAGACCTCCCACACATGGAATCAATAAAACCACTGTGCTTCTCTCCCTACTACTACTACTATAGAACATCACGGGAAAGGTCAACACATTTTCCTCCTTCTTGCAGCGTCAAATACTGACATCTTCTCAAAGAGACGCATCGAATTTGATGTTAACCCATCTACTGCGACGTAGACGAGGTGAGGTGAGGCCGTTGTGTCCACTCTGAAACATAAGTCATTGAAATTTCTCTCAGGAAATTGGGTTTCACTTTTTTTGTCAATGACTTATGTTTCAGACTTTAGTAGATTTATAAAACTAAAAGATTTTGGTCTCGGGTTGAAATTGGACCACACATTAGAAGGAAAACATGTTGCTGCCTAAAGAGAAGCAACGGTGACAGCTATGGTCTCTTGGCATCCAATCTGCTGCTGCTGTTTTAACATCACTTGCAAACAATGTGCATCTCTGCAACACCAGGTGATGAAAGCAGGCTGGAAAAACAAGCTACATCGTCTGTATGCCAGAAGGTAATTCCACAGAAACCAGATACAACCAATTTAAAACAGTCTGTGACTGATCTTAGTTGAAAGCTGGACTGAGCTGTATTATGTGGACTTCTTGTAAGCGGCGAGTCCCCGGTTCACGGGGGCCCACAGACTGAAGTCCCTGCAGCGTTCAGACGGCTGCAGTTTAGTGAAAAGAACAGCACGTCCTTCAGAAATGTAGTGAAGTAGCAGTAAAAAACAAGCATGTGAGTGTTGATCACCTGCGTGCTCTCGTGCCTGTGCTGTTTCAGTGGCATGCAGAGCCTCGGCACGTTCCCCTCGTGCAACCTCATGTGTTTACAATCAAGCCGGCCCGTGTTTCTCCTTCAAACACATTTGTGCGTTGATCAAATAAAGACTCTCGGTACTCAGGACGTATGCAAATCGTTAAACGGACTTCTAGGCTGTCTGCAAATATTTACCCGGACTCTTTTTTCAATAAACTGTTACAGGGAGTGAAATGTAAAAGTTTGGATGGCATTACTCATGTCTCATATGTTGACAAAGCCCTTGCTTTTATGCACTGCCAACACACCTAGGGCATTGAACATGTGAATTTAACACGAAGGGAACAAAAGTGGGATGTATAATGTCATTTCCCTGCAATCATTCCACTACTTCATGGCTGTGGTTAATTGTGGCAGCACATAATTTATATTTTAACACTAATTTCTACTATTAAATTACATGTAACTAATGTGCAAACCAGTTTCAGCAAGAGTGACTTCATATTAAACTATTAAACTACTCAAATCTGAAACACACGGAGCTCGTTATGTGAAGCCGCCCTCGTCTGAGTGACTAGAAGATGAACTTCTGTGTCCCTGTGGGGTTGAGTTTACATAAAAAGGAGAAGTCAGCGGAGAACCCTGACCTCTCTGGGTCCCTCGGACTGGATGAAGTCCTCATAGATCTTCTTGGCCTTGGCAGCCATCTTCACGGGGTTCTTGATCTTCTTGAACTCCTCGCAGGCCATCCAGAACTCGATGTTCTCGTCACTGAACTCGGACTGCAGGAAGCTGCGGAAAGCAGCCAGGCCGTCTGATGGAGAGAGACGGGAGAAGGTCAGAGAGAGGAGATGGAGGAGGGGGGGCGTAAGTGTCTCAACGATGGTCTGAGAAGGACAGAAATTAACTCGAGGGCAGACATGTGAAAGTGGTGTCACATTCCCAGAAAGGCCACAGGAAGGCGAGCTGAAGAATGAAAAGTCACGTAGTGCATCATATTCTTAGAGCACGCCGCGTAATTTGAGAAGCCCGTAAATCACTTTGGGTGAGTCTTCATTTGTTAAAATCTTATATGACCACATACGGATGTGTTTTCAATGAGATGGCACTCGGGGAATAATCATCAGACCATCTGCCATCCCACTAAATTATAACAATGAACTGAAATATGAGCTTCCATCCCTGACAGCTGTTATTTGGAAAAATATTTCCAACGCAGCGAGGCAGCAAAATGAATAAATGGGTCACAGCATGCTTTGTTTTTTTATATCTGCGCTGAATGCATAAAATGGGCGCCATCGTTTCTACGGCACGTCCACAGTAAGAAATGAGGAAATCAGAAAAAAATGAATCTTGAAACTAAAAGCAGACGTGGTCCTTAAAGAGAGAGACGGAGACACATGTCTGGTATTCGATATAAAATGAGTAAATAAATAATAAAATGAAGCAAGTAAAAAGTAACAGCAGATTCAAAACGTGAAGTTCTGTTCGGATGAAAAGCGTCAACAAATGTTTTATTCTGTGCAAACTCAAAAGCACGGCTAACCGTCCCCAAATAACGGTCCGATACAGTGCCCGATAAAACAAACACTCATTTTCGGAGCAGGCCATTGTAGTTTTGACACAATGCCAGAGAAAGGTCCCATTGTCTGAGCGAGCATGTGCTGCGGATGATAAGCGTTCTGCCGCGGCCTCGGGCTTTTATCTCCCATCTAAATGGCTACTTTGGTTTCGGAATAGCCCCGAGTTGTAATCAAGCAGCGGCTTTTTTTTAATTTTTTTTTTTTTCCTTTTCTTTGAAAGACCTTTAAGTACAAGGACACACAAAAAGTGAAGCACATGATGCACACGATGACAAGCTGTTTGCGTGTCGGAGCTGAAGCAATGAGAAATCTTTGCCTCGAGTGAAAGTTAGGATTAGTTTCAAGTAGCAGTTCCTCGAAAACATGAAGCTGAAACTAAGAATTCATGACAAAAAAATAAATGAAAGAGCTCGGAAATTAGACAGCTTTGTTTGTCCTGTGCAGCCTTTTTAACTCGTGCATTGTGCTTCCTGTTGCATCAGGCACTTTCTAACTTTAAAGCAAAGGAAGTTGGTAGCTTTGTGCACGAGAGGAAATAACTCAAGGAGAATCCCACGGGACTCAACAAAGAAAAGAAGCCGTAAAGAGCAATGCAAAATCTCATGCAGATAAATAATCACAGCTCGGCAGTTTGCAGTAAATCAGCGCTGGTGGATGCATTTAGACATCACCCTGGAGATGTTACCATAACACACGCAGCTTACATATGTACTATGCATGTCTGTTGACGCATACATGTCTCTGCCCCTGACTGCGCCCGGAGGAGGCACTTAGAAAGGTCTTCTACCACCCACCGAGGAGACATCCCTCTGATCGCATATCAGCTACGTGCGTACGTGGCTCTGGTTTCGTGCTCAGGGGGGAACTTAAGTGACTTTTCAGCGGGAGAGTTTACACGTACGGCCAAATACCATTAACCATTAAGGTTAATCATCAGTCTTCGCTGGCCGGCCGCGCACTCTGTGAGGTAAACAGCAGAGCCGGAGGCTGGGCTCGGCGTCTGGCATTCACGGTGCTCGTAAATGTGTTTTCCTTTCTTATACAACGTTTATATTAGGAGATTGTATCGTTACGTAAAGACTTTATTTTAGGAGTTTATTTTGTGTAGCGGTGATTGAGTTTCTTATGCGTCTAATTTCTTTCTATTTTTTACCCCGTGGCCGTCGTCAGCTCCTAAAACGTTTAATTTTATTCACGGTTTAAGAATTCTGCTACAGCTTTTTCTTTATTTCTTTTCTTCATTTCCTCATTTCACACATTAATGACGTAAGGCATTAATAAAAACCTCATAGTTGTTATCTTTATCGCCCTGTATTAACAGCACGGACACACGGACGGCTAATCCATCACATGCCCTGCAAGGCTGCTGGATGGAAACCAGGTCCCACAAGGTGCACCGTACCTGTTTGAACAGTCGGCTGGAAAGACACCAGGCCTCTGGGAAGGCATGTTTTCCTCGCTGGCGCTGGTTAAACTTAAACCAAGCGTTACATAATGACGACCAATCACTCAAGTGGAAGATGCAAAATAGAGCAGGGACGCAGTGACGTGCACGGATACACTACCTTGACTGCGATTTAGTTATTTATTGTTCAAAGTAATGGCTTAAAATTAAAGGAAATCCGAGGAGCAGGTTCATTATAGACCTTTGGAGTAATGTGGCAGTGTTTGAATGATATAGAAGATGAAGAAATCTCTTTAATGGTCGCTTAGAAAAATCTAGAATATGTAGTTTTTTTAGCTATATTCACCTTTAAGCTTAAATAAGTAGAAATGATTTAAATCCAGTCATCTATCTGTATTAATCCAGGAAATATATGTCACCACAGTAAATATGAGAGTTCACGCAACAAAGAAAGGTTTATGGTTCCTGATTTAAGTTGCAGTACGGTTAAATCTCCTGTATGCAAGGAAAAAAAGAAGCAGTCAAATGAATGGAAGTCAATGTCAGACTAAAAAGTGTGCGTTGTGAGAGAAAGAGTAAAAAGAAGAAGTAAGGGAGAGACGAGACCTACAGCTGTTGTTCAGGACTCGGTCCAGACTCTCACGCCACTGAGAAGCTTCATCAGGAGTCGGCCTGCACCCAAAAAAAGAAAAAAACAAATTCAAGCTTCAGAAAAACGGCTTCGAATCGTCCCCAGAGTAAACAACACTGTCATGGTGCAGCAGTTAGTCGTCATGTTGTGGGAAAGGTTCGAGCGTGTCTAAGCTGCGGCCGGGACTGGATGCAATTTGAAGATAATGGAGATAATTGAGTACTTTTATTTAGCTCAGGATGGTCTCGATGCAGAATTGCTCCTAGCGCAAAGCAAAAACTGCAACAATACAGTGAAACGTCTAATGGTTTACGGTTCTTTTTAAAGGAAAGAGCTGGTAATGATACGCTCCCAAAATAAAGCCCTTTCATTTAACTGGTCGATGACTGATTGGACTAAGTTAAAGCGTTCATTCTTTTGAATTTCGACCATTAATGGCGATAAAACATGCAACATATTCACTGTTAAACGCAACAGAAGTGAAACTTTGATGCACCGTGGCTGAAAAGCTTCAAAACCATACTTGACGTACGCTTCTAGTCCCACAACACCAGATTGAAAACATTTGGGGCTCGGGTTCTGCTCAAAAGTTTCCTGAGAACAGATTGCATCTGGTGTCCAGTCAGCGGGGAGACGGCGAGCTGAGGCTTTTAGATACGGGGACAAAAGCTCTGAAACAACACAGCCTTTTGGTGACCTTGAACAAAAAAATAAATAAATCGAACAAAGCGGCCGCGGTGTATTTCACGTGTTAAAAACGAGTGAGTGCAAAAACTAAAATTAAAAGAGGGAGATTTCATACCCCTCAAAAGTTTGAACACCATGTTACCCAGGGTTTCCATGGTGACTAAAATCATATCAAACAGATTAATGGGCAGTAACACTGGCAGCGATACAGCACAGCACAGGTTTCTCATCTCATTCAGATTCTTAGAGTGGACTCTTTAACTTTTTTAACACGGCTTTGCTATAAAGTCAAGAGGTAAGTAAGTAAGAAAAATAAAACCTAAGAAAATAAAACCGTGTCCAACTTGAGGACTAGTTTCCATCAGCTAAAGAGGACACAACTGGAGACTATCCCTCACAACGCTGCCATATAAAGCTACGGAGGCAAGAAAACGCATGCTCCGGGTCTCGTGCATAATTTAACTCGTGTCATAAAACCGAAGTATCTCGGTCTTGGCTCCGTCCTTTGCCGACGCCCGGGGCCCCGCTCGGCGCCTGGAGAGGCTCAGCGAGCTTTGATCCCGGTCATCCTCCACCTGCTCTGCTCTCCCTCCCTCTTCACTTCAAACATCACCAGACGTTTCTGACGGGAGCACTCACTTCTGCAGCTTCTCCGGCTTCTTCTCAGTCTTCTCCGGGTACGGGATGATGAGGTCGATGGCATTTTCAGGCTTCTGCAGCAAAACTCCCAATTTTGACTTGATCTCCTTGGCCCTGGGTGACAGAAAGCAGACGGGTGGGGGGGAGGGTAGGCGAGGGGGATGTCAAGTATTTGATTAAACCATGCTGACCCGAGGCAATAATAATCGCATCACGAGTGTTTATTTAAACTTTTGAGATTTTTATCATCTTCTCCGCAACGGAGCCGTAACATTACACTCAATCTCAGCTGAATGATTTGTCAAAGTTAGAAAAAAGTGCTTCTACTGGATTACAGCACAGTCCTTGAGCTAGTTACACCTCCTTTTGTGATTTAAATCTCATATTCAGTGCCACACTTTTACTCAGACACAGAACTTCTCAATAGATCTCTGTTTTCTTGTAGCAGGAACCAGAAGCAAAATCAAAACGGCATCACTGTCCACGTTTTTAACCGTGATCTGATGATAACTGTCCCGGTTCTCATCCCACAGCAGGACAGGCCGTGTGGGATGATAAGACGTTTGCTTAAGACTCTTTAATAAATGAACCAGGGGCCGAGTGCAAACAGCAACACCTTTTAAATTGTTAATCACGTGATATAATGGGTTGTTGTTTAATTTGGAAACCTGCTTGACCTCCACTTAGGTTTAAAGTGTCTGAGCAGCACAGTCAGCTGCTCTGTGCCGTGCCGAGTAATCTGCATAAGCTATTATAAATCTTGAAAAGCACAAAAAATAAATAAATAAAGGTAGCACAAAATCAGGGTTGACAGAAATAGAATGTACTTAATGCATTTAAACAATTAGCAAGCAGACATTAGAATCAAAAGGTTGTATTCTTTAGCTTTGAAGTGACTTTCAGATTGAAAAGAAAGGCAGAAACGCAGGCTGCTGAGGTCTGACAGGAGAGGCAGAGACAGGTAAAGCAGCGGTGACGCAGGTCGGTCTCACCTTTCGATGCAGGTTTGGGGTAAGGCGGCTAATCCTTTACACATTTTCCGGCGTTTTCTCTCGCAGTGCTTAAGAGTGAATTTGGTTCTTTCCCCACTGTGAGTCTCTTGAGTTCCTTTTTGCTTTCTGACTCCGGCTCTCGGCTCATGGGGAGTTTTATACCGACGCCCTTTGGGCTCCGGGCCAACAGCTAAGCCAATCAGACTGGAATGTGTGCGGGACGGGCTGCAGCAGCAGAGGAGCCTGGCTTGAGGAAGGGTGGGTTTTTGCCTGAATGGTTGTTTGCTTTGAGGTCGTAATTAAGCAGCAGATCCAGGACAATTGTGCAGGATGCAGTACGGAGGTTTATTAAATTAACATTTATGCTGCTACAGTGCCGTCTTAACAGCGTGTGATTAACAGCTATACTGTCTGGTCTGCTCTTCTTTATTTACTACCTATATATTAACAAATGCATCCATTAAATGTGCACATTCTGCATTTACACAATAATTATACAGTTCTATATCTTCGTTAGTCGTCATATATTTAAACCTTTAAATGTGCAAGATGTTCAAACATGCAGTATTGCAGCGCTTTTAGTTATATAAACTTTTAAGATGTATTTAACAGGTGGTTATGTTAGGACAGCTCAACGGCATCTGTGAAGTTCAGCATTTTTTGGTTAAAATGCAAACGCTGAGCGATGCGTCTGGATTAAAGCAGTTGATTTAAAACAGCCTTATAAGCACAAAACATCTAAATGAAAAAAAATTAAATCAGAAACTCTCCAACTATCATTAATTTTTGCAATCTGAGTCCAGCCTCCATCATTTCATTATTAATGTGCACGGGTTAAGTGCAAACAGACAAGTAGCAGCCCACAGGAGTGAACGGCGACTATTGGTTGTAGATGTGACACAAAAGGCTGTTTGTAGCTTCTAAGGTTCTGGTGCAACCTCGCCTCCCAGTTACCACTTTTAACTAAACAGTTTATCCAGTCACATTCAGAGGTGGAGGTCACTGCTTTCTAAAATAAATAAAAGTGCTGCTTCTACGAACTGCATCAGTCAGCGGAGGATGGTGGAGTTGTATGCCTGTGGGGAAAAAAAAAAGCACAACTCTGGAGTCTGGGTGTGCATCCAGGCTGCAGCCGGCGAGTTGCCTGCAGTGCTTTTAAGGTTAGGAAAAGAGAAAGGATTTGGTTACGGCAAGCCACTGTGTTAGACCAGATCACATCTTAACCTTAATCTTAAGAGTTGTGAGTACCATCAACATTTTGAATGATGCTGCAGATATTACGAGCAGATAGTGTAATGCCGTGCTTCAGGAAAATAACGTATGTTACGTATCAGGCAGGCTGGGCACAGGGTGATCACTAACCACGATTTCTTTTTTATTTGCAATGAGTGGAGAAATGATGAGCTTAATTTACAGGTGCCTGTCCATAACTATACCATAATCATTATACATTAAACCACCTAGCCTGGCCTGCAACAGTTTTCCAGTGTCATTCCACATGATTATAAAACCAAACATTTACATATATATTTCTTTACTTTTGCACAACTTTGCAGCTCTTTCTTAATAAGAGCAGACATTTATTTGACACAGTCTGATAAAATTTTGCATTTTTTTTCTTCCTAAATGTTTCTTTTTCATATTAATTTGTCTCGCAGGACCTGATTTCATTCTCTTAACCTTCTCTCACAATCCTTATGATCATTGCTTTGCATCAATATGACGAGAAGTTTTTTTTAAAAAATTAAATGAATTTGTCCCTGCAATCCTTTACATGAATAAGAATGAGAGGCTGCTTTTAAATGTTGAATACCTCACAACTTACACCTCATTGAATACGTTCATCGGTTGAACACCATGATGATGAATGCTCTACTGTGTCTATACTTTCTGCAGACTGAAAAGTTTCCAACCTTGAATTTATTGTAGGTTAGGTACGAACTGCATGAATGTACTCCAATGTGTGATAGAGTCTAATAAATCCGCTGAGGTTTCGATAACTTGTAATGTGAGTTTTCAGGGAGCATCTGTTTTTATTCATTTTTATCCTGAGTCAACCGTCCAAGGATCCGTACTGTTGATTGAAAAGCTGTCAACTGACAAAGCTTTTTTTATTTTTTATTAAGACTTACCCATCTTTGAATTGGAAACGCACAGAAGTGAATTAAAATCACCCACACACAAGCTGGATATGCCGCTAATGATCTTGCTGAAGTGCGACGACTTCACTGAACTAAAGGACGGAGTGAGCGGTGTCGCATTCTGACCTGATTCTCTCACATCGGCTGTGTTTACATGGACGCCAATACTCTACATGGTTATTAGCTGTTAATGTCTTCCTTTTGACGAGATTATTAACCTCGCTGAGAATTCCAGGCCAGTATTAAACACTTGATGTGATTGCTTCTTTCTGGTTGGAATGAATCCATTCTCTCTTTGCGCACGTTTGCTCCATGTGGGGTAAACATTTGCAACCAGTTTCCATGAAGGACAGAAACAGCCAGTGTTTTAAAAGTGTTTGCTTCAGTTCTCTTTGCTGTTACGTCTCTGCTCTTCACTCCCACTGACCTTGCCGTGGCGGTGCATGGTGGCTTTGGGCGGTGCTTTGGCTTTATTGCCTTAACAAGCCACACTTAGCAAGAGCCACGGCTGGAGAGGCCTCAGGGTACACCACTCTTCAGCTGCAGCAGCTCACCACGTCTCACCGTCGGCCGTGTATAAATATGGACAATGCGTCGCCACTTCATCGCACTGGCCAAACAGATGCTATTTTCCCAGGCAGCGCCATCTTGCAACTTTAGAACCAGAGTCTGAGCAGTACGGTCTGAGAGTGTTTCATTTATACTACACTCTGCTCTACCTTCACCAGTTACAAGGAAATGTTGGATTGCACAATGTAGTGTATTTTAATTATGCTTTTTCTTTCTTTGCAACTCTCACGGTTCCGCTTTATGATTTTTGTTTTCTTGTGTAGACGTTATAGAAACAGGATGGGACACAATGGCGACCACCAGTTGCCATGTCAACCACTCAAAAACAAAATTCATTAAAACAAATAAAATAAAATACACTTTATAGTGGAACTACTGTTTTTTTTTTTTGGATCTTCTGGCATAAAATACGGCCATTTACTCATCCATATAACTTTTGTGTTATCGTATGCTAGTGCTATTCCCCGTTTTGTCCGGAGTTAGTTTGTCTGGCAGATAATTTTTTATAGGCTGTGTTTGGGTGCCCCAGTCACTCCCATTATCTGGATATACGTTGCTCTAATTATCTCCCAAAGGAATTCAAATTACACAAATTATATATGGGTGAGTAAACAACCATATTTTATGCCAGAAATAAGGTCCAGGTTGTAAAAAAAAAAAAAACAGTAGTTCCCCTTTAATATTTATCAACAATATATTAACTACCAAAATAAAGTGATTCGACGTGTATTTTAGAGTTTTACTTTCGCCCAAGTCCCGCCCACTAACATGAAGGGGGTGGAGCTTATGACATAAACTGCAGCCAGCCACCAGGGGGAGCTCTACTTGCTTTGGCTTTAGCTGCAAGGAATCTGTGTCTCGCCCGTTGCTTTTCTTTTATAATTTGCTAATGTTGCCCATTTATTTTTGTAACTATCATCTCGTCAGTTCTGACTAAAGTTTTGGGGCCAAGTAAACAAATGTGTCTGTGTTTATGTGGTTTTATTTCATGTCCTTATAAACAGTTGCATCGGAATCTTTAATCAGATTTGATCGATGGAGATTCAGTTATTTCAGTCGGGGCAACGGGAATGTGAAAAGAATTATAGTTACACAAGGATAAGAGCCGACGACGAGGCTTAGCTTTCTTTTATATGTTTCATCCATTAAATATAATGATCCATTTATCAAGAATGTAGAGTATGCTACATTTCACCATCCACACACTGTTTTATTTAATGTGGAGCCTGCTGTAGTTTTACTGATGCGAAAGCACACACACAAACTTAATGTTAAAATTTCGGTGACAGTTAATGAGTAATAAAACCAGCGCACAAAGAGTGTTATCTTAGTGACTACTTTTCATTTGTACTAATCGTGGTGCACCCACTTCTTGGCATTCTAACACAGGCTGGTAATGTTGGGATACAAGTAGTCATAACAAAGATAAAAGTGAGAAATTGCGTGTTTCTCTGCCGATCAAAACTAATCTGCGGCAGAAATGATTAGAAACATCCAATTTTAAAGTCTGGAACGAGGACGTCACTGCATCGGCTTTATTAACCTCATTAATCTTTTCGCGCGTGCATTTTAAATAAAATGTCTTGGACCACTTTAGAGCAGAATTTATTACTTTTTTGGGTCACCGATGTGTTAATGTGCTGTAAAATAGCAGGCAGATTATTTGGCTGCAGGTTTTTCACTGCGGCTAAATGGAACAACCGTTTGTTCCCCTCCTCTCAAAGATCAAGACTTCACAGCTTACGTTTTGCTTTTCTCCTTTTAACTTCGGTAGCTGATTTATGCAAAGCACAGTACATTGAAAGTAAACAGTCCTTCGGTATCTGGAATGGTGATGACCCCCGTGAGATAAAAACCCAAACATATGAGGCAGAACAGAGCCGGAAAATTCTAATTTCACACAGTTTAACTCTCCTGACAAATAAATAAACAGCCCTCGGTCCAAAGAACGTTCAGGCTACTGAAAAATGGACCTGCGAGCTCCTCAGATGAGCCCGAGGCACATGCTGGGCGCCGATTTGCAGCCTTTCCCTAATTCAGAGGGATCGGCTTGTTGGCACGACGGTGTAAGCGAAAAGCAGAGGCTTCAGAGATGCCTGTGCTACGGTCAGACAATAGAGGATTGTCAATTACATAACTGCTGCACTTATCGAAATTGACTGAAATATGAGGCTGTCTTGGTGCCAGTGCTTTTATTCACCAATTACAGCCTATTGCAGAGCTGTTTGCGACAAGAGCGCCAGGAAACTTCTGAACACCCCCTGCATCTATGTTCTACCTCAGCTCTGCAAAGCTATACATTATTCACTGATTATATGGCTCCTGGCTACATGCTGAGTTTATAAACTTGCTTGTGCATCTGTGCACTGCATTGCAGATCTCAGCAATGCACAGTGACTTTGCATTTTGCAGCATATCACTTGCTTGATTTGGACAGTGCTGTATTTGTGCATATCCGTGAAGGCACAGCTCCAGTGTCGCCTGCAAAGCACAAGCACACGGCAAAGGAGCGCAGCTTTCGTTATAGAATTTCCCGGGAGCCAAAGTTCAGGGAGGGACGGCCCTCCGAGAGGATGTGTACTCAGGCCAACGGCAAGAGTCGGACTGCTGTTCAAATAAACTGGCACCAGTTGGCATCCAGGTGCCTTGTTTACCGCGCCGGCAGAACCTCCACGCTCAATTTATAGACGTAAAGGGCTGCCCGAAAGTGCAGAGCTCCATAAAGCAGTGTTTTTCAAAAGGTAATGGGCTGCAAACGACACAATAAATACATATATTCTCGGAAAAAGGTGCATGCTTGAAATAAACAACTTGAAATGTATGAAATGTAGAGTATCAGTCACGCAACATTTTTTAGTGGCAGTCCTATTTTTTGCGCTTTTGTTTTTCCACTGAACTCCGATTCACATCCGCTCAACCCGAACATTGCTATTATGGCACTTGATGACAGCGTACATGTAAGGGGCTATTAAATATTAATGCTCACCAAAGCTGCTTTACAATTTAAAGTCACGACAGATGTTGTGCAAGCCGGCGTTGGCGGATTTGTTTGGAACTGCAGTCGCCGCGTCTCCTCGTCTGTTTGTCGTTCTTGCAACACCTGGCTGGAGTTTCACTGGTAGCGCTGTACCTGTTAGCCACAACAATCAGCCCTCTGACAGATAAGCGTGTGCTTATCACTCCATTTTCTAAACAGGGGGGGGAAAAAAATCATATTTGCACTTCAATCATTATGTTTCTATTACGCTGTCATCATTTGTCTGAGCGTGGTATTTGCCACATTTGTCGTCCGAACGGTGAGGAAAATAAGACGCAGCTTCGTTGCCGCTGACAGGAAGGAAACAGCAGCGCGCCCCAATCCTGGGCTAATCTCCGAGCTCTGCTATGGCTCCTCGGCTCAGATTATACAGATCGCAGACGGTCTACCCCTGACATTCACTCGCTTCCCTCTGGTTAAAGGTCAACAACGGCAGCGATAAACGGTGCAGTGCGCTGGAGAAGAATGTGCGTTTGTGTTGAAAAAGGTTGGAGAGGAAAAAAGACCTGATGTCAGCAGGGGGTTTGGTGGTAAATACAGAACAGGGCCGTATTGTTGCCACTCACTTCCTTCGCTGATCCCAGATCAATCCAGAGATTTCTAGATCCCTAGAACGTAGGCGTAAATAACACACACCTCTTTATGTTTTTATTATGACTTTAGAATCTAGTAATTTAGCAAGTTTTAAGCACTTTGAAAGAGGGAAGAAAGAGATTTCTAAGACACAAGGAAAATAAATATAATGTTTGTTATGCAATGTTTCCTGTTCACAGATTGACACGGCCACCCAGCTGCTTCCTTTGAAAAACTTTTCCTCAGATTCATCCTAATTATTCTTCACTTAGATCTGAACAAAAAATAAGAAATTCTGATCTAGCAGGCGGCGCTCAACAGCAGCAACATTAAAGGAACTCGTACAGGTACTGGAATAACAGCTTAAAGAAAGACATTTAGGTGTTACAGGACAAGATGTACAAAAGTACAAATTAGAAAAGGTAAGAAAAGAATACTATATAAGAGTAAATATAGGTTCTGGGATCTAATCCATGGGCTGCGTGTAGTTTCCATGTTCTCCCTGTGTCTGTGTGGGTTCTCTCCAGGTTCTCCAGCTTCCTCCAACCGTCCAGAGACATGCTGCTTAGGTTCATAGGTGATTCTAAAATTGGCCGTAGGTGTGAGTGTCTCTCTGTATTAGCCCTGTGACAGACTGGAGCGGTCACAGAAAATGAACGAACGAATGAATGTTGTGGATTATAACAAATATTTGCAGACGGTATCAACTTCAAGTCAGTAAATAACTACTACTGCTACTACTACTAAAAACCAACTAAAGCTAACAAAAGTTTTAAGTAGTTGAGGCTGAATACACAGATCTGCCATAACATTAAAACCCCCGACTCCTGAGGAGAAGTAAATAACGTCGACTATCTTGTGACAGTTCAATGTTCTGCTGGGAAACTTCTGGACCTGGCATTCATTCATTCATTTATTGGTGTGGATGTTACTTAGACATGTAGCACCCACCTAGACCAGACCAGGCACCCCCACCCCATAACAATGACACTCCTTGATGGCAGCAGCCATCCCCAGCAGGATGCAGCCACAAAAACACTTTAGGAAGAAGAACAGCACAAGGTGTTGACCTAGCCTCCACATTCACTAGATCCCAAACTGATCAAGTATCCTCAAAGGGCCCCACTAACAACAGGACACCCTCCGAAGGCCCATCTCCATTCTCTGATTAGTTTTGGAGGCACAAATATTAGGAAGGTGGTCATAATGTTATGCCTGATCAGTTTACATAATTGATGCATTACATAATAAATGACAAACTCCAATAGGAGGATTTCTTTTGAAACTGGTTGCTTTGATAATGCTTACTAAGCAAAAACAGATGTGAGACAAAGACCCTGGGTGATTTAGTTAATTCCCTAATGCACAGGATATGACATAACGATGTCAAAGCGCTGAGATAGCTCTGGTACTCATCGATGCTAAGAGCCAGACATGCCTGCGTGGTGACAGGGATGGAGGGAAGGAGGTCGCGGAGGTTATCTCTAACCGGCAGAATAAAAGCTGTGTCATAGCCAGACCATTCAAAGTGATTTCTCTACGTGTTCACACTGCGATTTGACTCCTGGACGATGCCAGATGGGCTCCATCGTTGGGGGCTAGTTTTGCGGCCGCGGTGAACCTCGGGCGCGAGGCCGGCCGAAATTCAGGAGGTGTCCAGTTTCTCAGTGTTCTGTCCGCAGGCCCAGCGAGAGGAAATTAAATTTTCCCACAGCACCATTAATTGTTTTCATCAAGCTGTTTATTTGCGAAGGCTTTTCCGGTGAACTTAGCGCTTACAGAAGGGCAGAAGAAAGCAACAAGGCTGTTTTCTCTTGAATTACGGAGGATTTGTAACGGAATTGTGGCCTTAACACGGTCGAGGGAGGCAAAAAAAAGGATAAATACTGAGGCATTGGTTATCATTCCTGCCTTAGGGAAATAAATTGTCGTCCTCTTAGAGAGAAAATGGATTTTCCATTGGAAGGTCAGCGCTAAATGCTAGCAATGGCTGCATCACTGGCCTGCTTTTTATGTAACAGCTAAACACACCGGCGAAATGAAAACAAACCTTGATTTATATTACGACTGTAAACGTCATACCCCCTTTCGCATGTGATTTTTGGTGCTTTCATAAATTTGCACTTCCAGCCCGTGCAGACAGCTTCGGGTTTTATTCTGGAATTACAGCTTCATAAAACATTTTAAAACGTGCGTGGGCTGCACGGGGGTGTTTGAGAAACGCCGTGTCTCGCTTGCACAAGTTTTTCTTGCGTATTTTCACGGTTAAGAAACTTCCACATATCAGATCTGATAGAGCGCAGCTTTAAAACAACACCGATTATCACGTCATTTGATTCAGTCTATGAGTGTTTGGTTTTCAGACATCTGGACGCAAATCAGACCAAATAGCCTTAAAATTGGTGATATAACGTCAAGCCAAGCCAAACATGATAGGGGTACGGAAAATAGCAACAGCTTGAGGTGGCCGGCTGGAACACAGAGGAGAGTTTGGTCCCGTGGTGGGAAAGCCTGTTGCCTATGGAGCTCACGTACGTTGTGTTTGTCGTGTTCACATTGCAGGGGGTTAATGCACGGAGGCGCACTCGAGGAGGAGGAGGAGGAGGTTTGAACTGGCGGCTGTCTGAGCTCTCATAGTTACATATTGTAGGCGTGTGCTGTGTATTTTATTGTGTTTGCCACTAATAGACTCTCAGATGGGAACTCAAACATAGATGTCCTCTCAGGCAGAGAGGCTGTGGCAAATTTTCCAGTCACGAGTCTTGGACACGAACGGTTTTAATATACCTAAAAGGTGATTTTCAACTTCTCTGAAAAGCATGGCAGATGTGTTTCATGCGTGCTTCATACATACTCTGACTTGACTTCTTTAAGGAATATTTAAATACATCTGTTTGAAGAAGTTCCAAAAACTGCAGTTCCTCACATGGCCACTTGAGGCTGTTTCCAAAAGTGAGCTCAGTTTTTATACGTAGAAAACATAGATTATAAATAAAAATGGACGACACCAATCCACTTGACGCTAGTATCGCAGGGGAACACCTTTACTTTCGCTAGACTATACAGAGCATCAGAGTCATCATGAGGTCACATCCTGTTTTCATAGCATCAAATACCTAAAACGAAACCTCTCAGAAACCTGTTTCACATAAACTTTAGTGTGTTAGTTAGTCCCATTCACTAACGTGGAGGAGGTGTGGTTTATGACCTATGACCTATACGGCAGCCAGCCAATCAGGGGCCTTGGCTTCACTTTTGAGGAGCGGTCATGGCGTCCACTTTTTTTACAGTCTAATGTTGCTGCTGAAAAATGCGTCTTTATTATTCATTCATTCATCTTCTCTACCCACTTATTCCTATTAAGGGTTTCGGTGCTCTGCTGGAGTCTATCCCAGCTGTCATCGGGCGAGAGGCAGGGGTACACCCTGGACAGGTCGCCGCATCTTTATTATCTGGAACAAAAATCTGGTTTTGGTCTCAGGTCACTGCTTTTAGGTTCATCAGAGCTTTAAGCCACGCCCATAATTAAGGTGGGGGTTTAAAGTGACAGGTAAGAGCCAGAATTAGGTGAAATTATGCACCTCCAGGAGGCTGAATGGGTCTTTCTGTGTTAACCCTTGGATAGCCAGGCAACCGTTTATGGATGGATTAATGACTGCCCTCACAGGCCTTACATAGCCGTACCAATCATCTTTTGGATTAGCTCCATTTGGGTTACCAAGATGCCACACACTTTGAGCTTCAAGTCTGCTGTTCAGGAACCCTGTGGGTGACGTACACATTTATATATGTTAAATGGTGATCAGTTAAATTCGCACGTCAAAAGATGTTGTTTAGATTGGGCACTGGTGCAGCCACGTCGGGTTCTTCCATCCCAAACCCTGCAAACAGTTTCTTTGTGGACGTGCTTTGTGCACAGGGGCATTGTCGTGTGAAGGAAAGCAGGAAAGCGCCAAACACAACCTAACAATATGGTTAAATTTAGGGAAAGACTGTGGGTAACACAAATACGGAAGGAAATATAAAAGGTCTTGGTAAAGGTTAGAAAGATTGTATTAACAGGAAACAAACAAAAGCAAATTTCCAACGAAATCCAGAGCGCTCGACGCGCACTGACCGGGCCAACGCCAGTCCACCTTCACCAACACTGACGTCAGTTTTGATGTGTCGTGCAAGTAGTTCAGCACAGACACAAGAAATACTGAGTTTGGCTACGTGCTGCAGCATTAAGAGTTCCCTTAACTGGAAGAAAAACGGCCTCAAGACCAAAAGTACCAACAGGAAAGACAGAACTATGGATTAAAAAAGTAAAACTGTAGTCTGTGACATTGCGTGACTTTGTTTCCCCCTGTTGTTATTGCATTGAGTTAAAATAAATGAGGATGAATCCATTTTAAACAGGATTGATTGAATTAGGAGGGACTGGAAAGCAACGACCTGCCAAACCTGATAAATGCTCAACAGAAGAGTTTGGAGAGCAACTCGTGCTGAGAGAAACGCGCTGGACATCGACAGATGGGCTTCTTTTAAATGCAATTAATGAGTCGGTCAATGTTAAAAGCGACAAAAGAAACCACTGTAAAGGACGCACATTTAAGAATCTCAACTACTGACTTTGTTAGTAATCTATAGCCACTTTTCTTCTTTGCTGTCACAGATTATGCGTCATACATGCTGTGATCATTTTCCCAGCTGCTGACCTTCTCCCACATTTCATAACTTTGCACTTTTTTTTTTCAGAACCATTCATTATCTATATCAGTCTATCCTCCTGAACTAAATACCAAACAAATTCATCACAGCTAGTGTTTTGGCCCCATTTGAACCAGAATCAGCGCCGTCTAATCCCACTTTGAAAATCCACACATGTATAATTAGTCTCTGTCTGACCCACTTCAAATTCTAATTGTGATAGTTGGCTTTGTCTCCGAGAGAGAGAACAAAGGACTCAAACAGAGGGCACAAAATATGACTGAACAGTTCGCAGGTCAACAAATGAGCCTTTTGTTTTATGTGAGGGATGTGTCGTGAGGACTGCATTGTGCAAACATCTGCTCTCAATTATTGAAGCATCTTTAACAGGAACATGTCAACATCTCGGTTCTGGTAAAGCACGTGCGACTAGATCTGGATCTGGCATTCGTGGTTGCTGAAGGGTTCAAAGTGACGACCAAGAATAAAAAAAAAAGAGATAAATTTATTGCCTCTGACTGGAGTGTAAAACATTCCAGCGTTCGCTGTGAACGGACTCGACAGCGTGTTAAGGTGGAACTGGGTGAAAGGCATAAAAACAATAGCTGTGACGTGAGATGGAAATGTGCTTTGATTGCTGTAGTTCCATCCAAAGAAAGCTCAATTACCTCATCTGCTGACATTCTGAAACAAGAATGTGTGACGGACAGAAAAGTTGTTTTTGCTTTTTCTTTGGTTTTCCTCTTTAATCTTTGTCTGTCCGTTTATTTTGCAGATTCATTTCAATAGTTGACCTGTTCATTTACACCAATTAGGCATAACATTATGACCACCTTCCTAAGGGTGTCCTGTGGTGTCTGGCAACACAAAGTTGTTAGTGGGGGGACCTTTGAGGGGAGGGGCCTCTGTGGATCATCACAGATACTTGATCAGTTTGGGATCTAGTGAATGTGGAGGCCAGGTCAACACCTTGTGCTGTTCTTCTTCCTAAAGTGTTTTTGTTGCTGCATCCTGCTGCCATCAAGGAGTGTCATTGCTATGGGGTGGGGGTGCCTGGTCTGGTCTAGGTGGGTGCTACATGTCTAAGTAACATCCACACCAATGAATGAAGCCAGGTCCAGAAGTTTCCCAGCAGAACATTGAACTGTCACAAGATGGTCAATATTATTTACATCTTTGTGTATTTTAGAGGCGTAACTTATACTGGACTAAGAACTTTTAAGAAGTCTACCAGATTCTCTCTTTTCTGGGAAGGCTAAGGTCCTTCAACATCTCCAGGACGATGCATGGATGTCCTACGAGTCTGTGGTGGCCATTGCCATCTTTGTTGCTGCTGCGTGACGGGGCAGCGGGTTGAAGGTGGCTGATGCCAACAGATTGAGCACACTCTTCCGTAAGGCTGGCGATGCTGTGGGGCTGTAGCTGGACTTCCAGACTTTAGTGTCAGAACGGAGGACGTGGTGTGAGCTACGGGACACCTCGGACAACATCTCCTGCATGATCCATGATTCCCTGGACAGCTACAGTCAGAGAGCTTTGTTCAGCCAAGGTGCTTCACAGAAAGACTTTACATTTCCTTCCTCAATATGAAAGGAATACAGTGCACTTGCAGTGCATATAGTATACTGATTTATATCTTTAGTTCTTAATTCTGTTTCTGTATTTTCATACTGTGGTTTACTGGAGTCGCTGTGACAAACCCAACTTCCCCCGGGGATTAATGAAGTATTTCTGACTCTAACTCTTAAATTCTATAGCTTTAAAAAATATTTATTGAACCAATGTGCACAATTTATTCCTGAGAAGTCGTAACGCTCAAGGATATTCAAAGCAAATAAAAATGTACTTAGTGGAATAAACAGATTCTACAGCTGTTTATACTGCATGCTTGTACAGTCATGTTTAAGGATTTGGAAGGGTTGCAGGGGGGATGCTGGAGCCTATCCCAGGTCTCCAGTCTATCGACGGGCGAACGCAGAGACACAGACAACCATTCACACTCTACAGCCAATTTAGAATCACCAATGAACCTAACTAGGGTGTCTTTGGACGGTGGGAGGAACCCACGCAGACACACGGAGAACATGCAAACTCCACACAGAAAGGCCCCAGTTGGCCGATGGATTAGAACCCAGAACCTTCTTGCTGTGAGGCATCAGTGCTAACCACTTGGAAAACATCTGATCTAAAATTTATGACCCTCTCCTCTCCAGAGCCTTGGCTGCAAGAACAGATCTGTCAACAGAGCATCTGCCAGAACCAGTTCCTCCTCTGTGAACTGCACACGACGTAATAACCAAAACTAAAATGTCATAGGCTCTCAGTGAGCGAAGCCTCGTCCGTCTGAGGGGGCCCTGGGTGCAGTCCTGAGAGGACGGAGGATGTGAACCCAGAGGAACCGAGAGTCACTAGATAGCGCAGCGCACGCTTCTCACAAGGGACCCGCACGGGGAGATTTCCCACGCTTGGAGAATTGAAACGTTGCAGCATTCCCTCTCTCTGTTCTCGCCCACTCATGTAATATGTTTATCACGACTCCCCCCCCCCCCCACCCCCCCACATTTCTGCTCCATGACTTGTGCTTTATTGCAATAACAGTGCATTTTTTATTTATTTTTTTGGAACGAGTTCAGTCCTCAAGTGCTCCGCAGAGTCGTAATATCTCCAGATATCTCCAAGTGGATTTTGTACTGCAGGTGATCGGAGATTGTTTGATACGGGGACAAAATCCGAAATTGAGTGCAACAAAACAATTTTATGTGATGTTGAGAGATGTTCCAGGGGAGGAAACGAAAAGCCCCCTGGAGGTTCAGGCCACACTGAGGTACGTCTGCACAACACATGTCTGGTCCTTGGGGAGACAGGGAGGAATGTGCACATCGGGTCATCTGCTCCAGATTTGCTCTTAATGGCCACCAAGGGCTGCTGCGTCCTTTAAGACAGATGCAGGACACTGTGTGTTTGCGGCACCTATTTTAATCTCTAGGTCGTACGGGGGTCAGCATATGTGATGAGGACGATCATGATGGACAAACAGTATGTGCTTTGGAGTGTCGTTAACGTTCATGCTGCTGGTGACGTTTGGCGCGTGGAGCTAATGTCTTCCTGTTCGACTTTTCATGCGAACCAACAAAGTTTAGTAGTTCATTGATGTATTTTTCTCAAAGTTGAGCTGTAAATTGAATTTTTTTTATAGAGGTGTCCTGGTTTCACCTTATCATCCACACACCACCATCTGGAGTTTTTACTCTTTGCTCGTGTTCAGAATGATTTGCAGCTTTTCACTGCCCCCTAGTGGCAAAACAAAAACCTGCATTCTAGTAGGCAGTACATCTTTTAAAGCTGGTATTTTCCTTAAATTTTCTTATTATAATGAGCTAAATTATCCCGAATGGGGTGTTATGTCTGATTAAAACCCTTCATGGCTTGAAGCCCTTAAGAGTCATCAGCCACAACATTAAAACCACTGATAGGAGCAGTAAATAACATTTAAACCATCTTGTGACAGTTCAGTGTTCTGCTGGGAAACTTCGGGACCTGGCTTCATTCATTCATTGGTGTGGATGTTACTTAGACATGTAGCACCCACCTACCAGACCAGGCACCCCCATCCCATAGCAATGACACTCCTTGATGGCAGCAGCAGCCATCCCCAGCAGGATGCAGCCACAAAAACACTTTAGGAAGAAGAACATCTCAAGGTGTTGACCTGGCCTCCACATTCACTAGATCCCAAACTGATCAAGTATCTGTGGGATAATCCCCTCTCCTCAAAGGCCCCCCACTGACAACATTCTGTTGCCAGACACCCTCCAGAGGACAAGCGGCCACAGAAAATAAATTACTAACTTACTTAAATGTTGATCTGACCACTGAGTTCACACACAGTTTTCAGCTTGGAATCTATACACAGATGTTCACAAAATGATTAATGGATGATGAGTCAAGAATGATTAGAGAACCCATGTTTTATGCTTCACAAATTCATATTCAAAAACTCTTTTCCATAATCTTTTGATGTTTTGTTGCATCCTGAGGCCTCTGGCAGTCTATTAGTTCATCTGAGAAGCTGAGAAGACTTATTTATTTTTTAGGATACAAGGCGCCTGGAGTGATGAAAAGAAACCCACAGTAGACATTTTTGTGTGGAATGTGGGGAAAACAAGCTCCACACGCACAAACTAGAGTTTTCGTGCCTGTTCTTTTCACATGTTTACAAATTCAAAATTTTCAATTAACTGGCCGCGACTTGAACCGCGAAGATTGCGCTGAACTCGCAAATCACATCATGAAAATTAAGCAGTGGAGGCCAAAAAATAAAAAGAGTAAATAGTGAAGAAACACAAAGACAAAGCCAATACTGAAAGTTGACATTTTCGGCAAGTGACCCCTTTTCAATGCCAAATTCACAATTAATCAGGCACATCTTGAGTTGGTTATAAACATCTAGTTGGAACAGCACGGGGAGAGACCTCTTCACATGATACAGGCTTCTAAAAACTACATGCTGAGCTTAAAGTGCTGCCCTTGTTATAAAACCGTCACATCCTGCAAAAAAATGTTTACTACCCCCTTAGAACAGGCACTGAGCTGAACCAGACAGGCCGGTCACGGTAGCTAATGGAAGAGAAGCCAGCTCATATGATTATTAATCCCAATCATAAGATCTCCAGATCTATCTAATCAAAAGTCACGGCTCCTGCTGGAGAAGGAGACCAGAGAGAGAGGGAAAGAAAGCGAAAGGTCTCTCTGGATCAGCTCCACCAGAGAGCGAGAGAGCACAAGACACCTCTCATGACCAGCAGAGGGGTGGAGATACGGAGCCAAGGTTCAAATTGCAAATCCCATTTAATTCAGTAAGGGCGTGTAATGTCAAAGCACACCACTAGATGTCAGTGAAATGTCACAAATGTCAACTTATAAACTCTTCGTCTTTGCATTTTAAAGGGTTTTAAAGTGTGGTTTACCTCCTGGTTAGTATAACATGTCATTTATAGTAAGTTGCTGCAGAAACACATCTTATTAAGGTATCTCATATGCCTTTATAGGATAAAACAAATATATAAAATGTATTAGTTTTGACTTATTATCACCATATCTGACATTGGCCATACAAGGAAATAGAAGAAGCCAGAAGCCTGAAGCTAAAGTTCAGTTTCTGGTTCAACACGTGGTCCGCTCTGTGCACAATGGATGTCATGCATGGGCCTAATCGGAACAAACTGGATTATGTACTCTAGACTCTTTTTGGGCATCAGAAGCATGTGGATAGCACACTGGCGACTCTTCATTCTGGCATCCCTCTCAGACAACTTTAATTTACAGCATGTTTTTTTTTTTTTAATTACATTTCAATATTGATGAGGCAGCCAGATCCAGCCAGTTTAACCCAGTCTGACTAATAGAAGCCTAGTGGCCTGTTCTTCCCACTGGAAGGATCCCGTCGTTGGAAAGTGACCCCGATTGATGAGGTTTGCAGTGAAGTTTGTGGTCGGTTTGGGGCGGCGTTTCTGGAGAAAGATGAGCATCACAGCGATTATTCAGTCACTTCTACAGAACACGTTAAAGCCCGAGTAGATAAAGGAATAATTCTCTAGTAAACCATTCATACCAGGAAAATTACAACATGTACAAATATGCCTTCCCGACAAATGACCCCTTTGTGGTCGTGTGAGCACCAGAATGGAGCAACTATGTTACTGCAATACATCCAAGGGTGGTTTGACGTTGAACCTCATCTTACTTCCAGCCTTGGACATTTCTATTAAACATACGTAATGTTTTCAAGTCTTTGTTTGCTTTCTAGGAAGTAGCACACTCGAGTAATCTTAAAAGCACCAATATCAAAGTATTTCAGTCAAATAAAATTCACCATCTATTGAAGAACGAGGTGACACAGCGATAAGGGAGCATATGCTGTACTGATAAAACTAATGCGCTCTATATTTTTATTCTTATGAACCAGGTGTTTGTAGTGACACCTATTCTCTCATTCATCCATCAGTCACCACTTATGCTATGCCAGCTGTCATTGGCCGAGAGGCGGGGTCGCTGCTCCATCGCAGAAAGACAAACAATCGTGCACACTCTGGTGCACACCTACAACCAATTTAGAATCAGCATTTACCCTGACGAGCATGTCTTTTAAACTGTGGCAGGTAGCCGGAGGACAGAAGTGTGGAAGGTGCAAACCCAGAACCTTCTTGCCGTGTGGCGTCAGTGCTAACCACTACACCGCTGTGCTATTGCTGCTAAAATAATTAGCAACTGGTTGAGGAGCACTCAAACACACAACCCAAGACACAGGGGGGAGATTGAAAGGCTTAACTTGAAAGTATAAGCAAAGACAAAGTCCAACAGACACAGAAAACAGATTTAAAAAACAAACAAACAAACAAAGCACTACAAACACTTGGCTGGTACAGTTCAGATAGAAGACAAAAGACAAACTGGCAAAGCAGGGTGGGAACACGGAGGCTAAATACTAGGGGAACAACGAGGCGCAGGTGAGATATATCAGGGCGGGGCTAACAATCAGGGTGGAGCTAACAATCAGGGTGGAGCTAACAATCAGGGTGGGGCTAACAATCAGGGTGGAGCTAACAATCAGGGTGGAGCTAACGATCAGGGTGGGGCTAATAATCAGTTGCAGCAACCACAGGTGAGAAAATGAAGACACCTAGAATGACTGGAATGAGTTTTGAAGGCTTCCTCCCACCGTCCAAAGACATGCTGGTTAGGTTCATTGGTGATACTAAATTGGCCGTAGGTGTGAGTGTGAATGGTTGTCTGTCTCTGCGTTAGCCCTGAGACAGACTGGAGACCTGTCCAGGGTGTACCCCGCCTCTCGCCCAATGTCAGCTGGGATAAGCTCCAGTTCACCGTGACCCTCCAGAGGGAAAGCAGTTACAGAAAATGAACGAATGAATGAGCTACTGTGAGCAACCAATGTCCCATGCGGCTCAATACAGTCTGAGTTCAAGTCGAAGCTAAGTCACTTTCAAAATAAAACAGGAAATGCCCCCAAAACAGAGACAATTAAATCCATTAAGTAAGTTTTACTCAATCAAATATGCATCTACTAAACAAGAAAACCTTTCCTTTTGATCTATGGATCACTGTGAAATATTTCAGGGTAAAAAGAAAGAGGAGCTGTTGGATGAGTAGCTTGCACACAACCTGGCTGCACATCTCAAACAATCCGGTTGCTGTTTTCAAACTTAAAATGTGTGTACTGACGAAGAGAACCATGTTGCACGCCATTGTCACTTCCAAATACCCAGTGAACAACATGCATGCAGCAACAAATGTCAAAGTTTAGAGCAAACTGCATGGTGAGTGCCCATGTAAGGTTAGGCTAAAGTTGGTCTACTACAGTAATGCGTCCACATATGGCAAAATATATAAACGACTGATGTTCTCATGTTTTATCTTGCATACAGTCACCATCTGATAAAGGTTTAGATGCTGACACGAAGCATCTTCTGCAGCACTCACTTGGCCCTGGCTCAAACTCCGCCAGCTCCTTCTTGCTGCGGGGGCGTTATCCGAAGCTCGCATGGTTTAGATGTGAGAAGTTTTTCCTCTTAAAACTCACATCCTGCGCATTCACACAGCACGCCGACACTTCGCTACCGCAACCGAAAGCAGCATTGCAGATGGCCATTGCTATGCTTAGATCGAGATAAAAAGAAAAGCCAAAGCGTTACTATGGAGAAGGGGGCAGCATTGTGAGATGTGCATATGGACCAGGCCTGCGGACCAGCTGTTGTCCACCTAATAATGGCTCCACTCTGCACTGATGACATCTGAATACACAAACTAGACACTCGGCCACTGTCTGCATTCTGCTTGGCGGCGAGTTTCACTGTGCCAGAGCAATCATAATGGCAATATTTAACATGTTAATGAGAACAAATTACATAACCAGCATCTTCACTGTAATCAATGTCATTATTACCTAACGACAGGCTTTGTAGGGTTTGGCATTATCCCTCTGTGATGTGCTCCCCCCTTGTTTGGTTAAGCGAGCGCCGGCGACGGCCATGCTCCGGCGTGGCAGCCATTTATTGCCTGATGATGACGGCCCCGTGCAAACAGCGTCGAAGGTAATAATAAAGTTTTACTGCTCGCCCTATTACGTTAATGCTGTCACATCACTTGGCGCGCTTCCTGTTTGCTAGAAAGCCAACGGTCCAAGTTCTTTATGGGAGAGGGGAGCAGTTTCCTTGGTGAATAACAGTCCCGCATGACACCGTCTGCAGAATGCCTCATAATAGAGAGCAAATACATCATTATCCTTTCTGTATCAGATAATATGCACGAGTAAGCACGCAGCCTCTGGGTATTTGCACAACTACCTGCAAGCTTCACCTGATCATATTGATGCTTCATGTGTCATCAGCGTAAATAAGATGCTATCATGTGGATGGCTAAAGGAGTCCTGATGACTGTGGCATGCTTTGTTCTGTGCTACTGTTCATTCATTTTCTGTAACCACTTGTCAAGAGGTGGGGTACACCCTGGACATGTCTGCAGTTTATTAACCTAACCAGCATGTCTTTGGACAGTGGGAGGAAGCTGGAGTACCCGGAGAGAACCCATGCAAACCCCACACAGAAAGGAACCAGTCGGCCTGGATTCGAACCCAAACCTTCTTGCGTTGAGGCATCAATGCCAAAATATATAAATCCTAATTTTATTTAGGATAGGCCCACAGCAAGAAGGTTTGTGTTCGAATCCATGGGCCTTTCTGTGTGGAGTTTGCATGTTCTCCTGCATGTCTGCGTGGGTTCTCTCCAGGTTCTCCAGCTTCCTCCCACTGTCTAAAGACATGCTGGTTAGGTTCATTGGTGATTCTAAATTGGCCGTAGGCATGCATGTGCATGTGTTAGCCCTGTGACAGACTGGAGACCTGTCCAGGGTGGACCCCGCCTCTCGATGACAGCTGGGACAGGCTCTTCACAGGAGAAGCGTCTACTTTTATTAATAAAGAGAACACGTTTGAGCTTTTTTTTCCCCACATTTTATTTTTCAAATAATTTATTTGACATAACGTAGAAAAGACAGTAATATAAATATTATAATATAATATAAAGACAATTGCACATAGTTTTCAACATTGTTTGGTAATGAAAAAAAAATATATTACAGACAAATAAATACAATTTCCTAAAGTACCCACATGCCTGTTCACAAACAGTGTATGACTTGGACATAGGGGCACATTGCACATCACAACCACGACATTTTGCCTAATGGCAAAAAGAAAAGTGCATTTTCCACGTCTGCAGCTCTCCAGTTTGATTGTCAGTCAGTCTGTAACTTTCCCTTGACTTTTCTGTCCAAACTCCATCTCCAGTGACACAACTGCTCCACTTTAGTCAACATTCCCTTCGTTTTTTCATTCTTCCCATCTTCAAGGAGACGGCGTCTACAGGAACATGCCCAATCAAGCGTTTCTCCCATGCCGACCTCTGCGTCTGCATCGGCGCCCGCTTCACGATTGCAGCACCCGAAGCCGTATCTTTCTTTTCCTGCCGTCTCAAATCTTAAGGCAATCGCTAACAATCCTTCAAAGGATCCCGGAGTAATTTCACGCCTTCTTCTCCTGCTGGGGCTGCTTGGCAGCGTTTGGCTTGGCTTGGCACACTAGGTCGCTGTAGGCTGGGGAGCGGAGGAAGCGGGGGTAGCAGTCTTTGGCCATGAGCATGTAGATCTTGTGCTGGGCCAGGTCGAAACAAGACAGCGAGGGATTCTGCATGTTGGCTTTGGTGATGTCCCGGGTTTCATGGTCAATGTTAATCTGAAAAACAATGCAAACAACACATTAGCCTCAGTTTGCTTTGACTGATTGGAAGAAGATGGCAGTGATGAGGTCGAGGCCGGCGGTTCCTCCTTACCTCTCGGGGGGCTTCGCTGCCGATGAACTCGTCGTAGATCTTCTGAGCTTTGGCAGGTAGCTTGGCCGGACTCTTGGTACATCTGTAATCCTCACAGGCAAAGTAGAACGCGATGTTCTCCTCGCTGAACTCAGACATCAGGAAGGCTGTGAAGGCACACAGTCCATCTGAGGAAATGAGAGGAAATCTGATTACTAATTGTGCTTAATGGTTTCCCGGTTGAAGCACGGTTGCAGTGTGTGTAGGTTACTGGAATTCATGCAGCCTGTTGTGTGTGTGTGTGTGTGTGTGCAAAAGAAGAAAGAAAAAGGACTTACATTTGCTGGACAGGAGTTTTTCAAAGGACTCTTTCCACTTGAGACATTCTTCCAGGGTCGGCCTGAACACAGATAAAGCATGGTTAGATTTTCTGCTAACATATTTATCTAGAACACACAATGAAAGTGCATTGCAGTAATACATATATAGTATGCATGATGCTTACTTATTCTTTCCTATTTTGCAACAAGACAGGCTCCAGCTGGGCTTTTGCAAAATGCTTCCCAGTCTTGCTTTCAGCTCCTTAGCCCTAAAAGAAGAAATAATAAAAAAACAGGTTAGATTCAGTTTTTCTACATTTTTACCATGCAGTAAAATTCAGCATCAACACAAATCCACTCTAGTTTAACCTAAAACTGTCTCGTCTTCTAGTTTGCTGAAGGCTCACAGATGCAAATAATATAACAACACAGCTGTCTTCTTTCTGTGTCACACAATCCAAAACATCAGGGAGTGTTTGCGTTAAGCTCCGCGTACCTTTCCAGGCAGCAGGTAGGCAGCGATGCTAGTCCTTTACACATGGCAGCAGGTCGGAGCTGGCAGGGGCAGAGATGCGGTCGGTCGGTGATTAACTATCCGTTTAGTGAGAAGCTCGACAGGGAGTGAGACTGTCTGTGCCTGCACTGAGTCAGAAGACAGCTTTTATAGCCCTGCCTCCTCTGCCTCCGAGGTGTCATCAGCCCTCTCAGCCAATCACAGAGCGGGGAGATAGGGAGAGAGAGAGAGAGGGAGAGAGATAGAGTGCAAGGACGAGACTGGGAAATTACTGTGAAATGAAACGAGCGGATATGTAACACAATGTCCCTGAAAAACTGAAGACACTAAAGGGAAGGATGCAAACAAAACAGCTTATTGCTATTCACCTGTGAGTGGGAAACTAACCTCAGTTTATTAGATTTAGGCAGATGCAGGCATAGAGGTCACAGATTTTATTCCCAAACCCCCGAAAAGAAATAACCGTCTGAATATTCTCAAACCTTTTCATAAACACGCTGCAGGATTCTCGCAGTTCCATCACAGTCTGAATTCTAGCTACCGAGGTCAGCACGATCATTTGAGATCAGTTTATCTGTTGTATTTAAATATCAGGAGGAACTTTAAACATGTACCTGGCCGAGGACAAGTTTCCCCCGCTAAAAATAAGGACTGAATCGATGAGTGTGCAACGTGAACGTCTCTCGGACACGTCCAGAAAATCACAAAAAGCTTAAAAAGTCACAGTTAAGGGGTGAAAATTTTTGAGGCGAGACAGGACTGCATGCCTCGATCTACTTCTAAATAAAATGCAGTGTAACACTTTATATAAAAATGATTCAGTGCTTTCAGCTGTGACTGAATATGACTAATATACGGGCTTATTACCCGCTGGTCCTTACTAATATGATGCACGTTAAACACACTCGTCACTGTTAGCTTGCATTTAAATGCCTCTAAGTGCAGTGATGAAGAAGAAGAAGCTAGCTAGCTCTGTCCCGGGCTGCTCTCTGGACTCAGGAGAGTCCTGGCTAAACCGTCATCCATGCTGGACAACGAGTCCCACCCCGTGCACGGTGACCTGACAGCACCGAGGAGCAGCTTCAGTGACGGACTGTGTAAAAGGAAACGTTCAGAAGGTCTTTCCTCGCTGCTGCTGTTAGCCTCCACAACCAACACTGCTGCACTAATGTGTGTGTTATTATTACACCTCAAGGTTCAACATTTTTACTATTTACTGTGAACAGCTTCATAAAATAGCTACTCCTGGGCCATCTGTGCAATATCTGACAATCATCTGTGCAGTTTAGTACTTTTTGTATAAAACCTTTAATTCTGTTTTATTTTATTATTTATCTTTTATATCCCTTTTACCCTTTTTTATATGCAATTGCAACTGCAATCTCCCCATTGCAGGACAAATAAAGGTTTTTCTTCTTCTAATATGAAGCGCAATCTCTCGCCTGATGGGAAGCCAACATCAGAAGCTTCATCTTAATCAGACCTGGAAATGACCCGAACTTTCCCAACTCTCCCGCAGCGGCGAACACAAACACACTTACGCTCTTTATGGGAGAGATAAAGGTGATGGGAAGATGGTGCTGCATTTGCTCTGCCTGATTACAGGCACTGAGAGCAGGTGGAGATACAGTCGGCTGCTGAGCACAATAAAAAGGCCGGTTCCCATATGGCAAGCTGGTATTTGTTTGTCATATACTTCAGAATTAAATTTTTTTTTTTGCATTTTTTATTATTATTTTGGTATTGGATTGAACACAAGACTGGAACCGACACTAGAATCCAGCATTAAGAGACACCCAGCTACTCTTCACTAAATGACAGAGGAAACATTGTTTTGCACCACTTACATAAGGTTATAGCCTCGGGCGTTTCAGGGAATCGAGGACCGACATGGGCTGTGTGGCAAGTGAAACCAGCTCTCTTAACAGCAACTGCACTTCCTCCGAAGAAAAAAACAAGATCACTGTCAAAGAAGAAATACTGATAGAAGATTGTTCCTCGAATCGTGTCTTAAGTAGCGGCTAGGCTCACAGACTTGGACAGACTTCATTGATCCATAAGGGAAATTGCTTGGTCACAGTAGCTCAGTTGCACAACTGTAACACGGTTAAAAAATGCTAAATAAAATAAAGTAGTATGAGAAATGTCTGTGAAGGTTCTCAGTCATCCAGGTCATGGTAATTCTTCAGAGTTGGATGAGTGGTGAAACGTCTTCTCAAAAAAATCTACAAGTCCAGTTGCCTTTTTTGAAACTTTTTTGGATTAGTATGAGAAATATCAAATGCATAAATACAAGATTTGCATATGTACAAATCTTCAAGAAATAGAATTTAAAAGTAGAGGCATTTACAAGCAGATGAAGCCAACAACGGCTACGCTGACATACGCTGTCATATCTTTAAAGGTCTGAAATTGTTCCGATCAGAGATTCCGACTTATACATGGATAAAATGATCTTCTAAGATGTGAAATACCCGAACCCAAAATGTCCCAGAACACCCATCAGAATTGGACGGTGGTTCTTCCCGGGGTGTTTGACTGATGCCAACATCGATTTCCAGCTACATACATGTTTTTGAACGCTAGTTTTGCATGAACGCTAGATAAAACTGTCTAAACAGAACACAACGTGTTTTGTGCATTCATTCATTTTCTGCAACTGCTTGTTCCTTTGAAGGGTCACGGGGGGGCTGGAGCCTATCCCAGGTGTCATTGGGGGCGAGAGTCCGGGTACACCCTGGACAGGTCTCCAGCCTATCACAGGGCTAACACAGGGATCACCACTGAACCTAACGAGCATGTCTTTGGACGGTGGGAGGAAGCCGGACCCAGTCGGCCCCAGTGGATTTGAACCCAGAACCTTCTTCAGTTGCCACCCTGCAACTTTTCTTTCGACACGCCGCCTGCCACGTGTGCCACCGCTCAGATCTACCGGAGATGCAACAGAAAGCAAAGAAGTTTTATTATATTTATTGACTCTGAATTCACTCCACAGAAGAGGATGACCCAGACAGACTCAAGTTATAAACCAACACAGATGACGTCTTTTCAAAGATCTGTTTGACCAGCTCGATCTGCTGCCTCCAATCGCTCTGCCCCTCCTGGAAACGCATCACGTCACCTGGTGTTTGCCCCAGGTGGAGCAAACATGCACAAAAGGAATGCATTCAGATCAAATGTTTACACAGTTATTAAGAGCTTATATATTCCTACCGAACGGATTATCAAGATTCCTTCTCACTGGGCCAGTCTGTCTGCTCTCACTGACGGGTCATTATGTGTAGTGTCCATGTGGCCAATGTGTGGCTTTCTCTCAGCCCGGTCCGCCGACGCATAATTTTACGTGACGGACAGGTGTACGCGAGATTAAACGGCATGAAATAATGTGGCAAATGCATCAGATTTGTGCCGTTGAACCCCAAAAGCACCAACGTGTTACTCACGCACAAGCCCATTGGACCCTAGTGAGGTGGCGTAGCATTTTACTAATCAAAATCATTTTCCCAAACAGCTGGGCTCTTTAGTTTTTGCTCAGCTGTACTCAGAGTGATGGAAGCAACGTTTCATGTGGGACTATTTCAAGCTCACATGTGCACTAGAGCCGGCATGTAGGATCATATGAGGCTGAATATTTGTCAGGGAGATAAAGCTGTGTTTTCTTTCCTGGGACTTTCCTTTTAAAGAGACGTTCCCCTGGATAAACAAGAGCTTCCGTCATGTGCTTAAAAGCTTCAGACAAACTCATGTGTTTCCTCTGACAAGTGACCTTTAGCGGCTATGTGAGTAACCGTCGCGTCCTCTCCGAGGAAATAGCGGTAAGTAGAGTAATGATGTTAGGGAAAAAATATATTGATTAAAGTCTGTAGAAGATTTCCAGTCTGCTAATATTCACTCACGGTGTTTATTTGCCAGAGTTCATCCAGACCTTAACCACAAATATACTGATATTATTCATTCTGGCAGGCATTGACAAAACCTGGAATTACAAATTACCCACGAGACTCTTCGGTTCAAACTAAGAATTGCTCCCCCCCCGGCTAAAGAGCACCAAAGAGCAGCGCAAAGGACACGCTGACTCTGATACACAAACATTTTAGCGAGAAAGCTCAGAGTGTACCAAGGCCAGGCCACTCTGATTAGGTTAAGGCAACTAATACAGAGAGGATGGCTCCGGGTGGAGAGAAAGATAACTGCACAGGGATTACCTAACCGACCCGCATTTACTACGCCAGGGTGGATTTAATTGTGCCGTTCGTTGCCATCACAGAACAAAGCTTTGGATGAGGAGCCCGGGGATGGGATGGGGGGAGGGGAGACCCGGCCACCCACTCGCATACTCACACTATGATGTCATCGCACTCCTGTCAGCCCCTATGACAGAGCCGGAAATGAGAGAATGAAACAGTGAAGGTGACAGAAGTCTGTATGGTAACGCTGGCGAGCAGAGGGGTTTCCTGGGAGCCGAGGCGTTAGTGTCCTTGGAGCTGTCTGATTGGAAGGCATCTAAGTACGTACTCCAACACTATTATACTGTGCCGACAATAGAAAAAGAACATACAATGGCTTTGCCGGCATCTGAACAGTCTGTAGTTCTTTAGTTTTTTACCAACAGACTAAAAACGTGGATCTACACTGATCAGCCACAACATTAAAACCACTGACATCTAGTAACAGTTCGCCATTCATTGGTGTTGGATGTTACTTAGACATGTAGCACCCACCTAGACCAGACCAGGCATAGCAATGACACTCCTTGATGGCAGCAGACATCCCCAGCAGGATGCAGCTTGACACATACAAAAAAATGCTTTAGGAACAACTCAAAAAACATGAAGAACAGCACAAGGTGTTGACCTGGCCTCCAAATTCAATAGATCCCAAACCGCAGAGGCCCCTCCCCTCAACTTAGACTTAGCCCTAAGTAGACTTTAATCATCTACAAGGGAACACACTCCACAAGGAAAAAGAAAGATAAAATAAAATGGTGTAGTGGACGAGATGGTTTGTCCACGATGGAGAGAAGTTTGTCCAGTGTCCTCCTACCCCTCACTGAGACAAACATCTCCAACTCACTGCCAATGACATGACCAGCCTCTCGGATCAGTTTGTTGATCCTACTTATGACCTTTTTGTTGGTGCTTCAAGAGAATAGCCAGATTCTATTCTCACCAGAATATGAGTCTGGCAACGCACCATTTGGATTTCATTTTGGAGTGTGTTTCAACAGATACACAAGAGAAACATGCCTCAGCATACAACTGTACAGTAGTGCCACCAGTCAGAGTCATTGTGTTGTATACAAGTTCAAACCAACAGCGCTAAGCCGAAACAATATGACCAGCCGAGCAGATCACAGTTCCCAGTGCAAGAAAATAAAATAGTTATGGGTGGTTTAGTTGGTTCCAACATATGATTTCTGAGAAACTCTTCTGATGAACCGTATTCCCGGTCTGTGATCTGAGCAACAGAGCCCGTCGTTGTTTGCTCGTAACGCCGATGCCCTTCGGACCGATTCGCTTGTAAATGCGGTGTAAATGAACCAGTTTATTTATCTGGAGGTTGGATGGTTGTCGCTGGCAGAGCGGGGGAAAACAGTGATGGTGTCAGTGTTGGGACTGATCAGAGGTTTTTCTGAGAACTCCCTGGAGCTGTTTTGCCTATTTTTTTGTCTTAGAAATCATTCGGTTTTATGAGTAATTTAGGAGAGCGCTTTTTTGTTTTTATCCCACAGAAGAGATTTTGATGTGTTTGAACGTCAGACTAAACTATTCAGCTAAAAACTAATGGTATTTTGTTATGTTTTAACCTTCTGAGATACTGGATTAAGGTTAGTTTGACCTCTTCATGACTTTAAGATGCAGTTAAGAGATAAAACTGTTTAGCCCGTGAGGTTGGGATCGCTTCTCTAATTGTTTCTGTCTGCTGGCTTAGGGTTGAAAGCAGCTACTTCGTTAATTACTTGGCTACAAGTTGAACACACACAGAGAGCTACTCATAGGAGTGAGCGTTAACAGTAACATCTTGTGTTTTTTTAACCCCGGTCATGTTGTGAAAAGGCTCTTGGTCATTTTCCCCTTGCAATCGCTGCAAACAAATCTTTTACTCGTCATAAAACACAAGAAACTATTAATGGGATCTGTGACTCACGCCTGTGCCCTTAAATCAGATGAGGCATGCTCTGAAGTGTTCCAAAGGGAGGTTTTTATAGATTCATAGGGGTTCATACTGTGCCCTTTTATGAATAGTCGAAACTGAACAAAAATGGCACATTGAGTACACGTTGCATACACTCTTATTATTCTGTTAACATACTGTAGTGGACAGGAAGGCTCTTCAGAACGTTGTGTCCAGTGCACAAAGGTTAATCGGGACTGGAGGAGATCTGCACCACCCAGACGCCTACCTACGGAAAGCGACGACCATGTGCAGAGACCAGTGTTGGGCACATTACTTTTAACAAGTAATTAGTTATAGTTATTAGTTACTTCTCCTAAAAAGTTAGTTAGTAAGTTAGTAATTAACAATTACCAGCGAAAGTAACATGTTTAAATTTTTTTTCTGAGCGTAACTTCACATACGTTCTTGCCTTTTACCTTAGTGAGGTTAAAGTAGTCCCTATACTTCAGCCTTGAAAACAGCAACTTTACCTTTGAATGCTCCAAACTCTCCTTTGCTGCAGAATATCTCTGATCACAGAAGGTCCCAAAAGAAAAAACCTTTGCAGCTTTTGTGGCTGGCTGACAGTGCAAGTAACGCACCACGTTTAACTGTCGGTAACAGTAACGGCATTGTAACGGAGGAAATAGTAATTAATTAGATTACTTGTTACTGAAAACGCTGTTTATTTTAACGCCATAATTCCCTTCACTGGCAGGGACCCTACACATCTGTGCCATCACCTGTTTGAACTTCTGCCTTCAGGCAGACATCCTAAAGCCAGCACCAGCAGCCACAACCAGCCTCAACAACAGTCTCTTCCCCAGATGGCGACTGAAACTTTCGCCGAAATTTCGCCAAACACGAGTTGTACAAATGTTTGTAAGTCCGAACCTCCTCAGTTGACCTTTCCTCAATCAATTTTAAAATTCCTGAGGTGGAGAATCAGCCGGAAACGCAACTGCGAAGCGGAACAATCACATTTTTTTCGTAGTTACATTTCTGAGGAGGTGTACGTCTGGCTATGGTGTTAGGGTCTGTCGCCGTGATGTCTGCGTCAACCTAACGCAGAAGTATAAACCGTCCATTAAACTGAGATTATGTATTCTCTTTATCATTTTTATACTGAGCATCTTGCAGAGCTGTGAACAAAATTTCGTTGCACTGCACAATCTGTGTTGTGCAACGACAATAATAAAGGATATTCTGCTCTATGAAAATAATCATTGTCTTGCGTCAAATTAGAATATCACCAGGGAGGACGCGGAGCAGGGCAGTCCTGATAAACCCGAGGTGACATTTACCTGTATGAGTGAGTTTCAACTAAAAGGTCACATCTCGCGCTGAGCACCTCCGGCGGGACGGAGCCGTGGCTCAGGTCAGTCTAGGACACTTACTGACCTCAGCTAGGACTGGGGTAAAGTAAGGCCCTGTGATTCGCAAGCCTGTTTACCTCAGACTACCTAAAATTGGAAGTCCTTTATCCTCGCTGGCTGTCCATCTCAGGTGAGGCGCAGTCCTCGCAGGGTTTCATTTGGCTCAGCTGTCATGTACAGAAAAGCTCATCTTCAACTCAGCATGTTCCTTTCATAGTTCGCTTCCATGCCCGGCTCTGTCGGCGAGATGAGAAGGCAGGGTTGGGATCATCCTCTCATCAGGGGATGCTGTTACGCTCCCTTCCCGAGTAGAACTGTTGCCAAAGTGAAAATGACAAATCAGATGAGGTCTCTGATTACCCTACTTCTACCTCCGCTTTGGAAAAAGAGCAGCCGGGGACAGAAAGACCACCCGTGGAAAGTAATAGTTAGTTATATCATGCCAAATCACACCCTGATGGCAGTTTGTCAGAAGCCACCTTTTTGTTTGACGTCGCCAGCTTCCAATTAGCATAAAAAGTAGGTCAAGGGGAGAAAATCTTATCAGCATTAAATGATTACCACGGCAGCTTAGGAACTTGAATTAGCATCTCTAGTACGACTATCAGACACACACAAAGAGTGCACTATATCATCTTGACAGCATGTCTGTGAAGGCTCTCAGTCATCCAGCTCATGGTATATCCAAAAAGCCATAAAGCTGGGCTTGTAGAGTTGTAGAGTTCACCGCTCATCCAAGGAGGTTCTTCAGAACGTCTTCCAGAAACGTCTTCCAGAAACTCTACAAGCTTGTTTCAGCATCTTTACAGCATAACCACATGCATAAGGTAACACACTTTTGGTGTAGAGAACTATAGTGGCAACTTTTGTGACTACTATTATCACATGGAGGAAGGGATCAGGAGGTATCGCAGCTAGTTTACCTTAAAGTCGAAACCATCCATGCTATCTTAGAAGTCAGTGCAACTGGTGATTGACTTGTCAGTCTGTCCCTTATTACATTTACACAGCATTTTCTTTGAGTGGGCTGCAGAATTCTTGTGCAGGGTAACTTTATTATCAAGTGTGATAAGTGTGAAATATGGAGAGCAGTAGAGAATAGCCAGATTGGGCTGTATACTCTACCTCCCCCAATCCAGTTTTTATTCTTCTCTAAGAAACGCAACTACATTGGCAAGGTTTTGACATTGAACTTAAAGTAGTCCATTGCTTTGGCTTCTTGTGAGTATTGGCTGCATGGTCAATGTCTTTAAGTTTCGAGTTGAAAAATAAATAAAATATAGAGGTTGCCACCATTTTCCCATTTTTTTAATTATAGAACTGTTACTATAAAATGCTGATACCTTTGAAACAAGGCAAGGCTCTACAAAGGGGGTTAAACCACGGTACAACGTCTGCAAAAAATATTGGAATCATATGCGTTTAGAAGCCGTTTAGTGGAGTTTAGAAGCCGTTTTTGTGAGATTACATTTTCATTTCCTCCTCTCTAAATGGCCTAAATAAAATAAATATTAAATGTCTGATGAGATGTGAGTTGAATCTAGTCTAATCTAATGAATTAAATGAATTGAAAGTTTAATTGATCTTAACTTTATTTGACAATGAGTTTTCTTCAATGGATAATATAACCCAATAAATTGTTTGAACTCAAAGCATCAAGTTAAAACAATAAGTGATCTTTATTTATACAGTAACTTAGGTTTTTGAGTTGAAACTGATTATTTTTTTCTTCAGGTTAAGTTTACTCACATTACTAAAGGCAGCAGGTGAACTTTCATTCCAAGGTTTGACTGTTTTACAGTGTAAATGACCTGCGGTCTGCCACATTTATTTCCAGTAGATTTCCCTCAACTTGACTGACAAGCCTGAACTCATCCCATTGGAAGATGATGACAGACCAGGATTAGACGGGACCTGTTGCTCCCTTCCCATCGTGGGAACTCCTCACGTCGCACGATGTTTAAACGACAAACGAGCTGCAAGCGGGAACAGAAAGAATGGATTTATTCTGCTAGAGAGACGCAATCAGATCAAATTCTTGCATGCTTATCAGGAAGTAAAATTTTCCCGTTGAATGGTTCATCAAAGGTTTACACCGCCCCTCTCGATCTGATTGTATATTCCTTCAGATCTCGGCGGTTTGTTGTGATAGAGGTGGTTACATGGGGAATTAGAATGAGGAATTATGCAAATGCAGCAAATGTCTTGGTTTTGCAGCTTTGGTTGAAAAGAATTTAGAAAGAGATCCTAATAGTATGGCAGGATGATCACAATTTGTCTGGGGTGTCGGGCTAACCCAGCTGCCATTGGGCGAGAGGCGGACTACACTTGGGACAGGTCTCCAGATTTTTATTTATTTATTCTAAACTTCAAAAAGATTTGGATTTCTTTCGAGCAGCCTGTTTCAGACTGCATTAAAGCAAAGTTAGTATTTCTCCTTCAGTGGATATGATCAGAATAATGAGTAAAAGACAACCTGAGTCACTATGTGCTTTGCTTCCGAACAGAGACAAACAGTAAGAACATCTTGCATTCTCGTTGATGACAACTCTAAAAAAGAAAAAAAAAAAAAACTATTGTGCCTCTGAGGACAATTCATTCTCTCTCTGCATGCTCCGTTGAGGAGAATGAGCCCCTTTTGTTTCCTCGTGAAGCCACGACCAGCTGTTAAATTTTCTTTGCTTTGTGATGCCGATCGCAAATCACTTCCACAATACAGCGTGTACACATTAGGCTGCAGAACAAACATGGCGAGCAGCTGTTCTGATGACACACTCCACTTTAGCCGAACAAGTCGTCTTCTGTGTAAACTTCCAGCGCGCCAAGGTGAGTGCACGTGTACAACGCCTCCGCAGTCAAAGTTAGATGGAGAGATATGGCCTTGTACACCTTCAGATTCAGATCTGGAGCTTTGAAAGGTGGAAAAAAAGAAAAAAAATTTTTCAATCACACCAAAAATGAAATGAAAACAGTTAGGTCAACAACAATACTGTTGGAGACAGTGTTAGCAACTCAATGCCGACCACTCTCATATGCACTGCCTGACCCAAAATAAAAGTGACTACCTGGATTAAACTAAGCAAATAGATGGGGTCCTCCTATTGGATAATTACTGCATGGGTGATTATCTTCCAGTTGGCAACAAGTTATTTAACCTCAACTGATGCAATGAGTAGCTTCTCATTTCTCAAACAACCATGCCTAAAGACACATCCTGTGGTCGTCTGTTTGAGAAGGGTCAAATCATCGGCATGCATCAATCAGAGAAAACATCTAAGGAGATTGAAGAAACTACTAAAACTGGGTTAAGAACTGTCCAAGGCATTATTAAAAACTGGAAGGATAGTGGAGAAGCATCGTCTTCCAGGAAGAAATGTGGTCGGAAAAAAATCCTGATTGATTAATCACTGATCACTTAAATGTTTAGTGAAATCAAATAGAAGAAAAACAACAGTAGAACTCAGGGCTATGTTTAATAGTGAAAGTAAGAACATTTCCACACGTACAATGTGAAGGGAACTCAAGGGATTGGGACTGAACAGCTGTGTAGCCTTAAGAAAACCACTAATCAGTGAGGATAACTGGAAATAAAGGCTTCAGTTTGCTAGGGAGCATAAAGATTGGACTCTGGAGCAATGGAAGAAGGTCATGTGGTCTGATGAGTCCAGATTTACCCTGATCCAGAGTGATGGGGGCATCAGGTTAAGAAGAGAGGCAGATGAAGTGATGCAGCCATCATGCCTAGTGTCTACTGTACAAGCCTGTGCTATGGGGCAGTGCTATGATCTGGGTCTAGGTTCATTAGCTGACTACCTGAATATACTGAATGAGCAGCTTATTCCATCAATGGATCATATTCCAAGATGACAATGTCAGGATTCATGGGGCTCAGATTGTCAAAGAGTGGTTCAGGGAGCATGAGATGGATTGTTCCACCACAGAGTCCAGACCTTAACCCCATTGAGAATCTTTGGGATGAGCTGGAGCAGCTTTGAGCAGTGGTCAGACTCTCCATCATCAATACAAGATCTTGGTGAAAAATTAATGCAACACTGGATGGAGATAAATCTGGAGACATTGGACATACACCTGCTCAAGATCTTATCTCTCGTGGCTCAGAAAGTCATTACCAGAAGTTATGCTGAGAGCTGACCCACCTGGACTGATCAATGACCTACAGTCTACAAATTATAACAGAGCTATATGATGTAAGATGGACAAATTTGCACCTTTATGCAATAACGTAACACCCCCATAAAAAAAAAAAAATTAATGGAGAGGATGAGCTTATTAGCTTAAGTGACTAAGCACCACGAGAAGATGGTGAAATCACTGTTCCAGTCAGAGTCCAGCGTTTCCTGCCCGTCCCTTTGTTTGTTCCTGCCCGTGGCTTGTACAGTACATGTCGGAGAGGAGAAGGTGAGGCAGTCAATGCCACAGGAAGAGTCTGTGATATTTCCTGGCATTGCATGGATTTGTTTGTTTGTTTGGAGTTTTTTTTTCTGAAGGTCCCTCCGAGCGGTGAGTCAGCAGAGAGCGGAAAGGGGACAGCTGAAAGCCTCTGAATGGAAACATTCAAACAGAGCGATGACTAGGTGGGAACTCTTGCCAATGAATCTGCCCGAAATAAGAAATGAAGGCGTCTACTGGAAATCTAAAAAGAATAATAAAAACAGATGATTATGTCATTAGGTTTGGAGGCCTGTGGCGTATTTATTAATGATGTCCATGAATATTATGAGCGGAAATGGTGAATTATCATTCCGAGAAGCGCATGCTTTGTACAACTTTAATTTATTCATTTATTTTATCTAAGCATTTTAAATCATGCTTCTAAATCCTGAATTCACCGTCAGGTTATAAAACATTCAGCTTCTAAAAGCTGAAAAAAAAAGCAACAGGTGAGGCAGAGGTAGGGGTTATCCCTGCGTCAGACTGGCGACCTGTCCAGGCTGTACCCCACCTCTCCCCCAGTGACAGCAGGGATAGGCTCCAGCAAAGAAGTTAATACCCCTACCTCACCTGTCGCTTTCCAAGGATGTAGGAGAACTCACAGTGTTGTCCACGTCAGCATTTCTGGAGCTAACGTTTTGTTTGTCCATTGTGGGCTACTGTAGAAACATGGCAGCACAACATGGCAGACAAAACACATCCCCCCACGTATCACACACCATCTAACTGAATGATCTGCACAACAAAATGGATGAGGACAAGTTTGTTTGACTTCTTATTTTCTGTCTGGATTTTATAGAGACTGTTACTAATGCACAAAAATGGCAATTAAGTTTAAAGAAAAGACCAATATTCTGAGATAATAGACTTGTTTGAAGGCTAAGCAAGGAAAACAAATAACAGTTTGGCTCAATCAGTCCAATAAAAAAAAAAAAACTGTGCATATACTAATTTCATACCTGCATTTTTGAACATATGACACTATATATAACATACTGAGCTTTAGCTTTTGCACAGTACTGGATGGTGGCTTCGTTACTTCTGGCCATAGTGAGACAGGCTGTTTTCAGTCTTTTACCACGTTGATTTTTTGATCAACTCACAGCAAGACAGGGAGTAAATCGGACTGAAAAATCATCTTTGCGTTTACTGAAACAGCATGTTCACAGCAGGAGACGGAGATCACATTAACTGGCATCTTATCTGGGAACATGACATGGTGCAGTAACACCGTGACATGACGTTCAGTCCTTTGTTGCCTGGTTTCTTCGATGACCTAAAATGGATTCTCGCTGCATACATTTGCACCATATCGTGAACTCGATTGCTCTACTTGATCAGAGGCGCAGCTTGTCAACAGGCGAGGCAGGCTGCCGATCGGGAGGCCCAGGTCAGCGAGGGTAGGGCACGTGAGGACTGACAAATTTTAAATTACAGCACCTGCAATGCGTGGTGTTCAGTGACAGTAGGTAACTTATTGTACTTATACAACCTCTGTATCATTTCAAATCCCATTAAAAACAGGGTCACAGGTTGCATGGCAGTGAGGGCCAGTGGCTAACATCTAAATCATGGTGTCAACTTTCCACTTTCAGAATGGTCACTTTAGGTGACTTTCTTCATGCTAACATTTGCTGTTTTGCATTAAAAACAAAGCAAACTGATCAGAATGCCATTCATTAATTCACGGGTATTTGGCCACAAATCAAAGTGTGGCAGGTTTGATTACATTGTTTAATTGGCGTCTTATCTGGCATGTGACATGGTACAGTAACACCTTCACACGAGGACCAATCCTATGTCGCATGGCTTCTTAACTGACCTAGATTGGGTTTTCTCTGCACCATATTGTAAATCCAATTGCTCTACTTGATCAGAGGCGCAGCTTGTCAACAGGCCAGGGGCCTCATGTACTAACAGTTGCGTAGATTTCCTACTAAATCGTGACGTAAGCTCAGATTTAGAAGCATTTCAAAGCACATTTCCTTTGTACATCCCAATCGAACGTACCCGACTACTCCCTCTTTTAAATATGCAAATTATATTTAAATTGACCCTGCACCTGAGATTCCCCTGTGTGCGCGATCAGAAAACGAAAACATAAGAATGAGCCACAATGTTTACTTGCATTTGTTCATCACGTATGATCTGTACACTGATGAATGAAAATGTTTCCTGTTGACATTTACAAATTCATGCCATGGTGCTTTTCTATCAATGTGTGTGCAGTCGATAGCTCTGATTCCATTCAGAAACCGTCTCTGGCTGCAGATTGCTCTTTAATGTTGACCTGTTCAGATGCATTGTGGGAATCTGATCTACCTGGCTGACATGAGGATAACTCCGTCCCACACGGCTTGCATGGCTCTGCTCAGGGTCGACTGGCTCAGTCCCGATCGGTCGGCCAGCTCCCTCTGGAATGCCCCAGTTGCGAGGAACCCCAGTGTGGTCAGTACCTGTACGGACACAGGAAACGAATGGCTCCTTGCCGTGTCGCGCTCCAATGCCGGCCGAAGCTCTGCGCACAGTTCCAGAAGGATTACCCTCGGGAACCTAAAGCGGCTGATGAGCCAGTAATCGTTATTAGCCAGGAAATCATCTCTGTCTCTGAATGCACGCTCTCTTCTTATTGTACCGTTTGCGATATCTTCTAATAATGCTAAGGCTGCCATTGTTGTTAACGACGTTTCCTGCATCTCTTTGCGCTTTTATATCCACTCATATAATTATGGACACCTGGGTGTGTTAATTGTTCATCAGTGCAAATTTGTCGTGTTTCTCTGATGTGCACATCACAATAGTTTTCACATTGATGACAGTTTCCCAGCATCACCTCTAAGTGTCAAAGTCAAAGGATCCACATCTGTAGAATCATACGTACGCCAGCCACGTTGTTGCCTTTGGCACGTACAAAATTCACGGACATTTCTCTCTTGACACATCCGAACTTTTACGTGAGCGAATACGTACGGAACGTTTTTGTACGTACGCAACGTTCGTACATGAGGCCCCAGGTCATTAGGGGTAGGGCATGTGAGGACTGACAAACTTTGAATTACACCATTGACAATGTGTGGTTTTCAATGACAGCATGATGCCTCCCTGAGGAGCCCCCACCTGATACAAGTCTGCACTAAATGATAATGTGTTTAAAACGTATAGTAACCTTGGTATCGTTTCCAATCCCATTACTAACTGGGTCAGTGAGAAGATGAGAAATTTCATGGGTTGACTGAGTCTCATGCATTTTATAATAATCAGAGAATAATAAAATCTTTTTGGATTCAATTATTTTCAGGGCAGTCTTGGTCGGGATGCAAAGCGTGAATACCTTAGAACTGTAAATCCACCCAGGCAGTTCGTTAATTGAAGCGCTGGGATTCGCGCTTGGAAAGTCCGACGCTTGTGAAGGGGTCATGTTTGGTCTCGGTTGGGAGTTGGCCCGGCGCTGTGCGTGCGCGAGCCTCAGGTTGCTCATCTGTCGGATGGTCCTCAGGGGAGGAGACGAGCAGCCTGCCGCCGGCCCAGCCAGATGCTCACTGTGGCTGTTAAACAATAACCACTGGAGTGTGCTCCCCTCTCAGCAACACTATGATCTACAACTGCTCCCGGGGGGGTTGTTTAGACAGGGGTCAGCCAAGCCTATGCAATATGCAGACTGTCCTGAGATTTAAAGTGATAATCTGTGAAATGATTGCTGTTGTTGATTGCTGCGGTGATTTTGCATTGCGTAATATCTGCCATCCGTTTATGGACTAACCCTGTCGTGTACTTCAGTAGCTTTTCTTCAGTTTTTCACTTTTTCTTCTTTCATGATTTGAAATTGAATGAACATTTAGCAGAAGATAGCATGCTCACATTCACAGTGTTAACTTTCTGCTTTCCAAATACCACTTGAGGACTGATTGAAATGCCATTCATCTCATGGGTGGAAAGATTCGGATTCATTACCAGGCAATAACGGACGTCTTTAGTTACTTTCTTTTAATCTATTGTGATGATATTTTACCAGATAGAGAAATAAAATCTGATAAAAGTCATCTTATTCAATCCTATTCATTTCTTTATTTCCCAGCATGTGGCACCACCTTGCATGGGAATAGAGGTGTTAGCGTTTCCACATAGATTCATCCGTAGATGACAAAGCCAGTAGACCTTTATTTGATTAAAAAATAGTAATAGTAGTTAAAATAGTAAGAATAAGGAGAGTCATGCTCGACTATTTCGTTTCGACCACAGCTCCATGGATTTCTCCCACAATGCAATGTAAGTCAATGCAAAAGGATGGTGAAAAGGTATGAATTATGTCAGTATGTGAAGTATTTTCTAAAATAACTGGACATTCAACTGAGCATGAATTCCATGTTATATGAAAAAAGACAAAGAACCTTCACTTGCCAGTTCATATAGTACACTAGTCAGAACAATTGCCTTCTAGTGTGACTATCCTGCAGCAAATCTAGTTTGTTCTGTTTCTGAATTGCATTGTAGCGACTCATTCATTCATTCATTCACGGCCTATCCCAGCTGTCATAGGGCGAGAGGCGGGCTACACCCTGGACAGGCCTCCAGTCTATCACAGGGCTAACACAGAGAGACAGACAACCATTTACATTCACACCTACGGCCAATCTAGAATCACCAATTACCCTGAGGAGCACGTTTTTGAATGGTGGGAGGAAGCTGGAGAACCTGGAGAGAACCCATGCAAACTCCACAACCCTGTACCAACACATGTTTCTATTATTTTGGCTGACCCATTTTAGGTTGTGGGACATGCTTAATGACAAAAACAGTTCAATACAGTTAAACAGCACCTCCAGCCTCAGGACCAGGGCCTCTTGTAGAGGGGACTGTGAGGTCCCACACAGAAAAACAGCCATTGGACAAAATGCTGTTTCTGTAAAGGCCAGTAAGATCTGGAACCTTCAAAACTCACCTTAAGCAGTGGTTGAAAGCAAACCAGTCTTGCAACCATTGACTTTTATCCTCTCAGTAATGTATCAGTTGTGATGTGCTCTAATTGTGATCTATTGTCCTGTCCTTTGTGTTATCATGTCTTTGTGCTACCTGCCTGAGAATGCAAATCTGCATAATCCATCATATTTATGTCTGAATAGATGTTCATTTATGTGCAACGTCCCTAAATAAACTAAATCTTCCAACATCCACTAGCGTACCTAATGATTCGGCAAGCGACTGCAAGTTGAAAAGTCATCCTATAAGATACCTAACGTCTGCAACACATTCTCTATTTTCTGTTATCTTTATCTCATGAGCTGCCGCTGCAACTTTTCACCTTCTCCTCTGGGATGATTCATTTAAACACGACAATGCAATGTACACAACTGCGGCGTGCGCTCCGCGGACTGTGTAACAGGTGTTTGTCTTGTGTTGTGTTATGGAAAGCCACCGCGGCGGAGGATTCCCACCTGAGTCGGTTAATTCTGGTAACAGACAAACAGCGGGCTGTTCTGGAACATGCATCTTCGGTAATGACGATACGCTTGCATGCATGGTTGCAAGCTGGTGCGTCATTCCTTGAAAGGCGGCCACGCGAGTGATTTAAAGTTAGATCGGAATACACATACGAAGCATGCAGCCTCTGGTTTGACGGGAAGTAGGGGCAGTCTTCAGATCGCTGAACTGAAGATGGTCTGTTTTGGGGATAAGAGCGTTGGTGAGGACAGTGCAAATTAATGAACACTTGGTCCATTTGTTAATACACAGGATAAGATGCAACCATCCCTTGTGCCAAGATCCCAGTCAAAACAGATTTAGAGACCCCGTCCAACGGAAAATGGCAACGGTAGTATGCAGCGTATCATTTCGAACATACAGTCAATGCTTTGTGAAAGACG